>OV884021.1:27673682-28288685 GCA_930367235.1 Sarcophaga rosellei
GTAGATCGTTCAACAAGATTCTCCATAACTTGGAATATTTCATTTCTTGCTTCTGTTTAAATATCATTTCCTGGCCCTTGATACCACATAATAGTCCCCCTTTTAAGAGAAAATAATCAGCATTCAGAATGTGAGAACCTAGGCCGTAATCGTGACTGAAGGTTTTTAATGGCCAATTATGTATGTATGTATGTATTTCTGTATGTATGTATGTATGTATTATGGCTACTAAGTATTGTTGCGAAACGTTTCATAAAATCATAGAGTCTACTGGTTTTGTTCAAGGGCCAGTTAAAGAGGTAACTGTTACCCAATCGATTACTTAGGAATGTTAATTAAGCGCTCAATTCATAATTTTACTTAAATTGAGTTCCTAATCTGCTAAATTAAATTCTTAATTCATACCAAATTTTGGTTTGGTATGCAAACCCAGTTAACTAACTATAGAATTAATTCCAAAAAAGAAAATTTCTTGCGGAACTTAAAACGTTCCTGGAATACGAAAATACCTGCTATTAGTCTTTCCTTTGTGTATGCAAATAATTTCAGTCCGGTCAAGTTTACCATGAAAAAGACAAGAAAAAAAAACTTGAATTCTACACCTCGATGGTGGTTGTTTGCACAGGAATCTGGTTCAACTGAAACTGTGTTCCTTTGTAGAAATACTTTATTGTACTGGTTTGTACTTTATTTGTGTGGCATGTCATGTACTGTTCTCTTTTCTCTCTATTTTTCATGCCTTCTTTCTTTCTTGGATTTACGAGTACATTTGTTCAATCGTTTGTGCCAATTTTGTATCCAGACAGACAGACAATTGAAAGGTACATTGGTTTTTATTACATGCTAATGTTCTTTAATTAAATGATTAAAAAGGAGAACAAATGAACATCAGAAAAAATTTTCATCGAAGTTCACTTTAAGGCCATTAACATGAACGTGTAAATAGTGAAGGCGATTGGCATACAGCAGATGTAGAATGTGGACCACTAATTAAATTCTTTTAAGATGTTTATAAAATTAAAGCCACCCACTTTAGTTGGTGGAGATCAACAATGAATCGTTTTTCGCTACTCACAATATTAAATTTAACTACTCTGAATCCTTCATACTCACTACAACGTTGATTTATAAGTACAGTTTGCAATAAGTATGAGTACAAAGTTGACACCAAACTCATACCATTCGAAATACGTTTGTCTCATAAGCCTACTCATTTAGGTTCATCAATTTAGAAGAATACTTATAATACTCTTATATAAATGATTCGATTGACTCGAGCAGAGCAAACACACAACCTTCTAGTGAATATTGTAGTGTTCGTACGCGAATCATACTTATTTTATGATTCTTGTAAATGTTGAGTCATGGAGAGTCGAAATCAACAACATCAAACGTGTTGTTACGTATGAGTACGATGAGTACTTTAAACTTTGAATATGAGTAGTATGACTATGATATTAAAATGAGTATGAATGCGTATAAGTATCAGAAATTATGAGTATGATTCGAATCTACTCATATTTTTGAATACTCATTCCGGATCTCTAATGAGTACAACGTTGACATCAAACTCATACCATTCGAAATATGTTTGATTCATAAGCTTGCTCACTTAAATTTATAAATTTAGAAAAATACTTGAAATACTCATAAATGATTCGAATGATTCGAATCATTCATCAAAATGCTTACAGTTTTTGTTGTTTTTGCATTTACAACAAAAAGAAAAAAAATAGAGCAGCAAGCAGAGCAAACACTCAACCTTTCAGTGAGTATTTTAGTGGTCGTAAGCGATTCATACATATTTTGTGATTCGTGGATATGTCAAGGTATGGAGAATCGAAATCAACAACACCATAGGTGTTGTTAAGTATGAATATCAGTATGAATTCGAATCACTCGAATCATTCATGAAAATGCGAACAGTCTTTGTTGTTTTTGCATTTACAACAAAAAGAAAAGAGATAGAGCAGCAAGCAGAGCAAACACTCAACCTTTCAGTGAGTATTTTAGTGGTCGTAAGCGATTCATACATATTTTGTGATTCGTGGATATGTCAAGGTATGGAGAATCGAAATCAACAACACCATAGGTGTTGTTAAGTATGAATATGATGAGTACTTCAAACTTTCAATAGTAGAGGTTCCATGATATTAAAATAAGTATGAATGCGTAAAAGTATCAGAAATTATGAGTATGATTCGATTCTATTAAATTTTTTGAATACTCATTGCTGATCTTTGATGTTGTTACTTGCGTATTATATTGAACGACGGTTCTATTCATTCATTTGACTAATCAAAGCAATTTACCAACCATGATTTTGTGTGTCTATAATTGAAGAACAAATTGTATAAATCATTGCTGATCTCTTGTGGCTATATATTGAGTTACTGTTGATATGAGTTAATCGCTGTCTCATGAACAAATGCAGCAATCTAGAGGTGATCCTAAATCAGATTATATTCAAAGAAAATGTTTCCAATTCTGTAGACGATATTTTAACACAAGAATTTCTTTTTCTTGCTTAATTTATGTACAGGCATCATAATTACATTTTAATGCCTATATAACTACTACCATAAAGTGTCATGTGATTCTAATCTTATATGTGCATCTACCATATGCCTGCCACTGTAATTAAATTCATGTTTATGTCACAAAAATTTTACACAATAAAAAGTTAATTTAAGGGATATTAAAACAACCTCTTGAATTGCAACTTTGCGCGCGCAAACACTTTAAAGTCATAATTTTCTACACAATAAATAACGCCTCCGCATATCGTTACGTTTGCAATTCATTTTCTATGGCTTCTTACTTTCCATTAACATCAGTGCAACCGTTTTATGAAAATCAGCATCTTCATCGGCACAATGTCTAGCATTCGGTTCAGTTTTTATTTTTTCCGTTGGTTTTTAACAATCAATTGATTGGTTTGACGATGTAATAAATTACATCGTCTACGAATTACTAGAATTTGTTGAACAAGTTCCCATAAACAGAATCTATGGAGATGTGCTGTTCTACACTATACCTTATCTTATTTTAGGGTTTTAATCTTTTGTCTGGATGCATAAGAGTTGGCTGGTAGTAAGGCTTGGTATATTATTTGTTTGACTGCTTGGTTGCCGACTGGCATGTGCGGCCTAATTTTAATGGTTCATTTAAGCTGACAACACATGTACACAACAACAGGCACTTAAACACTATATTGCTGATTCAATAAGCGTACAATTATACTGCACATTTATATCTCACAGATGCTGTTATCTACAGCAACTAGTTCTGGCAAAATTACTGCATTGCAATAGTAAGTGAAGCAGCTATATATAGCAGAATACAAATATTGCTGAGTGGGAGTATTGTAAAGTTCTTAAAGGCCAAGTCGCCATGGAATATCAGGTAGTATGTTGCCTTATTAGACGTGAGGCCACGGTTAAAACCCCAGGTCAGATATCTTCAACAAAACAGTATGAAAAAAAATGAACAAATATTGTTACGTTCTTTACCTTTTAAAAACGTTTAAAATATGTGCTCGTAGATTGGAAATAAAATAAAAATAAGTTTGTGTTTAGTTTTAATTAAAATTCTTTATTAGTCGCACAATTCTGTGTGCCACTGTTCACAACTTGATGTAAACAACACCAATCACCTTGCTTTGCTATTCCTCTGTTTATGTCCTCTACATAAACAACAATAAAATTGTCCAGTAATTAATTATTCGACAAATCTTTCCAACGGAGATCTTCAAACCAAGATTACTCTCTTGAAACACACCTCGTCTTCACACAAGACTGACTGAACTTCAGTAACTCAGTCGCTTACTTTGCCTTGCCTTTTATATGGCAAAGTAAATAGTCTGATGAATGTTCTTGAAGGCGAAGGTTCACGACTTCGTCTTCTCGAAATCTCTATAAATGTAAGCATAGTTGTTTACATTTATCCTTGTAGTGTTGTTTGTGTATTTTTGTTTACCAATTTTTCTGTGATGGTGTTTGTTGTTATATAAGGCAGTACGATAATTTGTAAACAGGTTTGTTTACTGCATTGTTTTGTTTTTGTAATTTTTGTTTATAATTTTAATGCTAAGCGATGTAAAAGCAAAACACCAGTATCTAAATTTTTCATATTCGTAATATTTCTGAGCGAGTTCCTCTGAGCAGATTTCTGGTAAAGCATCAGAGAGTAAAAAAATTTGCCATGAAAAGTTCCTATAAAAAATCTGTCGTTCGTAGTCGACTTTAAACTGTAGGTCGCTCCAATCTTGGTTAAAATTCATACATAACGTGGGTGGTGAATACTTTTTTTAATTTCTGCTTGCGTATCAGGAATGATCACTCCTCGGTATGGTATAATCCAGATCGAGTATTAGTCCCTCTTCCTACATCAAGAGAATGGAACAAGAGAATTAGCTTCAGGCTGAGGCATGAATATTGTATTCTCCAGTTACTGGCTCTTAAGTGACTAAAATATTACAGCTTTGAAGGCATTGTATGGTGCTTACAAGAAATCCATCGTGACAAAACTAGATGCCGAATATCTCTTAACAAAATAAAGAGACACTCTAAAGATATTCCCATGACAATTGGATCTATGCTCCTGAAAAACCTCACCTCACATCTGCCAAGAATTGTCAAACCCAGCGAAAACTGTATCAAGCGGTAGTTTTTTGTCAAGAGGAAGAGTTCCGGCCACAGCAGTAGAACTGTTACAGGCTCAAAAACAGTCTGATAACGGAATGCACATGCGTAGAATGAAGGAAAAATAAATATTTTATTGTCTATCTAATGTAGCCACTAAGTTGTAAGTCGCTAAACTAACTATCCGCTCCCTTCCTGTGCCTGTAGAGGATAAAAGAATCAACGGACATACTTGTTAACTCCAAAAAACCCTCTCTTAAGAGATTATAGAATTCTTCCCTCAACTCAACACTCAACACATGTTTACAGATGGCTTTGTTTTTATTTAACGTACGAACGCTGGCAACCCTATTATTCTAGAACTTATCACAGTCGATCAATCTAAAACTTAAAAATTTCAATTACTTCCAAATTAGCCTACGTTAACCGTTGTAGCTGAAAGCATAAAATACCAATGCGTACAACAACAATAATAAGTACTTATTAATGGATACATTCAATTATTGTAATCTTCTTAGAAGTGAAATTATACGACTGCGCTTATAAATGCGGATTTGTGTATGCATATACGATGCATGAATATATGCAAGTCTACTGCCTGCCAGTCTCAAATGTTGACATGTTACATTTGTATTACATTCATAAAAGTTGTTGTAGCTGCTGTATGTATGCATTTTAATTTTGCTACAAGCTACAACAGTTTTGCTTTGCTTTGCTTACAAAAATATTGAAATTATTGGCAATTTAACTGGATGATTATGATGCATGTGGCATTGATTTGATCAATGCATTGATCTTGTCTCATGGTGGCTTATAAGTGTGAGGGC
Source organism: Sarcophaga rosellei (assembly GCA_930367235.1). NCBI lineage: Eukaryota > Metazoa > Arthropoda > Insecta > Diptera > Sarcophagidae > Sarcophaga > Sarcophaga rosellei. Next base: position 27,679,153 of record OV884021.1, read on the forward strand.
TTGATTCAATCTTAGCTTAAAAAATAAAGGGAATTTTAAAGGTTCTGTGCCTCAAGCACATCTATGTATGTACATTACTTAATAATTAACATTTCTGAGATTTAATTGAACTTTTTGATCACACTATATTATTCCGGTAAAACTAAACATATACCAGGGAAATATATGATATGAAAACGAAATTTATTATGATTTTATCCGTCGTTTTTTATTATAGAACAAGGAGTTGAATGTAGCTTTCAGTATGAATTATAAGAGTCTTAGTTTGACAAGGCTATTTATCTGCTTGATGCTGTAGGCAATTGCTTCGGGAGATCTATATATGGCAGCTAGAGTTCTGTAAGACAAAAAAATAACATAATCAACAAGGGAGTCCATCCTGATTTTAAAACCTCTAGTGTCCTTACCTTAGAGTTAAAAAAAAAATAAGCAGCTGCGCCGTATTATCAGAAACTACTTAATATGACTTACTATTCTAGCCGAAAAGTAGTTTCTGATTTTAAGGTAATATGACTTACTATTCGTTCGAAACATACATACATAATTGGTCATTACAATACTTCAGTCAGGATTACAACCTAGCTTCTCACACCATTCATGTTGTGTGTGTTAATTTTATATATGAATGGCGGGACATATATGTGGTTTAAAATCGAATCCGAATGACAGATTTTTAGAGAAACTTTACATGGCAATTTTATTATGTCTCAGAGGTTTTGCCAGAAATCTGCTGAGAGACAGTCGCCGAAAAAATATTTTTTTATTTTTCGTTTGAGATATCTGATCTGAGGTTTGAAATGTGATTTTACGTCTAATGAGCCAGCACACTACTTACTAGGCTACGCCGATTTCAAAACTCTGCCGTTGAATATTTTGCAAGAAGATGTAGTTGGTCCACTCAGTTTTGAGTGTCGGGTATAGTGTTGGTTTTACAGAAAAACATGTTAAAAGGGGACCAAAGGCTGTAATACAACGAGGCTGGTTTCGCAAAAAAAAGTTAAGCCCTTGGTACTCTTGCATTTCTTTTTTCTGAGAATATTGAGAAGAGCTGCCAAGAAAAATTCTTTCCATGTGATACATAACTTGGTGTTTCATTCTAAGATGCATTAATGCCGCATAGGTTCTTTGTATGTTTTTCATATTGAGATTTAAGCGCTTCCTGCTCTAATAAATGTTCATACAGTCTGTTATGTCCGAACAAAAAGCCTGCTATGGTTCTCAGGCTACTTCTGTATAGTTTAACACTTAACTTAAAACTCTACTCAAAAGTTTAGATTGCATTCTTTGCCTCTTTACAACTTTAGTTTCTCCTGAGTATATCCTTCCAAAGAGCTCTTCCTACAGCTGCACCAAACACATAGAAGCTCATTCCTTGCAAGCTCACCAGTTAGTTCATTTCTTTTCATCTCACATAAAGTTATTCCGTATATGTTGATCGGATTTTCCCTGAAATCCCATACTATTCACAAGATATAACCCGAGAGATCGGATGGCGTAGCGTGACTTTCCAACAGTCCCATCATTTGTATTCCTCTTCAGCTTTCAATGGCATAGCTTTTAGCATGATAGACAGCATTGAGTTCCCCCATGGATTCCAACTATATAAATAAATTAAAATAAGTGCTACTATCTGCATTTATCCCAGCCATAAACCACAAAAAGTGCGCTTTATTGAAAGAGGAAGTACCTCCTTATTGATTCATATACTCTTAGTATCCAATCTTGATTCGTAGCATTTATCGAAACCACAAAGCTTAAGTGTTCACTCCACGAGCATTTAAGCAGGGTGCTGTCAATCATAGGTCAATCACTCGGTCATTCACACAGTCAATCACACCAGCAGTTTCAAGAAATAACTCTGAAAGTAAATAAAATTGCCCGTTGTTCAGAGACGATATTGAACTATAAGTCCTGATACTTATGGAGAAAATTAATACAAACATCATGGGTGAAATGAAGTGCTAGTTTGTAATCCGCCGATAATAAATGCCGAACATGGGTAATGTGCAAAAGGATTGTTATGTAACTAAAGTGTTGTAATGACCAATAAGTAAGAAGCTAGGTTGTAATTCTGACTGAATGGTTGTAATAGCCAACTGTGTATGTAAGCAACTCAATAAAAAATATATATTATTAAGCGAAGAACATAAATTCTTGTCCTGTGTGTTAATTTTCATTATCTTAAATCTTTTCACAAAAATTAAACTCCCTACCATCTCTTAATGAATATTTTCTCATTTTAATGATAAACACAGAGACATTGTAAGGCTCTTTTAAGGAAGCATCTTATGGACTTATTAAGTTGCAAGTTTTACTTCTCTATTGCCGCTACAGACGACGTTAATGGACTAAATTATCAACTTAACTACAAAAATGTGTAGGTATACGGGTACGTGTTAGGATTTGTGTTTAAAATTCCTTTATCAATTGAAATGTTCAACTAAAACTTTCTTTTAGTTTTGGTTGGTAAGGTTAACATTATTGTGGTTAATTATGATTATAATGTTGGTGTTGGTCTTGTTGTATTGTCTTATAAATTATGCCTTGAATGTAGAAGCAGAAAAGAAAGAATCCCAACTGATAATGGGAGGAAGAATTAAAATAATGGCAATGGAAACAAAACAAAGACAATAACTTCTTAAGCGGTTAGCAGAAAATAAAGTTGAAAAGAGTATTTTTGAATATCAGCATAACAGATTAAAGTTTTGTACTATCGGAGAAGGGGTTAATATTTTTTTTTTTTATTTTTTTCAAACTAACTTTCTATTGTGAAATGAGGCTTATCACCATGAAGAGATTTTAAAGGTACATACCAGAGATTAGCAATGAATCGCTTTTTTCGCTACTCATAAGTACTCATGAAATGGTATGGTAATTCAACTATTCTTATTCATTCGTACTCACTACAACGTAGGAGAATACAACGAATTGTTTTGTTGCTCGAAATCAGAAGTTTGATGATACCGGACATTTTCGCTAGATTTCTACAGAGCATTTTTGATGATGATGAGATGTTTGACTCCGGGTTTAAAGCATGAGCTTACGTCTAATGATCCAACATACTACCGTCTAATAGGTAGATTTCAAATCGTATTCAGTATTGAAATTCAACTACTCTGATTCGTTAGTACTCACTACAACATTGATTTATAAGTACAGCTTGCAATGAGTATGAGCACAACGTTGACATCGAACTCATACCGTTTGAAATATGTTTGATTCATAAGCCTACTCATTTAGATTCATTAATTTAGAAAAATAATTATAATACTCATAAATGATTCGAATGACACGAATTTACAGTCTTAATTGTTGTTGCACTTACAAGAAAAGAAAAAAGAAAAAGACAAAAACAGCAAGCAAAGCAAACACACAACCATTAATGAGTATTGTAGTGTTCGTACGCGAATTTTATTTATTTTGTGATTCTTGTAATGTTGAGTCATGGAGAGTCGAAATCAACAATATCATAAGTGTTGTAAATCATGAATATGAATATGAGTACTTCAAACTTTGAATATGAGTAGTATGAGAATGATATTGAAATAAGTATGAATGCGTATAAATATTAGAAATTATGAGTATGATTCAAAACTACTCATTTTTTGAATACTCATTGCTGATCTCCTGGTGTTTACCATAAAGAACGGAATTTCCATAAGAATGCGTACTATGTTGAGTAATCTTAAAAGTGACACTTAAACAAGCAATCTTTCGTATTAACATGTTGCCTAATAAGTACAGCACAATGATCTTATTCACCCATTTGTAGGCAATGATTTGGCGAATTTTGTCTCGTGACTTGGACCTGCATCTGTACAAAATCCAACCGATACCATATCATAGATGAGTATGCATTGAATAAGCTTTGGAACAATAGGCTAAGGACCAGAGATCAGCAATGAGTATTCAAAAAAATGAGTAGAATCAAATCATACTCATAATTTCTGATACTTATACGCATTCATACTTATTTTAATATCATACTCATATTATTCATATTCAAAGCATGAAATACTCAACATATTCATACATAACAATACTACAATACTCACTAGAAGGTTGTGTGTTTGCTTTGCTTGCTGTCTTTGTCTTTTTCTTTCTTCTTTTTTTGTAAATGCAAAAACAACTAACACTGTAAATTTTGATGAATGAGTCGAATCGCTCGAATCATTTATGAGTATTATAAGTATTTTTCTAGATTTATGAATCTGAATGAGTAGGCATATGAACCGAACATATTTCGAATGTTATGAGTTTGATGTAACGTTGTACTCATACTCATTGCAACCTGTACTTATAAATCAATGTTGTAGTGAGTGCGAATGAATCAGAGTAGTTGAATGTCATTACTGTTGACTCACCCATACTCAAAATTTCACGAGTACTTATGGGTAGCGACAAACGATTAATTACTGATATATGGTACATACTCTACTTAAAGTTAAAACTTAAACAAGGATCTTTACAGAGTTCCCTTCCAATCTTTACAATACATAAAGTATACAATACAATAGAAATATTCAACATCATATGGCCACTCTAGTATGTATGTATGTCACACATGCAATTTCTTTTCGTAAAGCAGTTTGCAATTCCCCCCCGCCGTAGGTGTGAAAATGTGTCATTTAAAGCCGGGATTTTACAGTTGCTGTCATGAAAGTAAGACATTGATATGTACATGCATGCATACAATATGCAGTGGCCCAACACTTTTATGACACCAGAAAGAACTTAAAATTACTTTCAGCTCTTCTTGCATGTCATCTTAAGTAAGTAATAAAGTTTACAGAGAAAACAGAAGAAGAAAAAGCGGAAATTAATTTAAAACGTTTTTGCATAATTAATCTCTTAAGCAGGGGATTTTAATAAAATAATCACACACACTTTCTAATTGAAAAACAATATAAATGCAAATGCCATTCTCTCTCAACTTGTAAGATGGTGAGCAGGAGGGCTTTAAATGCATAATTTAATTGAATATCATTAACTAATTTATGTGACATAAAGGGTACTGGACAGCATGATAGGAAATAAAAGAAAAACTAAAATTTCTATTTCATTCAAGTGTTTTTCATATCAAGTCACAGATAAGTGTAGAGAAAACATGAAATATCTATTTAACCATGTAAACGGTGACAATATGTCTTAAACATCAATGTAAAGCTTTAAAACAGAACTTCTTTGAAGAAACTTAACTCCAAAACATATTATGAGTTATAAATGAATGCGTGCAGCCTCTAAGTTGACCAACTTCTTCCATGAGTTTGTTGGAATTCGGCCAGTAGAGTGATTATGCTTAGCTGTATCATCACAACTGCCCGCTATGCGTGCTCAAGGGATTTTTATTATCAATGCTATCACTCCAACCTACCTACCTACAAACGAATAGGTCCCTATTCAGGCAATCGTAATGACTGGGCGTAACACGAGAGGAGACGGATTGCTGAAGTGTGCGGGACACAAATAGAAGGCCCCTGTTTTGACGAGGAGACGTATAGATTGATGTTGTCGTCTTTTCATACGACTCACAGCACGGTCGAGGAAATGGTGAACGGCGTATACGATATACTCAATACTGCATGTGATGCCGCTATGCCAAGGAGGACTGTATACGGGGGACGTTCTGCCTGCTACTGGTGGAATGACGAGATTCGAAATCTGCGGTCGGCATGCTTTGGGGTGAGAAGAAGGGCCCAGGGCACGAGAGGAAGACCGAGATTAGGAACCGAACGGGCTGCATACGAGGATCAAAAGCATCAACTTAGAAGGGCCATAAAAAGGGGCAAGAAACTATCCTTGCAGTGGATATGCCAGGAGGCTGATATTAATCCTTTTGGGACGATGTACCGAGTCGTCCGCAGGAAAGCCGGATCACGGGAACAGCTTAAACTAGGTTGTCCAATTTTGCTACGGGAGATTATTAGTACATTATTCCCACGGGGCCAACTCTACACTTTTATAAGTAGGGAGCCGGAAGCAGCTCATACCATACCCGAGTTAACAGGAGAGGAGGTACTTGCAGCATGCACTGGAATAGGAGATAGGAAAACACCGGGGCCAGACGGAATCCCGAACAGGGCACTTAAGACTGCTATCCGACATAGGCCGGATATGTTCACCAAGGACCGGATACCTTTGCCACGGATATGTTCGCCAATGTGTTCCAAAGGTGCTTCGTCGAAGGTATTATTCCACGTAGATGGAAGAAGCGGAAATTGGTTCTCATTCAAAAACCTGGGGAACCATCGTCGTATTGTCCAATCTGCCTACTTGACACTATTGGAAAAATACTGGAGAGGATAATATACAATCAACTGCAGACATGTGCTGAGGCAAGAAGAGCTCTTTCCGACCAGCAATACGGATTTAGGAACGGACGGTCCACTGTTGACGCGATAAGGAGGGTAGTCGAAATTTCATGAGGCACAATAGAGGACGAAAAGTGGAGATTTGGCACCAAGGAATACTGCGCGGTTGTCATACTTGATGTTAGGAACGCTCGCCGAATTATGGGCGGATTATGAGAGCTCTTTTCAACATGGCTACACCGATAATCTTGATGGAGATTCTGAATGATTACTTTCAGGACAGGAAAGTAATATACCTAACGGATGAAGGAGAAAAGGAATACGTATAGACGGCGGGTGTCCCGCAGGGGCACACCTACTGTGGGCCACTACTGTGGAACATTATGTACGATGATATACTTCGTATATTGTGATCTTTGCATATGACATTGCCATAGTCTCGGTAACTAAGACGACAAGGGAAATAGAGGAGAAGACGAACATAGCGATTCGAAAAGTTGGTTTGATGAGGCAGGTTTGACTCTTACTGCACGCAGTTCTCACACTACCCATGTTGTGTGTGTTAATTTCAAACATTAGTGACGGGACCTACAGTTTAAAGTCAACTCCGAACGACAGATTTGTGAGAAATTTTTATGTAATCTCCGAGTTTTTGCCCGCTGTCTGCTGAAAGGAAATCTCCGAAGAAATATTTGTTCATATTTCCTTTTGTTGGAGATTCTAAGCCAGGGGTTTGAATAGGATAAACAAGTATACAAACAGGCAACAACAACACTGCAAGAACAAACGTGGACAGAATAAACAAACAACAATAACGAAAACAACATGTTTACATTTATAGAGATTTCGCGAAGGTGAAGTCATTCTCCTTCAAGAATATCCATCAGACTGCGATATAAAAGGCACGACAAAGCAGGCAGTCTTATATGAAAACGCTTTTTGTGCGAAGAGAATAATCGTGGTTGGAAGAACTCCGTTGTAAAGATCTAACGAACAATTGTTAGTGTGTAAGCAGAAGAATAACAAATAAAGCAAATTGTTGTTGTTTAAATAAAGTTGCGAACAATACCACACGGAATTGGGCGAACAATAAAGAATTGATTTAAAACTAAACACAAATTTATTTTTATTTTATTTGCAATCTACGAACTCCTAATTTAAACGTTTTTAAAAGGTAACAATACGTTTCCAGCACAATTACAATAATTTTGTGAAAATTTTTCAATTTAAATTGGAACATAAAAATGCCAGTTTCTCAGATATCTGTTGTTCGCAGTTACTGTTCTAGCCCTTTAATGATACACTACTCGCTACTGGCGGGTTTTATCGAATTTTTTTTCTTTTTAGAGCAAAGTAAATCGCCTTTTAATTGATTAGAAATGAAAAGTAATTAAAAGCAATCAAATAATGATTAACGATTATTATTTGCGTGATTATTAATTCATTTATTGAATATTGTTTGCCTGCTAAAAGGCGAAAGGGGTTGGGGCGTGATGCCAAACAATCATTTGCTACTTAACGCATTATTAATAATGACGGCTCTCTTAATTCGTTTGGCTAATCAAAGCAAATTATTTACCATGACTTTGTACGTGAATACACACACAGTCAGCATAAAATGGAAGACAAATGGAAGAAAAAGGCAGAGAATACAAATTAAATAAATAAACGTCTTTTTTGTTAGAATATTATTTTTAATTACCAGAATCCTTTAGCATTTCTTTTTTCCCCAAACAAATTTTGATGATGAGGGCCACCAAAGCATACAATATTTACTCACAGAAATAAAATACTTGCTCAGGGAAATTATGAAAATGAATGGGGAAAGCTGGTGGAGAAAGACTGACAAAGATATGCAACATCATTGGTTGCGTACTATTCATTACAAAACATTGCATAATTATTTCATTTTGCCATTCATCTATCCACTGCTGAATAAGCCAGGAAAAAATGCAAAAATTAAAAGGAAAATGAAACTGAAGAATGAAAATAAATAATGAGACTCACAAAATTCCATGATAACATAGATGGGCACTTTGCAGTACCAGTAAAATTTCAGTAAAAATTGATTTTTACTGATTACTGAAAAAAATTTCAGTATTCAGTAAAATTTTACTGTTAATGCAATCTAAATTTGAATGAAATTTAAATAAAATGTAAATGAAAAAAAGTAAAATTTTACTGTTAATGCAATCTAAATTTAAATGACATTTAAATGAAATTTAAATGAAATTTAGATTGCATTACCAGTAAAATTTTACTGAATACTGAAATTTTTTTCAGTAATCAGTAAAAATCAATTTTTACTGAAATTTTACTGGTACTGCAAAGTGCCCATCTATGCATGATAATGATGATGAATAAGTGAATATGCTCACGCAATATCTATTTTAATTATAAGAAGAAGAAGATAAGAATAGCAAAAAAAATTCATGAAAACTTAAGTTGATTTACGTATGATCAAATGTTGGCTTATTAGACACTAGGCCACGGTTCAAACCCCAGGTCAGACATCTCCAACAAAACTAAGCATAAAAAAATATTTCTTCGGCGACTTCCCGTTAGCAGGTTAGGGTATGTTAAAGTCTCACTTCAGCATGCATAGCGGTCCGTTGTGACATCACAGGTGAACGCAGTCTCTGCACTGACCCAAGTTCTGCCATCAGGGGAGAAGAAATTGGTCAGCTTAAGAGCTGCACATTCTAAAGCATGACTACTCTACGCTGGAAAACCAGCCCGAAGATTTGACAAACTAATCTATACCCTTGACATCAATGGGCGATAGCTCCGTCAAGCTGACAAGGGTTGGGGAGCCCTAGATGGGCATTGACAAAGAAAGTAGACAACAGTCTCCTCTTCCTCAATGGATCTGAACCGAATGCAGAAGTCGTAATATGGGAGCTGCTTGTCCTCCGCGAGTCTTCCCATAAAACAATGACCTGTAAATACGGCCAAAGTGATTGAGATTATGTCTCACGACCAAGTCCAAGTAACTGGTGGGTGCGCCTTCTATCCATCGAGGGCCAAGTGAGCCTAGCGGCGGAGCAGGACTCCTCATTAACCCAGGATAGGCTGGCGTCTCGAAAGAATTTCCGCGCGATGGCCAGTTTAACCGAGGTAAGTGGTATCCTCAAGTCGACTAAAAAGGATTCCAGGAAGTAGTGCACCAGCCCTGTCAAGCTCGTCGGCCTTGTAGTCTCCCGGAATATTGCTGTGACCGAGGACCCAGACTAGTGTGACGCTGAATCACCCAGAAAGAAGTCGAGTCAACGCCGACGTCCCCTGACGACCCTGGAGATATCTCCTTAGCAGCTTTCTGGCAAAAACTCTGAGAGTAAACAGAGAGTTGCCATGAAAAGTTTCTCAAAAAACATAAATCGTTAGGAGCGGACTTTAAACTGTAGGTCCCGCTATCCATGTATAAAACTAACACACACTGCATAAGTAAGAAACTACATAGGTCCTAAGCCTGTCTGAAGGTTTGTAATAACCAACTATGTACGGACGGCGACTCAGCGTTCCAGCAAATGACTTCTGCAGAAGTTGTTGGCCTCAGGAGAAGAAGACGGTCTTTTATCTCATGAGCAAGGACTTTGCTCATGTAACGAAATGTTGAGGTTTTCGCATCTCACTTTCCGACATTCTTAAAAGAGCTCTCTAATATAAGGATTGCTACAATAACAAGATTTTTTTCTTCTAGAAAATGTTTGATCGCCAATTGAATATTGAATGTGATATCACAATGAGCCTAAATGCTGGCCTATGTTTGAACTCACACTTCAAGGAGGGTTTCTGCCACTTTAACTCACCTAGGCACGCCTTTTTGTTTTTTATACTTTGTAGGGCATAAGGACGAGAGATCGGCAATGAGTATTCAAAAAGATGAGTAAATTTGAATAATATTCATAATTTCTGATACTTATACGTATTCATATTTATTTTAGTATAATACCCATACTACTCATATTCAAAGTTTGAAGTACTCATCGTACTCATACTTAACAATACGCATGACGTTGTTGATTTCGACTCTCCATACCTCAACATACAACAAATACTCACTAGAAGGTTGTACTGGTTTTCTCTGCTCTTTTTTGCTTATGTGTCTTTGTTCTTTTTTTTGAATGCAACAACAACAAAGACTGTAAATTTTGATAAATGATTCGAATTACTTGAATCATTTATGAGTATTATAAATATTTTTTTTAAATTTATGAATCTGAATGAGTAGGCGTATGAATCAAAAATATGTCGAATATTATGAGTTTGATGTCAACGTTGTACTCATACTCATTGCAACATGTACTTATAAATCAATGTTGCAGTGAGTATGAATGAATCAGAGTAGTTGAATTTCACGACTGTTGGCTCATACTCGAAATTTCATGAGTAGTTATGAGTAGCGAAAAAACGATTCATTGCTGATTTCTGATAAGGAGTTCCTAAGCAGTGTCCCTATCATCGTGTAAATTCGAAAATATTTTGTCCCTTTTTAAACGAAAAGTGGGAGAAGACTACTACGGTTGTTCAATAAACACCCATATAAAGCAATTTTTTAAAAAGGCCTTCGCTACACCGTTTGATTTTTTTCAACGCCGCTGTTAAGCTCCCCTTAATGTCTTTATGCCACAAAAAGTCTTCGTAATTGAATGTTCATTTAGAGAACAAACAAAATATTGAAGCCCCAGAAATTCAAAAATTTCATTGACTTCCAGCCTATCATGGGTGACGCTTTATTTATTTAAAATGCTCATCAATTGCATCCGTAAGGTTGTTACACTTCCTTGCATTCATATTTTTAAAACAAGAGAAAAGAAAAAAGAAACGATACAAAATAATCAAAAAGTAATCGTTTCAATAATTTCCTTGTTTCTCCATTCAAGTGTCTTTCTCTTCGTTGATTTTCTTATTTTCTTTATTTTTCCATCAATTGGTGCGTAATCAATTTCATTTAAAATTATTAAACAAAGTAACGAAGTTAATATGCAATTTGCTTAAGTCGCGCGTATATTGAAAAGATATGATGAATTACTTGGAGACACGAAGTTTAAATACAAAATAAAAACTCAATATTATCGATAACTTTTCTCTCAATTACAATCTCGTTTGCAATGCCAGCGACGGGAGCCGGTACGAGTTTAGTAAGGCACAGAAAACTGAAATGAATCACTTGAAATAAAGGACGTGTAATGGAGGAAATATGAAAACAAATACAAGCAGGCCATCATAGTACATACTTACATTCACTTATAATTGTATAAAAAAAAGATATAAAAACGACTTAAAATTAATCATAATTTTAATTGAAGATGACACAAAAGCGAGAATATGACAGAAAAGTAAGAAAATTGTTTTCACAAAATCCTTACACCACGCACAGTGGTATGTTACTGGCAAAAAAGCCAAAATTTTGTTTAATTAATAAAGCGTTCAATTCGAAAAACTCCATAATTTGTTGTAACAAAAAATAATCAAATATGAGTTCGTAGATTGCAAACAAATTAGAAATAAATTTGTGTTTAATTCCAATTAAATTCTTTATTGCACGCACAATTCTGTGTGCCACTGTTCACAACTTGATGTATAGAACAATAATTGCTTTGTTTATTTTTATTCTTTGCTTAATATTACGTAACCAACAACAAGCATTAAGCAATTATACGACTGATTTTCAAAAAACGATTACTCTCTTCACACGCAGCTTGGCATCACAAAAGACTGACTGCACTTTTACTAACTCATTGACTGCTTTGTCTTGCCTCTTAAATAACAACGTGTACAGTCTCATGAATGTTCTTGAATTTGAATGTTCGTGGCTTCGCCTTCTCGCGAACCTCTTAAATGTAAACATAGTCTTTTCATTGTTGTTTGTGTGTTTTGTTTACATTATTTGTTGGTGCTTTTTTGTGAACTTGTTTATCATGTAAACAAGTACATGCGTTGTTTGTCATGTAAACTAGTTCATGGGTTTTGTTTTTGTAGCTTTTGTTTATCATTTTAATGTTAAACGATGTTAATCCATTTCCATTTTCGTAACAATATTTCTTAAATGCAGATAATCTGGCTATCAATTAGCTGTAATGAGACCGTGACAAGAGTTCAAGCAGCTTTGATTTCATGCCATTCCTTCCTATTCCATTCTGTTAGTGGTGGTTCAATGGAAATAGCTCATGTAATATAGCCTCGTTTCTACAAAAACCTGTAGAAATATTTCACTTCATTCACTGCACTATACAACTCAAAAGTACTTAAGATTTCCACCATAGAAATTCGATGTATTCGTACGATCAGTGTAAGGTACAAACAAATTCGACTGTTGCATATAAGACTTTCTTTAGGGTTTTACAACAACTTTCAAATTTTGACTCTTGATAACAGCCATTTTGATGAATCCACATCTGTCAAATTGGCATTTATTCAGTCTTTTTTTCCAAAACGCCATGGACGGGAATAGACAACAACGTGTGTTTGCTGAATGTGCCGTGGAGCACAATTTCTAGTTGAGTAGGTAGTTAAGTAGGTTAAAGTGGCAGCCTTCACACCAAAAGCACACTTAAGCCCTCAAAGTTGCCCGTTGTGACGCCATGGATACAACGCAGTCCTTGTACTGACCGAGTTACACTAAGCTGGGAAAGAAGTTGGCCAGCGCAAGGTTTGCACTAGATGAATAGGTACGTGTACAAACAAAATTATCGAAATTGAGGTTCAAGAGCCTGCAATGCATTCCAAAACAGTCGATGTGGATTTAGGGCCACCGACGTCTTTGGTACTTATTACTTTGAGAACTATGTTGGCCAAGCCATTACTATTAAAGGCGTTCATTATAGGTCGATGATTACCAACTTCTTTCTCTCTGAATTGCATGATCTGAATACCAAAGATAAGTACAGCGCTACATACCACAGAGCTCACGCCACATTGGATATTGAGCTCGTAGATTTGAGGGCATGGTTATCTCACGTCGCCGTGGTCTAGTAGGTAGTGTGTTGGCTTATTAGACGAAAGGCCCGAGTTCGAATCCCAGGCCAGACATCAAAAACAAAAATACAAAAAGTATTTCTTCGGCGACTTCCTCTCAGCAGATTTCTGGCAAAAACTCTGAGAGTAAAAATTGCCATGAAAAGCTTCTCAAAAAATCTGTCGTTCGGAGTCGACTTTAAAACTGTAGGTCCCGCCACTCACGCATAAAATTAACGCACACAACATGAGTGGTGTTGAGAAGCTAGGCCGTAATCCTGACGAAGGGTTGGAATGGCCAATTATGTATGTTATGTATGTTATCTCACGTAGAAATGATGTGAATTGATCATCGTGATTGTATGATTTGACCCCATAAGAGTTTTTCTTGTGGACGATGGGCTTTCAATAATGATCTTTCGATCAAAATTGTCTTAACCCGTAATGAAGTAGTCGCCGTGTCTAGTAGTCACCGTAGTCTAGTAGTCGCCGTAGTCTAGTAGTCGCCATAGTCTAGTAGTCGCCATAGTCTAGTAGTCGCCGTAGTCTAGCAGTCGCCATAGTCTAGTAGTCACCGTAGTCTAGTAGTCGCCGTAGTCCAGTGGTCGCCGTAGTCTAGTAGTCGTCGTAGTCTAGTAGTTGCCATAGTCTAGCAGTGGCCATAGTCTAGTAGTAGCCATAGTCAAGTAGTCGCCGTAGTCTAGTAGTCGCCGTAGTCTAGTAGTCGCCGTAGTCTAGTAGTTGCCGTAGTCTAGCAGTGGTCATAGTCTAGTAGTAGCCATAGTCAAGTAGTCGCCGTAGTCTAGTAGTCGCCGTAGTCAAGTAGGTAGTGTGTAAGCACATTAGGCGTGAGGCCATGGTTTAAATCCCAACAAAACGAAAAACTTCTTCGGTGACTTCCGCTCAGCAGACTTTTGGCAAAAACTCTGCGGGTAAATAAAATTGCCATGAAAACTTTCTCAAAATCTGTCGTTCGGAGTCCAGTTTAAACTGCAGGCCCCGTCACTTATGTATAAAATTAACACACACTACATAAGCTGTGTGAGAAGCTAGGTCGTAATCCTGACTGAATTGTTGTAATGACTAATTATTTTGAGGTTTACTTTTGGAACCGGCCAATGGCCGGTTAAACGTCTTGAAATGCGTGGACTCACTAAGAAACGCCATTAAAATAACATGTCATTTGAATTAGACTCATAGGAATAGTGTTAGACATGAATAGAAAGAAGACTAAAACAAGCAATCCATTAAGAGATGAATTCTGATTGTTGTAGTACTCCTTCGATTGCTGCAGTAATCGATAAAACAATAAACGTAAATGCAAAATGATGAGTACAATTAGTTAAACACGAAAGTTGATTATTTTTCTTATTATCATGCGTAAATATAAAAAACAATGGTTACATCGGCATGAGGATATAACCCAGCAAAAGTTTTTGTGGGGACGAAAAAAGTTTGTAAATTAAAAAGGATTGTTTAAAGTGCAAGCGTGCATCAAACCAGTTTTTAGCTTTCTAGTGAGCTTTTTTTAAATTCCTTCCGCACAATAAACAGTTCTTTACGGCAATAATCGTTGGTATTGATGGTGGTTATAGCAACATCATCAGAAGACTTATTCGACCACCAAAAATTTTGCTGGGTTTCATTCCACATGCACTGGCTACCAGGCAGCATTCATGTTCTTATTCTGAAAATATTCTTGAAGTCTTTATTTAATTGCCAATCAGGCAGTTGTGTTTCAATCATTGACTGGCGGCACACTTAAGTGGTTATCGTTGTAGCACTGAAGCAATTGCGATTGGAACGTTTGAGTTGAACAAAACGAAGAGAAATACTGGCATAACAACCATTCATAGTATGCTATGACACAGAGACATTACAGAGAACAGAGAACTTTTCTTAAGGATTTCTTATACCTACTGGAGGTTGTACAAATACTTAAACACCTTCAACTCTTTACGGAAGACCTCCAACATACAGGTTGTCGTATGGGAAAGAATCCTTTTCTTGTTGTCAATTGGCGACAAGTTAATGAGCCTTAATTGATGGCAACTGAATACATTCAATAAGGTTTTAAGATTTTTGTTTTGGTAGCGTGTGTGGCCAGAAAAGGCTTAAGAGGACATCACATTGCAATTAAGAGAGGCACATTTTGTGCGTACCAAATGACTCATTTGAAATTTCTTTTAATTCTCTTATGAAATACGTAGGAAATGGTGAAAAATACATTACTAGGTCAACATCGCCAACAGCGAAGTGACAGAAATGCAGCCACTTCTTCAGTAGGAAGTGTTTGGACTCCTTAATATCGTCCACTGTGGGGAAAGTTTATAGACATACAGTATTTGTGCGATGCCAATTAATTTTAACATGTTTGTGAAATCAATCTTTAGGTAAACATGGTAGGTTAGGTACCCCTTGACGGAGGACAACCCACTTATGACAGCATTGAGGCCTATTGTAATACCACAATCAAACCCTAACTCCCTAGAGGAAACCAATCCTAGTCAAAAATAAGTCTTGCTACTATTGCAATTTTTATATTAGAGAGCTCTGTCTAGGATATCAGAAAGTGAGAAGTCAATAATTTCCACGTTTTCATGACAAAAGCAGGACACTAACACACGCGCAGAAACACAGTATCTTCGTTCTCCTCAGGCCCACAGCTCCTGAAGAAATTTTTGGCGAAATGTCAAGTTGTTCGACATGCAGGCAGTGACTCTTTAGAATCATTACAATACGATCCAAGGCCATGCGATTTAAGGACTAAATGAAGTCGGCGCTCTTCTTATCCAAACGTATCGAACACATACCAACAAAACATAATAGAGATTAGCAATGAGTATTCAAAAAGATGAGTAGATTCAAATTATACTCATAATTTCCGATACTTAAACGCATTTACACTTATTTTAATATTATACTCATAATACTCATCATTCAAA
The DNA here is from genome assembly GCA_930367235.1 of Sarcophaga rosellei. Taxonomy (NCBI): domain Eukaryota; kingdom Metazoa; phylum Arthropoda; class Insecta; order Diptera; family Sarcophagidae; genus Sarcophaga; species Sarcophaga rosellei. The sequence goes on from OV884021.1 coordinate 27,695,366, forward strand.
ATTTGAAGTACTCATCGTACTCATACTTAACAATACGCATGGTGTTGTTGATTTAACTCTCCTTTACTCAACCTTTACAAGAATCAACAAATAAGTATGATGCGCGTACGAACACTACAATACTCACAAGAAGGTTGTGTGTTTATTTTGCTTGCTGTCTTTGTCTGTTTCTTTCTTATTTTTTTGTAAATGCAGCAACAACTTATTATTAATGCAACAAAAACAAAAATAATGCACATAAAACCGCCTCATCTTTCAAATAGGTCTATTCATATAAAATTTCATAACAATGATTGTCTACATAAAAGAGCCAAAAACGGTAATCGAATAGATGATACGTGTAGCACAATTATTGAATTAGTGGAAACGTATAAATACTTAGGCGTATATGTTGATAACAGGTTTAAATGGAAAACACATATCATACATCTTCAAAAAAACTTAGGAAGGCTGCGTATATGCTTTTTCATTTAAGCTACTGCTCTACCTACGAAGTATTAAGACAAGCATATTATTCATTGGTGGAATCGTATATAAGACACGGCATCACAGCATGGGGCGGCTCAACACACTGCAGAATACTTCAGAATACACAAAATCAGATATTTAAAACCATTCAAAAAAATTTCCACTTTTTGAATATAACATACAGAGACATTCACTCAATACACAATAATAGTAACAATATTCAACGAAACACACCAATATACCGTTATACAGCATCTAATATAACCCACACATCAGTACCAAATACATTAACATATAACACTTCCATCAACACAAACAACAACATATATACTTCATTTAATTTGCAAGCAGGCAACGCATCACTAAGGACAACAAACAACAGCATAACAAGAACAATAGAACCAACAACTAATACAACAACTTACATTACAACAAATACAGCAATTAATTCAACAACAAACAGAATACCAATAAACATAACAAACAGCAACGAAAGACACAACATCACTATATATGCAGCACAAAATAACGCCGAAGTGCAACCATTTAACAATAACAACTTTGCAGATAACAGAAGACAACAAATTGCCAATACAAATCTCAGGAATTTAAACCTGGCATCGAAGCTCAATGTCTTAAACATTAAGAGCATATATCACCTTACATTACTTAATGAGTTCTACAAGGATAGCAGATTTCTAAAGGTTATTGATCACGAGTACAACACAAGACGCAGAGAACAAGGAAGATATAAAAATAAGCAATTTTGTAATGAATATGGTAGAAAGGAGCTTAGCGTTACCTTACCAACTATTTTTAATAAAATACCGGTGCATATAATTAATGAAACCAATGTAGTAAAGAGGAAGAAACTTTTAAAAGATTATTTTATAAGTTCGCAAGGAACTTAAAGTATAACATTGTAGATTAAATAAATTCTTTTTCCTGCTCACAACCTAATGGCTTAGCAGATTAAGTTTTAACTATATCTGATAATTGTAAACAGTTATTTTAATAATATACCTATGTAATGAATTAAATGAAAAAAATTTAAATGTATCAAATGATTGCAATTGACTTTGTTTACCCTTGAATGATTTAATTTTAAATTAAAAATTATTATTGCATTAATAATAATAAAAAACTATAATATAATATATAAATACCTTCATACATACATAAAAAAAAAAAAAAAAAAAAAAAAAAAAAAACTAAGATGGTAAATTTTGATGAATGATTCGAGTCACTCGAATCATTTATGAGTATTATGAATCTGAATGAGTAGGCTTATGAATCAAACATATTCCGAAGGGTATGAGTTTGATGTCAACGTTGTACCCATACCCATTGCAACCTGTACTTATAAATCAATGTTGTATTGAGTACGAATGAATCAGAGTAGTTGAATTTCAATACTGTTGACTCACTCATACTTAAAATTTCATGAGTACATATGAGCGAAAAAACTGTTCATTACTGACCTCTGGTACGCAACATACATAATTGGTCGTTACAACCCTTTATTCAGTATTACAACCTAGATTCTCACACCACCCATGTTGAATGTGTGTTGATTCATTGTCTGATACTTGTGCTGAACGGACGTGTTCAAGATTGTGCTCCGCTAATTTGTGATCTTATGAGTCTTTTTTTTAAGATTTATTACTTATTTTGTTTATTCTGGTTTTTCTTTCGAATTAATGTTGTGAATTTTAATAATAATACAATAAAATCTAACGATCAAAATCAATATATAGAGATAAAAAAAAAAAAAAAAAAAAAACAAACAAACAATCAATATCTAAATAACAAACAACAATCTCAAAAATTCACAGTGTACAACAACAATTTATAATCTCTTAAATTTCAAATGTTACTAAAATCTACCTAAGGTTGAACAGTTAATATACACTAACAAGCTTTACATCCAACAAGAAATAATTCTTGCAAAAAAAAATTATTTCAAATAAACGAAAATTATAAACTGTAATCAAACAACAACAATATACAACCTAGTGACAAAAATTTCCTTGAGTGATAAATACATATATACAAAAATTAACACAAATAAGCTAAACTTCGGTGACCTTGATTATCAACAGCAAAACAATAGACAAAAATAAAAACGAAAGTAAATAAACTGTTTTGATTACAAGTCCTGCTTATAAAAGTGCTGCCAAGTTTTTGTATCATTTTGTGAACAAAACACCTACACACAGCTTAAACTTAAATAACTTTATTTATAATAAACAAATTAGAATCAGCTGTTTTTCTTTTGTAACTTAAGTGCAGTACTGCCAAGTTCCAATTAAGCCGTTAATTTTTAAATTTCAAATCACCTAAAAGTACTCAATTTATAATAAATCATATATTTTAATTAAAATCTGTATCTCATTAATATGAATACACGCCGAGCAAAAAAGTTAGCTGTTGATGATGAAATGCCTACCGACTCTCCATCAAAAGCCGATTTTTTGTTTTCAAGTCCCAATGATGCATCCATTCGGGCTCGTTTTTGGAATTGGCTGGATGATAAATTTACGAAGCAGGACGAATACATTAAACAACAAACCGCGCTTATAAAGGATATGATTACGGAGGCCAAAAACAGCTTAATGGAAGAGATCGAACTAAAATTTTCTGTTTTGAAAAAAGAAATGCTTGAGCAGGCAAAAAATGATATTAAAAATGAAATGAAGCATGAGATTGATAATCTTGGTGGCAGGATTTCTGGTTTGGAAGCTTCCAGAAATGATATTCCTAAACTTAAGGACGACATTAAAGCTTTGAAATTAGAATGTATAAAACAAGCGAACTCTTCTGTGGCCTCGGAGATACGTATTACTGGTTTACCTTTTACGAAGAATGAAAATTTAAATGAGATTTTTGGACACATATGTAATACCTTAAATATTCCCAAACCTTCTTGTAAGAGTATTTTCCGTATACGGAATCCCAAACTTCGAACTACTAACATCGAGGATCTGCCAATTATTATTAAACTTGACTCCCCGTATTATAAAAATCTCATATTGAAATGTGCTGCTGATTTCCGTCGCAAAAACGGTTCACCATTACGTTTATCGCATGCAGGCTTTGACAGCAACTCAATTTTCTATATAAACGAAAACCTGACCCCACACTATCATGGTATTTTTAGGAATGCGCTTGCTATGAAAAAGAATGGTCGGCTTAAATCCGTCTTTACGAGCCGAGGAGTTGTTTATGTAAAAATATGTGATGCTGGTGATCCTATTCAATTGAATTTTCCTGAGCAGCTGGATCTGCTTTTTCGAACTGATGCCTGAAGTCTCCTATATTTATTATTATATTTATTATTATATTATTTGTATATTATTTTATTCTATAATTAATCGAATTGTTTTTCTTTTCTTTATTATATTTTATTATTATTATTATTATCATTATTATTATTGCGTTGCCTTCTTTTCATTAATTATCCCTAATGTCAGCGTTAAATAGTTATGGTTTGGATTCCACAGCTTGTACAAAAACTATGATTAAAATACTCACAGCACAACGTAAAGGACTCAACATATGTCACATTAACGCTCAAAGTCTTTTTCCTAAAATGGATGAATTTCGTTTTCTGTTCGAAGATACCAAGATGGATATTGTATGTGTATCTGAAACTTGGTTCGCGAGAGACCTCCCAGATAGTTTGGTTAATGCTGTTGGATACAGAATAATCCGGAATGACAGAAGAAGTCATGCAGGTGGGGTAGCAATTTTCATCAGGAAAGGTATACGTTATAAGGAAGTTAGAAGATCACAGGACAATGACAAAATTGAGTACTTATTCCTTGAAATTATTGGTGCTGACAGTAAATTGTTGTTGGGGTGCATATACCGCCCAAATTCTCGTGTCCCTTTTGATTCATTTGTGTGTAACTTGGAGTCACTAGCTTTGCAATACAGCGACATTATTATTGCAAGTGATTTCAACTGTAATTTACTGTCTAATTCTAGCTCAATTTTGTTTGATCAGCTCAAATCTATTGGGTTATACATTGTCAACACTGTGCAACCTACGCACTTCACCAATAATTGCAGTACTTTACTCGATATTTTTATATTAGGTAACATGTCTAACTTACTACTGTTTGATCAGATAAGCGCACCCACTTTTTCGAAACATGATCTTATTTACATATCATATGATTTCCATTTTCATAAAGATGAAACTACTTCTTACTATCGAGACTTTCGAAATGTTAATTATCACTTGCTGGAGGAATGCTACAACTCAATAGAATGGAACAATATATATAATATGCCATCTGCTGATGATCAACTCTACTTCCTTAATAGTAACCTTATCAACTTGTATGATATTTCCATACCCTTGAGAACGAACCGTAGTAACAGCTCTAGGAAAAACTGGTTTAATTCAACTATCAAACATCAAATTAGAACTCGTGATGATATTTATAGACGTTGGAAAAGACTTAGAACTTCGGAGCTATACGAAGAATACCGCAGGGCCCGTAGATTCGTCAACAAGACTATTTATGACGCAAAAAGTTCACATTATGAGAACCGTTTTAGATCAGCTGTAGACTCAAGGAAAAAATGGCGAACAATTCGTGAGATTGGCATTGGAAACAAATCTACCCCAGTTTGCAGTATTGACCCAAATGAGATTAATGAAACTTTTCTGAATATCCCATCTCCAATGCCTTTAAATGAGGTTCAATCAGCTCTTGTCTCTGAGCTACCGCAACAGCCCCCGGGAATTTCCTCCTTACACCGTTTCGAGTTTTCTCGAGTATATGAAGATGATGTCGTTCTATGCTGTAAATCAGTGACTTCAAATGCAGTTGGCTTTGACCAAATCCATCCTAAATTCATAAGGCTTTTACTACCTAGGATATCACGATATATTACGCATTTATTTAACACTGTTATCACTACCAGCCTCTTTCCTAACTGTTGGAAACATGCTAGGGTCATTCCCGTTCCTAAATCATCAAATGAGTATCGTCCCATATCGATACTTCCATTTTTATCTAAAGTATTTGAACGACTGTTACACAACCAAATTAGTACGTATTTAAATGACCACCAGCTGCTCTTTAGCAAACAATCTGGATTTAGAACAGGTCACAGCTGTGTTTCCTCGCTGTTGAGTGTATCTGAGGATATAAGATCCAATATTGATAATGGTGGTATCACACTCTTGGTACTCCTAGACCATTCAAAAGCATTCGACTCTGTAAACCATAATATACTTTATAAAAAGATATATGACAATTTTTATTTTTCTTCGAGTGCATCATCGCTAATAAAAACCTATCTCACTGATAGATACCAGTCTGTTTCTGCTGGTGAAACTGTATCTACTCCCATGCCCGTGTCTAAAGGAGTACCGCAGGGCTCTATTCTTGGTCCACTACTGTTTACTTTGTACATAAATGATTTACCTAATTGTCTCTTGTATAGTAATATCCACATTTACGCAGATGATGTACAAATATATATAAATTGTAAAAAGGACTCAATTGATGACTGCTGTGCAAGACTTAATGAGGACCTTACCAGAATACATTACTGGGCAACGTCAAATGGCTTATATCTGAATCCTATAAAGTCAAAGGGCCTAATCATAGCCCAACGAAATCAGAATGTTGTTGTTGATATTCCGATCATTTTAGGAAATCAAAATATTTCAATAGTAGAATCAGCAAAAAACCTTGGTATAATTTTTAACAAATCCCTTCAATGGAATACCCACATAAATGCTGTCTCCGGAACAATTTTTTCTATGCTTCGAACGCTATATCCCCTTCAACACGTTACACCTCTTAATATTCGAGTGCTTCTTGCCAAAACGTACTTAATGCCCAAGTTGTTATATGGTTGCGAAATTTTTGCTTATTGTGATTCAATAAGTAAAACTAGGTTAACTGTTGCGTATAATGCAATTCTTAGATATGTCTATGGCATAAGAAGATATGATGGTACTTCTCAGTATTCTAAATCATTATATGGTGTTGGATTAATGGATTTACTTAAAATCAAAGCATTAATTTTGCTTCACAAAGTTATCTACACTCAAGAACCATCTTATTTGTTTAATCGAATTCAATTTGCAAGATCGAACAGAGGAAAGCAGATTATTCAGTTAAGATATCAGACTTTAATATCTGAGTGGCAGTTCTTTACGAATACAATACGGCTGTGGAACTCGTTACCAAACCAACTACAAATCAATGGCAACGCTTTGCAATTTAAAAAAATGCTATTTTCAAAATTTTAATTTTAAATTATTACATATATATATGCACATATTTTTATTCTTGTTTGTTTGTTTTTATTCTTGTTTGTATATATTCTGATATTGTTTTTTTTTTTTTTTTTTTAATTTGTTTTAGTTTATTGTATAATACTTTTCTATTTTTTGTAATGATCATACGATCACATACTGTAATTTAAAAGATTAATTTCTTGTTGTATGTGATATGAAATGAAATAAATAAAATAAAAAATAAAGTCGATTCCGCATTCCGACACCACATATTTTTAAAAGGCCAACAATATTGCTGTCAACGAGATTGAACCTCCCTGTAAAACTAGTGGATAGTACCCAATTTAAGTGAGACAATCGAACTACCTATGCCCTGTAACATGTCGGAGATTACGAATTCAGTACCGGCTCTAGTTAGCTCACCTGCAATGATATCCCTCTATATCCCGAAACACATGTAAGTCTTACCTTTGAATGATTCGAAATTTCGATGGGAAATTCACGACATTCATTGACATGGACGGACGTGAAAACTACGTTCGTTAGAGGCTTAAGCTCAGCCTAATTATCTTAGTAAGTCAAGAGATTTCTGGGAAAATACCACCACCACAAATATAAGTCATCATGGTAAGATCTATTCAAAACCTACTGCATACTCTGACTTTCATTGAAAAATAGTTTCGTTCATGAATGATATGAACGACGCAGCTTCTCACACAGGCCATGTTATGTGTGTTAATTTTATACATTAGTGGCAGGATTTACAGCTTAAAGTCGCCTCCGAATGACAGATTTTTTAGAAACTTTCATGACAATTTTATTTTAGAATTTTTGCCGGTAGTGCACTGAGGGAAGCCACCGAAGAAATATTTTATTTATTTCGTTTTGTTGGAGATGCCTGACCTGGGGCTTGAACCGAGGCCTCACTTCTAATAAGCCAACTCACTACCTACCAGACTACCACAACTTCAACGGTGTTATTTGGTTCTATTTGGCGTACGCAAAACTCCACGTGAAGGACATGGCACCTTGCAGAGGCATGGGGAGAAGTTGGAGTTTTTCTGATTTCGGTGTTTGTGTACTGGTAGAAGTTATTGCTAAGTGTAGAATAGTTGGCTTTGGGCATTAGTGACCTACGAACTGACCGTTCTGTAGGAACTGTGATATCATAGAGAGAAATTTGGAATCACTAGCCTTCTCAGGAAGACTTTCGTATGTGAAACCAATCTTGAACTTAAATGATATCAAAGGGTGATATTCCTATCACACATTCAGACATTACGCATATCAGCATTGAGCCAATACACCTAGGCTTAATATGCCGTTTTAGGGTTCATGAAATATAATTGTACGGTGTATACCGCCTTTTGTGTGTGTTTTAAATGAATACAACCAAAAAATTCTTTGGTTTTTTGGATCATTACTCTTAATTAATGAAGTTGTTAATGCCGAACAACAAATTCTGTCAGCGCACTGAAATAATTGCAAGCAATTTAAGCATTTACTATGTGAATAAATAGACAAACAAACATACAAAATGTATTTCGAATTAAATTAATTAAAAACATTTAAACTACAGAGGTTTTTGTGGCTGGCTTTAGCAGAATAACTTAATAAATGGCATACGGCAGCCGAGTAGAGTTAAATGCAGCAAATGTGGTAAGTTGTTTCCAAGAAATTTTTTTATTCTGGCTTGTATTGTTTATTATGATTTAAAGGATTCTTGTGTGATGAATACATACAATACTTCACATTTAGTTCATTACATCAACAAACAGTCAGATAGTCAGTCAGCTTAGCAGCTAGCAATGGATTCTGAAAGATTCATCGTTTGGTGAGGTTTGTGAAATTGCAACATTATTGGACTCTGCTCCTTCAAGAACTATAAAAAGCTCACCTACACAGGAACCTTGCAATATTTACTGACTTTTGTCCCATAACGGGAGATGGGTTACAGTTGAACTTGGTTGCAATGTGGTTTTGATACGACAGTATCTCATGCTAAACGGCATGCGATACCATGATAGCTTGAGAAGCGAATTCAAGCAGTTCAATAACTGCAATTGGGGTTTGACGGCAGTGAACTATCTTTCTGGGTTATTATTAGTCTTTTTGCCGTGAAGAGATGCCTTAGTACTACAACCATGCGATCTATTGTTCTTTCCTCCAACTTTATGGTGTCTGCCTATTATGTCTCCTTCAAGCTTATTGCCCTAGATGCTGCTTAATGTCAACACTGACAATTCCCTGCCTAGCTGCTGCTATACAACCAGGTGTACCTTTCTACATACATACCAGAGATCAGCAATGAGTATTCAAAAAGATGAGTTAATTCGAATTATACTGATAATTTCTGATACATATAGGCATTCATACTTATTTCAATTTCATATTCATACTACTCATATTCAAAGTTTGAAATACTCATGGTACTCATACTTAACAATACGCATGATGTTGTTGATTTCGACTCTCCTTTACTCACCATTTACAAGAATCGCAAAATAAGTATGATTCGCGTACGAACACTACAACACTACTTTTGCTATGATTGCTGTCTTTTGAAAACTCATTGCTGATCTCCGGTGTCGACATATATACTACCAAAGCCCAGTAATTATTCTCCTTGAAAGCAACATTTCCAAAAATCAAAAAATAAGTATGATTCGCGTACGAACACTACAATACTCACCAGAAGGTAGTGTGTTTGCTATGCTTGCTGTCTTTGTCTTTTTCTTCCTTTTTTTTTTGTAAATGCAACAACAACTAAGACTGTAAATTTTGATGAATGATTCGAATCACTCAAATCATTTATGAGTTCTGAATGAGTAGGCGCATGAATCAAACATACTTCGAATGTTATGAGCTTGATGTTAATGTTATACTCATACTCAATGCAACCTGTACTTATAAATCAACGTTGTAGTGAGTACGAATGAATCAGATTTGAATTTCAATACTGTTGACTCACTAATATTCAAAATTTCATGAGTACTTATGAGTAGCGAAAAAACGATACGTTGCTGGTCTCTGATGCATACATACACAATTGATCATTACAACCCTTCAGTCAGGATTACCATCTAGCTTCACACATCACTTACATTGTGAGCTTTTATTTAGTACATGTGTGGTGGGACCTACAGTTTCAAGTCGACTCCGAACAACAGATTTCTTCTGAAAAATTTTTCATAGCAATTTTTTATTTACTCTCAGAGTTTTCGCCAGAAATCTGCTGAGAGGAAGTCGCCGAAGAATAACTTTTTTTAATATTTCGTTTTATTTTAGACGTCAGACTTGGGTTTTGAACCGCAGCCTCACGTCTATGTTCAATGCTGGACCCTTTAGGTCCGATTTCTATGTAGAATTTCGTTATAAAACATGTTCAAATTCACTTCATTCCGTTAATATGCTCTTTTTTACATGAACAGTTTTATTCATTACATTCAATCACTCTTTATATATAATATACAATTGCCAAAAAGCTTATGAGACCCATTGCTGTTGTGATCCAGTAAATCATAAAAAATTGTTTCCTTTGTTTTGAATTCTGTTGCTGCTTCTACGGCGGCTGGTATTGCTGCTGCTGCTGGCCAATGCTAGCGATTCAATAATTTATTAAAACCGATTATTATCGCTTTTTGTTTGCGTGTTGGGGCAACTTACTACAGCCAGCGTGCTTTACTGCTTTACTGCTGTACCAGACAGCTCAGTTGTGGTAGCAGCCTTTGTTGCGGGCGATTGGCTTTAATTTTGACGTTGCAAAGTATGTGTTAAATGTTGGTTGGCTACTACTGCTTGGCCAGGGAAAAAGAGACTTTTTTGGGCTTGTGTTTTAACACGTTTTATTTAATAATTCCATGCCTATACATACATATATTGGCTTATTAATAATAATATTTCACTGGTTTTATTGTTTGTATTATTTTTTTTCTGAATTCATCTCCTTCAGGGTATTTTAGTTGTTAATTTTTTTATTTTATAAAATACGTGCGTAAATGGTTTGTGGGTTGTGTGGTTATTGACTGTGCTATAATTATGCAAACAGTGCAGGAGAAAATATTGTTACGTTTTTACTTTTTTTAAAACGTTTAAAAATATGAGTTCGTTGATTGCAAACAAAATAAAAATAAATTTGTGTTTAGTTTTAGATAAATTCTTTATTCTTCGAACTATTTTATGTGCCACTATTACAACTTGCTGTATCCAACAATAATTGCTTGTTCGCTATTACTGTTTGCTTACAACGCAGATCTTTACAACGGAAATCTTCAAACCACGACTGTTTTCTTCACACGCAACGCGTCTTCACACAAGAATGACTGAATTCTTACTACAGACTGATGAAAGTTCTTGAGGTCGAACGTCAGTGGTTTTGCTTTCTCGAGAACACTATCGTGACTTCTTTGTTGTTTGTGTATTTTGTTCACATTGTTTGTTGTTGCGTTCTCGCTTACTTATCTATCCCCTTTTCTAGCAATAATCTAGGTTCCCTACTAGACTTCCGCCTACTTCCAGTGCCAGGAATTTCTAAAAAAGTTCCATTTTGTCCGAAAACAACACCACAGTAAGATCATCTACTTTGAAAAACTGCATGGTTTTCTGGCTCGAAGACTGAATCTCTTCAGTAAAAAGAGTGAAGACAGAAAGGCTAGCAACGTATGGCGATAATACTAATGGGACATGCAACCAATTGTGTACATATTTGAAAGTAAATGGCATAAAAGGCAGGAAAGGAATTGAGATAGAGAGAGAGAGAGAGAATAAGGAGAGAGTAAGGAACACTACTACACTAGTATGAACCAATCTCACTTACATACATACATACATACATAGTTGGTCATTACAAGCCTTCAGTCGCAGCTTCTCACCTACGAACAACAGTTTTTTGAGTAAATTTTTCATGACATTTTATTAGATCAGAGTTTTTGCTAGAAATCTGATGAGAGGCAGTCGTTGAAGAGATATTTTTTATGTTTCGATTTATTGGAGATGTCTGACCTGAAGTTTGAACCCAGGCCCTACGTTTAATAAGTCAACAGACTACCTACTAGACTACGGCGACTCCCTTAGTCAGCCTTATCCCATGATAAATTACAAGAAAGCCTTTCAGCAGAACATGTATCCAAAGCTAAAAACAATCTCCTTTTACCAAATTCAGGACATTCAGAAAAACCTCTCCTAATATCCTGTCGAAGTCCATCTTTGCCAGATAGTTGCCAGAGACTTTATATCACAATGTGACGTGAGGCAACTAGTCACTACTATCTTTGCAAGATAGTTGCCAGAGTCTTGGTATCACAATGTGCAGTAAGGCAGCCAGCACTAATCTCTCGTTGACTATAGGGAGCCACAGCAATAAGATATCCATCTAACACTGTCAATGAATGAACCAAGAGTGCTAAAAATGTAACATTCCTATTTATCCTTCCAAAGTCTCTGTATATTCTTGTGACCCTATCTCCCTAAGATTAAATCACACAAAGTTTCATCAATAAAAACAAGTCTTTAATGAAAATGTTCGTTTTCTGCCAGTTTCAATAGGCTGGGTCGACCAAAGTTTTGGCTCACTTTTTTGTACCACGTAAGCCTAGATTCTTAAGTAAAATTTTTCACATAGTCTAAGCATAAAGTTCAACAAGTTAAGAGCGATGTATCGAGATTTCCGCGTTGTCATCAAGACTTTGCGATTCGACAGCAGTATATATTTTCGATATAGACATTTTTCTTTGTCTTGTTGTTGCTTTTGAATTCGAAGGAACTGGTTGTAGAATAAGAACAATGTTCCCTATGAACTCCGCTGACAGTTGATTCCTTTCAAAGCAACTTTTTACAATTCGGAAGCGTGTTTTTGACTTAAAACGATTCATGATGACTTGCCCGGAATGTCTGAATGTGTATTACTGTACCGTTTGGCAACACTATTTAATATTATTACTAAAATAAAAAATCTAGATACTGGTGTTTTGCTTTTACATCACTTAACATTAAAATTATAAACAAAAGCTACAAAAACAAAACAATGCAGTAAACAAACCTGTTTACAAATTATCGTACTGCTTAATATGACAATAACCACCAGCATAAAAAATGATAAACAAATAAACAAAAATACAACAACGAACAAGAGAACAAAAAATGGTAAGCAAAAATACAACAACAGCACTACAGGAATAAATGTAAGCAACGATGTTTACGTTTATAGGGATTTCGAGAGAGCGAAGTAATGAACATTCGGCTTTAAGAATTTTCTGCAGACTGTATACTTTTCCCTATAAAAGGCAAGGCAAAGCATGCGACTGAGTTAGTGAAATACAGTCAGTCTTGTTTGAAGATGCGGTGCGTTTGAAGAGAGTAATCGTGGTTTGAAGATCTTCGTTAAAAAGATCTGTCAAATAATTGTCTAGTAATTGTTATTGTTTATCAAATGGTATAAAAATTGGAATAACAAAGAAAAGCAATTGTTGTTGTGTACATCAAGTTGAGAAGAGTGGCGCCCAGAATTGTGCGAATAATAAAGCATTTCAATTAAAACTAAACACAAATCTACGAGCTCATATTTTAAACGTTTTTAAAAGATAAAAACATAATAATAATCCCTCTCTGTCCAGCTTTAATTATCGATAGTTCTGATGCAAATCAAAATCACAACAATAATTTGATTGTGTCCTTAAACATCTTATACCAACTGTGTTATATTCTGTTAGAATATAATTTTTAAAATATTTACTATTACTGTTTGGATGGGTATACATATTTAACGTTTTGTAAATGTACACGGCTATGTGTGTTGGGTTCCTAAAACGTCTGAGTTTTAATTGAAAATAAAAAGAAGAATAAAAAAACTTCATCCACTTTATATTCATCCGTGGTTGTAGCTCCCTGTAAAGGACCTTCATACGTAATAAATTCTACTCTTGAATGTGGGTATTCTGTCTGCCTGTCTGTCTAAATTCGATGTTACCTGTATGAAGAAATTTACAAATTCAGCCCGATGTTGTTCTTATAGGCGTAGTAATTAATTACACATGATTTATGGCCTTGTCCATATCATTGTTGTTGTTGTTCATTTTGATGTTGTAATTGTTGCATGAAAATGTTTTGTTTATTTTAGACAAAAATTAATGTTTTATGTACACGATCTAATTAAAATATGAAGGACGAAAATATGAATTTGAAGAAGAAGTTGAAATACTGGTTGCTTTGTTGGGGTCTGCTCTCTGAAGTCTCTTTTAGTTTGCCTAGTTAATTTCACTTTTACATACATTCATAATTGGCCATTACAACCCTTCAGTCAGGATTACCACCTAGCTTCTCAACACCACTCATGGTGTGTGGATTCATTAGATACATGAGTGGCGAGACCTACAGTTTAAAGTCGACTCCGAACGACAGATTTTTGAGAAACTTTTGATAATTATTTTATTTACTCTTAGATTTTCTGCTAGAAATCTGCTGAGAGGAAGTCGCCGAAAAAATATTTTTTCATATTTCGTTTTGATGTCTGACTGTCTAATAAGCTAACTCTCTACCTACTAAACTACGTCTTAAGCAAAATGGGCATGGGGCAAATATTGGAAAATTGTTTGCGATGGGGATAACTTGGAATGGGAGAGTTTTCAATTGCAGTGAGCTCATATTGCCCATGATATTTTTGGGCTAATAACAGTGGTCTTGATATTAAACCCATTAAGACGTAGAGTGTTCCTTTCTCTAAGAGCTACAAATTAGAGAACTTCCTACTGCCCAGGTTTAATGGAATTGAACTAAAGCTGTCTAAAAGTAGGCTGCAATTGGTAGGCGACGGGATTTTCTCCCAAAGATGGCAAAATGGATTTCCGAACGTATAATCTTATTCCATATCAAATCAATATGAGGTTACCTTCTGTTAAGACCCAGGTCATATAAGAATTCTCGGCAATAAGCAGGCAGACGAGCGTGCGATGAGGAGAACTTCCATAGCACTGATGGGCCCAGAACATTTCTGTGGAGAAGTATCGGATGTTTGGAAAGATTTGCTCATTGTTTGAGACAATTAAAACTGTTTCTGAGAAGTTACAATAAGAGAATGCTGTTACGAAAATGGAAATGGTATTTTGCTTTTACATTAAAATTATAAATAAAAGCTACAAAAACAATGAACTTGTTTACATGATATACAAGTAAACTAAATATACCAACAACAGCAGTATAAAAATAGGATAAACAGGTAAACAAAAATGCAACAACAAACAATGCACACAAACAAACTGAAGCAACGATGTTTACATTTATAGAGACCTCGAGAAGACAAAACCGTGAACATTCGACTTCAAGAACATTCATCAGACTGTTTACGTTGGATTGTAAAAGGCAAGACAAAGCAGGTAATTAAGTTAGTGAAGTTCAATCAGACTTATGTGAAATTAAACATAGGTGATGTGAAAAGCTATGTTGCAGTCCTGACTAAAGGATTGTAATGACCAATTAAGCAAGGGATTACTCAACAAAGCATAAGCTTATCTGAAACGTGTTTCATTGAAGAAGAATGTCTTCATTTCACCTTTTGTTGAGTGCACTCTTCTCTTCCTGCCTCACAGTTGCAAATTGACTTGGGATCCAACAAAGGATGAACATATTTCCCTTGCCTATCTGAATAAGCTTTCCATTCTAATCTCTACTCAAACTCATAGGAGCTAAGTTCGCGGATGTTAGACCGACTATAAGATAGATCTTCTTTCTTCAATTCTCTGTTCTTTCTGCGCTAGTTTAATGGAGCATATCTTTCAATGGCTTAAACTTGTGCTTGAAAGAAACTTTGCTTCTGTCTCCCACTAAAAGTACTTGAGTTCAACTGTGTGTTACAGAATGAACTCCCTCGTAAAACAAATTGTATTCTTCACTCTTATTATTCAGTCCTGTTTCGAAGCATTACCTAAAATCATATGATTTATTTGGGCTAGTTAGGGTACCGTTGTCGCCGTAGTATAGTTGGTAGTGTGTTAGACATGGGTCTCGGTTCAAACCGCAGGTCAGACATCTACAACAAAACAAATTATGAAAAAATATTTCTGCGCCAACTTCCTCTCAGCAGATTTCTACCAAAAACTCTGAAAGTGAATAAAAAATTGCCATGAAAAAGTTTCTCAAAAATCTAGCATTCGGAATCGATTTTAAACTGTGGCACCCGCCACGCACAGCATAAGTTGTGTGAGAAACTAGTTTGCAATCCTGACTGAAGCGTGGAAATAACCAATTAAGTATGTGTATGTGTACAGTAAAAGAGCTCTGTCATGCCGTTTGTTGGGTCACGAAATGCCCTGGTAAAACTCCCGTTAGACTTGCCCCCATTCTCCCATGACTTGCTTCTTAGCTTTCATATTTTGTTGAAGTCTTTAGTGTGTTCCTGTAAGAGTAGAAAACTGCATCTACATATCTACCTTTATAATCATATTATTTGTATGCCAGTATGTGCACAAATCAACCATTGTATGCCATTTGTAAGTACAAAGCTATTGTTGTTGCTACTCATTGTTGTTCATGCATTTTAATTTACAAATCTCACAGGCCAAGAGGTAAAAAGATCATAATTAGGTTTTACTACGTTCAGTATTTTTTTGTTGTACTTAAAATGGGGTTGCCAAACTGCCAATGCATACAAGTAATATTGGGTAAAAGTAGGATTAAAAATTCTTCTCGAAAATATGCCCGGCTGTTAAGAAAATATAAAGTTTTACTAACCTTCGCACATAGTGGGGGAAAAAACAGGAATCAATGGTTAGTAAGGTTTCTCACCACTACAGCACATGGACCTGGACCTCGGACCTGCTACAGCAGACGAATCACTTATTTAGGTGGAACAACAATAGATTAATATATTATATTAATATGGTGTGATATCGCAATCAAGCTGTAGAAGCATCACTTTTTTTTGGTGAATATCGTCTTTGAAATTGGTTTGAGCCGGTTCTTCTTTTTTACTCCATGACCTCTTGCATTTGGCGTTGTTGTATAGTAACCTCTGTGCAGAATAAACATTTCATTAGAAAATTTTGGTTCGGGAAGAATCCAACGCATCCCTAAAAATATAACGCAAATCCTTTACGGAAATGTAGGAACGAGCGTATCAGGTTGTAGCAAAGTAGAACTCTAAGTGATCATGAGTCACTTAGAGTTCAAGTTTGCGTACGATATTGTACTGAGGGTTAGAGGCTTGGCTGTTAACTTACTTACTTAATTGGTCATTACATTGGCCTTCAGTCAGGTTTACAACCTAGCTTCCCACACCATTTATGTTTAGGGTGTTAGTTTTATATATGAGTGGCGGCGGGAGCTGTAGTTTAAAGATCGACTCTGATGGACAGAATTTTTGAGAAACATTTCTTGGCAATTTTGTCAGAATTTTTACCAGAAATCTGCCGATAGGAAGTCACGAATAAAATATTTTTTTTTCATATTTCGTTCGAGATGCCAGAACCGGAGTTTGAACGGTGGCCTCACGTCTAATAAGATAACATACTACCTACTAAACCACAGCGGCTTCATGAGCCGCTATTAATATGATCCTATGTTACTCATTAAAAACTCGTAGAAGTGAAACAACGTACTCTGAGAATAGCTTAGGCACCAGAATTCCTAACTCCAGATCAATATCTTTTATTTTGTTACGTTTTTTCTTTTGTTTTTACCATAAGAGCAGGATCCATACCGAAGATTTCTAGTGTGTTTAGTCAACTACAAGCTACTACAGTTTTATTTTCAAGATAATTTGTCTTACAATGTGAAGGAAATGGAGTCGGTGCAATATCTTTTCTGCAAATGCCTTGCACTTCTGTACAGATGTCATCGGTTTTTTGATGACAGAACGTATGAAGGTCTGGGCATGGTGGCCAACAAGCCAATTTGCAGAATACATAGTTTAACACTGGAGAACACATAGTTTAACTAAGGCAATCATTAATAACTAAGGCTAAATTAATATTCTGACGTCAATGCTATCTTCAGGAACCCATATAAGAGTTAGCACTGAATAAACAAAAAATCCTGCCGAAAAATCTTTCTACCCAACAAGCATTGCAGCATTTTTAAAATGGTCATGACAACCACTCGAAAAATTCCACAGTATTCTGGCTGCCTGCATGAAAGTCTAATGTTGCTATAGCCTATTCTGTAAGAATCAGTCATTACAATCCTTCAGTCAATATTACGACCCAGCTCCTCACAACAGTTATGTTGTGTGTGTTATTTTTATGCAAGAGTGGCGAACGAAAGATTTTTTCAGAAACTTTTCTTGGCAATTTTATTAACTCTCATAGTTTTTGCCAGACGGACTGCTGAGAAGAAAGAAATGTTTTTCATATATCTCATTTTGTTGGAGATGTCTGACCTGGGTTTCGAACCGAGGCATCACGTCTAATAAGCTAACACATCCACATCCATCCATATACCCCTGCTTTCCTTAATTTTTTCAAATTAATCAGGAGATTGATCATCCGTATCATGGTCTAGGGTGATGAGTGAGTAGAATTGGGGAATAATGATCAGACTTGTGTCTTTCCATGGAAAGATAAACCACCCTCTCTCCCTCTGAACAAAATTTCTTTCCAATAATGAATAAATGACTGTAATATACAAAAAAGCACTCTACGATGCCATTGGCATTGGAGGCCTAGCAGCAGAGGCGGCAGCAGGCATGATGCCAGTAGTGACAGGACCACCACCAGGGCCCCTACGGATATGGAAATATTATTGGCTCTGTTCCATAGCTGTACGAATTCTTCAAATGTCCTTGTTTTTGAAGATTTAGATTACATCTCTGCTAGAACCCTAGACATATTGGAATTGCTTCAAGGATTAGGTACTAATCAGAGAGCATTTATTTTAAAGCTTTCGTGGGGGAAAAAGTTCTTTAATTTTTTTTTTACGATCTGGTATATTAGTTCAGTGTAAAGTATTATGTAGTCATATTTGTCGATATTATTATTGAGTGTGATATTAAAATAAGTATGAATGTGTATAAGTATCAAAAATTATGAGTATGATTCGAATCTGCTCATTTTTTGAATATTCATTGCTGATCTAAGCAATTCTATTGGCAAAAGATCCGAGAGTAAATCAAATTGCCATGAAAATATCTGGAAAATCTGTCGTTCGAAGTCGACTTTAAACTGCGGATCCCTCCATTCATGGATAAAATTAACACACACAACATGGGTTATGTAATAAGCTAAGTCGTAATACTGACTAAAGGTTTTGTGTTTAAAATATGCTGTATTGCCTTACGATCCACTACCTTTTCTTGTTGCAAGCATTGGAACTTTTTTATTTAAGTGCCTAATTAATAAGAAGCCGGCTCCTATCTACTACATGTAAACCAAACATAATCGAAATAATCGAACAGTTTATCATGTGCATCCATATTCATAAATTTTTTCACTTTCATTCTTCACGCTCCACATGCTCACATGTCTCTGTGTAGGTCAGGCTTATCAAAATCAATAATTGCCTGCTGTCAGCATCCTGATATGCCAATCCCGTTTTTAACCGGTTGATTGAAACATTTAAAATTGTTGCTTCGTTTTTTTTATGGGCAATTTATGTTGAATTTCTTCGCCAATTCCTGTCGAGTATCGTTTTATTTTTGTTGCATTTATTTTGTGGCCAACACAACAATTGCAAATTTTTTTGCAACCCAAACAGAAATCATCATACATGAGTCAAAAGCAGTTACAGTTTGTCTTCAGTTTGTTTTAATTTTTTTTATCGGTTGTTGACTCATTTATACCAAGCAATTGTTGGTGTTCTTGCCATTTTTTTATCTGTATGTTGCTTTAGACTTCAACTTGTTGCTTACGGCCCGCTTTGCAAATAATTTTTACTTTTAAATTCTTTTTTTATGGAATTCCTTTAAAATTTTTTGCCTTAGCCTGACTGACGGTATGTTGACAGCTAAATTGATTTAATGCCTTCAATTCATTGAGTTTCGATTCTGATTGCTTGTTATCCACTGTTTAGTTACAGATGACACTCGTTGCTTTCGTTAATGCAACATACCAGGTGGTGCTTAACATCTTCTTCAATTGGCAGTTTCAATAAAGGAAAAAAAAAACTTTTTTTCGATTCTTATACGATTCTGAACATAAAAGCCTTGTTCATTGACCAGTAACTGAGACTCCACAAACTTGCAATGTGTTTGTGAGCACTTAAAAAAAGTGTGCAGAAAATGGAAATGAGGTTACATCGTTTAACATTAAAATGATTAAAAAAAGCTACAAAACAAAACCTACGGACTTGTTTACATGATCAACAAAGTAAACAAACAGGCAACAACGATACTGCAAGGACAAACGTAAATAAAATACACAAACAACAATAACGTAAACAACATGTTTACATTTAGAGAGATTTCGCGAAGGCAATGACTTCTTCAAGAGCATTCATCAGACTGTTTACACTGCGTTACAGTGCAAGACAAAGCAGGCAACGCAGTTGGCAAAAATTCAATCAGTCTTGTGTGAAAACGCGTTGCGTGTGAAGAGAATAATCTTAAAGATCTCCGTTATAAATATCTATTGAACAATTGTTATTGTTTATGCAAAAGAGTGAAAAGAAGAATAACCAAAAAAGCAATTGTTGTTGTTTACATCAAGTTGTGTACAGTGGCAGACAGAATTGTGCGAACAATAAAGTATTTATTTAAAAATGAACAGAAATTTATTTATAATTGATTTGCAATCTACGAACTCATATTTCAAACGATTTTAAAAGGTAATGATGAAGAGACCACAGTTAAGGAACTTTTTGTTTGTTAACCCAGACCATTAAGCTGACATTTAAGAGGGTAATGTACAACACTTTAGTTAATCTAACGGTACTTTCTGTAGGGACTTCAAAATTTTTGACAGTTGATAACGCCCATCTTGTTGAACCTACATCTCTCAAATTATTTGTCATTTATTCAGTTTATTTTGTCAAATAGAATTTTGCGATCATACACAATGAAATGTGTTCGACGAATAGGAGCAGTCACCAACTAAAACTAATTTTCATAGAAAAATCATTTTCAATTGCGACGCCTTTTTCTAAATTACTGGTTACAATACCAATCCATACGATTTATTGTTCTTTGAATATCAGGTTGGTCAGAGCATCACTGTCTACGTCTAGCACACTAAGGCGATGGATTACTAACTTTTATGACCTGAATTATACATATAATCGAGATGCCAATGAAAGGACACCGCTATGTACCACACAGCTCATACCACAATGAGTATTATTTTTGTGCCATTTTGAGGACATGATTTTCTCACTTAAACGTAATGTGATAATTTGACCTCAGTGTACTCTACTTGTCTCATTTGACAAGTACACGTCGTCTAACCTAAACCTACGTAACCATTCATCGGTCTTATAAGTGTCCTTTTAATTATGTGGAATGTTTTAGAATTGAAGTCACCGTAGTCTAGCAGGTAGGGCTTATAAGACGGCAGGCCACAATTCAAACCCCAGGTGAGACATTTCCAATAAGCAAACGATATATAAGAAAAATATTTCCTCGGCGACTTCCTGTCTCAGCATATTTCTGACAAAAACTCTGAAAGTAAAACAAAATTGCCATAAAAAGTTTTTTCAAAAATCTGTCGTTCAGAGTAGAATTTAAGTTCCTACCAGCGATCAACAATGAGTATTTAACAAGCTGAGTAGATTTGAATCCATGACTCAACATTTATAAGAATCACAAAATAAGTATGATTCGTGTACGAACACTACAATACTCACTAGAAGGTTGTGTATTTGCTTTGCTTGCTGTCTTTGTCTTATTTGCTTATGTGTCTTTTTTTCTTTTTTTGTAAATGCAATAACAACTAAGACTGTAAATTTTGATGAATGATTCGAATCACTCGAATCATTTATGAGTATTATAAGTATTTTTATAAACTTATGAATCTGAATAAGTAGGCGTTTGAATCAAACATATTTCGAATGTTATGAGTTTGATGTCAACGTTGTACTCATACTCATTGCAACCTGTACTTTTAAATCCACTACAACGTGGTACAGTACAAATGAATCAGAGTAGTTAAATTTCAATACTGTTGACTCACTAATACTCAAAATTTCATGAGTACTTATAAGTATCGAAAAAACTATCCACATCTGATCTCTGGTTCCCACCATTCCGGTTAGAATTAGAACACAGAACATAAGTGGTGTGCAAAACAAGGTCGTAATCCTGACTGAAGGATTGTATGTGTTTCAGAATTTAAATTTAATTTTTTTCTCTTAATTTTCAGTACGTTCTGCAATTGTTTTCATTTTTGTTCGCTTTATACACAGAAAAAACTGAAATTCAAAATCAAACAAGAAATTCACAAAGTCAAGTATTTTTTTAACTAAAATAGGACCTATCACGAAATTCGTAAAATCAAGTACTCAAATTGGTAAATTGTTTATTGAAAAAATTTTAAAATATTTCTTATTAAAATAATATACTATTTACTAAAAATTGTGTTAAAAATTCACAAAAAATTTTAACAATATTTTTGTTAAAAACTAAGAACAAAAGTAATTGATTTCATTTTCATATTCAAAAAACTTGTTTTTTGATTCAGACAAATATTTGTTTCTGAATTAGCCATAATTCAAACAATTTGTTTTATAAAATCAAATAATAAAATTATTAAAAATATCCTTTAAAAATAATAAAAATGTATAATAAAACAAGTAAAAAGTTGCTTTGTTATTTTCAATAAATTTTTTATTGATGAAAATAAATATAAAATTTACACAATTATTTTTATTTATAAATAAAATCTATTACTACATTAAAAAATTGGCATTTATAAATACATAATACTTTTGAATATTTTTTTGATGTGTTTAAATCATGAAAAAAATTTTCTATTTGACATTTTTTCGATTTGGCATTGGGGAATTTTAATGAAAAATCAATATCGATCTGAAAATATATGAATATTTATATGTTTAAAAAGTAATACATAATTTAAAATTGAATTTTCACTTACCAACAGAAATCCGGAAGGTTAGTATATTCCGGCCAAAGATTAAATATTTCTGATGTGCTCTTAGATTCGATTATTTGTTTAAATCGAAATGAGCCACATTTTCTCCAATACAAATCGAACTCATCCGCAGAAATGGAGCCACTTTTTCGTTGATAGTTGATTGACAAAATCTATAATAAATTCTATAATCTATAGACTAGTCTTACGAGTCCACATTAAGAAATTTGAAATTAATAGATATTTCCAATTTTACCTGTATATGCTATAGGCCCGTATATATTTCGTCAAACGTTGTATTCCTCTTATATTTAATCTTTTTTGCTTGATTTATTTCACCAATTTCACATTAGTAAATTCACACACTTTAATTTATTTAAATAATATTCACAAGTTTACTGCTCCCGCTGGTCAAAATGCAAGTAAACAAACATTTTCAAATTTATTTCTTCAAACTGAAGTCGAGGCACTCTTTGTTATTTTATCAATTTTTTTTCTTTATTCTGCTTTCAGAACAAATTTACAAAAACAATTTACAAAAATATGTTTAGCTAAAACATGTAGAAATGTCAAAATCACACAAATAATTATAAAACCAAATAAAATTGATTTTAAAAGTAGATTTTAATTTTAAACAAAAGATTGTTAGGAAAAAAATTGTTCATATTTTTTTCTGTGTATTAATTTTCTTATTTAAAGAGAACAAATGATACTTCCTTTATGGCCTGCAATCATCCAAGAAGGAAGAATATATGCATTGAACTAAACGAATACATCAGCTCTTGCATGGCCAACAATAAAACTAAAAGCATGCGATATTAAAATTATGCCCCCACGCCATAACATTTCGGTTCCATTTAATAAAACGAACCAACTGCACGATGTGATTTGCAATGTAAAATAACTTAATGGGCCACCATTATTACCTACGAATAGAAGAAAGTGGGCATGAAATCCATGAAAATTTTTATTTCTGTTTTCGTTTTGTATAATTGATCCCAAACTGAAATTTTGACTCCTTGTACTTGGCAGTATTACATGGTCGTAAAGTGCTATTCCCTGTAAGTGGTTAAGGTAACACTAGGTCAATAAGAAACAAAGAAAGAAAAAAAACTAAGAAATTTACCTGAAACCCATAGTATAAGTTTTACTGGTAAGTAATCACGTAGAAAGACTACCTTAAGTACGGCTAAAAACACATGTGGTCATAACAGAGTTGTATCAACAACAAAAATAAGATGTAAAGGCGATAATAAATAAAATTAGAAAAATAGACTTATGTATGTTCGTGTGGAAGAGAAGTAGCCAAAAAGTAAGGAGTTTAACTTTTCCAGACGATTTGCATTTGATTTATGACTCTTGCAAATTACGAGCCATATGTAATGTATACTAGCCATAACACGCTAGCCACATAAGCAACATTACTGCTAGGAAAACAAAATTTATGCGATAAATAGTTAAATGGGTTTGATTTGGATTTTTCTATTTATTTGCCTTCCATTTCGATTTTGTATTTTGGTTCTAATTGCTTGGTATGCAACAATAAAATTAAAGAAATTTTGAAAATTTGAAATGTGGCAACAAAATTTGTGTGGCGATTTTTTCTTTCTCCCTAAACATATATGTATGTATTACAACAACTATGTTGTATACAGTATACATTATCGACATCAAATCGAAATATGAATAAAATATTTCTTCGGCGAATTCCTCTCAGCAGATTTCTGGCAAAAACTCTGAGAGTAAATAAACTTGCCATGAAAAAGTTTCTCAAAAAAAGTCTATCATTCGGAGTCAACATTAAACTGTAGGTCCCGACACTCATGTATAAAATTAAGGCACATAATATGAGCGGTGTGAGAAGCTAGGCCGTAATCCTGACTGAAGGGTTGTAATAGCCAATTATTTTTGTATATATGTAAACATCATCGAATATGATTTTTTAGAAGTTTTAAGATGAACCCGCGTAATCTTGTTTCAAACCATAACATTAAGAGCGAATCACCAGAAAGTATGAATCCGAGCGGCATTAATACTCCATAGAAGAAAATATTTGAATTTCAGCTATCCTGAAGCATCTTGATGTTTTCTAGAGCAAAAGCATTGGGGAGGACAATATAAGAGTATATATTGTTACGAAAATGAAAAATCTAGATACTGGTGTTTTGCTTTATATTGCTTAACATTAAAAGTTACAAAAACAAAACAAACGCAGTTTTTTTTACAAATTATCGTACTGCTGAATATAACAACAAACACCAGTATAAAAAATGGTAAACAAGTAAACAAACACCAGCATTAGGAAATACAACAACAAATACAATAAGAATAAATGTAAACAAAATACACAAACAACAAGCAATAATAAATGTAAACGTCTTTGTTTATTTTTGTTTGTTTTGACTTTGCCTTCTTGATATCTCTATAAATGTAAACATCTTTCTTTACAAGAACATACATCATACGGTTTACTCTGTCTTATAAAAGGCAAGGGAAAGCAGGCGAAAGAGTTAGTAAAGTTCAGTCAGCCTTTTGTAAAGACGCGGTGTATTTGAAGAGAGTAATCGTGGTTTGAAGATCTGGGTTACAAAGATCTGTCGAGCAATTGTCTAGTAATTGGTATTGTTCATGCAAAGGGTTTAAACAGAGAAATAATAAAGAAAACCAATTGTTGTTACTTACATAAAGTTGTGAACAGTGGCACACAGAATTGTGCTAATAAAAAGAATTTTAGTTAAAACTGAACACAAATTTATTTTCATTTTTTTGCAATCTACATACATAATTGGCCATTACAACCCTTCAGTCATGATTACGGCTTGCCTTCTCACACCACTCATGTGGTGTGCCTTAATTTTATACTTGAGTGGCGGGACCTACACAGCTTAACGTCAACTCCGAACTACAGATTTTTGAAAAACTTTTTCATGGCAATTTTTATTTACTCTCAGAGTTTTAGCCATAGAATATGTGGTTATTCTTGACCAGGGTGACGGTGAACTGTGCGAAGTGCGTTAAATTTACTGCTACAGTCATATATTAATAATATAATAGAGAATATGTTACAATAACAAGTCAACAGTAAATTCTAGAAGTTGACAAATGGAAAATAAGTGATGAACAAATAAAGCGAAAGGTAACGGTACCACTTAAATAAATAACAGCAGATAAAATTTAAGAATTTCTTCTATTGCAGTCCTCGAATCCACGTATATGAAATATTTTTATAGGATTTTTAGAAATTAATGTGATAATTTGCTTAAAGAATTCAAGAAAAGTTTGTATCAATACAAGGAATAAAATCCACTGCATGACATATTCATGTATTTAATAATTTATTTAAAATATTTTAAAAATTACCTCGACTTTATGTTTTAAATGTGTCCCTTATTCCACCGGTAGTTTACCTGTCATAGCAATTGTTTAAGTTTATATAATAAAAGAAATCCCCTACGATAAAAAAGAAAAAGAGCAAACGATAGCAAATTACCTTTTTAACTCGTCTTCAATTCATTCATTTTGTGAATGAGGGAGTATAACAGAGTATGGCAAAATATCTTCAGAACAAGTAAACCAATAACAAGTCCCTCGTATACATAAACCACATTTCGATCAAATTTATTGATGTTAACAATTTTAACGATACGGTCAATAGAAGAAGGTTACCTTTTTTATTTATTCTTCTTTCATTTTTATGGTCCTCAACGTTCTAAGCTCCCCTATGGTTTGCGTTTTGGTAGATGCGTGTGGCTTGTGGTGTATTCTGTTCGGTTGATGGTCGTCTCTTAAACGTAAAAATACTTAAAGATTTTTAGTACTTGAATGAATGTATTCTTGTGGGAATGCTGATAGCATGAAGGCGGTGTACGAACATGTGTTCATATGTCTTCTATTGTATTTGGTTAGTGCTCTTTTATAGTAACAGCACTTTTGAAGCGCCACTTAAGACAGAGGGCATGGTGTTGAGTAGCAATTGTGTTTAAAGGAGAAATTTAAAACTAATTTTGTTGTCAGATGTCAAAAAAGCTTACGGTTAAATCAAAAACCTACTGCTTACTAATCTTTCACCACTATTTCTTATGCTACAACCGACAAATTTTCTGTCAAGAGCAGAAGAATAAGTTAAATGTGATTCCTTTACGATTCTTATGCAAAAGAAAGGTAGTGTTCCTGCACAGAGGGAAAAAACCGGTAGAAAAGTACCGAAATTGATACAATCCGTTGTCAAAAGTGAGCTTACCACGTTTGTGTACATTTCGACAACGGATGTGTAAAAAATTTTAATAACACCCAGCTATCATTTTGACAACCACCGTGGTAATTTTGACAACGCCTCATTGTCATTGAAACAACGCATTGTTGTTATTTCGAAAACGCTTCGTTGTCATTTCGTTGAAATTTGACAACGAATAAACGACAACGTTTATGATGTGACAACGCTTTGTTGTCATTTCGTTGAAATTTCGACAACGAATAAACGACAACGTTTATGATTTGACAATGTCGTGTATTATTTATTTTTTTTGTTGATTTGATAACGTCGTGTATCAAATCAACAACAGATGTTGTTGAAAAATTATAAACACTTTTGTGTCAATTTGGTACCAAACATGTATAATTTTAAAACGTCTTTTTTCTCTCTGTGTGGGCCTCATAGAAACTTGTAGGTGGCTAATTAAGCCGCCTTATTAACTTTGAAAAAGCTTGGGCTAGATTTAGGACAATTGAGACTATATATGTAGCAAAACCTTTGGATCCATTGTGATACCCTTAGAAAAATGCAACTCTCTCCTCCTAAGTTGCCATTCACTGTCGACTGTACTTAGGCTATAGGAAAATTACTTCAAAACATTTTTGTATGTCCTTATTACAATAATCACCCACTCACGTCGTATAGCAGGTATTCGTTTTCCAAGAGACTAAAGTAAACCGAACAAGTTTATTAGATGGAAACATTCCTTGGCTTAGCAAGATCGTATCGGCTGTTATACTAAGCGTACGAGCAATAAAGATTTAAAATAATTATCGATTGCTCATACCATTTGAAAATGTCGAACTCAGGCTCAGATTTTACCATATTTTAGGTTTACTCAAAACGATCCTTCACCTTCCTTAATTCCAATTATTATTCAAATGAGTACCCTAAGATAATTAATTGGAAACAGTGTGAGATATTGAAGTCTTCATGATGAGAGTACCTAATAAGCATCCAAAGATGCAGTTTCAATGAATAGCTTTGGTAAACGGAGCTAATATCTGTCAAAACAGATAAAAATTCAGAAAATCTAACGATATTTCAGAAAAAATTGTAGTATAGTATAGTATAGTAAAGTATGGTAATGTAAAGTATAGTATGGTATAGTATATTATAGTATAGTATAGTATAGTATAGTATAGTATAGTATAGTATAGTATAGTATAGTATAGTATAGTATAGTATAGTATAGTATAGTATAGTATAGTATAGTATAGTATAGTATAGTATAGTATAGTATAGTATAGTATAGTATAGTATAGTATGTTGTGTGTGTTAATTTTATTTATAAGTGGCTGGACCTACAATTTAAAGTTGACTCTGAAGTACAGATTCTTGAGAAACTATTCATAGCAATTTTATTTATTCTCAGAGTTTATAACAGAAAACTGATGGGACGAAGACGATGAAGAAATATTTTTTTTCATATTTCCTTTCTGGGGTGGGATGGCTAGTATTTGAATCATGGACGCGCGCCTTATAAGCTAACATACTACCTACTAGAATACGGCAACTACTAATCAGTTTAATTCGGTACTATCTCTCAGTTTAAATCTAATATAATTAGAGTTTTAAATTCCGCCGCTAACTGAAATATATTTCCTTTATTTTTCATTAATTTTTATAATTTAAAAAATGGAAAAGTTTGTAGATTTAACTTTTAATAAATTTCGCATTAAATTCTAATTTTCATTCTTAAAGTGTTTTCGTTTCATAGTTTCATTTACTTTTCCAAAAATTAAATTTTTTTGCAATAAAAAATAATAAAAAAAAATAATTTCTTTTAAAGAAATCTTCCATACTCTTAGTCCATGGAATACATTTTACTTAGTTTTGTGGTTTAGTTCCATGGCATATTTGCAATATAAATACACATATGCACACACATACAAGCTCATATATGTTTGCTATAAGGCAGCCATAACCGAAAAGTACAGAAGTAAAGAGAAGAGTTTACAATAACTGCACATTCTCTTACACACACACACATGTAGAAAGTCAAGGATGTGTGTTTTTCATAATTATACTCTCTGGTTTATGTTTGTATTAAAAGCAGAAAAACTTTTCACTTTTCTTTGTTTTGTTTTGTTCGCTTTTCTTATAGTTTTCTTCTCTCTGCATGTAATTGAAGTGAGGTGAAGGAGTGACTAAACTGCTACAATGAATATTGTTTTTATTATGGTTTTTGTTTTTTTTTTTTGCTTAATGTATACAAATACAAACACAACTAAATTTACAAGTACACACACACACACACATACTTTGTTAGAAGTACCAATAGAGACATTGTCAAAAGAGTAAAGAAAAGAGAGAGAGAGTGAGTATATGCTGTGCTAAAGAAATCAAGAAAACAAACCCTGTGGCTAGATTTGTTGTTGTTGTAGTTCTTATATGAAGTATTTGTTTATTTGTTTTAATAGCTATGTGAGTACATAATGGTTTATGTATGTAAATGTATTGTATTACTGTGTGTGTGTATGTGTATGAATTTCTTACATTCAAATGTACCATACATACTTGGAAAATGTTTGTTTAAACTTTTGTTTTTACACTCAAACAATATCGGAAACATACAAACAAAACAAATGCAAATAAAAAGAGAGGGAAAGCTGGTCAACGACGATCACATACTGCTTTACAAAATATTTTAAAGTTTGTTTAAGTATCCTGGCACAGCTTTTCTGGCTGGAAAGCGTCTGAGATAACAATTTGAACGCTGGCATGGATTATGCTGGCCTTGAGAACCGCTGTGGCATGTGTTTTATTCGTATACCCCTACGAATATACTCACCTCATATTCAATGTGGTATGAGTTGTACGGTACGAATCGCCGTAAGGTTAAATTTACATGCCTTTGGTGTCCAGATCAGAGATCAACAATGAATCGTTTTTACAATACTCTTAAATACTCATTAAATTTCAAGTATGAGTTAGCCAACAGTATTGAAACTCAACTACTTTATATCATTATAAGTACAAGTTGCAATGAGTATGAATACAACGTTAATATCAAACTCCTACCATTCCAAATAAGTTTAATTCATACCCCTACTCATTCAGATTCATAAATTTAGAAAAATACTTATAATGCTCATAAATGATTCGAATCATTCATCAAAATTCATAGTCTTAGTTGTTGTTGCACTTACAAAAAAAAGAAGAAGGAAAAAGACAAAAGCAGCAAGCAAAGCAAAGACACAACCCTTTAGTGAGTATTGTAGTGTTCATACGCGAATCATATTTATTTTGTGATTCTTGTAAATGTTGAGTCATGGAGAGTCGAAATCAACAACATCATTTGTATTGTTAAGTATGAGTATGATGAATACTTCAAACTTTGAATATGAGTAGTATGAGTATGATATTAAAATAAGTATGAATGCGTATAAGTATCAGATATTATGATTCGAATCTACTCATCTTTTTGAATCCAAAAGGATGTTTTTAAGTTCTCAAGTCCCTGTACATATCCTGTGATAATCATGTTCTAACACGACATTTGTAATGGGAAAATTGAGATGAGTTTGAATTTTTCTCTTCTCGTTTGTGTTTAATATTCTGTATCATTAGGTTTCCTCTCTTCGTAAGCAGAAAGGAGAGACCTTTTGAAACCACTACGTAATAATAAAGAACTCTATATTAAAATATTTACAACGTATTGCCACAAGAAGTTAGCTGACATGACGATATATGGTAGGATATTGTAAACTCTATAAAAACAACAAGAAAGAAAGTAAATTGCAGTATTTACTTGCCAAAAACAATGGAAAAACTAAAGAAAAAAATTTTAAAGGAATTAAAAAAAGCAAATAGCCCGACTGGATATTTCAATTTTGAATATGCGAACTGCAAACAATTTCATTTTCAATTCACAAAACCAAACAGAAAAGATTTTCTAAATAAAAAAGAATACAAAAAAATCATCATAAAACAGATTAAATTCCAGTTAAAATTCATTTACGACCTTGAAAAAATATGATAAAATGCTTATAAGATATTATTTTAAACGAGTGATTTTATTCAGTTTAAAAGATTCATTCTGTGCAAGAGAACTACTAGGCATTTGGCCTGTTTGCTACGGAAAAAATATCTTTTTATTTTTTTAATTTTATTGTTTAAAATTATAGCATTTTCAGTTTAAATTAAACTTTTTTCAAAATAAATGAAACCTTTTTCAAAATGAACGAAACCTTTTTCAGATTAAACGAAACTTTTTTTAAATTAAACGAAACCTTTTTCAAAATAAATGAAACTCTTTTCAGAATAAATGAAACTTTATTCAAATTCAATAAAACATTTTTCAAATTAAATGAAACTAGTTATAGAATTTTTTGTCATATTTCGTATAACATCAGTAAATATAAACACCACTAAAACTATTATTTCGCGATATAAACAAAATGACTGCAAACTAGTGGAACTTCCTCGCGGAAAAAATAAGCAAAAAAAATTAATTCCCCAAATCCTGGAAAAAATTGAGACGATTGTGGAGAGTGAGCCGGGAATAACTTTGAGAAATATCCGCAAAAAGTTATTTGAACAATTTAATGTAACGCTTGCATTGTCTACAATTTTCAACGGATTAAAAGAACTTAAAATAACGCTGAAAATGGCTTCCATTGAAATGGACCGCATGAATAGCGCATCGACTATTGAAAACCGTCGACAGTATGCCTCAGAATTTGTAATTTGGTCTCCTCAACAGAAAGAAAAAATGATTTTTATAGACGAGTGCGGGTTTAACTTACATTTACGGCGTTCACAAGCACGTGCTAAGGTAGGTGAAAGAGCTCATGTTGTTGTGCCAACCATAAGGGGAAGGAACGTTACTTTAATTGCTGCGATAAATAATGGTGGTATTGTTTACCATAAAGTTTTTTCCCTTTCCACTGTAAATTCAGGCTGTTTCCAAATATTTCTTAGGGAGCTCCTGGATAAAATTGAAAGCAGCACAGAGTTACAAAATGCATTTTTAATTATGGATAATGCCAGAATCCATAAAACCCAGGAAATTCGAAATATGGTGGATAATAGTAACTGTACACTTAAATTTTTACCACCTTATTCTCCTATGTTGAACCCGATAGAGAAAACATTCTCTAAGATAAAATTCCACGCCCGATCATTATTAAGTGACATTACCACAGAGCATAACATAGTAAGTGTAATTGAGGAAAGTGTCGCACAAATTAATCAAAATGACTGTGCGAACTATGTTATGGATATGGTCATGACAATTCCTAAAGCGGTCAGTGGACAAATTCTTCATTAATTTTAACAAGTAAACAAGTAAAAATGAATATGTTTGTTTTCTATTAAATTCTATAACTAGTTTCATTTAATTTGAAAAATGTTTTATTGAATTTGAATAAAGTTTCATTTATTCTGAAAAGAGTTTCATTTATTTTGAAAAAGGTTTCGTTTAATTTAAAAAAAGTTTCGTTTAATCTGAAAAAGGTTTCGTTCATTTTGAAAAAGGTTTCATTTATTTTGTAAAAAGTTTAATTTAAACTGAAAATGCTATATATATGAAAAGTTATTTGATTTTTTCATAACATTGCTATCCATAATTGTTTGACTTCCTTTTTCCTTTTAAATATTGGAAAAAAAATTAAAATTTCATCACTTCAACAATGACTACTAATTAGGTCAAATAGGTAAAGAAATTAAAGTGAAATTAATTTCTCTCTTTTTTTTGCATTTTTAATTCAAAATCATTCATTGAAATTCAATCTAATAATTGCCAATAACCTACAACAAATTGAATTGAACGGAAATTATTTAAAAAGGAAACAAATCGAAATTATTGTCACCCGCATAGATGAACTGGATTGCAATGGAAAAATTAATTGAAGTTAATACAGGCCACTAAACTTATCGCATTTAAATAAAAAATAGTTTTTGATACAGAAGTTTTTATTTGAAGACCTATATCAGGGCCCATTATCTTCTACAGATTGCTCATAACTGGTAGTGCTGACAGAAGAAAAAAGCCGCCATAGTCTAGTAGTAGTCAAACCCCAGGTCAGACATCGAAACAAAAATACGAAAAATATTTCTTCAGGGACTTCCCCTCAGCAGATATCTGGCAAAAACTCTGAGAGTAAATAAAATTACCATGAAAAAAATTTTTCTGAAAAATCTGTCGTTTGCATTCAACTTTCAATTATAGGTACCGCCACTCATATGTAAAATTATCACCCACAACATAAAAGGTGTGAGAAACCAGGTCGTAATCCTGACTAAAGGATTGTAATAACCAATTATATGTGTATATGTGTATAATGCTACAGTGACAAAATTTTAAGTTTTTATATCCACCAACGGCTTGTTTTAGGTCAAAGTATCAGCTTCTACATAATTTTAAATAAAATATTAGCATCTAACAATCGTTAATAGCATTACGGAAATGGAAATGGTGTAACATCGTTTTACATTAAAATGATGAAGACGCGCTCTGTCGTATAAATGCTTAATGAGTGTTATTGTTTACGCAAAGGGTGTAAGCGAAAAAAGAATAACAAACAAAGCAATTGTTGTTGTTTACATCAAGTTGTGAACAGTGGAAAACAGAATTAAACGAACAATAAAGAATTTAAGTGAAACTAAACACAAG
The DNA here is from genome assembly GCA_930367235.1 of Sarcophaga rosellei. Lineage (NCBI taxonomy): Eukaryota > Metazoa > Arthropoda > Insecta > Diptera > Sarcophagidae > Sarcophaga > Sarcophaga rosellei. Next base: position 27,728,977 of record OV884021.1, read on the forward strand.
ATTTATTTGTATTTTATTTGTAATCTACGAACTCATATTTTAAACGTTTTAAAAAGGGTAAAAACGTAGCAATAGTTTACCCATTCTCTTTAACTTTGACGAAATGAGCGATATCATGTGGCTTGTTGCCGGGAATAAGAGAACGCAGTAAATTTAAATGTTTTTAGTCGCCGTAGTCTAAAAGGTAATGTGTTGGCTTATTAGACGTGAGGCCGCGACTCAAATTCCAGGTCAGACATCCCGAACAGAACGCGAAATATAAAAAAGCTTGGACGTAATCTTGTCTGAAGGGTTATAATGACCATTTATGTATGTACGTATGAATGTTCATGCATGAAATCGTAGTCTTTTATTCGGCATGTTGCTTAAAATTACCATGGACGTATAGGCATGGACTACAGACAATGACGTGTTTTCCACGATTGGGCAGTTGATGTCGGATGAACCATGAGGCTCACTTCTGGATGAACATATTTCTACGTGAACAAACAGAATTGTAGTGTTTGGGATGATATCAATCCTCATCCATTCATTCCATTCACTTCATATCTAAAACTCCACTCTTTAGTAAGGATTTTGAACTGGCGGTCCATATTTTAGAACGACGTTGGCCAGGCCATCACTCTCAGCTGCAATCACTGTGGGTTGATGGTTGCCAACTCTTTTTTGGTCTGGATTAGGTGATTGGGACGGTGCTACGTGTCACACAGCTCATGTCACATTGGAGAACATTATGCACAATTTGATTTAAGATTTCACACCATTCGACATGTTATGGAGGGGTTCCCTTAAGAATTGGATATATGCGAATAAACGACAGCGGAGCTCAAAGCCAACATAACCCATGCCATCGGCACTCCACCCAGATTATCCGAACCTTCCCAGAGAATTCATGGTAGACATTTGGACGGTGTTTTCTTCCACGCATAATGTCATCAATAGCTTTTTTCCGGAGGGTACCGTGCTGGGCCTTTACTATGGAACGTTATGTATGATGGTGTACTGAGGCTTAAACTCCCTAGAGGGAGCCAATGATCTGTGTGGATTTGCGGACGATATTGCCCTAGGGATAAGAGGAAAACATTTGGATGAATTGGTGAGAACGTGTTACACTGCGGTTGGCACGGTCAGAAGCTGGATAACGGGGATAGGTCTCAAGCTTGCTGACCACAAAACAGATGTTATACTTGTAAGCAGTAGAAATAGGATTGAATTTATTACCATAACGGTGGGAGACCAGCGCATAACATCAAAGCAGGCGATTAAATACTTGGGAGTGATGATTGGTAACAGGCTCAAGTTTAGGGAACACTTGACGTTCATCGGCCAGATTAATGCCTAACCTAGTATGCCCGAAACAGGAGAGAAGACGGTTACTGATGAAGGTAGTGATATCGGCCGCCATATATGCATATATATGGCTGAGGATATGGATAGGAAGACCTATAAAGCAGGAATAGAAGCGGCCCACAGGAGGTCAGCTCTAAAGGTAATTTCTGCCTTCCGGACGGTGTCTACTGATGCAGCATTGGTAATAGCGGGAATGATGCCCCTGAAACTAGTAGTAGACGTAGAGAAGAGGAAACATGATACAAGGAGGGGAACGGACCTTTTGAACACCGTGCAATTGGTTGACGATGCCAAGGATAAATGGAAACACGGCCAAGTAAACTTGGGCCATGGATGTTGTAGGGCATATCTTTATAACGTCATAGAGGAAGCATGCCCAGAATGCCGCAATGAGAAGGAAACGGCGGAGCATGTTTTCTTTACTTGCCAGCGAGATGACGATCAACGAATTTGCCTGGAGAGGACAATATAATTCCAGGTAACACCCGACAATGTAGTTAACTTAATGTTAACCTCAAATGACAATTGGAACGTATGTGTTTTCGCAAGGTTGGCAGAATTGGATACTCCCCCCCCCAAAGTAAAAATTAATGGGGAGGGAGGTTAAGTGGTTGGAAGTGTGACGAACGAGGTTGGGTTTAGTACGAATCGTGCACATTGGTAGGCCGGGATATCAATGTCTTTTGAAGATTCCCAGCCTTTAGCGCGTAAAGCTACAAAAAAAAAAGAAAAGTTTTCAATTATGTATGCATATATCTATGTAAGATTTTAGTTGTATTACCTGACATGTGCATACTTACAACAGCAGATTTCCCACATTTTATAGACATAGCAGATGGTCACTAAATAGGGAAACATATCTACGAACCCTGTTTTTATAGCGTAAGGAAAAGTTTCTTCAAATAAGCGTTTCACAAATGTACGAAATGGATTTTTCTAATGTAAATACTCAGCTACCAGCTAATTTTTCTGAACTAGAAAATAAATTCCCTTTTTTTAATTGAAAGTAGAGGCCCTATTTGTTTAATGATTCCTCTATTACCATGGGATTTAAAGTGTATGTAATTAAATAATTAAAGTTTATATGATTTTTGTCACATACGTGCTAAAACAACAAGAACAACAACAAAAACCATACATTGATTAATAAATTTTAACACTTAATTGCACCTTTCAATACAGTATTGCGTGTTGTGTCATTAAAGTGTGAATATTTAAAAGGCAACAGGGAAATACCACAACCACTACAACAACAATTATTTGTTGCAAACTTACATATGTATTTGAAAAAATTTAGTATTTATTTAAATTTTCTTAAAGCTTAACTTATATTTTAAAGAGCAATAATGGCTCTGTGTTATAGATTTATATACTTCCTATCATCATGCCTCAATGCTTAATGTAGGTTAAGGTTATAAACAAAAATATTCAATTTTCTTGTTTTGGGGTAATGCTAATACAATTTTCATCTCCTTATTGTTTATTCTATTTTGACAGCCATAAATACTTCAGAGATCTGCTGTAAACTTTATACTTGAAATTCCATTTTTCAATAATAAATTCCTTTAACACTTAAGCCGTTCTTATTTTCATTTATGCCTCTCTGTTTCTCATCATATACAGGATAGGCTGACCTCAATCTTTGGATGCCTTAAAAGAAAGAAAAATCCATAAAGAAATGTATGCAGCAAAGACTGCAAAGATATTCCATAAAAAATATATTCACTTGAATGAAATGCCGCATGGAATATTCAGTTTCTCTTTAAAAATAGGAACAACTTTTAAAGACACAAATATTGTGCCACAAAACTGCAACAAAAAAACATTTTGCTCAGCTAAAGTCAGAAAACGTAGAATGATTAAATGAAACAAATTCTTCGATTTTATTTTCCAACACACGTTGAGGTAGCCATCAGAGATCAGCAATGAATCGTTTTTTCAATACTCATAAGTACTCATGAAATTTTGAGTATGAGTGAGTCAACAGTATTGACATTCAACAACTCTGATTCATTCGTACCTACTACAACATTGATTTATAACTACAGGTTGCAATGAGTATGAGTACAACGTTGACATCAAACTCATAACATTCGAAATTTGTTTGATTCATTCGCCTACTCATTCAGATTCATAAATTCAGAAAAATACTTATAATACTCATAAATGATTCGAGAGATTCGAGTCATTCATCAAAATTTACAGTCTTACTTTACAGACTTACTTTTAAATCGCCCATAAATCATATTAAATATATAATATTCATTTATAACAAGTACATATGTGACGTATGAGTGATATTTAGTTCCATTAGTTTCATACATGACAAAATCGAAGATTTTTTATTGCATACTTTTCACAGTAACTATTGCATACATGTGATGCGTATGAGTAATATATTTGAAATTCACTTAAAAGGAACGTATGCTCCATTAATTTGAAACTAATTTGGAATTAAGCTATGATATCAGAATTATGAAGGATTTTTAAAAAAATTTAATTTTTCGAGATATCCTAACCTAAAGTAAATACAAAAACCACAATTCTAGGCTATATTCTAGTACGTATCGTCATAGTCTGTATCACAGATCAGCAATGAATCGTTTTTTTGCTACTCACATGTACTCATGAAATTTTGAGTATGAGTGAGTCAACAGTATTGAAATTCAACTACTCTGATTCATTCGTACTCACTACAACGTTGATTTATAAGTACAGGTTGCAATAAGTATGCGTACAATGTTGACATCAAACTCATAACATTCGAAATATGTTTGATACATACGCCTACTCATTCAGATTCATAAATTTAGAAAAATACTTATAATACTCATAAATTATTCGAGTGATTCGAAGCATATATTGAGTAAAGCAGAGTCGAAATCAACAACATCATGCGTATTTTAAGTAGGAGCACGATGAGTACTTCAAGCTTTGAATATGAGTAGAAGTTCCATGATATTAAAATAAGTATGAGTGAATATGAATATGAGTAGAGGTTCCATGATATTAAAATAAGTATGAGTGCGTATAAGTATCATTCGAATCTACTAATTTTTTTTAAGTACTCATTGCTGATCTCTGGTAGTCATAAAAGAGTATTAATGAGCATTTTCTGTATACTTATAGGCTATAAGTTATAGCTTTAGTACATGGTGTTGTTTTTCCTTTAATGGCAACATTATCGATTTATTTTATTCACTGTGTTCTGTACTCTACTGTAACGTATTGCTATGCCATATTACCAGTTTTTAAATACAATTTGTTTAGCAATTTTATTGTTTTTATATCATTATATCACTCTGCTGAGCTATTATACCCAGAGCTGATTTAATTTGTTGGACAAAAGGATCAAATATCTCTCAATATTTAGTATTTAGTTAACTAGTCATTTACTACATGAGAAACAAACAGTAGGACTCAATAAGAAAAGTTACTCAGCATTTTACCCAATCCAATAGTAGCTCACTGAAGTCACTGTTTGGTGCAGAGTTTGGGAAGAAGGGCGTAATAGCTGCATATTTCTTTAAGAATGGCCTTAGTTAGGTCATCGCTGTCAACAGTGAGCAGCATAAGTTTCTGATTAATAACTTCTTTTGACTTGAATTGTTTAATCGGGACTATGACATGTGATTTAACCAGCATGGCGCTACGTGCCATTCTGCTCTTGCGTAATAAATCGAATAAAATGACAACCGATTAAAGAGCAATGTGAGACAGACTTGTGGCAAATGTTTAGAGACACATCTTTGCTACCAGGAAAGCGATAAATAAGCTGATTTCAGAGAACAACTCTACGAGAAGTCATCACAGTCTAGTAGGTAGTGTGTTAACTTTTTAGACGTGTAGTCATACTGCAACCTATAGCTTAGACATCTCGATCAAAATTAAGTATGAAAAAATATTTCGTCGGCGAATTCTCCTCAGCTGTTTTTTGGCAAAAACAAGAGGTGTCAAGAGAGCACCCAGCTTTCATATTGTTACGTTTTTACCTTTTAAAAATATTTAAAATATGAGTTCGTAGATTGCAAATAAAATAAAAATAAATTTGTTTTAATTAAAATTATTTATTGTTCGCACAATTCCATGTGCTACTGCTCACAACTTGAAGTAAACAACAGCAATTTGCTTTTTGAGTTATTATTCTTTACACTCTGTTTGCGTAAACACTAATTGTTCGACAGATCTTTACAACGGAGATCTTCAAACCATGATTATTCTTTTCACACGCAAAACGTCTTTACACAAGACTGACTGGACTCCTACTACTCGTTGCCTGCTTTATCTTGCCTTTTTATATGACCACGTAAACAGTGTGATGAATGTTCTTGTAGTCGAATGTTCGTGGCTTCGCCTTCTCGAGAACTCCATCGTGGTTTCATTGTTGTTTGTGTATTTTGTTTACGTTGTTTGTTGTTGCTCTCTTACTTAACATGTAGTAAATATGATTGATCATTACAAATCTTCAGTCAGGATTACAACGTAGCTTCTAGCAGCTTTTGTTGCAGGTATTTTTCTTATACATGAGTGGCGGGACTTACATTTTAAAATCAACTCCGAACGACAGATTCATTTTTGAGAAACTTTTCATGGCAATTTCATTTACTCTCAGAGTTTTTGCCAAAAACCTGATGAGAGATGTAGCTTCAGCAGGATGGCTGTCATAGTTCGGTAGTCTCTCTTGAAAAAAAAATTGAATTTGATAACTTTCTATCAAAGAATACTGATATACATATATATAAGTATATTTTTTTTTTAATTTGTAGCCACCAGCCATCAACCTGCAATGAGAAACTTTATTCGAAAAAATTTTTTAAAAATGGATTGTTTGGATATGTAATAAAATATTGTATTTGTTGTGGTAGCCCTACATATAAAATTTTTTTTCCTGCACACACATACAGTCATGCATTTAATAAGTAAAGAGCATTTTTGGTTTCTTCTTAGTTTTATAAAAAATTTTAAGGCTCTTGGGAACCATATACACCTATCCCCCGTTTTACAAATTTTTTAAAACGAAATTTATTAATTTTGCATTTACACGAAATTATAAACACTAAACTACAATTTGCTTATATCTACAATAACGTTTTCATTGTTTTACTGTCGAAATATTTTACTGTCAAAATACAACACTACAAAATGTATGTTACAGTTACGAATTCTTAGTTCGTTATAAAGATATGTCGTACAATTCTTATTGTTTACACAAAAGAGTGTAAAGAAGAATTATAAACAAAACAATTGTTGTTGTTTACATCAAGTTGAGAACAATGGCTCACAGAATTGTGCGAATAATAATGAATTCAATTAAAACTAAACACAAAGTCATTTTTTACATTTTTTGCAATATATGAACTCATATTTTAAACGTCTTCAAAAAGTAAAAATGTAACAATACCAATCTAAGAGTGTTCAATGCATACCGAAAAATTCACTGTTTGGTGTGGTAATTAGACGGCGGCGTCATCAGCCCATATTTTTTTGAAAAAGACATTGGCCAGTAAAGAGTGCTATTGGCTGATGATTAACAATTTGTTTGGTCTTAATTTGGTGATTTCCACACCTACGACATGTATGGACTTCGCTACGTGCCACACAGCTCATGTCGCTTTGGATATCTTGCACAAGCGAGTTGAGGACATGGTCATTCCACATGAAGGTGATGTGACCTAGCCATCTAGATCATGCAATTTGACCCAGTTAGCCTTTTTTTGTGAAGTTTTCATAAGTTGTAGGTGTATAAGAATAATCCGCATGCCACAGCTGTCCTCAAAGGCAACATAACCAATATCGTACGTACAATTTCGCCTGATTTATACGTCAGAGTCATTGAATTTTTAACATTTCAAATACATTGCAGTCAAACTAGTTTCAGCAGGCGTTTGAAGGCAATTAATGGCATCAATAGGTCTCTCAAACGAATAAAAGTTTTCGATAATGGAACACACACGCTTTGTTTTATTTCAAATTAAAAATACGAAGCGCTTAATAAAAGACTCTGTAGGTAGAACGAAAGCTACTGTTTTTATATTGTCTTGTCAATTTTGCCCCTAATACCTCTCGGGGATTTGTCTATGCAGTAGCAGAATATGGTTTTGCTGTTCAATCATAAACTGCAGAACGAATTAATTTTCAAGAGAACATTCTACACTGAAGTCACGTAGTCTAGTAGATAGTATGTGGGCTTACTAAATGTGAGGCCTTGGTTCAAGCCCCAAGTCACACATTTCCAACAAGACGAAATACGATGAAGACTTCCTTTCACCAGTTTTCTGGCAAAAAGTCTGAGGGTAAAAAAATCTGTCGTACGAAGTCGAGTTAAACACACATAGAAAAAATTAACGCACTCAAATTGGATGTTGTGAGAAGCAAGGTTGTTATCCTGACTAATGGGTTGCAAAAACCAATTAAGTAAAAACAAATTAAAGTAAATCGCACCTCACATCGCACTCCGTATAAAATCGAGTTTTGTTTACTATCTTTCCCAAGATATATAATCGCATGCCAGATTCACTGCTTTGCACTCTTATTTAATTATTAAAATTTGTTTTCAGTCTCCAAATTCAAATGCCTGATTATAGGCTCTGAAATGAAATTTTTGTCTTTGATATTAAATATATAGTGTATTTATTAAAAATTAATTAAATAGTTATCTTCCATATGCATTAAAAAAGAATACATATTTAAAAACGTAAAAATAAACAGAAAATTTATGTTTATCAAACTATAATTACCTGCCTAAAAATATGCACGATTTTTTCCTATAATTACACACCAAAAAATATGCAACACAATACACTGCACTACATATGGATAGCGAGTATCAATTCAACATATTCCATACGACCAATACAAAATTTACAAAAAAAAAATTTAAATCGCGTTGCAATTAAAATAATCAATTCCCTGTGTTATTTAACACAAAATTAAATTAGAAACAACAAAACAAAACATGCTTTTTAGGTCTATAATTATAATTCCATTCATGTTATTTAATACGGTTTTTGGTTTCGAAATATAAATTTTATAAGTTTTTAACGCCATTACGTAATTGGGAATAGGTTTTGTCCATGATGGTGGAAATTTGAAACACAATTTTAATGAAATTCTTTTTATGGCTCAAATTTGTTTTGAACATAAAAATTGCATGATATCTCCACCCAACGTTTTAAAGTTTTCAAATGACCATAAGGTTATAATGGTAGCTAGAGTAATGCATTGCCAAACATTGAGAAGTGTTTATTTTGTGGCATAAACTGAGCCACATAATCCAGAAGCCTTAAATAGTGTGATCAAGTGGGCCAGTGAACAGAACCACTTCCAGTAAAAAGTTGTAACTAAATTATTTCGCCATAAATGTTCAGCTGATTAGATACATAATTGGCCATTACAACCCTTCAGGCCTACCTTCTCAACACCACTCATGTGGTGTGTCTTAATTTTATACATGAGTGGCGGGACCTACAGTTTGAAGTCGACTCCGAACGACAGATTTTTGAGAAACTTTTTATGGTAATTTTTATTTACTCTCAGAGTTTTTGGCAGAAATTTGCTGAGAGGAAGTCGCCGAAGAAATATTTTTCAAATATGGTTTTGATGTCTGATCGGGGATTTCAACCGTAGCTTCGCGTCTAAAAAGCCAACATACTACTTACTAGTCTACGGCAACTACAGCTGCTTAATTTATGGAAACAAAACTTGGGTTGGAGTCGTTCGATAGTTTCGTCATTCACCAGAGAGGGAGCCACTTACACATTTGCCGATGATGTCTTTCATACGTGCAAATAGTTAATCTTAATGGATATTTCTTTAAAAGCTTCGGGATTGTTTTCTTTCAAATGAATGGCAAAAATGCTCATCCTTGGCCAGTTTAAAAAATCCCAGTCAGCAAAAATGTAGCGTCATTTAGCGCCAATTCTTAGACGAGCTGTTTTTTTGGAGGCATATAACACGCATACATCGTCAGCACACTCATGCGTCATCTTCATACTCATATATCATCACCACATTCATACACCATCATCATTCTCATACCTCACCATCATACTCATACATCAGCATCATTCTCTTACATCATCATCATACTCATACATTATTATCTTACATCATCATCATACTCTTACATCGCTCTCGCACTCGTAAACCATCATAACTCGCACACATCATCATCATAATCTTATATCATATGTTGAACTCCGTAGACTGTATGGGGGTTGGGAACACACAAAATATAACGATAGCAAAACACTATAAAAAAAGGGAACCAAAAATTAGAAGACTTTCAAATCCCTAAAAAATCACAACAAAAAAAACACGACACTTTCCTTTTTTAGAGATGAATTTAATCAGTTAACTTTGATTTTATTTCATTTTGATTTCACCATTTTCTTTCTACAATTTATTGAAAATTATTTTAAAATCTAAAATTCATGAAGCAACAAAATACTGCAATTTAAATAAACAAAAATAACACAAATTATTAAAACATTTAAATAGTTAAGCAAAGTAGGATGCATCCCTTCGGATGTTACAAAACGAAAGATAAATATAAAACAAAACAAAAATTTAATGTCAAAATATCAAAAAGCTTTATTTTATGCTGCAGCGCCCTCTGTTGCTAGTTTGCCATCGCTTAAACAATCCTGTTTATGTCGCCAAGGATGGGAAGTATGGACTATCAGACATAAACATCATACTTAGACTCATATATCATCATCATACCTCTACATTATAATCATGCTCACAGACCATCATCACACTTATTCATTATTCTTATGCTTATACCTTATCACCATACTTTTACATCATCTTCACACGCAGACATCCTCATCACTCTCATACCTCACCCTCATACTCATACATCGGCATCACTCTCATACATCATCATCATACTCATACGTCATCATCTTACTCATACATCATCAGCATATTCATACAAAAGTACACACATCATCATCATACTCTTCCACCATTATCACATTCGTAAACCTTCATAATTCTCATACATCATCATCATAATCTTATATCATACTCATACTTATACCCATACTCATACTCATACATCATCATCATCATACTCTTACATTATCATCATGCACACAAAGCACTCTTACACATAATAAGCACACTCATTCATCATCCTTATGCTTATACCTTATCACCATACTTTTACATCATCGCCACGCTCATACATCATCGCCACGCTCATACATCATCATCTTACTTATACATCAGTATCACACTCATACATCCTCATTGCATTCTCATACATCATCATTGCATTCTCATACATCATCATTATATTCATACATCATGTTTACATACATACCAGAGAACTTCAAAATCACGGTTTTTCTTGATTTTGTTCAGCACAAAAACTTTTGTTCATTTTAAAGAATAAAGAAAAATTCAATGATGATTAAAAATCATATTCATTTTGCTGTATATTTCAAATTCTGATTATGAGTAGAATTAATAAAAGCATTTTTTGAACAAGTTCGCACACGCAAGAGAAGGGTTTATAGTAAATTTATCGTGTCCAAACACTCTTATTCTCTTTAACTATACAACATGTTTGAATCAATCGTCTGTGTGATATGATACGCCAACAATACAAACGACATAACCAATTCAACATTGATAAATGAGTGCAGCTACAGGTTTAGTTTGTATTTGAATTTTATCATCAAAAACAAAGTTAGGGGAAGTACACGTGGGAAAATGCTCGCTGTTTTATAAGATCTCACATTTTTATTTTTTATATTTTTTTATATTTATTTTTTTTTTTTTTTGTAATCATTTGAATAAATTGTTGAGTTTTTACTTAAAAGTAAATGTCCCGTTTTGTTTTTTTTTAATTAATTGTACTGTTTTTGTATCAGTACTTTTTTAGTTCTGTTATTTGCAATTTCGAACTGCAAATTATTTTTATTATTTCCTATTTTGTCATAAACAAGGCGAATAGACATCAAAGCTACTGTAAATTAAAATACAATAAAAAAACTTGCACTTGTTGATAGGAATGAACAAATTCATACATAATGATTTCTTGCTTTTTGTACTTCAATGTTTGTGTGTTGAATGGAAAAGACAAGTATACGAGTTGACAAGTTTGATTCGGCCAATTAAAAAAAGGCAGTGTTCAACCTACAAGTGGTTCGATTGCCTTAAAGTGAACAAAGTTCATGAAAGTTCGAACAAGTTTGAGTAATTCACTCATTCTCAGTTTAAGGAAGATTATTTTCATGAGTCAGCCGATGTGTAAACCATCAGAACCAATAAAGAGGCATATGTTCGCTTACTTTAAAATGAACAACAAAAGAGAGTGCGTTGGCAAGTTTGATCATTTGCAAATAAAAGACAAGTTTTTTGTGCCTTTGTGATTGTTGAACGGTTTTTTAATCAACAAGTGAAGTTCTCTGATACATACATCATCAGCCCACTCATACACCATGATCACACTTATACATAAAACTGGTCGAAGTATAAAAACTTCGAGTTCGACATCGAATCAACATTTGAGCGTCTTCTTCAACAATCAGCGATCCATCAACAATATTCTCTTAGGCATGAACATATCTCTATCTTGATGATGGTGGGTAATCGAGGCGAATAAAATTGGTTTGAAAGCGAGCAATAATTGCACGAATTACTCGCTCACTAGACTGACTGTCTAGAACATAAAATGGAAATGGAAATCCTTTGAGCACTTCATGAAAATTTCCATAATTTGTATGCGTTGTCTGGTGTTCAATGATTCGTAATCATTTTTACAACGGCTTTGGCACATAACATAATAAATATTTGGCCACAAAAAATAATAAAAAAAATACAAAAACTGGAGTTGAATAACTTACTAATCCACGCAACACATAAAATTCTGAGATTCTATTTAAAATTTTATTTATATTTTTGATTTCATTTTCCTCTTTATTGATGAGAAATTCAAAAATTTAAACTTTTTCTTCACAACATTCGACACCCTTTTCTAAAAATTAACTGCATTGGATTTTATTTTTGGTTTCCATTTTCTATTTTATTTGCTTTCTTCGGTTTTTATGCCATTTTTGGGTAATAAAATCAACAAGAAAATTTTGAAGGTGAAAAGGGAAATACAAATAAAACAAAAAGAGAGAAAAGTTTTTAAATAACAAACACCACAAAATTTCGCAAATTTCACTTGATACCGGAAAAGAAAATTGGAAAACAAAATGAAAAGTTTGAGGAAAACTTTTTGTTTATGATTTGCAATAAAGTATAGGAAGAAATTAATCTGTTGGGAATATTGAAAACCATAAAATACTTGCTTTTTCCTTTGCAATTTCATTATTTATTCTTTTGTGAAATTCGATTTCGATTTAGAAAAAATAGGAGGGCATTTAAATTGTTTTATGGGTAAACATAACCTTAAAAAAGTTATTTAAAAATGCCAGCTTTTATTGCAAAAAAAAGTTATTACAGTGCAATACAATACAAACAATACAAACTTGCATCATATAAAATTATTCGTTTTAAAAACAATCCTATCAAACCACAGAATACTTGACAAAGGCCCATAATCTAGCCAAAGTGTGGCTTTCTGTTTTGAAAACAATGGCTACGATTTACATTTTTTAAAGCCAATAAATTTTTACCCTTTGGGGCTTTTAAAACATGATGGTCATTGCAGGTATTTCGTACAACAAAAGTGGGAAAATTAACTTTACTTTTATGCATCATTTCTGTAATATTATTTAGGTATCAAAAAAATGACAGGCCGGCCTCAAACCTCATACACAAACGTTTTCGTTTTTAAAATTTATAAGCCACTTATTTCGATGTTTGATGCCGGATTTCTTTACTTTGTAACAAAGCATTTTAATCACACGTCACGTGTAGAACAAAATGCGATTAATCACCACCATACTCATACTACAGTATCACACTCACACATAATGTATGATAATAATCATCATACTCATACATCAGCATCGCACTCACACGTAATGTGCACTCATACATCATCATACATCATGATCACACTCATACATCCGCATCATACTCATGCATCATCGTCATACCTCATCGCCTTACTTATACATAATCATCGTACTAATACGTCAGGACCGCACTCACTCGTCAGGAATACACTCATACATCATCAGTACACTCATACATCATGACCCCACTCATACATCACCATCACACTCATGAATCATCCTCATAATCATACCTCATCCCATACTTATACATAGTCAGCATACTCATACATCATCATCATACCCAAACATCATTATCAGCCTAATACGTTGCCATCAAACTTATACATCATTATAAACACGTATTCGAAGGACAAAGACCAACAATTTAAATACAAGTTTGAGTCGAAAATTCGACGTCTTCTTCAACACTGAGCGATCCATCAATAATATTGTTACGTTTTTACCTTTTTAAAAACGTTTAAAATATAAGTTCGTTGATTGCAAACAAAATAAAAATAAATTTGTGTTTAGTTTTAGACAAATTCTTTATTGTTCGCACTATTTTATATGCCACTGTTCACAACTTGATGATATAACAACAATTTGTTTAGTTCACTATTCTTCTGCACATTTCTGTTCGCGTACACACTAACAAATGTTCGGTAGAACTTTACAACGACGATCTTCAAACCACGACTTTTATCTTCAGATGCAACTCGTCTTCACACAAGACTGACTGAATTCTTACTACTCGTTGCCTGCTTTGCCTTGCCTTTTTATATGCCCACGTAATCAGTCTGATGAAGGTTCTTGAAGTCGAACGTTCGGGGTTTCGCCTTCTCGAGAACTATATCGCATATTATTGTTTGTGTATTTTATTCACACTGCTTGTTGTTGCGTTCTTGCTTACTTGTCTATGCCCTTTTCTTTCATACCCACGTTGTTGGTTCACTTGTAACAAGTTCGATGTATTTGTTTGTGTAGCTTTTCTTTATTTTAATGTTAAACGAGGTTACACCGTTTCCATTTTCGTAACAATATGAATAATTGGACAATTTCATTATTTCTACACCATCATTAGCACTCTCATACATATCCATCATACTCATACTTCATTACCACACTCACAGATAATGTATGATGATAACCATCATACTCATACATCAAAATTGCACTCACAAACGCTGTAACAGCAGCGGTACCACAGGCTTAGGTGCTGGGCCCAATACTATGGCACGCCATGTATGATGGTGTACTGAGGCTTAGGCTTCCTACGGGTGCACATATATTCGGATTTGCGGACGATATTGCCCCCGTGGTGAGGGGTAAACACCTTGATGAATTGGTACAAGCGTGCAATGCGGCAGTTGGCAGAGTTAGAAGCTGGATCGCGAGTATACGTCTTGCGGATCATAAAACGGATGCCGTATTGGTAAGCAGTAGGAAGAAAATGGCATTCATCACCATAACTGTCGGCGATCAGTACCTGGGAGTTATGATTGGCAAGAGACTCACATTCAGGGAACACCTGGCGTATATTAGTAGGAAGAGTGCGGCGACATCGGGCGCACTCGCGCGGATTATGCCTAACTTGGGATGCCCGAGACAGGAGAAGAGGCAATTGCTGATGAGAGTGGTTAGATCGATTGCTCTATATGCAACCCCTATATGGGCCGAGGCCATGGATAAAGAGATGTCAGGATAGGAGTGGAATCGGCCTACAGGAGATCAGCCCTGCGAGTGTGCAGATTCCAATTCTTAACGTTACAAACCTTACACCACTTCCAAGTATATTGGGTTATAGGGCATGAAATAAGAACTAAAAAGTATTCTTTTTTACTCATATTTTCGTTTTATTGAATTGTAAAACAATTTATAGTTCCTACGTATTTATTGCTCTGCTCTTGCAAGTTTATTAAACATATTTTTGGGGGGTAGATGAAGGAAGCAGGCAGTTAATAGATGTTATTGGCCTCGGGAATTGTTGTAAACATCAATAAGAAATCTTTAATAAGAAAAAAAGGTTAATAACTTAATAGAAAAACAACAACAAATTTCGTAATAAAAATACAATTTAAGAATATTTTTTTATTCTCTTTGATTTTCTTTAGAATTTCTGAAGAGTTTGATGTTCAATGGCATTGAATTAAATACTTGACTGCAATGGGGCAGACAAGGTCGTTTCCGTTGATGCTGTAAGTGACTGAATTCTAATGAAACTTTATTTATAAAGGCATGTCTTTTGTTTTCTTTTTTCCAAGTAGGGGTTATTGCTGAGAATTGAATTCTGTATTGAATATTGCTTAGAAATTGGTCATGAGAATATCATATCATATCGCAGAAGCCGTACTGAGAAGGTTAAATCAGTGGCTTGTCAATTTGCTTTAGTTGTCTACACAATATGTTCGTAAGAACCTAAGTGGCCATGAGAATATCGTATCAGAAGTCGTACTGCTTTAGTTGTCAACACAGTATGTTCACAAGAAATCACTATACATACATAATTGGTCATTACAATCCTTCAGTCAGCATTACGTCCTAGCCTCTCACACCACTTATGTTGTGTGTGCTAATTTTATACATATCTGGCGACACCTACAGCTTAAAGTTGGCTCCGAACGACTTATTTTTGAGAAACTTTTCATGGAAATTTTATTTTACTTTCAGAGTTTTTCCAGAAATCTGCTGAGAGGAAGTCGCTGAAGAAATATTTTTTTTTCATATTTCGTTTTGATGTCTAACCTGGAATTTGAACCGTGGCCTCACGTCCCTAATCCCTATAGTTGGTGTCATATTCTGGGGTCTTCTTCTTCAGCATAGAACACTGGACAATAAATTTTTGGTCATGATTTCTTTCAATCATACCGGATCAATAACTCTTCTTAACCTCACCTTCAGGACCAGCAGCCTTGTGGATTTTAAATCACTGAAGTGACTTATCTTTCACCTTGTCATGACGCTGATGGCGTAATTGGCAACTTCGCTGCAGAGAAACCCCGGGTTATATATCTACTACAAAAACGAAATTTGAAAAAATATTACGTCCGCGATTTCCTTTCAGGATATTTCTGGCAAAAACTCTGAGAGTAAAATAAAATTGCCATGAAAAGTCTCTCAAAAATATGTTATTCGGAGTTCACGTTAGTGCCGTATAAAATTATCACACACAACACAGTGTGACAGTTAACTGAAGCGTTGTAATGACGAATTGTATATGTATGCAAGTAAGTTCAATCCTTCCTCAATTCCTTCCTATTGAAGCAGTAAATATTTTTATATTTTAGCGAAACTATGGAATATTCTATTGCATTGGCTTGCAAAAATACTTTGCTAATACAGTAAAGTGTGGAGATGTTTAGTGTAGCAGCATATTGTGTTTAGTAGCCTGTTGAGTTATGTGTCCCAGTTGTGGTATATTTTGCGAGCTTGGAGGAGGAATTTATTTCCATTTTGCTTTGTACAATATGGAATATATTCTATAAATAAAATTAGAGTATGGTCTAGAGAGAGACAGTGAGAAAATACTGCACATAAAAAAGCGCGAGTAAACAAAAGCAAAATTAATACAAAACAATTATTAAAAGAAAATTTTCCAATTAAAAATATTCCTCTCATTATTTTGTTATTTATGATATGCAATAATAATCGTAGTAAATTATTACAAACAATATCATTAAATACTTAAAATTGAACGGGTAAAAAATTATAAAAAACTAAAAGGGAAAAGTCACCAGCGTTTTGTTAATTGAACTCATAAAATAACATTTTAACGCGGTGGAATAAATTTAAATGTAAGCCAGAAAATGTTAGCTTTCTTTAATAATTAAATTTTAATGCTTGAAATGAGTGAAATTCATAAAAAGGGTGATGAAGACATCAAAACGATGAAACACTTTTTATGCGATTGCCCCCATTTGTGAAGCTCAAGATCTCAATATCTCGGGTTATATAAGAATCCACCAGAATGCCTGCTCATTGAGCTTAATGGGAGGGGAACTTGCAATTTCTAATTAGAATTGCTGATTCGAATCACTCGAATCATTTATTATTTATATTACAGTCTTAGTTGTTGTTGCATTTACAAAAAAGAAGAAAGACAAAGTCGCCGGCGAAACAAACACACAACCTTTTAGTGAGTATTGTAATGTTCGTACGCGAATCATATGTTTTTTGTGATTCGCGTAAATGTTGAGTAGAGCCGAAATCAACACCATCATGCGTATTGTTACGTATGAGTATGATGAGTACTTCAAACATTGAATATGAGTAGTATGAGTATGATATTAAAATAAGTATGAACGCATTCGGTATCGGAAATTATGTGTATGCCATTGTTGATTTCTGAACCATAACCTACTTATAATGTTATTTCAGCGAAAGGGAGGAAAGTGAAAATCTTGCATCAGACTACAAACGGATATCGTTTCAATAGTAACCAGCTTTTTGACCGGGCTGGTAGGTAGGTTAAAAAAATATTTGTAAATTCTAAATTCATGTGCATGATTTCATGCTTAGAAGAGCGAAATATCTGTGATCTTATTATATTCTAAGCGGAAAGATATCCAGCGACACTGAACAGTATTCTGAGTTCCGGCAGAGCAAAGGGTGAAATATTATAGGTTGAGGGCAGTAAAATTGTTTGTGATTCAACTTTTAGTGTTTTTTTGCAACTGGAGTTCTGATAGAATTCTGGAATTTTATTGCCCTTAAGAGAATGTGGTCCAAAAGAAAGAAAATAATTAAAGACGCGCATGACCAACTGAAAGTTAAATAAAATTACAAATCAATATAAAATATTGTTATGTTTTTACCTTTTAAACATGTTTAAATATATAAGCTCGTAGATTGCCAATAAAATAAAAATAAATTTGTGTTTGATTTTAATTAAAATCTTTATTGTTCGCACTATTCTGTGTGCTAATGTTCATAACTTGATGTAAACCATAGCAATTGCTCTATTTGTTATTCCTCTTTACACTCTTTTGCATAAACAACATCAATTGTTAGACAGATTTTTGTAACAGAGATCTTCAAACCACGATTATTACTTCAAACACAGCGCGTCTTCACACAAAACAGACTTTACTAACTCCGTTGCCTGCTTTGCTTTGCCTTTTATATGGCTACATAAATAGTCTGATGAATGTTCTTGAAGGCGAATGTTCGTGCCTTCGCCTTCTCGAGGTCTCTATAAATCAACTTTGTTGCATTATTGTTGTTTGTGTATTTTTGTTTACATTTATTCTTGCTGTATTTGTTGTTGCATTTTTATTTACTTGTTTATCATCTCTTATTTTTATACTGGTGTTTTATTTTTGTTTATTTGTTTATCATGTAAACAAGTTCATTGTTTTTGTTTTTGTAGCTTTTGTTTATTTCCATTTTCGTAACAATATTACAATTCAAACAAAAACCAATAGTGTGGGAAAATTCTTTACACAGTGCTATCAAAACGGTTCGCTCAAAAATTGAGCTCATTACTAGGGATTGGTCATTCAAAGTCTAAAGTCTTTCAATATTGCCTTAAAAATATTACTGTATTGGGGGTATTTTGCAGTGTCACTTATGATTTTCATTTCGAATATTTGGTTTGGTTTCTAGTACGATTAGATTTGAGTAAAAATAACTGACGCATGCACATATTTCTCTCGAGAGCAATAACCCTTTATGTAAATGCATCCACATAAGCTAGAGTCTAATATTTACAGATGTGTCTGTGTATATATGATACTGAACTGTGTAGTGTAATCCTTTATCGATATGTGTGTTACAGTATTTCCTCTTTATATTTCGGTACTGTATGCCATACAACACAATGTTTTTCTAATCACTTGATTAAGTTGTCTGAAGACTGCAGATATTTCTTGGTTTCTTCTTGTGTGTTTCTTCTTTTTTATTTCTTATTTGCTGTCCACTGTGTTTGTCTGGAAAATTTTGTATTCATTAGAAAAGAAAATATTGGCAGAGTTTATATGGAATAATAAGAGGATGCCTAATGAAGTCCTTTTTGTATGTGTTGAAAGCCAAAAGGCTAACGTTGACATTTTTGGTCAGTTAAACAAGAATTTGCGACAACAATTTGCTACCAACATACACATTACACTGGTGTCTGATAAAACAAACCATAATTACACACTACAATACGCTGTAGCTTGATTAACTCATGCCGTATAAGAAATACACTCGTATACTTGTATTTCACTCAACTTATGTCTTCCCTAATGTCTGCCAAGTAAAGATGTTTTGCGTTGTTTAAAGATCTATTCAACTGCTCATATACAGCTTTAATATAACAACCATCTCTCTGCTCATTACTTAACTCTTGAAAATCTGTACACGTCACTAATTTAAATCACATTGCCATTCCTGTTAAACATGTATGTGCAGTTGAAAGGGGATACATATGGATGGAATGACATTGTAGTAGTAGCGATAATAATCATCATTATTATGCTGTAAGTACGGCAACATGTACCTCTAGACTGAAGCAATAAATTTGCAGTTGTTCAAATCTACGTACCCTGAGACTGTGGCAATAAGTTGTCGTTAGGACTACAAATTTTGTGACACACTAAGACAATGGATGTGAAGTAGAGATCAGCGATGAATTGTTTTTTCGCTACTCATAAATACTCACGAAATTTTGAGTACAAGTGAGCCAACAATATTGAAATTCAACTACTCTGATTCATTCGTACTCACTACAATATTGATTTATAAGTACAGTTTGCAACGAGTATGTGTACAACGTTGACATCAAACTCATAACATTCGAAATATGTTTGATTCATGCGCCCACTCATTCAGATTCATAAATTTAGAAAAATACTTATAATACTCATAAATGAGTCGAGTGAACCGAATAATTCATCAAAATTTACAATCTTAGTTGTTGTTTTATTTAAAAAAAATGAAGAAAAAAGACAAAGACAGCAACCAAAGCAAACACACAACCTTCTGGAGAGTATTGTTGTGTTCGTACGAGAATCATATTTATTTTGTGATTTTTGCAAATGTTGAGTAGAGGAGAGTCGAAATCAACAACATCATGCGTATTGTTAAGTATGAGTACGATGAGTACTGCAAACTTTGAATATGAGGCGTATGAGTATGATATTAAAATAAGTATGAATGAGTATAAGTATTAGAAATTATGAATATGATTCGAATTTACTCATCTTTTTGAATACTCATTGCTAATCTCTGACGTGAAAATGGAACTAGCGACAGGGTATCACTATCTGTGTCTATTTCCTAAGACATAACACTGAGAATAAGCGAATAACTTCATCCTTTTTCTTGTCTCTCCAATTCCTGCAAAAGATGTACAGAGACTAATGCACTCAGAATGAGTATCTAGAATGTGATGCCCAGTAACATCACCAGCAACAACAGTATATCTGTTCCTTCATAGTATAAGCATTAGTCAGATTATGACGAGCTATTTTGCCCGAAACTGCGCATACACGTTTTATAAATCTCTTGGCACACTGTCAATCCTAAACTTACAGTTACTCAATTTGATTCTAAAATTTTTCTTTCGCAGTGTATGCTCCTGGAATACCGCCATATAAGGTATCCATGATATTGTTACGAAAATGGACATTACGTTTTGCTTTCACGTCATATAATTGTAAACAAAACCTACAAAAACAAAAACAATGAACTTGGTTACGTGATAAAGAAGTAAACAAAAATATACCAACAACAACCCAGTATAAAAAGGGATAAGCACGTAAACAAAAATGCAACAACACTGCAAGGACAAACGTAAACCAAATACACAAGCAACAATAACGTACAGAATCTGTTTACATTTATAAATATTTCGAGAAGGCGAAGTCATTCTCCTTCAAGAGCATCCACCAGACTGTTTACCCTGCTATATAAAAGGCAAGGTAAATCAGCCAACGCAGTCTAAAAAATTAAGTCAGTCTTATGCGAAGACGCGGTGTTTAACGAAAGTAATCGTGGTTTGAAGATCGCTGTTATAAAGATCTGTAGAACAAATTGAATAGTAGTTGTTATTGCTTACGCAAAAGAGTGCAAAGAGGAATAACAAACAAAGCAATTGCTGTTCAAATTGTAAGCAGTGATACACAGAATTGTGCGAAGAATAAAGAAGTTTGATTAAAACTAAACATAAATTTATTTTTATTTTATTTGCAATCTACGAGCTCATATTTCAAATGTTTTCGAAAGTTAAAGCCGTAACAATATGCACGTAGCGTCTTACTAACATCTCGCATAGAGGCTCATGGAAGTCCAAATTCCTTGAGTAACAAATAATTTCCCATTCATTTCTGTCCGTAATAAATGTCTTGAAATTCCCAGAGGAGTCGTAGTGTGGTAGCATGCAAACAATATTCTTTAACCGTTTGACTGCTACGCGGCGCAAAATCGCTGCGTTCATTTGTTACGAAAATTGCGACGCAGCGATTTTGCGCTGCGAGTTTCAGTGTATCTAAATTATAATTTTCAAAGAAAAAACATGTTAATGTTTATCATAACATAATTGGCCATTAAAAGCCTTGTCAGGATTACGGCCTAGCTTCTCACACCACTCATGTTGTGTGCCTTAATTTTATACTTGAGTGGCGGGACCTATAGTTTAACGTCGACTACGAACGACAGATTTTGAGAAACTTTTTCATGGCAGGTTTATTTACTGTCAGAGTTTTTGCCAGAAATCTGCTGAGAGGAAGTCGCCGAAGAAATATATTTTTTTCATATTTCGTTTTGATGTCTGACCTGGGGTACGAACCCGGGCTTTACGTCTAATAAGCTAACATAATACCTACTAGACTACGGCGACTACACAATTTAATGTTTATTTTTTCTTATTCACATTCACAATTAATATTGTTTCTTTATAATACGAAAAGAATTATTAAAATTGATTGACATCTGGCTAAATGAGAGCGGGTTTTTGAATAATCAAGTCAAAATATGTCCCGCAGTTTTCGAACGTTCTCACCAGAATCGCTTAGCAGTCAAACGGTTAAAGTTTGAAATTTCATCAGTATTCTCGAATGCACCATGGTTCAGTTTCTCTCATATATCGCATGTACTTTAACCTGAGGCATTCTGCCCCTAATAGGCATCACAAGAAATGCCTGAAATTGTAACCACAATCCCTAGGCATATGATCACTGACATAGAAAATAGTTGCTGGCAAGTCTCATCATATCGTGATGTTGATAATAGAGATGTAGGCTGTTCAACAGTCGTTTTTGTTCACACTCATTATACCGCACTTCTATTGTGCTTGTTTTCAAAACATTTTTTACTTAAAACTCCATTTGATTTACAATCATGCAGTTTGTGTACTCATAATGAACACTTAAGTGTCAAACGTTGTAGCAAGATTTGCTGTCAGCCAATATCTCTGTAACAATGATTACAATGTTAAATAAAGAGGACTGACTTACAGCAGGCTGGCAGCATTCATCAATTTATACGACTTGTAATGCAGAAATTAAAGCATCAGAGTATGGGTGTACGAATTTATAATTACTTCGTGTAGAGACAGAAACAGAAGCAGATGTGGAAGTATTTGATTTAACTGTATTAAGAATGATGAGACGTTATGGATGTTTCAAATGCATTAAGCATTTTATTAAACTATCGCGATGGAAGAGTGATGCCAACCAGGACTTATATTTACATGATGTTACAACGTGACCTTAAAGGTTCCAAGTTTGGTATGCCGTTTGAGATGGCTGCCAATATAATCTAAGACGCTTAGACATTGAAAAATCAAATGACTTAATTACTCAACATAATACAGACATACGTTATTAGCTATTACAACCTCTCAGTCAGGATTACAACCCAGATTCTCACACCATCCACGTGGGCGTGAATGTTATTAATA
This sequence comes from Sarcophaga rosellei, assembly GCA_930367235.1. Taxonomy (NCBI): domain Eukaryota; kingdom Metazoa; phylum Arthropoda; class Insecta; order Diptera; family Sarcophagidae; genus Sarcophaga; species Sarcophaga rosellei. The sequence continues at coordinate 27,752,167 of OV884021.1, forward strand.
AGTGTTATTCATGCAGTAAACAAACCTGTTTAAAAATTATCGTACTATACCAACAGACACCAGCATAAGAAATGGTAAACAAGTAAACAAAAATCCACAAACAACACTACAAAAATAAATGTAAGCAAAAACCACAAACAACGACAACTATAGATATTTCGATAAGGCGCTTGCCTTCAAGAGCATTCATCAGACTGTTTACCGTGTCATATAAAAGGCAAGGCAAAGCAGCCGAGTTAGTCAGTGAAGTTCAGTCAGTATTGTGCGAAGACGTGGTTCGTTTGAAGAGAGTAATTATGGTTTGCAGATCTCCGTTACAAAGAACTGTCGAATAAGTGTCTAGTAATTGTAATTGTTCATGCAAAGGGTATACATATACAGATTTATAACAAAGAAAAGCAATTGTTGTTGTTTACATCAAGTTGTGAACAGAGGCACGCAAAATTATGCGAAAAATAAGGAATTTTAATTAAAATTAAACACAAATTTATTTGTATTTTATTTACCATATACTAGCTCATATTTTCGACGTTTTTAAAAGGTAAAATGCTTCATCCGCTGCCCTTGTTTTCCATTTACAAATATGGATCATGGAACATTCAAAATGGGCGTAACAAATTCTAATATTGACAACACGGATCTTTTTAGAGATTTACAATGCAAATAAGATCCTCGTAATCGACCTACAACGGGAAATGTTATAAAGAGTGCGATGGTAGTATCACTTCTGTTAGTATCGTATTTCTCATTTCGGCCAAAATAAATTAAAAAACCGCTCAGATGGAGTGTAACAAGGTACAAGTTAGCCTATGTTTCCTATAATCACGGCAAAGACAACATGTCCTACTATAGCTAGAGAATCCGTTTAGGACTTAAGTCCGTTGTACATAGATTTGTGTAGACCAGAGATCAGCAATGAGTATTCAAAAAGATGAGTAGAAATCAATTATACTCATAATTTCTGATACTTATATGCATCCATTCTTACCTCCACTCATATTCAAAGTTTGAAGTACTCATCATATTCATACTTAACAACACGTATGATGTTGTTGATTTCGACTCTCCATAACTCACTCAACATATACACGAAGTACAAAATAATTATGATTCGCTTACGAGCTCTAAAATACTACTTGAGGGTTGTGTGTTTCCTCTGCTTGCTGCTCTGACTTTTATGCATATGTGTCTTTTTTTTTTTTTGCAAATGCAATTAAGACCGTAAATATTGATGAATTATTCGGTTCACTCGAATCATTTATGAGTATTATAAATTCTTTTCTCATGTTATAAATCTGAATGAGTATGCCTATCAATCAAACCTGTTTCGAATGGTATGAGTTTGATGGCAACGTTGTACTCATACTCTTTGCAACCTGTACGTATAAATCAATGTTGCATGAGTACGAAATTAATCAGAGTAGTTGAATTTCAATATTGTTGACTCAATTATATTCAAAATATTATGAGTGCTTATGAGTGGAGGACCGGCATTTACTACTTAAATAGTCGCTACCAACTATGTGTGTATTAATTTTATCCATGTGTAGCGGGACCTACATTCCATTTAAAGTCGATCCCGAAACAGATTTTTTAGAAACATTTCATAGGAATTTTATTTACCTTCAGAATTTTTGCCAAAAAAAACTGCTGGGCAAAAGTCGTGAGCGAGAAACTTTTTCAGATTTCGCTCTATTTGAGTTGCCTAAGCTGAGGCTTAAACAATGATGAGACCTCCTCGTCTTATAAGTCAGCACTGTACCTACTAGACTACGATAACTTTCGTTATTTTAGCCTATGTTTTCTTTCCCATTCCCATTGAAAAGAATTTAATTTTTATAAACGTAATCTCCATTTCCTTGATGTGTTTTAAGTAAGTAGGCTGCATTATCACACGAAATAAATTTGTTTTCCTTTTGTTTCCAAACATTTTTGGCATTATCCGCGAAACACTTTTTTTGCTCGTGTACTATTTATGAACTCCCTAACCAAGATGGTCTAATTTTAAGTAGAATTTAATGGCGGAAAACGTGTAATTATTCCTTATTTTTGTGTGTTTAAAATGCTTTTGTTGACTAGAATTTCAGTTGGATTCCTTTTAGTTTCTCGTGCGGTTCGTTTTGGCTCCGAAAGTTTTTGTTCATTTCAATTTTAATGAATTTAAAACACTTTTGTAATGTGGGCAGAATAAGTTTCTTTACTACACCACCCCAACCATGCCCACATTTAAATTTTGCTGTCAATTTTCGGTGTTTTTCCTTCACCTCTTTTGGTTGAGTTTTTATTCCTTTGGTTTTTAAGCCTTTTTAATTTATATTACTCATAATTTGCCCATTATAAGCCTTGTGAAAGAGAATTTCTAAAGAACTATATGAGTGAGTGTATTTGTGAGTGTAAGATAATAAAATTAAGGCAATGAATGAAGTAGTAAAGTTGTAGAACTAAACCCATTTACACAAAAATATATGAAAATATTATGGCTAAACAATTACAGCTACAGCGTATTGGGCTCTATTGACTAATTAATGCCTTACCCATTCAAATGCTTAAATGTGTATTATTGTTCGAGTTGAGTCAATATTTTATCGCCAAGACTAAAATGTCTTAGCATAATATCTTACGAAAATGGAAACGGTGTAACGTTTAACATTAAAATGAGCAAAAGTAACACAAACAAATACAACGAACTTGTTTACCAGTTAACCAACAACAAAAAAAGGGGAAAAAAGGGGTTAGACGCGTAATCAAGAAGGCAACAACAAACAACGTGAACAAAATGCACAAACTACAATGAAACAGCGATAGAGTTCTCGAGAAGACGAAACCACAAACTTTCGACTTCAAGAACATTCATTAGACTGTTTATGTAGGCAAGACAAAGCAGGCAACAAGTAGTAAGAATTCAGTCAGGCCTGTGTAAAGATGCATTGCGTGTGAAGAAAATAGTCGTGGTTTGAAGATCTCCGTTGTGAAGATCTTCGTTGTTAGCGCCTACGCAATAGTGGAAAGAAGAATAACAAACAAAGTAAATTATTTTTGGATTCATCAAGTTGTAAACAGTGTCACACAAAAATTGTACGAACAATAAGGAATTTAATTCACACTAAACACAAATTTATTTTTATTTTGTTTCCAATCAACGAATTCATATTTTAATCGTTTTTTAAAAGGTAAAACTGTAGCAGTATGGTTTATTTCTAGCATTTCAGAGTCCTAAAAGGTGATAATAAATATAATTACGCAAAATTGCTTTGGTTCTTAAAGAATTTGTTAGAAGTGAAAGTCTGGAATATAAAAATTGCTGCAATGACAAGATTTATTCTACAGTCAAGTTGGTTGCCTATAGGGAATGTTTGATCCCCGGGTTGGTTACTGATTTTTGACGTCTTAATTAGTAGAGTAATCGATTTTTCTTCGAGTATAGTCTTTGATTCAATAAGGTCTGAGCTTTAAATGAGTCGCCGTAGTTTAGAAAGTAGTGTATAGGATTATTAGACGTAAGGCTGCGGTTCAAACCCCAGGCCCGACATCTCCAACCCAACGAAATATGAAATATTTCTTCGGCGATTTCCTCTCAGTAGATTTCCTGCAAAAACTGTGAAAGTATATAAAAAATTGCTATGAAAAGTTTCTCATAAATATCTGTCGTTTGGAGTCGATATTAAACTGAAGCTCCTGCCACTCATGTATAAATACTGACTGAAATATTGTAATAACCAATTGTGTGTATGTATGTAAATATGTACGGTTGTGAACGCCGTAATTTCTTTTCACGATTGACAACTTTCCAAACTGCCGAAAACACAGTATTGCGACAAGCTTTGTTGAGCCACTTTTTGCGTAGAAAACTGCACATATGAGCCATTATTTGCTTGTGGGGTTATACTATAAGCGGTTTCTATTAAAATCCCAGAGTGGTGTGTTCGTTTCAAAAATGCTTATTTTGATTCCCAAAAACATTCTGGACAGTCAAAAACGTTTGAAGACCGTAAATAAATTAATTCGAAACATTACTCAATCATGATTTGTATTTGACATCAAGAGAACTTACACTCAATCAGTCATTTTAAAGCAGTTGCTTACCTACTTTACTCAAATGGTCATTATAACGCTTTAGTCAGGATTACAGCCTAGTTCCTAACATCACCCATTATGTGTGCATTAATTTTATTAATGAGTGACGGGGCCTACAGTTTAACGTTGATTCCGAGCAACGTTGATTTGAAAAACTTTTCGTGACAATTTTACATATTATCAGCATTTTGTCCACATTTTTCATGTTTCGAGCTGTATCAGCAGAGGTTTGAACCACAGACTCTCTACACACTGCTTATTAGGCGTTGGGATTCACAATTTCAAAATCGTATGTGTCGTTGAAGTTAATTTCATGGATTACATTACAAATAAAGTCGTTCTTTAGCTAATTATATATAAGTATGTGAGTTAGACTGCCAGTAGAAGTATTTAACAAGCTAATCAGCTTACGGAAATACATAGCACTCTTACCCATGTTAGCATATCCATTAAGTAAAGATATTTATGGGCTTAATAATAATACATATCATAAGGAGTCATAGCGTAATTGATAGGAAAGTGGTAATAGTTTTTAGATGGGATGTGGAGGAAGTAAATATTGTTACGTTTTTACCTTTTAAAAGCGTTTAAAATATGAGCTTATAGATTGGAAATAATATAAAAATAAATTTGTGTTTGTGTTAGTTAAAATTCTTTATTATTCCAATAATTCTGAGTGCCACTGTTCACAACTTTATATATATAACAACAAGTGCTTTGTTTGTTATTCCTCTGTTTATACCTTCTGCATAAACAACAAGAATTACTAGGCAATTAGTCTACAGATCATTGTAACGGAGATCTTCAATCCAAGATTACTCTCTTTAAACACACCGCGTCTTCATACAAGACGAACTGAACTTTTACTGACTCACTCGCATGCTTTGGTTTGACTTTTATATGGTAGAGTAAACAGTCGGATTAATGTTCTTGGAGGTGAATGTTCATGACTTCGCCTTCTGGAGATCTCTATAAATGTAAACTTCGTTGTTTCATTATTGTTGTTTGTGTATTTTGTTTACATTTATTCTTGTAGTATTAATTGTTTTATTTTTGTTTACTTGTTTGACATTTTTTATGCTGGTGTTTGTTGGTATATTTTTATTTACTTGTTTACCATTTTTTATGGTGGTGTTCATTGTTACATTACGCAGTGCTATAATTTGTAAACAAATTCAAAGTTTTATTTTTTGTAGCTTTTATTTATAACTTTAATGTTAAGCGATGTAAAAGCAATATACCAGATTATAGATTTTTCATATTCGTAACAATATTTTACTGTGCTCCATATTGTAAAGAAATTCAAATCTTAAGCGGATGTGCACTCCCTGCTCTTTACTTTATCTTACACCATAAAATCGTTTCCTAGAAAATCTCAACATCTCTTAAAAAAGAAATAAAAAGTTTGATGGATTAAATAACGTTGGAGTACCTTTTTCCCGCGACCATTGCTATGACCATGCATTGCCATCATTGATGAAGTATTTATGAGCCAAGTTAAATCATTTTTGTGTGAGGAGTATTAAATATTAAAAAACTTGACCCTTTTTATACACTTCATTATATTAAGGAATATGCAGGGATACCGCGGTAATAACTTTATATACAGTGAGCGTCAAAAGAAATGGTACATTAAAACAAACTATACATTAATAAATAACCGTTATTTTTATTTTATTTATTTCCAGTTTTTAAAATTGAAACAAAAAACATTACAAAAAATTTCGGAATGTGGTAAAAGTTGATTTTGGTGATTATTAGAATTCAATCTATAGTGTACAGTTTCTTTTAAAGCTCACTGTATGTACACCATGAACCAGTCTCATCATACACACATAAATATATCAGAGCGTATAACTCCATACATACTTAAGTTGGGGTGTACCACTATGATTGAAGTTCAACCATATTTGTAGCAAATAAATCTAAAGCCAACCATCTTTACACATTTTTATGAAACCATTTTGTAAAAAGGTAACATGTACAGACATATATAAACACACACATATGTGTCTGTATGTTTGCCAAAACCATCAATTTAGCTGTTTATACTATTCTAACGGCTAAAAACATGTTTGGTTTGGTTGGCTATGTATACAAAATAGTTCGTTGACTGCCATCAATCTTCATTTTAGGAAAACTTGTTTGAATTTCTCTAAACTACACGCGTTAAAGCTAAGCCACACATGTACAATTTTTGGTGGCTATATATATACATATATGTGTGTTCAAGTACGTATGTGTATGTGTTTAGGATGTGGTTAGGTTTGGCGTATTAAGAGTGTGTAAAGTGCGCTCATTGCTGCAGGCAAATACCACTTTTAATTTTAAACTGTAGGCCCACCATTCGTGGATAAAATTAGCACACAGAACGTAAGTGGTCTCAGAAACTAGGTTGTAATCCTGACTGAAGGGTTGTAATGGCCAATTTTGTATGTATGTATGTTTTTTTGTGTATGTATGTGGCTGTTCATGAAGCTGTATTATATTGCCTCCCGGATCACTGTAGAGTTGCTGTCAATGAGAATCATCATTATATGGTGATGGGATGTAGTCGCCATAGTTTAGTAGCTAGTGTGCTAATTTACGTGATGACGCGCGGCCAAGGTTCAAATCCCAGCTCAGACAACAACACGAAATATAAAAAATATTTCATCATCGCCTTCCTCTCAGAAAATTTTTGGCAAAACCCTGAGAACAAAATAAAATTGCCACGAAAAAGTTTCTCAAAAATCTTTCGTCCGGAGTCGACTTTAAACTGTAGGTTCTACAATTCACGGATAAAATTAACACATACAACATACATACAACATTCGTGGTGTAAGCACCTAGGTTGTAATCCTGACTAAATGGTAATTACCAATTATGTATGTGGCTGTTCATGAACGATGTATTCTCGGTAGAGTTGCTGTCAATGAAAAGGAAGTAGCGATGAACGGACCTGCTTTATTATTGTGGGACTAACTTGACAAAAGTCAGATCGAAGTTGTGTCAGGCTCAATGCCCGTAGCGAATATAAAATGTTTAAGATATCCTCAATATGTTTCACTTTCTGAGTAAGGCGGAGTTTAGGCTCTGTCTGTGGTAGAATGAGATTACAAGACACATTTTGTGGAATTGTATTGCATTAACTAGGACCAGATTGTAAAGCTACAACCACAGTCATTTATATTCCATGGGTATCAGATCTACTGCCAGTGGAAATTTACTGAATGAAAGAACATTTAAATTTACTGCATGGAAGCCACCGTATTTTAGTAGGTAGTGTTTTGGCTTATTAGACGCAAAGCAGTGGTTCAAACCCCAGCTCAGGCATCTGTAAAAAACGTAATATAAAAAAATATTTCTTTCGCTCAGCAGCCTTTTGGCAAAAACTCTAAGATCTCACCACTCATGTACAAAATTGAAACACAAAATATGAGTGGTGAGCGAAACTAGGTTGTAATCTTGACTAATGGATTGTACTTAACAATTAAGTAATTTAAGTAAGGACATCGTCTAGAACAGGAGCTGCACTGGTCCTTTACTTATGGTTCGCACTGCAGTTAATTCCATACTGATAATAAAGCTAAGCAATGGATATGCCAAAGCTCTCTACCAAAAGCTAGTCCCCTTACGAAAATCGATAGCCGCTGTTACCTATGTAAGTCTGTCTGTTACACAATGGCATTTAGTTGCCTTATAAATCCTAGTAACACACTTTAAGCAACAGTGTATAATAGATACACCCACTATTCTAATTTATTCGTACTCACTACACCATTGATTTATAAGTACAGGTTGCAATGCGTATGAGTACAACGTTGACATCAAACTCATACCATTCGAAATATGTTTGACTCATAAGCCCACACATTCAGATTCATAAATTTAGAAAAATACTTCTAATACTCATAAATGATGCGAGTGACTCGAATCATGCATCAAAGTTTACAGTCTTAGTTGTTGTTGCATTTACAAAAAAAGAAAACACACACATGAGCAAAAATGACAGATCAGCGAGCAGAGCAAACACACAACCTTCCAGTGAGTATTGTAATGTTCGTACGTGAATCATACTTATTTTGTGATTCTTGTAAATGCTGAGTAATGGCGAGAAGAAATCAACAACAACATACGTATTGTTAAGTATGAGTACGATTAGTACTACAAAATTTGAATATGAGTAGCATGAGTATAATATTAGAATAAGTATTAATGCGTATAAGTATCAGAAATTATGAGTATGATTCGAATCTACTTATCATTTTGAATACTCATTGCTGATCTCTGATGTCAATTTACAAAGTAATTGCTGCAACAGTCTGAAATAGATATACACACATATCTTGTATATACAGTGAGCTTCAGAAGAAACTATACATTAAAAAAAGTATACATTATTACATTACCGTTATTTTTATTTTAAAACTGTTTCATTGCAAGTTTTTAAAATTGAATCAAACAAAAAAATTCGAAAAATTCTCCAATTTTTTCGGGCACTCTCCTCAAGTTGTAAAGGTTGAGATTTGTAATTCTTAGAATTTTATCCATAGCGTATAGTGAGCGTATACGTTTAAATTCAATTTAACTGTGGTTTAACTGCCCAATAAGGTTTTCCAAACTACAATCGCTAAAAAGATAATCAAATGCAAGGTGGTGGTTGTTAAAATTCTTTTCGGTCTGCGAAAACTTTGCAAAACGTTAGTCAAAATGCCTTGGTTTGCTTTACTTTGATTGCGGTTGGTTGTTGCATTGCTTTCGACAGATAAAGACATTACAAGCCTAAAAGAAAAACGGAAAATGATTTTGTTTTTTTTGTAACAAAGGGAATGAAAAAGCGATTTCAATAGCAAATCGGAAGAAGGAAAACCGCTAAATAGTGTAAAACAAACTGTTGGCATGGAACCACTACACACATAGAACACAACGCTTAGATTTGAAATTTAACGTTAATTTGTTGCATGAAAGGGTAGACAAATCGTTGATTGATTTGTTTGGCAAATCTTTACACAAAGTTGACCGCCGAAGTACACATAAGCGTATGAGGTTTTGAAGTATAATTGGGCAATTCACACAACTTTGTATGCTGTATGTTGTATTGACTACATTTGTTTGTTTGTGAACGGTCAATGCTATGCCGTATTGTGTATTTCGTGGCATTCAAACAATTTGATAGCCCGCAACCAACACAACATATGAAAACATATACACATTTTTTTCATTCACACAATTTGATAGCACGAAACCAATACAACTTCCAAAAACATAGGAAAAAAATGTGTATGAGTGTATCGGATTTTTATATGAAAATTGTCAACAACAATCATACACTGTTGTATGTTCTTCCAACAATACAATGAATACAACGATACAAAGGCTTGTGTGAATTGACCAAATGTGTTTTAAGCGGCCTGTATTTGAGTCCCAACATGTCCTATTGAAACGAATTTCTAATTTAAAATTCGTAATTTATTTTACGTACAAGTGAGTGTAAATTGTAGGTGGAGTTAGATAAGGTACTCTAATCTTTTATTTTTCTACCAGGCAATCACTTAAGCTCTATATGCACAAGAAAAGTAACCCATTAGTAGCAGAAATAGTGTGCGTATATGTTTGCTTTGAGGCCCGCTTGGATTTGTGGTTTATTCACCACCTGCGACATGAGAAAACTCCACAAGAAAAAAGTTTAGCGAGATCAGGTAACACGACCTCGGTGAGCACTTCCCATCACCTCTACGTGAGAGATGATTATTCCTTCATATTGGTTGTGTAGAATATTTAATGTGGCATGAGCTGTGTGCCACATAGTGACATCCTGTTGAAACCACATGTTGTTCGTATCCAAATCGTCCAAGCCAAGCCAATAGAAATTAATAATCGTCGTCTTGTGGTACTCGCAGTTGACAATGATGACCTGAATAACGTCGTTTTCAAAGAAATAAGAACCGATGACCCACACCAAATGGTGAGTTTTTCGAAATGCTTTGGAAGCTCTGGAATCTCACGTCAATTGGTATCCATATCCATTTACATATCAATATCCCTATTTTGTTGTGTACACGTACGCATTCATCCAGATTCCTCCAATTCATGTCATCTGCTCCAGAGTCCATTTAGCCATCACAAGCAGTTGTTTATAATCGTTTGCCTTCAGTTGCTGGCTCAAATTAATTTTGTAAGGTAGCAGTTCCATATCAAAGCGCAAAATTCGCCAAGTTTTGGACGGTATAAGATCAAACTCGTGCGATCTGATGTTCCTGCACACGTTCACGAACAGTTTTAATGTTTTCGACAGATCTTTCATGTCGTCGACATACTCTTGTCGTTCGATCATTTACTAAACCAGTGGACTTGAATTTATCCACCACAATACGAATAGTCGGTAGGACGATTACGAATTGGTAAAATAGACAAAACGGTCGATACATTACACGTACATAATATTCATTTCTATAAAAACGTTTTGTTTGGTCATTTGCATGAGTTCTCTTCACGCCCGTGGGGACTTGACAAAACAGACTAAACAACTAATTTGACAGATGTACCTCAACAAGATATTCGTTATCAACTGTCAAAGTTTTCTAGTTCCTGGTAAAAGACCCGACACATTGGAAAAAGAAGTCTCAGTTTCACAGAAAATAATGATAAATCCACTGTACCATCTAAAAGAAAGCCCATAGTGTAAGAAGAATGACGTTCTACGACTCAAGAAGCAGAGGTTGACCAAGGTACACATGGGCATAGAGTTACTAGAAGCAAACACTGTAACATGACCATGCTATGTGTGTGGACACATACTTACATACATTATTGGTCAATAATAACCCTTTAATCGGGATTACAACCTACATTCTCACACCACTTATGTTAATTTTATATATGAGTGGTGGGACCTACAGTTTAAAGCCGAAACCGAATGACAGATTTTTGAGAATCTTTTTCACGGCAATTTTATTTACTCTCAGAGATTTTACTGAGAGGACGTGCCCAAAGAAATATTTTTTTTAAATTTCGCTCGAGATGTCTGACCTTGGGTCCGAACCGGAGATTAGCAATGAATAGTTTTTTTGCTACTCATAAGAACTCATGAAATTTTGAGTATGGGTATTGAAATTCACTGCTCTGATTCATTCTTACTCACTACAGCATTGATTTCTAAGTACAATTTGCAATGAGTATGATCACAACGTTGACATCAAACTCATACCATTCGAAATATGTCCACACATTTAGATTCATAACTTTAGAAAAATGCTTATAATACTCATAAATGATTACTAACATTTATCAAAATTTACAGTCTTAGTTGTTGTTGCATTCACAAAAAAAAAAGAAGAAAGAAAATGACAAAGACAGCAAGCAAATCAAACACACAACATTCTAGTGAATATTGTAGTGTTCGTATGCATATCATACTTATTATGTGATTCTTGCAAATGTTGAGCAAAGGAGAGTTGAAATCAACAACATCACGCGTATTGTTAAGTATGAGTACGATGAGTACTGAGTAGTAGGAGTACGATATTAATATAAGTATGAATGCATATAAGTATCAGAAATTATGAGTATGATTCGAATCTACACATCTTTTTGAAAACTCATTACTGATCTCGGGTTCATACCGCGACCTCATGTCTAGTCAGCCAACACACAAACTACTAGATTACGGCGACTTAACGTCTGTCTACGTTTTGTTGCCAATTCTGTTTTTGGCTGCGATGAAGGTAATTAATAACCAAGATTTATAACCGTATTTACTACGCTGATGTTGGTATGTATATTCCGTTATTTATTCCTTATTTTGCTTACATAAGAAAAAAATTATTTCCTTACCAACTTGGGTACACCATGCGCCAAAATTGTTCTTCATTGTGCGACAAAAGTCGACCCAAGTAAAGCGTAAAGCATTGTTTATGACACAGTCTAATATGACTAATATGACTGGGTGGTTAAGTGGGGTAAGTGCCTTTTAAAAGACCACGCGTAAATTAAGTCAAATTGTTTTAATTAACAAATGGCCAATTTAAATAAAGTCCTTAGAAATGTTGGTAATTTGAGAAGAAAACATATTTATTTTGGGGTGGCATAAAATATTAAACAAAAGTCCTGTGAAATATGTTTTTGTTGTCGCTTAAATACTTTTTGTTATGATGAGAATTACCTTTGAAATACGGTTGTCATGCTCAAATTTTAATTAAAATTTTTTAAATGCTTAAGTAAAATATTATTTAAGTTTGATATTGAAATCTTTAATCAAAAAAAGGTTTGAAGGTGAGACTATTGGGCACCTGGAATATATAAAAGAATAAGTACGCCTTGGTCCAGTAAGTAGTGTGTTGATCGGACATCTCCAACAACGAAATGAAACATGAAAAAATATTCAGCAGATTTCTGACAAAAACTCGGAGAGTAAAATAAAACTGCCATGAAAACGTTTTCAAAAAATCTGTCATTTGACTTTAAGCCAATTAAGGATAAAAACAAAATAAACACACACAACATAAGTAACGTTGGAAGCTAGGTTGTAATCCTAACTAAAGATTTCTAAAGATGAATTGTGTATTTATTGTAAGGAAAATGAAAAATCAAGATACTGGTGTTTTGCTTTTACATCGTTTAACATTAAAATTATAAACAAAAGTTTCAAAAACAAAACAATGCAGTAAACACACCAGTTCACAAATTATCGAACTGCTTAATATAACAACAAACACCTGCATAAAAAATTGTAAATAAGTAAACAAAAATACAACAATAAACACCAGCAAAATACAAATGGTAAACAAATAAACAAAAATATAATAACAACATTACAATAATAAATGTGAACAATAATAAATGTTAAGTCATGAACCTTCGCCCTCAAGAACATTCATCAGACTGCTTACTTTGCCATATAAAAGGCAAGGCAGAGCAGGCGACGGAGTTAGTGAAGTTCAGTCAGTCTTGTGTGAAGACGTGGTACGTTTGAAGAAGGCAATCGCGGTTTGAAGATCTCCGTTACAAAGATCTGTCGAATATGATTGTTTATGCAAAGGGAATAACAAACAATGCAATTGTTGTTATACAACAACATTAAGTTGTGAATAGTGGCACACAGAATTGTGCTAATATTATTTTAATTACAACTAAACACAAATTTATTTTCATTTTATTTTAAATCTTCGAACTCATATTTTAAAAATTTTAAACGGTAAAAACGTAACGCAACATAAGTTGCACATATTATAGCTTTAATAGGCCTTTCAAATGAATAAAAAATGTTTATAATTGCAATTACACTTTGTCTCATTTTAATTTAAATATAAGTAGCCATTTATGAAAGATCCATTATTAGGACTAAAGGTGATATAATTGTGTCCTTCTCTTGTTGAAATGGTGTTGCAATCTTATTGACCCGCCCTTATTTCATTTTCTTTCAATGGTCAAAGACCTTCTTGATGATTTACGTTCATTAAATATGGGGGACTACGCCATGCAATGTCACATATTGTAACATAGAGTGTGTCACATATTCTACTTTTACCGACTGTATTTCTACAGCTAATTAATAACCCGTATTGCTATGGTAAAAACCTTCTTATAACCACTCGGCGTAACTGGAATGAATTATAATAAGATATTATCAATTATTGCCATGATTCTGAAGATGTGGTGGCAGAGTCCTGAAAATAAGTTTTCTTGTTGCCACCTTTTTATTTTAAGAAAAGGAGTAAAGTTAAGCCTACAGTATACCGCAAAGCGAAGCCAATAAATTATTGTAAAAGAAAAAAAAATTTTAATTGTTTTAATTATGACAACGAAATGTCATCTGCACTGTATTATTGGCAATTAACGCCAATGAAGGTGTTAAAAGAGGTGGTATTTTGTACAATTCTTGAATATTTTTTTATCTTTTGCTTCATTTGGGTTTCGTTTTTTAGCCTCAATTGCTGTGTGGTGAAACCAATCGAAAAAGTCTAATTCTCCATGCAAATTTCCAAAACTTTATTAAATATAGTGACATTCGTACTCTGGCACAATATCCATTTCGTGGTTTCAAAAGTACATACATAATTGGCCATTACAACCCTTCGTCAGGATTACGGCCTAGCTTCTCAACACCACTCATGTTGTGTGCGTTAATTTTATACATGAGTAGCGGGACCTACAGTTTAAAGTCGACTCCGAACGACAGATTTTTTGAGAAGCTTTTCATGGCAATTTTTACTCTCAGAGTTTTTGCCAGAAATCTGCTGAGAGGAAGTCGCCGAAGAAATACTTTTTGTATTTTGTTTTTGATGTCTGGCCTGGGATTCGAACTCGGGCCTTTCGTCTAATAAGCCAACACACTACCTACTAGACCACGGCGACTTCACCAAAAGTACTTCACTTCACCAAAAGTATAGAACTGGAAATCGACATCTGTCAAACTAAGTTGTGAAACCAATTTTTTTCTTTTCAGTTGAAAGTCTGACGTTGACAAAAATGGATCGCTTAACTATCACACAACGCATAAAAATTATCAAAACCTACTACAAAAATGGTGATTCGGCCACAGCCATGTATCGGCAATTTTTCGAAAAAAATTTTCTTCAGCGATGAAGCACACGTGGTGGGTATGTTAATAAACAAAATTGTCGTATTTGGGGTTCTGAGAATCCTCAAGTAATTGAAGAGAGGCCATTACATCCAGAAAAAGTCTCTGTTTGGTGCGCTCTTTCGTCCGAAGGTGTGATTGGACCTTACTTCTTCGAAAACGACGATGGAACGACTGTCACCGTCAATTCGGAGCGCATTTTTTTTTTGCCTGCTATTGAAGAATACGACTTGGAGAATATGTGGTTTCAACAAGACGGTGCCACATGCCACACAACTCGAGCGAATATGGCTTTATTGCAAGAGACATTTCCTCGTCGTGGCGATATCAACTGGATCATGCGATTTGACACCATTAGATGAGATTAGATGAGATGCATTCTTTATCATTATTTTTTTTTAGTTGATATACACCATTTCCACTCAGATGTTAGAAGTTTGTGCACAGTTTTCATTAAAGTTAAAGCGGTAGTTGCACAGAAATAATAGCAACGTATCCGACAGATTTGCTACGAACGACTTTGCAATGTCCACATCTGTGCCCCGATGGCTTAGTTGCAGACCGTGAGTTCGATTTCCACCTAGGACTCTGGGTCTTTATGATTGTCTGATTGTTTTATTGGCATTAAAAAATTTGTCGCACACTATACCCCATCTTTCCTTTCTCCAATAGACCACCTTTCCTGTATTCCCATGCACTGCATGAGTGTTGGTCTCCAAAAAATCAAAAATTAAAGAAAACACAATACCGAAGAGCCTCTTAAAGGTAGGTAGGTAGGTTAGAGTGATAGCTTTGATACCAAAAGCCCACTTGAGTACGCATAGCGGCCCTCTGTGACGCCACAGGTGAACGCAGTCTTTGTTCTGACCAAGTTCCTCCAAACTAGGGAAAAAGAAGAAGTTAAACTGTATCCTTGACATCAATGGATGATATCTCCGTCAAGCTGACAGGATTGGAGAGCTAAATAACCTCTATCTGCACCTCGCTAGAGATGGGTATTGACAAAGAAAGTGGATAACAGTCTCGTATTCCTCATCGGATCTGCACCTACGGCAGAAATCGTTGGATTTAAGCTGCATTCTTTCTGCGTGTCTTCCCATTACACAATAACCTGTGAGCATATCCAATGTGATCGAGATGACGTTACGGCTAAGTCCAAGTAACTGGTTGGTGCGCCTTCCACTCATCGAGGACCAAGTGAGTCTAGCGGCGGCGCAGGACTCCTCTTTGACCCAGGATAGGTTGGCGTCTGGAATGAATTTCCGCGGAATGGCCAATTTGACCGAGGTAAATGGCATACCCAAGTCGATTGAAGAGGATTCGGATGTAGAGCACCAGCCCTTGCGAGCTCGTCGGCTCTGCAGTTTCCCGGAATATTAAGAGCTCCTTAAAAGTATGGAAAATTTTTGTAGCCGTAAAAGACCAGGTGTCTGCTCAAAGTAGGGCTTATCCGAGGTAATTTAAGATGAAGTAATGTAGTTTGGAATTTAAAAGAAAAAAAGGAAATACAACTACAAGTTGAAGTCGCCGTAGTCTAGTGGGCAGTGTTTTGGCTTATTAGATGTGAGGCCTCGGTTCAAACCCCAGGTCAGACATCTCCAGCAAAAAGAAATATGAAAAAAATTTCTTCGGCGACTTCATTTCAGCGGACTACTGGCAAAAACTCTGCCATGAAAAGTTTCTCAAAAAATCTGGCATTTGGAATCGACTTTAAACTGTAATCCCGCTAATGATGTATAAGTGGTGTGAATAGCTCGGTCATAATACTGATCGATGGGTTGTAATGAAGATTATGTATGCATGTATGTATAAATACTCATCTTAATCTTGTAAGCAGTGTTTACTAGCATTTCCTTTGGAAATTGTCTCTTTTACTGGAATTAATATTTTAAGAAACGTTAAGAAAATTACTACAAGAAGCATTTTTTCTGCAAGAAACAGCTCATTTAAATCCTTTTTGTGATATTAAAAAATACCATAAGCATCTAAATACCATAAGGTCTATTACCTTTCCATTATTGTTGCTACACTAGATGCCTTCCATTTTCTAATTACTTATCTGAGCAGAAAAAACAAAAAGACCAAAAAACAATTCGTTTGTAAATTTCAGTGACAATAGAATGATTAACAAAAAATATGATGTATCATATGCATGCAATCTGCTGCATTAAGTTGGTTGAAATTGTGAAAAAAGAAAGAAATTAAAATTGTAGCCCATAAAATTGTAACACCATATACTGGTATTAAATTAATCATCATTGTCTTGAAGATTTGCAGCGTTAGGGGAATGCTTCAGATTGTTCAAAAACGTTGATCTGATCAGTTGTTAATAATTTTTAAAGAAATCTTTCATCGATGCCGGGAAAAATTTTGATTCTAAAGGTCAGCTTCTTTGTATACTGTACGCTGCATGCAACATGAACTGCTCATTTTTAGGTTTCATCACTGACCGTAGGACGAACAAATTGATTGTTTAGATGGTCGCCGTAGTCTAGTAGGTAGTGTGTCGGCTTATTAGGCGTAAGGTCACGGTTCAAACCCCAGGTCAGGCATCAAAACGAAAATACGAAAAAATATTTCTTCAGCAACTTCCCCTCAGCAGATTACCGGTAAAAACTCTGAGAGTAAATAAAATTACCATGAAAAAAACTTTCTCAAAAATCTGTCGGTCGCAGACGACTTTAAACTGTAGGTTCCACCACATGTGTTTAAAATTAAAGGACACAACATAAGTGGTGTGAGAAGCCAGGTTGTAATCCTGACTGAATGGTTGTGAATGGTTATGTATGTAGATAATCTTATCGAACCGATTTTGGTTTCAATATTGCAAGATCTTTCTCTCTCTCGCCGTGAACGTTCTCGGTAAAGGCTTACTTAATTGGTCATTAAATTGCTTTAGTCAGGATAACAACCTGGCTTCTCACACCACTCATATTGTATATGTTAATTTTATCCATGAGTACATATAGTTTAAAATGGACCCCGAAAGACAGAATTTTTCGTAGTAATTTTATCAGACGCACAGAGTTTTTGCTAGCAGACTGCTGAAAGGAAGTTGCCGAAAGAAATATTTTTTCTTTCATATTTCGCTTCGTTCGAGATGCCAGGCCTAAAGTTTGTATCAGAGATCAGCAATGAGTATTCAAACACGTGAGTAGAATCGAATCATACTCATAATTTCTGATACTTATACGCATTTGTACTTATTTTAATATCATGGAAGATATTGAAAGTTTGAAGTACTCATCATATTCATACCTAACAACACGTATAATGTTGTTGAATTTGACTCTCCATAGCTCAACATGTACAAGAATACCCATCAAATAAGCATGATTCGCTTACGAACACTACAATATACTTACTAGAAGGTTGTGTGTTTGCTCTGCTGGCTGCTATGAATCTGAATGAGTAGTGTTATGAATCAAACATATTTCGAATGGTATGAGTGTGATGTCAGCGTTGACCGCATACTCATTGCAACCTGTACTTATAAATAAACGTTGTAGTGAGTACAAATGAATCAGAGTAATTAAATTTCAATATTATTGACACTTCCTCAAAATTTCATGAGTGCTTATGAGTAGCGAAAAAATGATTCATTGCTGATCTCTGCTTTGAACCGTGGCCTTATGTCTAATAAGTTAACACACTACCACTAGAACCCAGCGATATCAAACTTAACTGCAAAGAAGTTTACAGTGATGCCGCTGAGTGCATAGGACAATTATTACTACTTCCAAGCTTGTCTTCTAATTTGCATAGTATATGTTGCCACGCTTTATAATATTTTTTATACCACATTCTGCTAAAAGCTGAAGAATTTTCCCATCTTAACTGTACCTAACAATCCAAAAGTACAATAAAAACAAACCAAACCACAACAAAGCACTTTAAAAACTATTTGCCTGTCCAAGAAGAAAAAAAGAAAACAAACAAAAAGTATTGAAAGAAAAAAGAATTTGAAAGGATTCTTTGTCAGGGAAGTAAACAAACGGCGAATGGAAAGAAAGGAATCCTCTAACAAAGAACTTTTTTTGTAGCTGTGGTGCTGTGATTAGTGGAGAAGAGATTGTGAGGAAATCTCTCGGAATATCCATGCAAAAGCGACTTTTTCTTGTTTCTTTAATTGAATAGCGAGTTTAAGTCTTTAACGTAGCTGTGATAGAAATCTCAATGGAAAACTATGCATGGGTTGGCATGTAGCAAAACTTTTAGAGTAAATGTTTATTCAACTTTTTTTATGGTTTATGGCTTTTTTTGTTAACACATGCCATGCAATGGATTACAGAAAATATCCCATCGATTCAGTAGATTGAATTATACTGTTACCTTTTAAAAAAGTTCAAAATATGAGCTCGTAGATAAAATAAAAATAAGTGTGTGTTTAGTTTTAATTCAAATTCTTTATTATTTGCACACTGTCCACAACTTGATCTAACAACAACAATTGCTCTGTTTGTTGTTCCTCTGTTTACACCATTTGCAAAAACAATAACAATTACTAGACAATTGTTCGACAGATCTTGATAACGGAGATCTTCACACCACTCTCTTCAAACGCACCGCGCCTTTACACAATGCTGACTGAACTTTTACTGACTCAGTTGCCTGCTTTGGCTTGCCTTTTATATGTCAATGTAAACAGTCTGATGAATGTTCTTGAAGGCGAATGTTCGTACCTTCGCCTTCTCGAGATCTCTATAAATGTAAACATCGGTTTTTCATTATTGTTGTTTGTGTATTTTGTTTACATTTATTCTTGTGGTTTTTGTTGGTATATTTTGGTTTACTTGTTTATCATTTAAACAAGTTCATTGTTTTTCTTTTTGTGGCTTTTGTTTATAAATTTTATGTTAAACCATGCATCTAGATTTTTCCATTTTCGTAACAACACTATCTTGGGACATTTGTCTCTATCTTTAGGAACGGTATGACACCGCCAGGGTGTCATTAGCTGTTATATTCAATGATGATGAATTCATAACTGACTGCAATAATACCACAAACATTTTAAGACACTACCAAAGACAGGCAGCGATAGCAACGCAAGTCACTCGGGTATTAAATTCCGAGCGGTACTCAAAATTAATGTCAAGGTATATTTACATTTAATTCGATGAACCAGTACAACGTGCCTGAAAGGTTTTGAGGTACCGAAAAAAACTAGTATGTCAGGGAATACATGATCACAGACGTCGTCCCACAGGGCTTTGTACTTGTACCACATTGTGGAATGCAATGTACGATAACTTATGCTTACCGACTGTGTATTGATAGTGGGCTATGAGAACGATGTTGCATTTGTGCTTGTAGGCAAAAAGGCTTCACATTATGGAAGACCTAGGCGTCGCCGCAACAGATAGCAGAAGAGAGCTTGTAATTTCTTAGAGAATGGTGGCAAAGACGGAAAACGGAATATAACGATAGACGGCCTGCTTTAGACCAGAAAAAAACTGAATCATGACCTCACAAAGCTCTCGCCTAGTCGTGAAAGTTTTCGGAAGTAGCAAGTAGCGCTATATTCTAAACTGAATATATGTATCATTCACTTCATTATCATCAGAATGAATGAACGGTGCTTGTATGCTATTAACAGCTGTATGGTAGGGTATATCTGGAGTATTGTTATATGTTGGCCACAAAAAACAACAACAAAAACAGAAGAATTAAATTCTATTTCAAATGTGTTTTGAAAATATGAATTTAAATGGTGCTGAGGCATGATAACGATGATGTCCACGATGATGATGATATTAATGCCCAGAAGGATGGTGGCACTAGTGAAGGTAATGGTAGGAGAAGTAATGAAATGTTTTTCGAAATTTGCTCGTGTTGAAATTTCTATTCAATGGCGCCCCGTTTCGAAGGCAATGATAATAACGTTGCCAATGTTTTGTGTTTTTTGAACGGTTTTATGTCGCTGCTTTTGTAATTTAATGTAGAAGAAAATCAAATGACCGACCTACTTATATGTTTATATACAACAATAACAACAACGTAAAGGGTTTAAAAATTAAATGCTTTGGTAGAGCATTTTAGTTAAACGAGGGTCCAATTATTTGATACGGCATTGTATGGCTCTCCACTAAAAGAAATTTAAAATATATGTGAACTGAACGTTTACATTCCAATAAAAGGACAGTAGAGAGAGCATAGAGCTGCATTTCTTTCACATAATATCGTTCCAGAGCCCCTATATATTATCTTGTTACGGATTTACCTTTTAAAAATAAATTTGTGTTCAGTTTTGATTAAAATTCTTTATTATTCTCACAATTCTGAGTGCCACTTCACAACTTGATGTAAACAACAACAATTGCTTTGTTTGGTTATTCCTCTTTGCACTCTTTTGCATAAACAATACATACATACATACATAATTGGCCATTACAACCCTTCAGTCAGGACTAGCTTCTCAGGCCTAGCTTCTCAACACTACTCATGTTGTGTGCGTTAATTTTATACATGAGTGGGGGGACCTACAGTTTAACGTCGACTCCGAACGACAGATTTTTTGAGAAGCTTTTCATGGCAATTTTTACTCTCAGAGTTTTTGCCAGAAATCTGCTGAGAGGAAGCCGCCGAAGAAATATTTTCATATTTTCGTTTTGATGTCTGACCTGGGATTCGAACTCGCGCCTTTCGTCTAATAAGCCAACACACTATCTACTAGACCACGGCGACTTCTGCATAAACCATAACAATTACGATAATTACGAACAATTCATCAAACACCGCCTTGACTGCTTTGTCTTGCCTTTTATGTCGCAGGGTAAACAGTATGATGGATGCTCTTTAAGGAGAATGACTTCGCCTCCTCGAAAACTCTATAAATATATAGTAAATATGTTGTTTATGTTATTGTTGCTTGTGTATTTTTTTCGTTTATTCTTACAGTGTTGTTGTTGCATTTACCTTTATTTACCCTTTTGTATACTGGTTTTTGTTGGTATATTTTTGTTTACTTGTTTATCATGTAAACAAGTTCATGGTTTTTGTGTTTGTAGCTTTTGTTTACAATTTAAACGATGTGAAAGCAAAGACCATTTTCGTAACAATATTTTTTACGTGGTGAGTAGTTGTATAGCAACGATAAAATCTATTGTTCTAATCTCAGCTCATGGCAAGATATCAAGGTTTTGACAAATTTCAGTCCAATTCCCTGATAAGCATTTGATATGCACGCAAGTGTTTCTCTTCATTTCAAGTATTTCTTCCACTCATGCAGTCTACCTACAAAATAAATGAAAAGTTTCCCAAAAATGTAGCAGTTAAGGGCGTCTTTAAACTTTAGGTCCTTCCATTCATTGATAATATTAACAGACACAACATGGATGGTGTGAGAAACTAGGTTGCAGTCCTGACTAAATTGTTGTAGACCCTGCCTCGTATAGTTTATCAGCGGCTTCTAGTCAGCAGAAGTTTCTCAAAAATCTGCTGTTCGAAATCGTCTTTAAACTGCAGGTCCTGCCGTTTATTACTAAAATCAGCACACACAACATGGATGGTGGGGTGAACTAAGTTGCAGTCCTAACTAAATTGTTATAGGCTCCGCCTCGTATTGTTTATCAAAGGCTTCCTCTCAGCAGTTTTCTGAGGTGCTAAGGTGTTATAGAGTCTGCTTCATATTGTTTTTTTCTATCTGCATAAAATGTAAACGGATTTTAAATTAAACCTCATGAACTATAGTGTCAGGAGGTAGGTGGTCTTTAGATGAGATTGCCCACTAAAGTGATAAGAATCGTTACACTTAGGCGACATAAGCGCCATTTTTTCCTTCGTTCCTGAACCATTCGGAGCGTTTCGATAAGTTATTCAGTCTGATAATGCATGACTATTCTTATCTTATATACAATAGGCACCCAGATGTCTCTATCTCGTTCGATATAGGGCCGGGCAAGTACATAACAGCTGAAGAACAGTCTCAACCCATAGTGTCAGAAAGTTGAGTAAAAACTATACCCAAAAATGTTTACTGATTGTTTCCAACTTCTATTATTACCGCGGTTCCTAATAGCCTTCACCTTCCTTTCATCCGTGAGACAGTAATTTATGGAGCAAAGATCAGCAATGAATCGTTTTTTCGCTACTCATAAGTCCTCATGAAATTTTGAGTACGAGTGGGTCAACAATATTGAAATTCAACTACTCTGATTCATTCGTACTCACTACAACGTTGAATTATAAGTATGAGTACTATGAGTATGAGCACTACGTTGACATCAAACTCCTACCATTCGAAATATGTTTGATTCATACGCCTACTCATTCAGATTCATAACCTTAGAAAAATAATTATACATACATAACATAATTGGCCATTGCAACCCTTCAGTCAGGATTACGGCCTAGCTTCTCACACCACTCATGTTGTGTGCCTTAATTTTATTCTTGATACAGTTTAATGTCGACTCCGAACGACAGATTTTGAGAAACTTTCATGGCAGATTTATTTACTCTCAGGGTTTTTGCCAGAAATCTGCTGAGAGGAAGTCGCCGAAGAAATATTTTATTTTTCGAGTGGTTCGAATCATTCATCAAAATTTACGGTCTTGGTTGTTATTGCATTTACAAAAAAACAAAAAGACAAAGGCAGCAAGCAAAGCAAACACATAACCTTTTAGTGAGTATTGTAGTGTTCGTACGCGATTCATGCTTATTTTGTGATTCTTGTAAATGTTGAGTCATGGAGAACTGAAATCAACAACATCATACGTATTTTTAAGTATAGTATGAGTATGATATTAAAATAAGTATTAATGCGTATAAATATTAGAAATTATGAGTATGATTCGGTTCTATTCATCTTTTTGAATACTCATTTCTGATCTCTGCTATGGAGTAGTGTTGTACACAATAAAACTTCACCAGTGTTTCCTTGATTTCTATTCTTTAATCAAGGATTCAAACCCTACAAAGAGTATAAAATTCTATTTAAATCTGTTTTAAATAACTAAACGGATATCACTTGATGCCACCACCAACAAAAAAAGTCGTTGAACTTAATATCCTCCGAAAAAAAACGATTTTTTTAAAACAATTTTGAATAGGAAGATAAACAAAACAGAAAAAAATTCCAGAAACAAAAGAAGACAAATGGCAGTAAAAATTAATCATTGTTGGGCAATGGAAAGTTAAATAATAAACATTGCAGATGCATACAAGAATGAAGTGTGGAAGTGGAAGGCTTTAACAAAATATCAAAAAAATTAAAATTGGCAAAAAAAACCGTCAAAAACAATGACATGGAAGCAAAGAATGTTAAAAAGGGTTTGTTTTTCTTCCCATCACTAGGAAAGAATGAAGGAAACAAAATGACAAATCATTTATTTCTAGCCACAACTAATTAGCTATAAAACAGGGGGTCCCACTTTAAATGGAGAGAAAACGATATTGGTCTACAATTTGAAAAAAAATATATCGCCGAATAAGTTCGTCTAGAAATTGTCGTCCACATTCCGGATAATGTCAATTACTTCGAGCAACACTTATATATACATTAAGAAGACTTACTTCTCAGATATTGCGAGGACTATGCCTCATCACAACCTATTTACCACCGAAAATATAACGCATGATAGTGAAAGTTATGTCAAGAATTTGCTTCACTATGGGGTACTTTGCATTTAAATTTGTAGCTCAATTCATCTAAAGTCCAGCTCATGCAACAACTAGAGCCCGTTGAACATTAATAAAAACGTAGATATGCTGATATGTTGCTAAGGAAAGTGTGTTGGTTAATCCGAATTTATTGATTCCTAGAAATTCTCAAAAATTTGGATCATTATTTTGGAAATTTTCATTTGGATTTTTAGCTTCATCCATCTGAAGTTCAGCTCATGCTACAACTATAGCCAGTTCAACATAAACAACGACGTCGATATTGCTGATAAAATGCCAGAACATACGTATATACACCTAATTCTGTTTTTACACGGTAGATTGGTTCCAGAAAAACCGTGTAAAAAAAGACACTGATCGTATGCAAAAATAGGTAATTGGTTCCTAATCTCTAAAACGTATTCAAATTTGTGAAAAACAAGGTTTTTTAAGAATAAGTATTCATGTTTATTTTATTAAATCACATATATAATGTTTATTTTTACAAGCATAGTTATTAAAGATAAAAAATGCCTTCTAAGCTTAAAAATAATATAAATTAAATGTTCAGGCAAGTTAAGGAACTAAAATCAATTTGGTTAAACAGCTATGTTGTTAACGAAAAGGATAAGATAAAAAATAAGTGATAATCATAAATACAGGAACAGAAACTTAATTGCTGTCATCATCAGTTATTCGCATTCGCTTGCTTCGAACTATCATCGCTGGAATAATTTTGAACTGGACTTTCTCTTGCTCGTTCAGCATCTACCTTTTTAACAATGAACTCTGTTATGAGACGTTGTTCACCAATTCTAGCTACCTCTTTGTATAATTCTTTGTAACATGCACAAAATGGGAATTTTCCTAAATTTGTACCATTTACATTTGCTTTGACCAGTAAATTTGCTTGTACGAGCAAAAAGGGAATTCCCTTAAATTTGTGATATGAACATACTTTGCAAAAATTAAATTTGACAAAAAAAAATAAGCACAAAAGATTTATATCGTGCTAAATGGAATAAAATCGTGTAAAAAAAATTTCAAATATTTTTGATTTTCAAACCGTGTTATATCAAAACCGTGTAAAAAAGACCGTGTAAAAACAGAATTAGGTGTACATACATATTTGGTCATTTTGTAATGATTCAGAATTATGACTTATCTTCTCATACCACGTATGTTGTGTGTGTCAGAAAATTAACACTCATGGCAGGACCAAAACTGTAAAGTCTATTCCGAACGACAGAATTGTAGAGAAATTTTTCATAATAATTTTAATTACTCTCCGGGTTTTTGGCGGAAGTTTGCTGAGAGGATAGGTTAGGTTAGGTTAGGGGACGTGTACTTGTACAGTGTGTGACAAGTACAGTACCCGGAGGTTGATTTGACCCATTGTACAACGTCCTAGCTTCTCACACCACTCGTTTTGTGTGCGTTAATTTCATACATGAGTTGCGGGACCTACAGTTTAAAGTCGACTCCGAACGACAGATTTTTTAGAAGCTTTTCATGGCAATTTTTACTCTCAGAGCTTTTGCCAAAAATTTGCTGAGAGGAAGTCGTCGAAGCAATATGTTTGTTTTCATATTTCGTTTTGATGTCTGACCTGGGATTCGAACTCGGCCTTTCCTCTAATAAGCCAACACACTACCTACTAGTCCACGGCAACTTCTCAGAGAGTCAGCGAGGAAATATTTTCTCATATTCCGTTTTGTAGGAGATGTCTGACTTGGGTGTTGAACCGTGGCTTCACATCTAAGATGAAAAAAAAATAAATATCATGAAGAAAAAAAATTAGAAAGAGAGACGAAAGAACTTAAAAAAGAATCGACAGTTTTTATTGCAACGCTTATTTTAAAGTGTTAAACGATTAATTTTAAGAAGAAAAACTCTTTTTTTGCCATTTATTTTCCTATGACTTTAAACGAGTAGAGCGCTTCAGTGTTACTTCTCCAGAGACCATATTCAAATATAAAACAAAACGAAACGAGAAAAAAATTCCCCTTAAGAAAAATGAGTTTGAGTTTCTAGCTGCCATTGCCTTCTTCAACCCAAATACTGCAAACTTCTGACGACGTTAAGGAAGTGAGTGGAAAAGAAAGTTTTTAAAGAAAATAAAAAAAAAGTAGTAATCTGAGGGATTTTTATAAATGGTTTGCAAAAATCTAACACAACAAATTTAGTTACAGGGGAAGAAAAGCACAAAACTTTAAATCACTTAAGCAAGAAGAAATTGTTGAATTCTATTTGCATTTGAAGATTTCAAAATAAAATATTTCGACGAAATGTTCGAAGTTTTACAAAATTTTTACAGACTGATTGACATTACAAGCTTAAGTGCTCAGTGTGGAGGAACCTACAGTTTAAAATCGATTCTGAACAGCAGATTTTTTGGAGAAATTTAATTTACTATCAGAGTTTTTGCCAGATCACTGACCTAGACTACGATGACACCACCCTATTTAGTCCGAGTAAATTATATATCAGTTCACTTGAAATTTAAATAGAATTTAATTAAAATGAAAAAAAAATTTCTAAAGAATAAGTTGAATTTTCTTTTTTCCAAATTAAAATATTTATTATAAAAATGTCTTAAGAATATACATAAAAAAGGTTTCCTTAAGCAATAATGATACAAAATATCAAAGATTACAGTTTAAAAAATTAAAGAAGAAATCACTCCCAGGCATATATATCGTCATCAATCGGTTGAATATCCTCCATGGTAATGCGGTCATTACTGTTGCTATCAGCCGGGTGTGGTTGCAGTTCCCCTTGTTTGGCTTGTTCTCTCTGTTGCTGTTTTTTCATCTTCATCTGCATAAATTGAGAAAATCTCATGCGTGCAATATGTCGTCTTAAATTCTTTTTGAAGATGGTTTCCCGACTAAGTATCTGCAAATCATCTGCAGTACATTTGAGTGCATTTTTCATTGTATTCGTGATTAGTTTATCCGTTAGCTGCAGTTTTGTACAGGCTTTGCGCATAAATCCTGCCTTTGCCGTATTTAACGTTTGACGGTGTACAAACAGTACGTATGGTACACTAAGTTTTGGCGGTTGAACCTTATGTAATGGGTCCTTTACGGGGCTGCTTCTATTATTTCGGGATGGAACAGGTGCCATTATGAACTTTTAAAAAATTTCAAGAAAATATTGTTGAAATCGCAAAATAATGTTTGTGTGATGTCACAACAGACTTTGAAGCTGAACTGATACTGCTTGACAAATTGCCATGTGCTTTTATACTCATGTGAGGGTACCTAGCTGGGGTGTACAGGTAGCTCTCAAAGAAAGGGGCTCGGGTGTTCACGATTTGGTTGAGCATGCATGTACATACAGGTAGCTCTTAAAGAAAAGGGTAATTCCTCGCATAGTTTTTGGCAAATTTCAACCTTTTTTTTGTATGATTTGCCTAATAAACAATCTGATCCACTTTGTTATTGATTTTAATTACTTTACAACACTGTTTTTCCAACGAATTTTTTTAGCAAAAAATTTCCATATTTTTTGCTATTTCTGCGAAACCTTGTGGTTTACTAAACAAACAAGTCAACTGTAAAACTGAAGTACAGTTGCGTGAGACAGCTTTCTTCAGTTTTAACGTTATAACTCTGAAGTAAGGCTCTTACTTTGTTATGAAGCCCTTTTTATTAATGGTTTCTAAAACTGCGTTTAGGTTAAGTTAGGTTAGAGGACGTGTACTTGTCAA
This sequence comes from Sarcophaga rosellei, assembly GCA_930367235.1. Taxonomy (NCBI): domain Eukaryota; kingdom Metazoa; phylum Arthropoda; class Insecta; order Diptera; family Sarcophagidae; genus Sarcophaga; species Sarcophaga rosellei. Next base: position 27,780,120 of record OV884021.1, read on the forward strand.
CTATGACAAGTACAGTACCCGGAGGCCAAATTGACCCATTGTACAACGTCCTAGCTTCTTACACCACTCGTGTTGTGTGCGTTAATTTTATACATGAGTAGCGGGACCTAGAGTTTAAAGTCAACTCCGAACGACAGATTTTTTGAGAAGCTTTTCATGACAATTTTTACTCTCAGAGAATTTGCCAGAAATCTGCTGAGAGGAAGTCGCCGAAGAAATATTTTCATATTTTCGTTTTTATGTCTGACCTGGTATTCGAACTTTGCCCTTTCGTCTAATAAGCCAACACATTACCTATTAGACCACGGCGACTCCTACAAAGCAGGTAATAAAGGATATTTTAGATCTTACTTGTTATTGGCTGTTTGAGAAGCTAAAGGTTGATATTTACTTGTGAATTATTAAACTGGCGTTCAATTAGTTAAATATTTCCAGGTAGCTATTATAAGTGTCAGAAGTTACACAAGCTGAACTGAATAGAAAATTTCTCCGAATTTTTTCAGCCATATTAATTTGTCTGCATGTATTTCTATACATGAAATTTTTATTACTTGAAGTTATTTTTTGGTGGTTATTGTGTTGACTTCTTTTGCGGGCAATTGAATTATAGAACTGTGTACCTGCCTCAAAGAAGGTCCTTTTGTTTGTATAATTATTGCCGTTAATATATATTATTTTAATCCTTTTTTATTTGCAATTATTTTAATGGACAAATCTTACTTATTTAGTGAATTTGGTAGTTTTGGTTTTTCCAAGTAACCTTGAGTTTCAGTTTCAAAACTGCGTTATTGTTTAGCGTTGTTGGTATGTGTTATTTTGTTATCGTAACAAACAAATGTTTTAGTTTTACAACATTGTTTTCTAGTGGTTTAGTTTTCAAAATTTATGATATTTTTTATATAAAGTAACCTTGAGATAGGCAACCAAGTCAATTGCTTTATGATCTCAAGTTGTGTTTGCGAATTAACTTTTACTATAGTGAAATGAGATTTCTTAGCAGATTTTTTATAACAAATGGTTATAATCCGTTCTACTTCAAAGGAAACCATCTTGTTGGAACGTAACATTTCGTTTTTAGCATATGAAAAGCAATGCAAATGCTTTTCGTGTTCTAGAAACGAATCTACTTTCCGGAAACGTTTGGCTAAGGGGGGCTGAAGTCTAATTCTTCCCTTAGCATTATGTTGAGCATATTGCTAACGCATTAAGAGTTGAAAGGCACAAGACCTAAAGTATGTGATAATAAAAAAGTACAAAAGCACTGATTTTTTCAATACTGATTCTACTCATTTCTTTTTGAGTTCTGTGTAAAATTTGTTGGGAATTGTTTGTTTGAATGATTCTTATGCCTGCTTGTTAACAGTTAACGAAACTGAAGCAAGCAATACAATTTAAAACTGCCGCAATTTATCAACAGAAACACAGCACAACAGAACATGCATATGCCATACAATGCAAATTGTTTTTGTTTCCTCTGCTCAGTTAACAGACTTACGGCCATTATTACAACTTGTCGTTAAACTTGGGGTTAGTTAAAGGTACCTTTAGCTAAAGGTAACTGGAAAGTTATCTTTAACTTATTTTCGTTATTACTACTTACGGATAAAATTTTTCAAGAATATGGCAGTGCCGGAACAATGTCGATAAAACTGCACAAGTTTTTTTTTAATGCAGTGGCAACAGCGGACTTGGCAAGTTCAAACATAAAGTGACCTTTAAATGTTAAAGGTAGAATGATCCTCCCTTTAGCTTAACGATCACTTCTATCTTATTGGGTACTCATAATAACGACAAACAATTTATCTGCCAGTTAAAATCCTCCCTTTAGTTAACGGCAAGTTGTAATAATGGCTCTTAGTGTAATTGTATTGTGAAGTTTTGCTTTGTTTACAAACGTACGCTGTTAGATTAGGTTAGGCTAGAGGACGTGTACTTGTCAACTGTGTCAAGTGCAGTACCCGGAGGTCGAAGTGACCCATTGTACAACGTCCTAGCTTCTCACACCACTCGTGTTGTGTGCGTTAATTTTATACATGAGTAGCGGGACCTACAGTTTAAAGTCAACTCCGAACGACAGAAGCTTTTCATGGCAATTTTTACACTCAGAGTTTTTGCCATAAATCTGCTGAGAGGAAGTCGCTGAAGAATTATTTTCATATTTTCGTTTTGATGTCTGACCTGCGATTCGAACTCGGGCCTTTCGTCTAATAAGCCAACAGACTACCTACTAGACCACGGCGACTTCTAAACGTACGCTGTTATTGTTTCCTCAATTTCAGCGACATTTTTATTAAAATCTATTATATTGTTACGAAAATGGAAATGGTGTTATTAAAATAATAAACAAAAGCTCCAAAAACAAAACAACGGACTTGATCATGTATAAAGTAATAAACAAAAGCTCCAAAAACAACATAAGGCAGTTGTTTACATGATCAACGAAGAAGTAAACATATAGCAACAAAACAATGGGCTTGATCGCGTGATCAAAGAACAAACGAGAATATAACAACAACATCAGTAAACAAGGGGACAAAGTAAACAAGCAACAATAACATCAGGTATAAGAAGAGAAAAGGGACAAAGTAAACAAACAACAACAACGCTACAAGGATAGATGTAAACAAGATCCACTAACAACAATAAGGGAAGCGAGTTGTTTACATTTTTAGATTGTTCCCGAAGTCAGTCATTCTCTGCCAAGGGCATGCATTAGACTGATGATCCAGCGATATAAAAGGCAAGACAAAACGAGCAACGAGGAGTGAGTAATAATTCAGTCAGACTTGAGTGCAGACAAGTTGCGTGTGAAGAGAATCGTTGTTCGAAGTTACAACGAACGAGTGTACAAAAGAATAACAATAAAAGTAAATTGTTGTTGTGTACAAGAAGAATAATAATTCTAAGCCAAATTGTTATTGTGTGAATAAATTTCAACACAGGGTGCACACAGATTTGTGCAGACAATAAAGAATTGATTTCAAAATTAAACACTAATTTACTTTTATTTCATTTGCAATCTACGAACTCATATTTTAACGTTTTTAAAGGGTAAAAACGTAACAATTGGTGTCAGAAGTGGGATTGCAAAATCCAAAAATAAAAGTAAAAGTAATAAAGAGAAATCACAACCAACATGAAACTCTCTGACCTAAAAGTGGAACGACTTAAACGTGAGTTGGATAAACTCAAGCTGCCAACAACGGGCACTAAAAATGAACTGCAAAGGCGGTTAAGGGAACAACTGCAGTTTGAGGGCATCGACATCGATTCCTACGAGTTCGAGGATGACGAGGAACGAGAGCTCAAGGCACCTGCATCCCCTAGCTGTATCGACATAAATTCATTGCTAGCAGCTATGATGGAAAAAATAGATGTAGCTTCAGCGGAAAATAAAAAAATGCACGAAGCTTCTAGAGCCGAAAATCTAAAACTGCTGGCTGAGTTTCGAAAAGATAGTGAACAACGGATGGAAAAAATGCAAGAAGCTTCTAGAGCCGAAAATCTAAAACTTCTGGCTGAGTTTCGAAAAGAGAGTGAACAACGGATGGAAAAAATGCAAGCAACATCTAGAGTCGAAAATCAGAAACTTCTGGCCGAAGTTCAAGCAACATCTAGAAGGCTGCAGGAAATCCATGAGTCGGTCAGCAAATGAATCACTGCTGTCGAGGAAAGGGTGTCACATTTAGAAAAGGCCGTTGACACGAGAGCGGACAATTTGGAAAAGACCGTCGAGGGAAAACTGGTTAAAATGGAGGAGAAGATCAGCAACCTCCAGAGCCAGCGGTCGGAACAAGTGCGAGTCGTATCAGAAGGTACCGGCAGGATAAAACCACCTTCCTTTGATGGTAGCTCACCCTTATTCGTCTTTAAATTCCAATTCGAGACGGTAGCCAGCCGAAACGGATGGGACGATGAAGAGAAGGCTTTGGAACTAATTCTGGCATTAAAAGGTGCCGCAGCCGAGATTCTGGAGACCATGCCAGCCAACCGCAGAAACAACTACAACGATTTAATGGTGGCGTTACAGCGCAAATTCGGCGACGAGCATAAACGAGAACTGTACCGCATGGAGTTAAGGTGCCGAGCGCAAAAGGCTAATGAGTCACTTCAAGCCTTTGCAATGGAGGTCGAGAGGTTAGTGCAGCTCACATACCCGGGAGAAAACCACCCACTTATAGACAATTTTAAAACCGAGGCGTTTGTAAACGGTATACGCGACCCTGACATCAAACTAGCGGTATGTTCTGCACAAAAGACAACCTTTGCAGAAACTGTATCCTTTGCACTAGCCCAGGAGACCGCTCGCACAATTTCTAGACCACAAATAAGCAAAGTGCGGAAAATGGAAGTCGTGGATGAAGAAGAATGCCTTTTGGACAAATTTAAAGAAATGATCAAGCAAGTTTTGGCAGAAACTGGACAAAAGGCTAAACCTAAATGTTTCAACTGCGGAAGGGGCGGCCATTTCCAACGGAACTGCAAAGAGCCACGAAAAAGGTCAAGGTCCGTCTCGCCAGCAAGGAATGATAAACGGGCTAACCGCCAACCATCTACCCAAGAGTCCCCGTTAAACTAAAACGAGCTAGCACTGAGGGGCAAGTGCTGGCTACCACAAGCAAGGGCCCACAATCTCCATATCAGTAATGCAGCAAGACAACAACAACCTTACGGCGTGCGGGTACATAAACGGCAGAAAACACACCTTCACTATAGACACCGGTGCGACGCAGTCTATCATCAGACCAGATATAGTCAGGGGGAAGTGTGAGGCACTCAGTAATATAAGGCTACGAACAGCTACTGGAGAGTCTGCCACCGTCCATGGGAGAACAGAAGCGAAGGTGACTATGGCCAATTTCAGTGTAAGCCATGTGTTTGTTGTTGCCGATATTGTGGACGAGGTTATCATTGGTGCCAATTTCATGATAGCCCATGGCATCAATTTGAATATGGGGCAACAGACAATGAGTTGGCGGAATGTGGAGATACCTCTTGACGTTGGATACAAGCATCAGGTGCACGCCCGAAGGTTAGTTGCGGCTGAACAACAGAAATAACCACCACAGAGCGAAACGCTGATATGGGCACGTGCGGAGGGAGATTGTGAGGAAAATCGCTTGTGGGTTGTGGAACCAGTAGAAATTCAGACGGACTTGTTATCAGGAAAGGCCCTCGTCAAATCTACCGAACAGAAAATAGTCCCGGTGAGAGTACTAAATCTATCAGGCCAAGAAAAAGTCATCTCTAAAAACTCCGAGGTGGGTCAATGTGTTCCAGTAGAGGCGGTAATCAACAGTGAACAATCGCCGAAACCTGCCGAAATGTCAGCCAACGACCAACAGGAATTTGGTAAAAATGTGGAGAAATGGGTGGCAGGTCTAGCAGCTTCAGAAAGAAATAAAGCCAAAAAGCTGCTAAAGAGGTACGCTTGCGCTTTCGCCACGAACAATAAAAGTCAAGGTAGAACAGCCATGGTCAAACACGAGATTGATACTGGTGAAGCAAGACCGATAAAACAGGCACCCAGAAGTATACCGCTAGCGAAGCGTAATGAGGTTAAAGAGCTAGTCGACGAAATGAAGAGGAGCGGTGTAATTGAACCATCATCTGGTCCGTGGAGCTCACCTGTAGTCCTAGTCAAGAAGAAAGATGGCAGTACAAGATTCTGCGTAGACTACAGGAAGCTGAATGATGTCACTAAAAAGGACAGTTACCCGCTACCGAGAATTGACGACACTCTCGACACGCTAGCCGGAACAAAGTGGTTCTCCACATTGGATCTACAAAGCGGATATTGGCAGGTGGAAATTGCAGACAAGGACAAGGAAAAAACTGCATTCAGTGCGAATGGCGGCTTATGGCAGTTTAAAGTCATGCCATTTGGGCTCTGTAATGCTCCGGCCACGTTCGAGCGGCTTATGGAACGTGTACTAAAGGGGCTGCATTGGAAGACTTGCCTGGTGTATCTCGATGACATAATAGTGATGGGCAGAACTTTCAACGAACACCTTGAGAACCTGGCAGAAGTTCTGCAACGAATATCAATGGCTGGCCTAAAATTGAGTGTAAAGAAATGTGCGTTCTTCCAAAGACAGGTGAAGTATTTGGGGCATCTTGTTACAGCAGATGGCATATCCACGGATGAAGATAAAATACGAGCAGTAAAGAACTGGCCTCGTCCGCAGAGTCTTCATGAATTACGCAGTTTTTGGGACTATGCACGTATTATAGACGTTTTGTGCCTAACTTTGCCAGCGTGGCGGCAAGCCTACATGAGCTCACCAAGAAATCAAAGGTGTATCAATGGGGTGAGTCACAGGAAAAGGCGTTCCAGGCACTAAAGGACTTATTGTGTGCCGCACCAGTTTTGGCGTATCCGGTCCCAGGGGAAAAATTCATTTTGGACAGTGATGCTAGCGGATATGGTATTGGTGGTGTGCTTTCCCAAGTGGTCAATGGGACTGAAAAAGTCGTAGGATACTATAGTCGTACACTGTCAAAGCCTGAACGGAACTACTGTGTAACCCGACGTGAGCATCCGCGTTTTGTTGACACACAATTAAGGTATGTATATGTGTTGACCAACAACCTTTTCCCAATAGATGTCCAGACCCTTTAAAAACGTTAAAATATGAGTTCGTAGATTGCAAATGAAATAAAAGTAAATTAGTGTTTAATTTTGAAATCAATTCTTTATTGTCTGCACAAATCTGTGTGCACCCTGTGTTGAAATTTATTCACACAATAACAATTTGGCTTAGAATTATTATTCTTCTTGTACACAACAACAATTTACTTTTATTGTTATTCTTTTGTACACTCGTTCGTTGTAACTTCGAACAACGATTCTCTTCACACGCAACTTGTCTGCACTCAAGTCTGACTGAATTATTACTCCGCAGAAGGATTGGGACGAACACATTCCGAGGTTTCTACTGGCGTACCGATCCGCGGTTCATGACTCTACATCTAGATCACCCGCCAAGGTTATTTTTGGGACTGAGATAAAACTACCTGGTGACTTAGAGTTTGGTTGTAAGCCCGCCACAGCGGAAGATGACACATATACTGGAAAACAGGAAAGTTTAAATGAACTTCATGAATTTGTGCGCACACGTATTAAAATGGTTAGCGATAGAATGAAAGCCAGATATGATCGTGCCGCGAATACGAAGTGCTTCCATGAGGGACAATTGGTTCTATTTTTCAACCCAAAGCGGAAGAAAGGATTATCTCCCAAGCTACAAACCAGCTGGGAAGGACCTTATAAAATAATTAAAAGGTTAAATGAGCCAAAGTGAAGGTCGTGCACATAGAGCGACTGGCGAAATATGGAAGAGGAGATAATGAGCCTATTCGGGACGAACAGGCTTAAGTGGGCGGCAGTGTTACGAAAATGGAAATGGTGTTATTAAAATAATAAACAAAAGCTCCAAAAACAAAACAACGGACTTGATCATGTATAAAGTAATAAACAAAAGCTCCAAAAACAACATAAGGCAGTTGTTTACATGATCAACGAAGAAGTAAACATATAGCAACAAAACAATGGGCTTGATCGCGTGATCAAAGAACAAACGAGAATATAACAACAACATCAGTAAACAAGGGGACAAAGTAAACAAGCAACAATAACATCAGGTATAAGAAGAGAAAAGGGACAAAGTAAACAAACAACAACAACGCTACAAGGATAGATGTAAACAAGATCCACTAACAACAATAAGGGAAGCGAGTTGTTTACATTTTTAGATTGTTCCCGAAGGCAGTCATTCTCTGCCAAGGGCATGCATTAGACTGATGATCCAGCGATATAAAAGGCAAGACAAAACGAGCAACGAGGAGGGAGTGATACTTCAGTCAGTCTTGTGAGAAGACACGGTTGCGTTCGAAGTAAGCAGTTGTTAGTGTTTACGCGAGCAGAAAGTTTGTTGCTTACAAAAAGGGTTGTAAGCAGAAGAGTGATAATTCAATCAGACACGTTGCGTTGCGTGTGAAGAGAATCGAAGTTCGAAGTGCTAACGAACGAGTGTACCAAGGAGAACAACAAAGGGAATTGTTGTTGTGTACGAGAAGAATAACAATTAAAGGAAATTGTTATTGTGTACAAGAAGAATAACAATTTAAAGGAAATTGTTATTGTGTGAATAAATTTCAACACAGGGTGCACACAGATTTGTGCAGACAATAAAGAATTGATTTTGAAATTAAACACTAATTTACTTTTATTTCATTTGCAATCCACGAACTCATATTTTTAACGTTTTTAAAGGGTAAAAACTGAACGGAACTACTGTGTAACCCGACGTGAGCTACTTGCAGTGCTGGAATGCATAAAACATTACCATAAGTACTTGTGTGGCCAACATTTTCTACTAAGGACCGATCATTCCGCACTGCGATGGCTGCTGCAATTCAAGAACCCTGAAGGGCAGTTAGCACGTTGGATTGAGCGCCTCCAGACTTATGACTTCAGCATTGAACATCGAAGAGGTGCAAAACATGGAAATGCTGATGCTCTCTCACGCCGGCCATGTAAATTAGAGTGTAGACATTGCGTAAAGGCTGAAAAGAAGGAATCTATCATCGACATCCGGCTAATGCAAATCGATGCCGACGAAGACTGGTCTGAAGCCCAAAGGAGTGACCCAATATTGGCAAAAATTATAGCAGCAAAGAAAGAGGACAAACGGCCTACCCGGAATGAAATATCAGCGGAAAGTGCTCTTACAAAAGCATATTGGGCGCAATGGGACAGTTTAAAAGTAATAGACGGGTGCTTATATCGACTTTGGGAAAGCGCTGATGGCAAGACATCATCCAACCTAATAGTGGTGCCTTCCTCTAAAATAAAAGAAGTCTTAAATGAATTCCATAATGGAGCTAGCGGAGGGCACCTTGGCGTAACAAAGACGCTGGAAAAACTAAAACAACGTTTTTATTGGGTTGGATGCCAGCAATCAGTGGCTGATTGGATTGCAAACTGTACCCAGTGTATGGCGGCTAAAGGTCCCGTAAGAAGAAGTAGAGGTCAGCTGCAACAATATAACTCGGGCGCACCTTTCGTGCGGATAGCGATGGACGTAGCAGGCCCTTTTCCTGTCAGCAACGCCGGAAACCGATATGTCCTCGTCGTGATGGATTACTTCAGCAAATGGCCGGAAGTGTATGCGATACCCAATCAAGAGGCGAACACCGTAGTGAATGTTTTTGTGAATAACTGGGTATGTCGCTACGGGGTTCCAGTAGAGCTACATTCTGATCAAGGCAGAAATTTCGAGTCAGCCGTATTCAAAGAAATGTGTGAAGTATACGGTATTAAGAAGACTCGAACGACGCCACTTCAGCCACAGTCCGACGGAATGGTAGAACGGTTTAGTCGAACCCTGGAGGAATACTAGCGGAAAGTAGTGAGCGAGCAACAGAAGGATTGGGACGAACACATTCCGAGGTTTCTACTGGCGTACCGATCCGCGGTTCATGACTCTACATCTAGATCACCCGCCAAGGTTATTTTTGGGACTGAGATAAAACTACCTGGTGACTTAGAGTTTGGTTGTAAGCCCGCCACAGCGGAAGATGACACATATACTGGAAAACAGGAAAGTTTAAATGAACTTCATGAATTTGTGCGCACACGTATTAAAATGGTTAGCGATAGAATGAAAGCCAGATATGATCGTGCCGCGAATACGAAGTGCTTCCATGAGGGACAATTGGTTCTATTTTTCAACCCAAAGCGGAAGAAAGGATTATCTCCCAAGCTACAAACCAGCTGGGAAGGACCTTATAAAATAATTAAAAGGTTAAATGAGCCAAAGTGAAGGTCGTGCACATAGAGCGACTGGCGAAATATGGAAGAGGAGATAATGAGCCTATTCGGGACGAACAGGCTTAAGTGGGCGGCAGTGTTACGAAAATGGAAATGGTGTTATTAAAATAATAAACAAAAGCTCCAAAAACAAAACAACGGACTTGATCATGTATAAAGTAATAAACAAAAGCTCCAAAAACAACATAAGGCAGTTGTTTACATGATCAACGAAGAAGTAAACATATAGCAACAAAACAATGGGCTTGATCGCGTGATCAAAGAACAAACGAGAATATAACAACAACATCAGTAAACAAGGGGACAAAGTAAACAAGCAACAATAACATCAGGTATAAGAAGAGAAAAGGGACAAAGTAAACAAACAACAACAACGCTACAAGGATAGATGTAAACAAGATCCACTAACAACAATAAGGGAAGCGAGTTGTTTACATTTTTAGATTGTTCCCGAAGGCAGTCATTCTCTGCCAAGGGCATGCATTAGACTGATGATCCAGCGATATAAAAGGCAAGACAAAACGAGCAACGAGGAGGGAGTGATACTTCAGTCAGTCTTGTGAGAAGACACGGTTGCGTTCGAAGTAAGCAGTTGTTAGTGTTTACGCGAGCAGAAAGTTTGTTGCTTACAAAAAGGGTTGTAAGCAGAAGAGTGATAATTCAATCAGACACGTTGCGTTGCGTGTGAAGAGAATCGAAGTTCGAAGTGCTAACGAACGAGTGTACCAAGGAGAACAACAAAGGGAATTGTTGTTGTGTACGAGAAGAATAACAATTAAAGGAAATTGTTATTGTGTACAAGAAGAATAACAATTTAAAGGAAATTGTTATTGTGTGAATAAATTTCAACACAGGGTGCACACAGATTTGTGCAGACAATAAAGAATTGATTTTGAAATTAAACACTAATTTACTTTTATTTCATTTGCAATCCACGAACTCATATTTTTAACGTTTTTAAAGGGTAAAAACTGAACGGAACTACTGTGTAACCCGACGTGAGCTACTTGCAGTGCTGGAATGCATAAAACATTACCATAAGTACTTGTGTGGCCAACATTTTCTACTGAATGAAATATCAGCGGAAAGTGCTCTTACAAAAGCATATTGGGCGCAATGGGACAGTTTAAAAGTAATAGACGGGTGCTTATATCGACTTTGGGAAAGCGCTGATGGCAAGACATCATCCAACCTAATAGTGGTGCCTTCCTCTAAAATAAAAGAAGTCTTAAATGAATTCCATAATGGAGCTAGCGGAGGGCACCTTGGCGTAACAAAGACGCTGGAAAAACTAAAACAACGTTTTTATTGGGTTGGATGCCAGCAGTCAGTGGCTGATTGGATTGCAAACTGTACCCAGTGTATGGCGGCTAAAGGTCCCGTAAGAAGAAGTAGAGGTCAGCTGCAACAATATAACTCGGGCGCACCTTTCGTGCGGATAGCGATGGACGTAGCAGGCCCTTTTCCTGTCAGCAACGCCGGAAACCGATATGTCCTCGTCGTGATGGATTACTTCAGCAAATGGCCGGAAGTGTATGCGATACCCAATCAAGAGGCGAACACCGTAGTGAATGTTTTTGTGAATAACTGGGTATGTCGCTACGGGGTTCCAGTAGAGCTACATTCTGATCAAGGCAGAAATTTCGAGTCAGCCGTATTCAAAGAAATGTGTGAAGTATACGGTATTAAGAAGACTCGAACGACGCCACTTCAGCCACAGTCCGACGGAATGGTAGAACGGTTTAGTCGAACCCTGGAGGAATACTAGCGGAAAGTAGTGAGCGAGCAACAGAAGGATTGGGACGAACACATTCCGAGGTTTCTACTGGCGTACCGATCCGCGGTTCATGACTCTACATCTAGATCACCCGCCAAGGTTATTTTTGGGACTGAGATAAAACTACCTGGTGACTTAGAGTTTGGTTGTAAGCCCGCCACAGCGGAAGATGACACATATACTGGAAAACAGGAAAGTTTAAATGAACTTCATGAATTTGTGCGCACACGTATTAAAATGGTTAGCGATAGAATGAAAGCCAGATATGATCGTGCCGCGAATACGAAGGGTTCCATGAGGGACAATTGGTTCTATTTTTCAACCCAAAGCGGAAGAAAGGATTATCTCCCAAGCTACAAACCAGCTGGGAAGGACCTTATAAAATAATTAAAAGGTTAAATGATGTCGTATACAGGATTCAGAAATCGAACAGCCCCGGAGCCAAAATGAAGGTCGTGCACATAGAGCGACTGGCGAAATATGGAAGAGGAGATAATGAGCCTATTCGGGACGAACAGGCTTAAGTGGGCGGCAGTGTTACGAAAATGGAAATGGTGTTATTAAAATAATAAACAAAAGCTCCAAAAACAAAACAACGGACTTGATCATGTATAAAGTAATAAACAAAAGCTCCAAAAACAACATAAGGCAGTTGTTTACATGATCAACGAAGAAGTAAACATATAGCAACAAAACAATGGGCTTGATCGCGTGATCAAAGAACAAACGAGAATATAACAACAACATCAGTAAACAAGGGGACAAAGTAAACAAGCAACAATAACATCAGGTATAAGAAGAGAAAAGGGACAAAGTAAACAAACAACAACAACGCTACAAGGATAGATGTAAACAAGATCCACTAACAACAATAAGGGAAGCGAGTTGTTTACATTTTTAGATTGTTCCCGAAGGCAGTCATTCTCTGCCAAGGGCATGCATTAGACTGATGATCCAGCGATATAAAAGGCAAGACAAAACGAGCAACGATGAGTGAGTGATACTTCCGTCAGTCTTGTGTGAAGACACGGTTGCGTTCGAAGTAAGCAGTTGTTAGTGTTTACGCGAGCAGAAAGTTTGTTGCTTACAAAAAGGGTTGTAAGCAGAAGAGTGATAATTCAATCAGACACGTTGCGTTGCGTGTGAAGAGAATCGAAGTTCGAAGTGCTAACGAACGAGTGTACCAAGGAGAACAACAAAGGGAATTGTTGTTGTGTACGAGAAGAATAACAATTAAAGGAAATTGTTATTGTGTACAAGAAGAATAACAATTTAAAGGAAATTGTTATTGTGTGAATAAATTTCAACACAGGGTGCACACAGATTTGTGCAGACAATAAAGAATTGATTTTGAAATTAAACACTAATTTACTTTTATTTCATTTGCAATCCACGAACTCATATTTTTAACGTTTTTAAAGGGTAAAAACGTAACAATATTATTTTTTTATATAAAACTTGGTTAAGGGCAAATTAGATGTAAAGCTAGCTCAGTGGTCTATACGGTTCTTAACCCGGTTTCATGACGCAAACATATAATACACTCTCTTGCCTTATCACCACAGAGTGTATTTAAAAGAAAAAAAGTTTTAAACAAAATTTTAAATTTCTAATCTATTTGCGCGAGATGTTAAGCACATTGGGGTACAATTTTCCCACCCTTCTGATCTTAATAGTATCAGGCGCCTTGACAGAATACCTATACCCTGAGTCTATTTCTGTCCCTAAAAATGACATTTTATTATCTACAAAATCCCTGTCTGGTTCATCCTTCCCCTTTTAAGTAACTTAGAATTTCATATTTTTATATTTTACAATAACAAATTACTAGTACTATTTATTGGAACAAAAATAAATGATCATAATCAAAACAAAATAAGAAAACATACTCATTCATTGATAAATTCAAAATATGAATGATAAAGAAATTTAAGATAATAAGAGAAAAAAAAAATGTTAAAGTGAATGAAGAAACAATGTGGAATCGGACTATCGGACAAAATAAGATAATAATGATAAATAATTACAAAAATACTCTTTACTCACAACCAAAATAATGATGCATTTCAATATGTTCCGATCGAAGGGCCCAGCAATCAATTCATACTGATGACGTTGTTGTTGTTGCTTTAAAAGAACTTATTTTTGTAATTAGTGTGCGTAAGTTTAACAAAAGAATTATAAAGTAAAATAAAGATATTTTAGGTTACACTCGGAAAAAAAAGAAATTAAATTAGTAATTAAGAACATGTAAAAGTATTAATGTATTGTAAATAAATTTGATTTTAAAATAATCGTGTTCATTTTATAATTTAAATTCACATTATAGTTATATTTTAATATTTAATTTTAATACTTTTATATGTTTTACATTTCGTAGCAAAATTTTTAATTTAATTATTTAGGTTTTAAATTTAGTTTTTCTTATAGTTTTAAATGATTTTATAACTTTAGAATTCAGATTTTAAGCTTAAGAATATTACATGTATATATTCAAAATTAGGTAGTTAGTTTAGATAACTAATTAATGAGGTAAAGTACATTGTATAATTCAATAATAATTGTTTAGTTATTTAAAAATGTAGATATTATATATATTTGTAGTTATGTAGAATATTTAGAACGTTGTCTTGGTAATTTAAATTACATTATAATTTGTTCCAAAATTTTGATATTATTTGTTGGTTTTAGATATTAGAACTTTGAATTCACATTAATATTTTTTGGAAAATTATTAATTTTTACATGTATTTTAAAATAATGAATGAATAAGGAACGAAGTTTCGTCACATGGTGAGGTGCCGCGTTAATAATATGTGGGATTCACGTGGAAGCTTAGCGGTTCATGAGGAAACTTCCCATCACGCGTTGAGTCCAATAGTTTGGAACCAATCTCTTGGGCTTTCCCAAAATTGCGGGTCGAGAAAAATTCCACGACCAAAATAAAATATATGTAATTCCTTTAAGGGGAAAAAATCACTTTTATACATATGTGACACACTTTTCTTGCTAAAATCATTTCTTACCTCGTGTGATATGTATTTCACTTTGAAACTATTATAAATATAGTATATTTTATATATTATATAAAATATAAATCTCATCTAATTAATTTAATTTTTTTTTTTTTTTTTTTATCAGATGTATGAACTTATTATTCCTTTGTTAACACCAAAGTTTTTTTTTTTTTTTTTTTTTTTTTTTTTTTTTTTCCCTCTAAAATAAGACATTTTCGCACAACGGTCACTTTATTAATAAGTTTCTAATTTTCAGTAAGATCATTTAGTGCGTGTTTAAAATATTAATTACGTAGTTAAGTAAAAGGGAGAACAAATATTTATTTCTGTATACAACTGATTGATCATGCGTGAGAAAAGGACAAAAAAAACGAGTTTGCAAAAATCAGAAATATTACCATATATGGTAATGTAATTTCAACGGTACAAACATATGTACATATGCATACGCACTAATTGAGTGGGAGAATTAAAGGGTTACTAACTGAGAGAATAATATATGTAGCATGCGAGAAAATATAGTAAATTTAAAAAAAGTATCACATGTTAGAAAATGTTGTGTATGAAACCAAACAAATCGCAACATATACACACGGCCAACTAGAACTTAAGATTTATTTCTATTTATCTAACCATAGGTTTTTTATTAGGTCCTTTAGGCAAATTTTATTGCAATAGATAATCAATCCCCATATTTACTAAATTATTACTGACGCTACCTACATGTACAAGAATCATAAAATACGAACACTAAAATACTGCTGCTCTGTCTTTTTTGCTTATGTGTCTTTTTTTTCTTCTTTTGTAAATGCAACGACAACTAGTTAATTTTCAATATTGTTGACTCACTTATAGTGCTTATGAGTAGTGAAAAAACGATTAATTTGCTGATCTCTGATTGGCTCTTGGGGTAAAAGTTGATTGTTTTAAAAAAATTTAATTACGAGTTATTGCTTTCAATATAAAATGCTACTGATTATAGCTTTTGTAAAGTTTCCTATCGTATTTTTGGTTACTGAAAGTTTGTATTTTTTATAAACATTTTTGTTGATATATTTTAAATAATCATGAACTGGGCTACTCTACTATACTAATTTTGTATTTCAGTTATTTTTTTTTTTTCAATGAAAATTTCCTTTTTAAATAACTTTTTTAAGGTTATTTTTAGTTACTAAATATATTAAATTCATGGCATTTTATGCCCCATTGTAATCGAATTTTGCAAAACAAATAAAAAAAATTTGGAAAGTACGCTAATCATACTTATTTTGTGATTTTTGTAAATGTTGAGTCATGGAGAGTCGAAATCAACAACATCATACGTGTTGTTAAGCGTGAATATGATGATTACTTCAAACTTTGAATATGAATAGTATGAGTATGATATTAAGATAAGTATGAATATGTATAAGTATCAAAAATTATCAGTATGATTCTAATCTACTCATCTTTTTAATCACTGCTGTATATCATACCGTTTTCATTTTAGAATCATATTTGAGCCATAAAAAGAATTTCATTGAAATTGTATTTTAAATTACCACCACCCTTAAGCAAAAAATATTCGCAATTGTGTAACACCATTGAAAACTCATGAAATTTTTATTTTAAAACCAGAAAGTATACAATGAAATTCACAGAATTATAATTATAAGCCTAAAAAGCATTTTTCTTTTTAGTTTTTAATTTAATTTTGTGTTAAATAACACAGGGAATTGTTTATTTTAATTGCAACGTGATTAAAATAATATTTTTTTGTAAATTTAATGTTGGTCATATGGAAAACGTCATATGTGCTGTGCTGTACTGTGCTGCATATTTTTGGTGGCTAATTATAGGAAAAAAATTTTCATATTTTTAGGCACATAATTATTTTGTTTTTTCATATTTTTAAATAATTTTCTTTAATGTATAAGGGAGATAATTGTTAAATTAAATTATAATAAGCAAATATATTGAATTTAATATCACACTTCGTTCGCTTCGAACCCTCAGTCAAGTATTGGTATGGAGATTGAAAACCAATTTTTAATATAATGCAAAGCTGTAAGTGTGGCATAAAATTATATTTTTTGGAAGAGATAATTAGAAATAAAGGAAATTCTATTTGACGTCGTATTAAATAAATACACGCGAAGTGCAGTTTTTTAATTGGTCACTACAACAGTTTAGTCAAGATTACAACCTCATCCCAGCCATATTATGTGTATTTATTTTATCCAAGAGATGTTGGACACACAGTTTAACTTCTACTTCAAAAGACTAAACAAAAGATCTTTTTGGCAATTTGATTTATACTCAAAGTTTTCACCTGCAGACTTCTTTGAGGAAACCATATATCACTTTGTTTGAGATGTTAGCGATGGAATAGTACGTGTCAGTCAATTCTGTTATCTTCAAATCATCATACATTCAACAAACACAAGATCGGTTGAGGGAATTAAAAGAAACTACAGGCGTTTTATTGCTTAAGATTCACTTGAATTCGCAAATCTATAATCCCCTCTTGAAGGAATTGCAAAACTTCGAACTTTACCACATATGTACATATGTGACATGGTACAGATCCAAGATTACGTGAATCGTCTTCGCAAAATCCTGTGAATATTTTTTTGGCCGACGACCATATTCGGCCATATTTGCTGGTGATGGGAAAGTCAACAATTCGGTACGAATGAAATAAAACTCCAGAAGTGCCTCTGAATTGGTTACACGCTTAAATGTTGAGCAAAGTAAATTAAATAATAATAAATTTGTCCTTACAATCCTTCACTTAGGATTACCACCAAGCTTCTCATACCACTCATGTTGTGTGAGTTATTTTTATACATAAGAAGCGGATACCACAGTTTAAACTCGACTACGAACGACAGACTTTTGAGAAGCTTCCTAATGGGAACTTTATTTACTCTCAGAGTTTTTTCCAGTTTTGTTGAAGCCGTATGACCTGGAGTTTGTACCCTGGCCTCACGTCTAATTATCCAGCACATTATCTGCTAGACTACGACATGCAAGCGAATGGTACAAGAAATCCATACATACAGTGGCGACATCTCAAATAGCACGTTTCATAAGTGGAGAAATTAATGACAATTTTTCTTTAATTGCTGCGATAAAGTTATAAACTTGTATTATATTTAAACCACCTATATTGTTGTTAATTAATTAATAGTGATTCTATTTTTATTTTTTTGTTCATATATTTTTTTACATAATTTCTAAATGGGCCTTGTCAAAATTAACTCGGTTTATTCGATTTTTTTTGACACATGTGGTTTACGCCTGGCAATGCGCCCAAACAAGTTGTTTTCTCGTAATCTGTTTTTTTTTGTACTTGTGGATATGTTTAGTCCAAACTGTTCTTGAATTTTTTCCCGTATTCTTGGTACAGTTAAAAAAGGATCACTTTTGCTCATTTTAACTACTAATTTATGTGTCCTTTGAGACGTTGTTTTTGATCTTTTTCGTGTGATGTTTTCAAAAGATTGAGTTTTTTAATAAGTTTTATTGCGTTATACACTTTTTTTTTCGAACAATCCACTTTCTGTGGTATTTCGGTAAATGTCAGGCTGTCCTTGCAGTATTGACGGACAAATCTTCGAAAGCTTGGATTAGCGTGTTGGCCACGCCCCATTCTATGAGAATAGTAATACTTTATATTTTAAATAATAACTTAGATAATAATTATCAACTTTATACCTTTTTTTCTTAATCACAGTGTTTATTTTAATCAAAATATAATTTTTTTTAAATATCTTAAGACGTGTGCTATTTAAAATATCTGCGAATATAGCGAGAAAGAAAAAATAACTTTCAGTTTCTAAAAATACACTTCTGTTTTTGACTAAGCTTACATTACAAATTAATAACAACATGTTATTAAACAAATAACTGTAAAAAGAATTTAAATAATTTAAGAAATAAAAGAGAAAAATTGTGAATGAAAATTTTTACACTAACCGTGCTATTTGAAATGTCGCCACTGTATACCATACATGGCTCGGGTAGTAATAATTCCATTTTTCTCAATGTCGTATGTAACTGAAGCAAACTACTGCATCGAATATAAGAAAAATCTAATGGGTATTTTTGTAATTAAACTTTTACAGAAACTGTAACGCCATGGTAAGACACCAAAAATTATTTAAAGACTTGGTTATTTGCTCGATGGCGGCTTGCTCTTGTTGTTATCACTATCTATTATTGATTGAATTTTTTTGAATCAATGGCGGCTCTATGGTGGCTTGCTTTTGTTGTTTCTAGTATTTACTGTTATTTTTTTTTTTCTGGATTAATGGCTGCTTGCTCTTGTTGTTTCTGCTATCTGCTATT
The DNA here is from genome assembly GCA_930367235.1 of Sarcophaga rosellei. NCBI lineage: Eukaryota > Metazoa > Arthropoda > Insecta > Diptera > Sarcophagidae > Sarcophaga > Sarcophaga rosellei. The sequence goes on from OV884021.1 coordinate 27,799,081, forward strand.
GGTTATTTTTTCTGGATTAATGGCTGTTCGATGGTGGTTTGCTGTTGTTGTTACTACTATCTCCTATACCACACAATTTTGCCTCTTCTATCGTCATGTTAACACGGCTTTCGTATATCTCGATCATCAACAGTATATATCTTGGAACTCACCACAATTGTCAATGAAGGATTTTCAAATAAAATGCAGACTGATCTAATATACATTGATTTTAGTAAAGCATTTAATAAAGTTAATCATATCATTTTATTGCACAAATTATCCATTATGGGCTTTAGTGTTTTTGCTGTAGAATGTTTAAATTCGTATCTGGCACAAAGAACGCAATATGTCAAATTTAGAAATGTCACATTTAAAATTAAAGTGCAATCTGGTGTATCTCAGGGCAGTCATTTGGGCCCAATATTATTCACTTTGTTTATAAATGATTTTCCCTCAGTTGTTTTGCGTTCTAAAATATTTAACACCTTTAACGATTCGATCTCCTTCGTGCTGCCTTTTGCAGTTTTTATAAGTGGCGCAAATTGAATTTGTTGGAATTAAATATTAAAAAGTGCAAACACATGACATTTTTTGTACTCTCAAAGATTCATATCTTGTATTACATTGAGAATGCTGTTTTGGATAAAGTTAAAACTACTTTGGACCTTGGAATACTATCATAGGTACAACTTTTGGGATAACATATCCATGATCGTGAATAAAGTTTATGGCATACTTGGATATATGAAACGCTGTTCTAAGGAATTTGTTGATCCTTATTTAACAAAATTGTAATTTATATCTCTCGTTTGTTCTATCCTGAAGTATGATTCTATCATATGGGACCCTTGTTATGTAGTTCATATCAATAGCGTCAAATAGCATTAAGGCAGACAAATTTTTTAATTTTTTGTTTACGAGGTCTTGGTATGGTATCCTATGAATTACCACAATATCGGAATAAACTACATACATATATAATTGACCATTACAACCCTTCAGTCAGTATTACGGCCTAGCTTCTCAATACCACTCATGTTGTGTGCGTTAATTTTATATTTGAGTGACGGGACCTACAATTTAAAGTCGAATCCGACTCCTTTTATGGCAATTTTTACTCTCAGAGTTTTTGCCAGAAATCTGATGAGAGGAAGTCGCCGAAGAAATATTTTCATATTTTTCATTTTAATGTCTGACCTGGGATTCGAACTCGTGCCTTTCGTCTAATAAGCCAATACCCTACCTACTAGGAATAGCCTAGCTCTCATTAAACTGCCACTCTTAAAAGTTTTTATTCTGGGATTAATACAGTTGATTGAAATTCAATATTCCTGTGCGACCTATACGTAATTTTGAACTGTCATCACTGCCATCTGGAATAATTGCTGCTTGATGCTGGTATTTGCTGTCATTTTTTCTGGATTAATGGCTACTTGATCTTGTTGTTTCTGCTATCTACTATTGATTATTTTTTTCTGGGTTAATGTTAGTTGTTACTATTATTTACTGTTATTTTTTTCTGGATGAATGGTTGCTTGCTGTTATTAATTCTACTATCTGCTATTGGTTATTTTTTTCTGGATTATCTGCTGCTCGATGGCAGCTAGCTCTTGTTGTTGCTAGTATTAACTGTTATTTTTTCTGTATTACTGGCTGCTTGGTCTTTTTGTTACAACTGTCTACTATTCTTTCTTTTCTTTCTTTCTTTATTAATGGCTGCCTGCTTTTGTTGATTCTTCTGTCTGCTATTGGTTGTTTATTTCTGGATTAATGGCTGCTCGATGGCAGCTTGCTCTTGTTGTCACAACTATCTACTATTGGTTATTTTATGTCTGGATTAATGGCTGCTTGATCTTGTTGATTCTACTATCTGCTATTGGTTAATTTTTTCTGGATTAATGGCTGCTCGATGACGGCTAGCTCGTGTTATTTCTAGTATTTACTGTAATTTTGTTGTTCTGGATTAAAGGCTGCTTGCACGTGTTGTTTCTAGTATTTACAGTAATTTTTTTTCCTATTCCTATTGATTCATCGTTTAAATTGACCCCGGAAGCATATGTTGTTGAAAAGCTCGCTGGTTAATTACCCACTCGCTCGTTAGCGAAGTATGCTGCTTTTGATGTACAGGTCTCCCGTTAACAGATTTTAAATACGCTCATATGGATTGGAAAGTCGCCGTAGTCTAGTAGGTAGTGTGTTCGCTTATTAGACGTTAAGCCCGGGTTCGAGCCCCAGGCCAGACCTCAAAATGAAATATGAAAAAAAAAAATATTTTTTCGGCGACTTCCGATTTCTGGTAAAAACTCTAGGAGTAAATAAACCTGCCATGAAAAAGTTTCTCAAAATCTGTCGTTCGGAGTCGACGTTAAACTGTAGGTCCCGCCACTCAAGTATAAAATTAAGTCACACAACACGAGTGGCGTGACAAGCTAGGTCGTAATCCTGACTGAAGGGTTGTAATGGCCAATTATGTATGTATGTACATATGTCATATGGATTTGCTATTGGGTGGAGATAATGCTTTGTGGAATTCGAAAAGCCCGGAAGAACACTTTGATCGCCCAACGAACCGTTTTCGGTTTGATTGTGACTGTCAAAATACCTCAGTCAAACTCGTTTCCCTTTAAGTTTAAATCCTCTACGGACTTGGGTCTTCATCCATCTTATAAAGGTGCGTTTGCTCAAAATTTGAGATCCGATTGCTACAGAGCCGCGAGATTAAAACCTTAGTGGATTAAGTTATTGGGGATTACCCTTCCCTAGACCACACGCAGACCATGACTAGTTTATTCTCATCCTAACCCAGTTACTATTTACCCCACCTAATCTTTTTTAAATCATATCATTTTTAAATCATATCATATCATTCATCTATTCTTTTAAGTTATCCGATTATCCACTAGATTCCGAATTTTTAGAATTGTCAGACGCCAGCACCACTAAAACTCTCGGTTTACGTTGGAATGCGAGCATTGATACATTTTTCTTCAAGCCAGCTCCAACGTCGTATTTCTCTATAGTCACAAACCATTCTGTCTTGTATGAGCCAAAGCTATTTGACCCCATTGGGTGAGTGGCACCTAAGATCGTAGTTGCTAAGATTATTATGCGACAAATAACGTTTAACAGATGCCTTGAGATTGTCGATGATTACTCGTACATCGACGTGAAGTACTTCATGCATTTTGTGATGCTTCTGAGAAAGCATGTGTTGCCATTCTGTATAGTCCTAGCCCCGTCTGGTGATTTTGTCACCCACTTGCTCCCTGCCAAAGTAAAAGTTGTGCCCGTAAAGTGTCAACTTTATCCCGTTTAGAGCTCTGCGATGCATTAAATGGCAAAAATGGTGTTTTCACTTCGTAAGAAGCTGAATCTTACCAGATCGGAAGCCTTTGTGAGACAGTTTCGATTATCATTCTATCCTGTCATTCTTTTGCGGCAACTCGAGTATCGTTTATCGTGGACCAGGTAGGTACTGACAATTGGAATCACGTGAAATCTCGACTTAAAGTTAATACTCAATAATGTGCGTTTTATGCCTCAGAAAACCTGTCAATGGGACTTCGTTTATGATGATTTTGTTGACAATTTATCCCCTAACGATTGAAAACTAAATCAAATCGTACTGGGTTATTGGCCTTGATTCTAAAGTGCTAGTGGATGGTGTTCGATTCGTTTGTCGTTTTAACACGGCTGATTGGGAAGCCTATGCTGTTCCCTAGTCAAGAGCAAGACTAATTCGTTTTCTTTTTTCTCTGTTGCGTGTTTGTCCTTTAATTTTAGATAAACCGATATCTCGTAGGCTAGTTGTCGAATGCCAAAGAGACAAACACCTCGGAAAAAGCTGGAAACGCAAAGGAAGAGCGCAACCCACAATCTCTCATGTTCAGTGTCAACAAAAATCTGTTATTACGGTATGTTAATGTTGGCCACCCAACTTTTAAGTCTTAGACATAAGTTTAGTTTAAGTGTATAAACCAACCTTGTGTATGATTTAACTGTGAATTGTTAATAATATAAAAGAAAATAGATCAATATTCGATCAACCCCCAACCCGAAGTTACGTTCTATGTACTAATAAATAATTTTATATGTTTACCCTTACATCTTGTGAAATAATTTATTTTATTTATTTTCCCCGTTCACCCCCACACGAGCCATTGTCCTTTTGGTAGGCGTGCCGAAGAACTCGGCATTCCGTCAAATTAATTCGCAGGAGCTGTGATACGGAGGAGAAGGAAGAGACTATCTTTCACCTGATATCATAAAAAGATCTGTTTCTGATATCTTATCTTCTGACATCGTTGACCGATTCTCTATTAACAAGGCAGCTGCAAGAGCAAGTTTTTTTGGAATTGGAATGGTTCTTACTATAGAAGGATTGACTTTCGGATGGAATTAATGAGACTAAATGCTGATCTAACTACGACCTTTTCTTTCCTAACCTAAACTTCTTCTCTTTTCTGCTAATTCCTTTTCGGTATCGTACTAAATGTAGATATAAAGTTTCCTTTACGAGACATCAATTAAATTCTGTAATTTGTGTGATAGTTTTAATATTTCTTTTTAAAGTTGTATGTCTCCCTTCGGTTTTACCAAAAATTTAATTAAAAATTAATTTTTAATATTCTCAATTGTAATTGTAAAATACACGTATTATTCATATTCCATTGCTGCTATGTTATTGGTTTACTGTGGTATTTTTTTTTTAGATTTTTTCTACACTAATAATTCTAAACTATTGTTGACATTCTAAATGTGTTTTTACAATTATTGTTATTGTTGTAATTCCTATTGGTAATATCAATATTAAATGCTGTGGCTGTTTGTTATTATTTTGCACTGTTGTCTGCTCTTATTTTTCACTGCTATATTGTAAATGAGCTATTATTGCTGTTATTGTAATAGTTGTTATTGTTAGTATTGTTACAACAGGTGTATTTTGGTGTTAAACCACTGCTGCTGGCAATTTACCCACAATTTACTACATCTATTTTTAACACATACAATTACAATGCTACTTCACATACAGTGTAAGTCAGTGATAATCGTACGTGGGACAAATACACGCGTCTATTATGTAAAATTTTTGCATTAACCCACTAGTGGATGAAGTTCCCTGGCCACAATCCTTTTATAATTTTCATCAATTATAATTATGGTCTAAAAAGCATTTTATTCAAAAAAATTTACAGTTTTGAAGTTATAGACCGGGCGTTATAACGCACACTGCGCACTATGTACACTTGGCGTATGATAGATTTTAAAGAATTTTTAGGGATGAAAGCCTTTTTCATATTTGTTGCAAATAAAATTTGTTTTATTTCCACAATATCCATTTCGATTTTCAATTTTAGAATATTTAATAAGGGTATTTCTACCATCATATCCTGTATATACCATCAATTCAATTATTCGCAAACGTCTTGTACATGGGGCACCATACGTTTCAAGGTAAGAATTAGCAAGATTTCGACGAAAAATGTGAAGAGACACGCATGCCAGACCATTGGGATGATACTTCTTTAGCAGCAGCCATTATTAAAAACCACTTTTGGTTAGGTAATAGTTACAGAACATCTTCCTTCGCCGAATCGTTGGCACGATTTAATTAGCATCAACATTTGTTGCATTTGTGACAACATTATTATCCTTCCATCAAATAAACAATATATTTCCATTATTTTTAATTGAATGATCTACAGATGCCCTTTCCTCATTTTTCATAATCGGGAATGAGCGAAGAGGCCATTTTTCTGTTCGCCCTTCACGTATTGTTCCTGAACTACATAGTATGATCGATAATATGTGCCTCAGTAATTTAACGGATACAAGGCAAGTATCTGAACAAGTACCTGAGAGACATATAACGAGTTCTGTTCTATAAATTACTGAATCCTTAATAATAAACTATGCAATTTCTCCCACATATATCCAAATTGGATATATATAATCGTCCGTTAAATTTAATTCCGAGTCACCGTGATCCCATTTATTACCATCCTGTACTACTTCACATGCTGTAGATAATAATTAATATGATATTTCTGTAAGACAAACGGTTTTTGACGAACCTTCATTGTTTGTTTTTTTCATAAGAACAGACGTTCCTTTGAAACAGATAGTCTTTCAGAAATAGCAGATGCGATTTTCTTCATGCTCATACATACATAATTGGCCATTACAACCCTTCGTCAGGATTACGGCCTAGCTTCTCAACACCACTCATGTTGTGTGCGTTAATTTTGTACATGAGTGGCGGGACCTACAGTTTAAAGTCGACTCCGAACGACAGATTTTTTTTGAAGCTTTTCATGGCAATTTTTACTCTCTGTTTTTTGCCAGAAATCTGCTGAGAGGAAGTCGCCGAAGAAATACTTTGTGTATTTTGTTCTTGACGTCTGGCCTGGGATTCGAACTCGGGCCTTTCGTCTAATAAGCCAACACACTACCTACTAGACCACGGCGACTTCATGCTCACCATCACTTTTATAGCCATCTTGATCAGTATCGGATCCACCTAGTGGGGGTATTGTATAGATTGGAATATCATAATATTCATATCCAAATGCATATGCTTATAGGCACTCAGGCACTAAAGAGATAACATAGGCGCTGGTGTGCTAGTGAGGACAAAAAAATAAAAATGCCTCCTTTTGATGTCAATAATCTGATCGATGTTCCACTATTTCTGTTTTACATTAAATTGATTAACGAGAAGAAAAGTGCCACGTTTTAATTGGCCCGGAGAACGTAATTGTTGGTGTTGTGACTATAAATTTAGACTCATTTTGTTAACGGAAGTGATCAGAAGTGGGTGCCGAATTGGAAAAACTATGCTAAACAAACCAACACACTGGGCACACTGGTGTCAATTGCAAGTTATTCTTATTAACGTTATATGGAACTAGGTAACTATGGTTTCAGATAGAATAACTATGGCTCCAGACACAATAACCAATTTAATAGTCGGTTTCGTTATGCAACTGGTAACTCAACTGCGTTTTGAATGTCTGATGATGCTCAGGACTTTGAAGCTTGTGGTTTGCGTAAGAGAATTTGAATTGGGGTCTTTAAATGAATGGTTAAGCACAGTCTGCAATTTAAGAAGGAACAGCTTTTTTGCAATAAAGATTGCAGTTGCGTCTAAAGCAGTTTTTTTCAAGACATTGTGGTTGTGCCGGATACACAGATGGTTGATGGACGATTGTTTAAAGATGTAATAAGCCCAATACAAGTATTTGATATTTTCAAACGCTGCAAATCATGTACAATATTACGTTGCATACAACTTAAGTGAATGCATAAAATTCAACTTTGTGACAACAAAAACAAGAAAAAAAAATTGAAATTGCGTTTTAGCTCTTCCACTTCTTCTCAACGAACTTCATGGCTGTTTTCTAAATGTTGCAAGTAAGCACTCTGTATAGGTAAATATGTATGTAAACAAGTTAAAAACTTTTTATTGACACTTTTAGTTTCCATTACAAATTGTTTTTATTTATAAACATGACGTCTTTTTCTTTTAGTTTCTGTTTATCTTTTTATAAGCAAAATTAGCTTTGTTGTTATATCAACTCGTAGTGGAAAACTAAAATCACATCATTTTGCCACAGCAAATAATGGTGGTGGAGTCACTTACCCTGTGACAGCAACAGTTAGTGGTAGTGTGTGTGAATATTTAAGTGTGCACTTGTTGTGTCAATATTGATACTCTAAATGCACTTTTTCTTTGGGGTGTCCCCTTTTTTCATTTTCTTATAAGCCACTTCCGCTGGCATAAAGTTACTTTGCCCTGAGTATTAAAAACTATTCAGTTAAGAGAAAATATATTGAAGCAGAGACTTTCCATAATCCAGCTGAAGTTAAGTCAATCCAAACATTCGTCAGACAATTGTAATGAAAAGAGATTTGAGTCTTGTAGAAGACTATCAGACCAGAAATAGCTTCAGAATATTGTTACGTTTTTTACCTTTTAAAAACGTTTAAAATATGAGCTTGTAGATTGCAAATCAAATATAAATAAATTTGTGTTTAGTTGTAATTAAAATTCTTTATTTTTCGCACAATTCGGTGCGTCCACTGTTCACAACTTGATGTAAACAACAACAATTGCTTTGTTTGTTATTCCTCTGTTTACACCCTTTACATAAACAATAACAATTACTAGACAATTGTACACAGATCTTTGTAACGGAGATCTTCAAACCACGATTACTCTCTTCACACAAGACTGACTGAACTTTTACTAACTTTGCTTTGCCTTTTATATGGCAAAGTAAACAGTCTGATGAATGTTCTTGAAGGCGAACATTCATGACTTCGCCTTCTCGAAATCTTGCAATGCCGTTACATTCTTAAAGTGTGATGGCCTTATTTCAACCATAATGAACTGCAATTTTCAACCAAATGCCATGAGCGTATTAAAATACAATGAAAAGAAAATTTCATTATGCCAGGCTAACGTATATTTTCATTTTCAATTGATTGGCGCTTCAATTTCTCTATGGCAGAAGGCTATATTTTTACTATTTCAGACGATTTCTGACTCAGTAGGGGCAAGTAATAAAACTTGTTTTATGACAATAACAACAATAAAAACAACTATGGTAATATTATTAAGAAATAAAGCCAATAATTTCTTCCAATAACAATACAATTCTTATTATCCTGAGCTCGATGACAGCAGGAACAGCAGCAGCATTAACATCAGCAACGCTGTTAACTTGAATAGAGAATTAACCGATTATTATTGTGCATGGGTATGGGTATGTTTGATGGCCATAACAAAATTACAACCACAACTATAAAGCATTCGCAATAAATTTATGATTGTCCATTACGTTCTCTCTCTTTCTCTAAAACTCTCTCCTTTTCATTTTACTGCCTATTTTATATGAGTTTCCTACTTGAAAATATTTTTATGGTTTCCATTGAAACAAAACAAAAAAAAAATTTTTTAAATTTCGAAATTAAGTCAAATTTATTCGGTCACTCTCCTTAAGTGGTGGAAGTTGAGCTTAGTGATTGTTAGAATTTTATCCATAGTATACAGTTTCTCTTTACGCTCACTGTATATAAATAGTTAAGGATGTCGATTGCTTTTGTAGTTTTTCAATGTCCTTTTTCATTGAACAGCAATTGTAACTATAACTTCAAATTACATTGTTTACATTGCCTATTGCCATATATGGCTGTCGTGTAAACCTTATTTAATTTAATTAATTATTTAGACCTGAACCCAAGATTTATCAGAGAATATGGTGGTTCGATAAATCATACCAAACAGCTGTTATTACTACCAAGCCTAACTGCCTCCTGAACAGAACCATAATTTTAAGAGATGTTTCGAAATAAGCCTAAGCAATGAGAGATAATGTGACACTTTGAATGCTACATACTCTTCTAATAGAAGAACTGTTCTAAGGGAAAACGTAAGGGTTCAGCTTCGATGTTTTAAGATGTATGTACTTGAACACATTCATAATTCGTTATTACAACCCTTTAGTCAGGATTACGACCTAGTTTCTCACGTCATTGTGATGTTGTGAGTTTAATTTTCTCCATGAGAGGCGGCAGCTACAGTTTAAAGTCGACTCCGAACAACAGATTTTTTTGAGATACTATTCATGACAATTTTATATTACTCTCTGAGTTATGGGCAGAAATCTACTAAGAGGAAGTCGACGAAGAAATATTTTTTCATATTTCGTTGGAGATGTCTGACCTGGAGTTTGAACCGAGGCCTCACGTCTAATAAGCCAATGTACTACATACTAGACTATGGCGATTTCATCTAATACACACTTGTGTTTATTTTAAATTTAAATATAGAAAGCGCTTAGTGAAAGACCCTACAGATCCTGTGATTTAGGAGAATGAACTTGGAACTTGTGCGGTGCGAATGAATCTGAAAACGAAGAACCTGTGTGCATTACATTTTTCTGCTCGGCTTCCCAGGAGATCAAGATTTTCATACAAGCCTTTTGCATATCATTACGGCGTACTCAATTTGCTATCCGTGAAAATCGTACATTTAAATTCAGTTATGTTAATTCACCCAGGAGCCGAACATTAGTCAATATTTAGGTGATCTATTGTACTGTCTATAAACTATGCAGTGCTTGCTGTGTATGTATATTCAGTATAATTTTCTGTGTCGGTAAGAATAAATTTTTGCCTAGTACTTGATAGTCACCCAGGCGTTCAAATGATTCGGCTTCCTCATCACAGAATCTTCATATTTGGAACAAACATTTTCTAAGTCTACTGGCGATTGGTTACTATTTCTAGGAGACTCTGGTATAGACTAATTCAAATACTTTCTCATTTAATTGCCTCAGATCCGATGATGTTGTGGAAACCCTCCATCTTCCTTTACCTACGCTGTCGCAGTATATGGCATTCCAAATTCTGCTTCTCGGTCCACCAAAACAATCTGAGGATATTACTGGCATGGAAACTACCTCCTGGTAAGCTCATCTGGCTACTCATTACTTCGAATTTCCACACGGTTTTCTACAATTCTTCTGTCAACCTTATATGTTGCTTGTATAGCGATCTGACTGTGAGATCTCCTGCTGGATGCTATGTGGATCTGGCAGTAAATGAGAGCAAAACAAAGTATATGCTATCGACGAGTAGAGACGTGCGGCATATTGATTCTCAGATACGGTCGATAACTATGCTTTTGATACGGTCAAGGAATTTATTTACCTTGGCTCCGCCGTTACCACCAAAAATTATGTCAATTGAGTAGCAGAGACCTCTCTCTTACGACAAAACTAATACTCCACAAGACGCTAATCCTACCTCTGATTCTTTATGGCGCAGAGGCAAGGAGCCTATTAAGCACTGATGCAGCTGCCCTCAGAGTATTCGGGAAAAAGGTCCTACTTAAGATCTTCGATCCAGTGCGAGTTGGCGATGATTTCCGTATCCGATCCAACAGTGCTCCTCAACGATATAGACGTTGTGCAGCGTATTAATATCCAGCGGCGGCGCTGGCTCAGCCATGTGTTCGAACGGAAGAGGATGCTCCGGCAAGATGCAGGGATTTGTGGAAGTCGTCTTCTTCGCCTTGTATCCGTTGGAAGGACCAAATCGAGGAAGCCCTGTTATCGATTGTTGTGGCCAACTTGCTTCGGCGTGCAAGAAGAAGAGGCGCCTGGAAGGATGTGTGGCGGCAGGCCGAAATCCGTTAATCGGATTGTTAATGGCCAATTAAGTAAATTAAAGTAAGTATCAGGCGCCTTTACCCATAATGAAGCTACACAGTAGTGAATAGTCACTGCTTGTGCTGACCCTTATTATATCGTTGTCTGCATATGTCATCGCAGTTCGTTTGTGTAGAAACTCTGTCATTAATCACAGATCCTATGATGCCCCTCCATATAGAGCCATAAATGGTACTAAATTTTGCCTACACTTTTGCTTACACTTGTATAAAGTTGTTCCAATAAATTTTACATTATTTTACTGTTTCATATTTTATGGGTCCATATGCCATATTTCTTTTGCTACGGTTTTGAAATAATTAAAAATTTTTTTTATAAAAAATCTACAACTTTTTACAATAGAATTTGAAAAAAACAACAATAATAATGAATATGTCTCTGCTGATTATGTTATAATTGTATTGAAACTACCCTTTATTTTTGTATTCACTTTCGCTTATTTTTAATCCCAAATCACAGAGGGAAACAGAAAAACAAGCAGAAAAAGAAAAAAAGACAGCAACAATTTTATGAATATTTAAATTTATATCAGAGATAATAAATGTGAAAATAACAAACAAAAAAAGAAATCAAATCAAATTTCGCAAATTAAATACACAAAAGGTGTCAATTTATTCAATTGATTTTTATGCAAATTTCAACAAAAATCCAAAATTATTTTATTTTATTTTAATTTTTAAAAGGTAAAACAGTACAGAATATAAAATAAATTTTAAATCAATTGTTTCTCTTTGTTCTTCTGCAATAGAATTTGTTATCAACCCTTCTTCAAATTGCTTTTAAATTTCAATTAAATAGGAATTTTTGATCGACTTTTTTGGCTTTTCTCTGTCTCTTATTATTTTGACAGATTTTAATGTATTTCCATTAACGATTTTGTTTTCAGTTTTAATTTATGCCATTATTATTGTTGTTATTATTTATGTAATCTTTAACTTTAATTATAAACAGTTGTAGAAAAAAATGTGAAAAAGCGATTAACACCGGCTGTACAATATCAAAGAATTCAAAAAATAAAATTATCGACAAGTTTAGAACTAAACATCTGTCGAGTATATACACATTAATATTTATGTAATTAATATTAATGTAAATCTTAAATCTACTGAATTACTTTGATTTTTCTTAAACAATTTTAATTTAAAAACTTTAATTGAATTCTTTAATTAAAAACTTTCCATACTTCAATGCATTTTTTATATAATTAGCTAGTTTTGACCAGTATTCACTGGCTCTCCCAATCAAAATGTCAAAAATTTCCTCCTCTCTGAGTCTTAACTTTCCGAAATTCGCCATTTTAAACTCCTTTAGTGCTGGACATATACCGATGAAATGGTTTAACGTTTCGCATAAGTCCTTATTACATAAGGTGCAGTTAACCTGAGAATTGATATCACCAAATTTGTTGCCGTTTAATTCAATTAGTCCATGATCCATTAAAGTTTTCCACTTTGAATTTAATGCATTTTTTGCTTGTACATTTCCTTATTCTAAATGTTTGCTAGACTTTAGTTTTCGCGTAAATACTACTCATAGATGGTTAAATTCAGAAGCGATTTTAACTTTTGCACCTTTGAAAACCCATTTTTCTTCATTTCTAAGTCTGCTACCATTCCTAAACAATAGTATTTCGGATTTATTTAAGTTTACTTCAAAGTACCACATATTTCAATAGTCTTCTAGATTTTCTATTATACTCTGCGTCGTACCTACATACATCATCGTCTGCATATAATAAAAGAAGAATATTTAAGTTTTCTACCATCAATCCGCCTTCCAAGCATTCGTGTAGGTAGTTTATATACAAAGCGAAAAACAAAGGAGATATTAAGCATCCTTGTTTCACACCCGATTTGGTCTCAAAATATTCAGAACATTCTTCTCCAGTCCACACAACTGATTGCGTTGTATTATGTATGGCTTCTAAATATTTCACAAACTTGTATGATACTCCCATTCCATGATTTTCTAGTCACGTTATCAAATGCCGCCTTAAAATCGACAAAGAAGGCATACACTTTCTTTTTCTCGGATAGCTTATGACTGATTATTGCTGAAAGATTACATATAAAGGGTGATTTTTTAAGAGCTATAGGAAAATTAAAAAAAAACATTAAATTCAGAAAAATGCATGAAATCTTTATTTGAATCGATAGTACGGTCCATATAATTTAATGTTTGAAGATTATTTCATGCATCCTCTTAGTCCAATTTTGGCAGACTCTTTCCAACATTTCGGCCGGTATCTCACGAATAAATGCTTCAATGTTGTTTTCCAATGCGTCAATTGAAGCGGCTTGTCTGTATAGACATGAGCTTTAACATATCCCCACAAAAAATAGTCTAAAGGCGTTAAATCGCACGATCTGTGTGGCATGTGGCACCGTCTTGTTGAACCCACATGTCATGCAAGTCAAGCTCTTGCATTTTGGGCAAAAAAAAGTTGGATATCATCTCACTGTAGCGCTCACCATTCACAGTTACGTTACGATTCGCAGCATCTTTGAAGAAGTACGGTCCAATGATGCCACCAACCCATAAACCGCACCATACTGTGACTTTTTCTGGATGCATTAGTAGCTTTTGCAATGCTTCTGGCTGATCTTCACCCCAAAATCGACGATTCTGCTTATTTACGTCCCGAATAACCGCTTCAGTCGGTCGATTAAACTGACCATAAAATGAAGGAAGCGCGCGATGAGCTTTCTTAACAGAGCACGCATTTTGATAATAAAATTCAATGATTTGCAAGCGTTGTTCGTTTGTAAGACGATTCATGGTTAAATTATAGACCAAACTGAATATGTTTGCCAGTGAAACAGTGACACGAAACGTGCGTGAGTTGTTTAAACCAGTGTTGCCAAAAAGATAATAGCTAAAAAATCATCCGTTATTATCCACTGTTGAATAGCTTCTTCTGAAACCCGCTTGGTACTCCATCATTATGTTGTTGAGTTCTACCCAACTGAATAAGCGGTGATTTAAAACACCCATCAGAATTTTTGCAGCGCAGTTCATAAAAGAAATTCCTCTATAATTTACTGTTTTTAATGGTTTTACTAAACGACTCGTCAATTCTATCCTCAGAGAAGAATTGATTGTAAATTTGTAATAGCTGTGCATAGAATTCCTTGGAGGGGTTAATAAAAAATTCGTAGGGCACTCTATCCTCCCCTGGAGCTTTATTTAATTTCACTTTATTTAGCATGCAAAACATCTTTGCGACATATTAGGGCATAATAAATGCACACTTATGTGGTAAATTTAAAACTTTTTCAAAATATTGTTTAACCAAACTCATTAAAAAAAAATGAAAAAAAAACATTTTAATTAAGAAATACGGATCAAACTCTAAGTCAATAACTTCGAAATCTATTCCCTGAGAGACTACATGATGTTGCTCGGTATCAGCGAAATGAGATTCCTGCCCAACTCCCGATATACTCTCTGTTGTATTAACTACTGGTTTCAATAATATATTTTAATTGTCCATTTTCATCATAACAGAGTTTAAATATTGGGCTCGACGATCACCGTTCTGAACAAGTGTACTTTGAGTTTGCTGGTATTTTTGGTTTGGTTTGAGAGGAGGCCTTGCTTAATCTAATCATTCCAATTTCTAAGATTAACAAATTATTTCGTAGTCAAAAAGAAATGAGAGACTCGATACAGCAATCATCCATCAATGAATTTTTCCCGTTTTTAAATTAAATTAAAATGAATTAAATTTTCTAAAGAATAAGTCGAATTCTCTTTTTTTTAATTTAAAATATTTCTTATTTAAATCTCAAAGCATAAGGATACAAAAAAATGTCTTCAGAATATACATAAAAAAGGTTTCCTTAAGCAATAATGATACAAAATATCAAAGATTACAGTTTAAAAAATTAAAGAAGAAATCACTCCCAGGCATATATATCGTCATCAATCGGTTGAATATCCTCCATGGTAATGCGGTCATTACTGTTGCTATCAGCCGGGTGTGGTTGCAGTTCCCCTTGTTTGGCTTGTTCTCTCTGTTGCTGTTTTTTCATCTTCATCTGCATAAATTGAGAAAATCTCATGCGTGCAATATGTCGTCTTAAATTCTTTTTGAAGATGGTTTCCCGACTAAGTATCTGTAAATCGTCTGCAGGACATTTGAGTGCATTTTTCATTGTATTCGTGATTAGTTTATCCGTTAGCTGCAGTTTTGTACAGGCTTTGCGCATAAATCCTGCCTTTGCCGTATTTAACGTTTGACGGTGTACAAACAGTACGTATGGTACGCTAAGTTTTGGCGGTTGAACCTTATGTAATGGGGCCTTTACGGGGCTGCTTCTATTATTTCGGGATGGAACAGGTGCCATTATGAACTTTTAAAAAATTTCAAGAAAATATTGTTGAAATCGCAAAATAATGTTTCAGTGATGTCACAAAGAACTTTGAAGCTGAACTGATACTGCTTGACAAATTGTCAAGTGCTTTTATACTCATGTGAGGGTACCTAGCTGGGGTGTACAGGTAGCGCTCAAAGAAAGGGGTAGTTCCTAATATAGTTTTAGGCAAATCGCAATCCTTTTCAACCTTTTTTTATGATTCGTGTAACAAACAATTTGACTAATCTTTTTTTTTTTATTGATTTTAATTACTTTACAACACTGTTTTTCCAACGAATTTTTTGCTATTTCTGAGTAAACTTGAAATTTTGCTAAACAAACAAGTCAACTGTAAACTGAAGTACAGTTGTATGAGACAACTTTCTTTAGTTTTGTCGTTATAAATTAACTCTGAAGTAAGGCTCTTACTTTGTTATCAAGTCCTTCATATTAATGGTTTCTAAAACTGTGTTTAAATACCGAATTGAAAACACACGAAACACAGCTTGAAAACGAAAGTCTTGTAAGTAAATAATATTAATATACTCATCTTGAAGTCGCCGAGGTCTAGTAGGTAGTATGTTGTCTTATTAGATGAAAAGCTCGAGTTCAAATTCCAGGTCAGCCATCAAAACGAAAATATGAAAACATTTTCTCTGATAGTAAAATTTGCCATGAAAAGCTTCTCAAAAATCTGTCGTTCGGAGTCGACTGTAAACTGTAGGTCCCGCTACTCATGTATAAAATTAACGCACACAACACGAGTGGTGTGAGAAGCTAGGACCTTGTACAAGGGGTCAATTCGGCCTCCGGGTACTGTACTTGTCAAAGTTGACAAGTACATGTCCTCTAACCTAACCTAACCTAAAGGCAGCTTTAGAAACCATTAATAAAAAGGGCTTCATAACAAAGTAAGAGCCTTAATTCAGAGTTAAGTTATAACGATAAAACTGAAGAGAGCTGTCTCACACAACTGTACTTCAGTTTACAGTTGACTTGTTTGTTTAGCAAAATAGCGACTCCTAAGGTATCGTAGATGCTATTGGCATTGAATGTCGTAGGCATACTCAGTTTTTTTTTTTTATGAGTAGGTCGGTTTGCTGAATGAGAGAAGAAAAACTAAGGATTTCATGCCTATTGACATACACCTCAACCATTATGTAGGCTAATCGCACGGTTATTACCTGAATTTCTACAGGAAGTCATAACTTTTACTAGTACAATCCTCTGAGACGTGTCTGGTATAGTGACATCTCCGAAATATTGAGATCTGGGAAATGAAACATAAAGTGTTCCATGTTTTCGTTGTCGTAACCGCATGCCCAGCATTTATCGTTTTCAACAACGCCTGTATGTTCCGTGAGTATACTCATTAGCGTGTTTATGTAGCCCTAGATTATTTTTAAAATATTCATGGTCCTCTCTTGATTAGGAACTCCCCAAAGTAACTTTGTAATTCTTCTTACTATATCTTTATTCCACAATACTCTATATGGTGTTTCCGCTTATTTCCCTAGCATGGTTCTTAATGCACTGAAATGGCTCTGTTAGCCAGAGAATATTCGCTTCCTCATTTCCAATTTTTTATATGTTTAAAAGACTTATTGAAATATGTATATATCACAGCTGTTTTAGGTGGACCACATCTCAAATGACTAATTTTCCATGACTGGGTCTCATAAATTAGCATAAATTTAAACGTATGTAAAATTGTTTGGCTTTGAAAAGAGCTGCGCATTAACTTACGACATAAGATAACATCGCAAGAAAAAGTTTAAAGGGTCAAATCACATCATCTCGCCGGCCAGTACACATCACCCCTAAGTGAGATTAACACTCAAATCTCTCGGGTAGCATATTCAATGTAGCATGAGCTGTGTGACACTTATTGTCATACTGTTGAAATCTAATTTTGTTGATGTCCAAATCGTCCAATTCAGGCCAAAAGAAGTTGATAATCAGCGTCTTGTAGTGCTCGCCACTGACAATGATTGCCTGGCCGATGTTGTCCTCAAAGAAATATGAACTGCTGATGCTGCCAACCCAAAATCAAGAAGAAATATTAAACTTTTAAGAACGTGTTGGACACCCTTAGATTTTATGTGAATTGTAATGGTCGGAGAGTAAAAAATTTTGTTTATTTTTACGTCCCATTCATTCAGATTTCGGCTTCATCGCTGAAGATGATTTTTCGATGAAAATTAGGGTACATTCAGCGAACACACCTAGTAGTCTTTGATTCTTAACTGTGCAACTAATTTTAAAATTCAGCAAAATGGCCGTCAAAATTACTATTCATATTGGAAAGTCTTCGTTCGGAGACCCTAAGCCTATCTAGCATGAGCGATCCAGTGTACATAGGAATACAACTTTTGAAAGTAAATCATTCAATTATGAAACCACGCATCGTGACCCTGGAATTTTGCAAATAAGTGACAACTGCCTGATTACTTTGACGCTAAGTGGAAGCAAAGAGTTACAAGAAACTCTTTTATCTGTCTTATACAATTTAACTCACTTCTAAGCAAAGTGTTCCAATGTTTACCTTCTGCAAATATAAGGTGCTCTAAACATAATTGTCTTGTTGGAAATGTCATACCGTTAGAAGTCGCCGTGGTCGAGTAGGTAGTGTGTTGGCTTATTAGACGAAAGGTCCGAGTTCTAATCCCAGGTCAGACATCAAAGCGAAAATATGAAAATATTTCTTCGGCGACTTCCTCTCAGCAGATTTCTGGCAAAAACTCTGAGAGTAAATATTGCCATGAAAAGCTTCTCATATATCTGTCGTTTCGACTTTAAACTGTAGGTCCCGCTACTGATGTATAAAATTAACGCCCACAACACGAGTAGTGTGAGAGCTAGGACATTGTACAATGGGTCAATTCTACCTTCGGGTACTGTACTTGTCACAGTTGACCTACCCTAACCTAATGTCGTAGAGTTTTCTCAAATGGAGCTTCCGCTCTTACGAGCTCAATATTCATGTCGCATTCAATGTTACTCTTGTCGCCATAGACTAGTAGGTAGTGTGTTGCCTTATGAGAACTGAGGCTAAGGTTCAAACCCCAGGACAGACATCTCCAACAAAACGAAGTATGAGACTTCTTCTCAGTGGATTTTTGGCAAAAACTGTTTAAGTAAAATAAAATTGCCATGAAAACGTTTCTCAAAAATCTATCGTTCGGGCTCAAATTGCAGGTTGGGACACTCATACACAACATAAATTGTGAGAAAGATTGTAATCCTGACTGAAGTTGAAATGACTGATTTAAGCAGGGAGCTTACATATATAAACCTACAGTAACTTTATGTCTCTTGCAGTAGAATTTCAAGCATACAGGAAGATTTGAAAAGAAGAGACGAATCCTTGTTCTGTAGTGAATTTCCCGTATGCATTAGCTTGTTTGCCTTCTTACTTTGAAGTCATTCAAGAAAGATTAGCTTTTCGAAAACCACCACTTTATTACCTATCTTCTATGTAATGACTTCAAAACTCTTCACTGATATTGGTAAAGAAATGCTCTTTTTTAATCTTTTCACCAACTATTTAAACTCTTAAATGGAAAAGAAATTAGAACTTTGCTCATATCTGCAAATTATTGTTGTTCGTTGCTTTAAATATTTATTTTGTTTTATTTGCTTTACAACAACACTTTTTTTTTATAAAGTTTTCTTAATTTTTCTGCTTTTAATTCTAATCCATTTGGGTTCACCCAATTCTGGTATTTATTTTAGAGGATGGCCAGTAATTTTTCTATTCAAGATGACAATGGAATTAGAAAATTTTGAAACAAGTTTGCACAATAAGTTTGCACATCTTGTTGTCACGATGAAGCACTAGAAAATATTTCCTCTCCACAAAACTTAGTAGTTTAATTATTTTGTTTTATAACATCACCAGGAATGAAATCAAAATAATGTGAATATGAATGTCGATAACTAAGGAGATGTTGATAAAAATCCATTATATTCCTTTCATTTCATCTGCGAAAATTATTTTGAATCGTTTTTCTTCTGCCTGGCTGTTTGGGTAACTAACAGCCAAGACGATGGAAAGTATTAGGTTGATGGCTAAATGACACTTCGCTTTGGAATTTTACAAGATTTTTGCTGTTGGTGCGGGCAACAGTAATTTTTGTTCGCTTGCTTTGTGTAGCAATCCAGCGATTTCTTTATTGTATTCCTGATAACGTTGTAAATTTATTTGTTAATTGGGGTGTGTTGTGTACACTTAGCTTTCTTTGGGCGTATAATTGAAGTCAGTAGAAAAGCAACATGAACCTTCTTTTTTAGAAGCTGACAAGCAACTGAATGCATTTTTATACTCTATTTAACGAACACTGTTGATGTTCGTGTTCTATGTGTGTAAAAAGCCGGAGATGTTCTTCAGTTGAGGGACATTGTTGCCGACGTCTGAATATGGCTCACAAAGAAAATAAAGTATAACAACATACGCCTTTAAACAATATTTGCAAGAAATGTTTGTTGGAATAGTTTGTAATAACGAATCAATCTCATCACTGATTTATATACATCAGTTAGGCAATACTGATAAGCAATGTATATGAATTCTTTCTGCACAATTGTGTTATGAAATGGTTAACACTGATGTTAATAAATCAGTGGTGAGATTGATTATTTCCTCATATAATAATATTGTTACGTTTTTACCCTTTAAAAACGTTAAAATATGAGTTCGTAGATTGCAAATGAAATAAAAATAAATTAGTGTTTAATTTTGAAATCAATTCTTTATTGTCTGCACAAATCTGTGTGCACCCTGTGTTGAAATTTATTCACACAATAACAATTTGGCTTAGAATTATTATTCTTCTTGTACACAACAACAATTTACTTTTATTGTTATTCTTTTGTACACTCGTTCGTTGTAACTTCGAACAACGATTCTCTTCACACGCAACTTGTCTGCACTCAAGTCTGACTGAATTATTACTCACTCCTCGTTGCTCGTTTTGTCTTGCCTTTTATATCGCTGGATCATCAGTCTAATGCATGCCCTTGGCAGAGAATGACTGACTTCGGGAACAATCTAAAAATGTAAACAACTCGCTTCCCTTATTGTTGTTAGTGGATCTTGTTTACATCTATCCTTGTAGCGTTGTTGTTGTTTGTTTACTTTGTCCCTTTTCTCTTCTTATACCTGATGTTATTGTTGCTTGTTTACTTTGTCCCCTTGTTTACTGATGTTGTTGTTATATTCTCGTTTGTTCTTTGATCACGCGATCAAGCCCATTGTTTTGTTGCTATATGTTTACTTCTTCGTTGATCATGTAAACAACTGCCTTATGTTGTTTTTGGAGCTTTTGTTTATTACTTTATACATGATCAAGTCCGTTGTTTTGTTTTTGGAGCTTTTGTTTATTATTTTAATAACACCATTTCCATTTTCGTAACAATATAATAGATTTTAATAAAAATGTCGCTGAAATTGAGGAAACAATAACAGCGTACGTTTAGAAGTCGCCGTGGTCTAGTAGGTAGTCTGTTGGCTTATTAGACGAAAGGCCCGAGTTCGAATCGCAGGTCAGACATCAAAACGAAAATATGAAAATAATTCTTCAGCGACTTCCTCTCAGCAGATTTATGGCAAAAACTCTGAGTGTAAAAATTGCCATGAAAAGCTTCTGTCGTTCGGAGTTGACTTTAAACTGTAGGTCCCGCTACTCATGTATAAAATTAACGCACACAACACGAGTGGTGTGAGAAGCTAGGACGTTGTACAATGGGTCACTTCGACCTCCGGGTACTGCACTTGACACAGTTGACAAGTACACGTCCTCTAGCCTAACCTAATCTAACAGCGTACGTTTGTAAACAAAGCAAAACTTCACAATACAATTACACTAAGAGCCATTATTACAACTTGCCGTTAACTAAAGGGAGGATTTTAACTGGCAGATAAATTGTTTGTCGTTATTATGAGTACCCAATAAGATAGAAGTGATCGTTAAGCTAAAGGGAGGATCATTCTACCTTTAACATTTAAAGGTCACTTTATGTTTGAACTTGCCAAGTCCGCTGTTGCCACTGCATTAAAAAAAAACTTGTATAATTGTGCAGTTTTATCGACATTGTTCCGGCACTGCCATATTCTTGAAAAATTTTATCCGTAAGTAGTAATAACGAAAATAAGTTAAAGATAACTTTCCAGTTACCTTTAGCTAAAGGTACCTTTAACTAACCCCAAGTTTAACGACAAGTTGTAATAATGGCCGTAAGTCTGTTAACTGAGCAGAGGAAACAAAAACAATTTGCATTGTATGGCATATGCATGTTCTGTTGTGCTGTGTTTCTGTTGATAAATTGCGGCAGTTTTAAATTGTATTGCTTGCTTCAGTTTCGTTAACTGTTAACAAGCAGGCATAAGAATCATTCAAACAAACAATTCCCAACAAATTTTACACAGAACTCAAAAAGAAATGAGTAGAATCAGTATTGAAAAAATCAGTGCTTTTGTACTTTTTTATTATCACATACTTTAGGTCTTGTGCCTTTCAACTCTTAATGCGTTAGCAATATGCTCAACATAATGCTAAGGGAAGAATTAGACTTCAGCCCCCCTTAGCCAAACGTTTCCGGAAAGTAGATTCGTTTCTAGAACACGAAAAGCATTTGCATTGCTTTTCATATGCTAAAAACGAAATGTTACGTTCCAACAAGATGGTTTCCTTTGAAGTAGAACGGATTATAACCATTTGTTATAAAAAATCTGCTAAGGAATCTCATTTCACTATAGTAAAAGTTAATTCGCAAACACAACTTGAGATCATAAAGCAATTGACTTGGTTGCCTATCTCAAGGTTACTTTATATAAAAAATATCATAAATTTTGAAAACTAAACCACTAGAAAACAATGTTGTAAAACTAAAACATTTGTTTGTTACGATAACAAAATAACACATACCAACAACGCTAAACAATAACGCAGTTTTGAAACTGAAACTCAAGGTTACTTGGAAAAACCAAAACTACCAAATTCACTAAATAAGTAAGATTTGTCCATTACAATAATTGCAAATAAAAAAGGATTAAAATAATATATATTAACGGCAATAATTATACAAACAAAAGGACCTTCTTTGAGGCAGGTACACAGTTCTATAATTCAATTGCCCGCAAAAGAAGTCAACACAATAACCACCAAAAAATAACTTCAAGTAATAAAAATTTCATGTATAGAAATACATGCAGACAAATTAATATGGCTGAAAAAATTCGGAGAAATTTTCTATTCAGTTCAGCTTGTGTAACTTCTGACACTTATAATAGCTACCTGGAAATATTTAACTAATTGAACGCCAGTTTAATAATTCACAAGTAAATATCAACCTTTAGCTTCTCAAACAGCCAATAACAAGTAAGATCTAAAATATCCTTTATTACCTGCTTTGTAGGAGTCGCCGTGGTCTAATAGGTAATGTGTTGGCTTATTAGACGAAAGGGCAAAGTTCGAATACCAGGTCAGACATAAAAACGAAAATATGAAAATATTTCTTCGGCGACTTCCTCTCAGCAGATTTCTGGCAAATTCTCTGAGAGTAAAAATTGTCATGAAAAGCTTCTCAAAAAATCTGTCGTTCGGAGTTGACTTTAAACTCTAGGTCCCGCTACTCATGTATAAAATTAACGCACACAACACGAGTGGTGTAAGAAGCTAGGACGTTGTACAATGGGTCAATTTGGCCTCCGGGTACTGTACTTGTCATAGTTGACAAGTACACGTCCTCTAACCTAACTTAACCTAAACGCAGTTTTAGAAACCATTAATAAAAAGGGCTTCATAACAAAGTAAGAGCCTTACTTTAGAGTTATAACGTTAAAACTGAAGAAAGCTGTCTCACACAACTGTACTTCAGTTTTACAGTTGACTTGTTTGTTTAGTAAACCACAAGGTTTCGCAGAAATAGCAAAAAATATGGAAATTTTTTGCTAAAAAAATTCGTTGGAAAAACAGTGTTGTAAAGTAATTAAAATCAATAACAAAGTGGATCAGATTGTTTATTAGGCAAATCATACAAAAAAAAGGTTGAAATTTGCCAAAAACTATGCGAGGAATTACCCTTTTCTTTAAGAGCTACCTGTCTGTACATGCATGCTCAACCAAATCGTGAACACCCGAGCCCCTTTCTTTGAGAGCTACCTGTACACCCCAGCTAGGTACCCTCACATGAGTATAAAAGCACATGGCAATTTGTCAAGCAGTATCAGTTCAGCTTCAAAGTCTGTTGTGACATCACACAAACATTATTTTGCGATTTCAACAATATTTTCTTGAAATTTTTTAAAAGTTCATAATGGCACCTGTTCCATCCCGAAATAATAGAAGCAGCCCCGTAAAGGACCCATTACATAAGGTTCAACCGCCAAAACTTAGTGTACCATACGTACTGTTTGTACACCGTCAAACGTTAAATACGGCAAAGGCAGGATTTATGCGCAAAGCCTGTACAAAACTGCAGCTAACGGATAAACTAATCACGAATACAATGAAAAATGCACTCAAATGTACTGCAGATGATTTGCAGATACTTAGTCGGGAAACCATCTTCAAAAAGAATTTAAGACGACATATTGCACGCATGAGATTTTCTCAATTTATGCAGATGAAGATGAAAAAACAGCAACAGAGAGAACAAGCCAAACAAGGGGAACTGCAACCACACCCGGCTGATAGCAACAGTAATGACCGCATTACCATGGAGGATATTCAACCGATTGATGACGATATATATGCCTGGGAGTGATTTCTTCTTTAATTTTTTAAACTGTAATCTTTGATATTTTGTATCATTATTGCTTAAGGAAACCTTTTTTATGTATATTCTTAAGACATTTTTTTGTATCCTTATGCTTTGAGATTTAAATAATAAATATTTTAAATTAAAAAAAAAAGAAAATTCGACTTATTCTTTAGAAAATTTAATTCGTTTTAATTTAAGTTCAAAACGGGAAAAATTCATTGATGGATGATTGCTGTATCGAGTCTCTCATTTCTTTTTTGACTACGAAATAATTTGTTAATCTTAGAAATTGATATGATTTGATTTGGTCAGGTCTTCTGTCAAACCAAACCAAAAATACCAGCAAACTCAAAGTACACTTGTTCAGAACGGTGATCGTCGAGCCCAATATTTAGACTCTGTTATGATGAAAATGGACAATTAAAATATATTTTTGAAACCAGTAATTAATACAGCAGAGTGTATATCGGGAGTTGGGCAGGAATCTCATTTCGCTGATACCGAGCAACATCGTGTAGTCTCTCAGGGAATAGATTTCGAAATTATTGACTTAGAGTTTGATCCGTATTTCTTAATTAAAATGTTTTTTTTTCATTTTTTTTTAATGAGTTTGGTTAAACAATATTTTGAAAAAGTTTTATATTTACCACAAACAGAAGTGTGCATTTATTATGCCCTAATATGTCGCAAAGATGTTTTGCATGCTAAATAAAGTGAAATTAAATAAAGCTCCAGGGGAGGATAGAGTGCCCTACGAATTTTTTATTAACCCCTCCAAGGAATTCTATGCACAGCTATTACAAATTTACAATCAATTCTTCTCTGAGGATAGAATTGACGAGTCGTTTAGTAAAACCATTATGTATCCGATAGATAAGAAGGGAGATCCTGTACAAACAGTAAATTATAGAGGAATTTCTTTTATGAACTGCGCTGCAAAAATTCTGATGGGTGTTTTAAATCACCGCTTATTCAGTTGGGTAGAACTCAACAACATAATGATGGAGTACCAAGCGGGTTTCAGAAGAAGCTATTCAACAGTGGATAATAACGGATGATTTTTTAGCTATTATCTTTTTGGCAACACTGGTTTAAACAACTCACGCACGTTTCGTGTCACTGTTTCACTGGCAAACATCTTCAGTTTGGTCTATAATTTAACCATGAATCGTCTTACAAACGAACAACGCTTGCAAATCATTGAATTTTATTATCAAAATGCGTGCTCTGTTAAAAAAGTTCATCGCACGCTTCTTTCATTTTATGGTCAGTTTAATCGACCGACTGAAGCGGCTATTCGGGATACGTAAATAAGCAGAATCGTCGATTTTGGAGTGAAGATCAGCCAGAAGCATTGCAAAAGCTACTAACGCATCCAGAAAAAGTCACAGTATGGTGCGGTTTATGGGTTGGTGGCATAATTGGACCGTACTTCTTCAAAGATGCTGCGAATCGTAACGTAACTGTGAATGGTGAGCGCTACCGTGAGATGATATCCAACTTTTTTTTGCCCAAAATGCAAGAGCTTGACTTGCATGACATGTGGGTTCAACAAGACGGTGCCACATGCCACACAGCACGCGTAACAATGGACTTATTGAGAGGCGAGTTCGGTGAACATTTTATTTCATGTTCGGGACCGGTCAATTGGCCGCCTAGATCGTGCGATTTAACGCCTTTAGACTATTTTTTGTGGGGCCATGTTAAAACTCATTTCTATACAGACAAGCCCGCTTCAATTGACGCATTGGAAGACAACATTGAAGCATTTATTCGTGAGATACCGGCCGAAATGTTGGAAAGAGTATGCCAAAATTGGACTACAACATTTGCATGAAATAATCTTCAAACATTAAATTATATGGACCGTACTATCGATTCAAATAAAGATTTCATGCATTATTCTGAATTTTATGTTTTTTTTTTAAATTTTCCTATAGCTCTTAAAAAATCACCCTTTATATGTAACCTTTCAGCAATAATAAGTCATAAGCTATCGGAGAAAAAAAGAAAGTGTATGCCTTCTTTGTCGATTTTTAGGCGGCATTTGATAACGTGACTAGAAAATCATGGAATGGGAGTATCATACAAGTTTGTGAAATTTTTAGAAGCCATATATAGTACTACGCAATCAGTTGTGTGGACTGGAGAAGAATTTTCTGAATATTTTGAGACAAAATCGGGTGTGAAACAAGGATGCTTGATATCTCCCTTGCTCTTCGCTTTGTATATAAACGACCTATACGAACGAATGCTTGGAAGGCGGATTGATGGTAGAAAACTTAAATATTTGTCTTTTATTATATGCAGACGATGTAGTAATATTAGCCGATGATATAGGGTATGATAGAAAATCTAGAAGACTATTGTAATATGTGGAACTTAGAAGTAAACTTAAATAAATCCGAAATACTGGTGTTCAGAAATGGTGGCGGACTTAGAAATGAAGAAAAATGGTTTTTAAAAAGGAGTAGTGTTTACGCCAAAACTAAAGTTTAGCAAACATTTAGAAAAAAGGTACGCACAAGCAAAAAATGCGTTAAATTCAACATGGAAAACTTTAATGAATAAACCGATATAAATACGATATCATGGATTTTTAATGTGGGCTGTGGACTAATTGAATTAAACGGCAAGAAATTTGATGATATCAATTCGCAGGTTAACTGCACCTTAAGTAATATGAACGTATGCGAAACGTTAAACCATTTCATCGGTATTAAAGGAGTTTAGAATGGCGAATTTCGGAAAGTTAAGGCTCAGGGAGGCGGAAATTTTTGACATTTTGAATTGGAGAGAAAGTGAAGACTGGTCAAAACTAGCTAATTATATAAAAAATGCACTGAAGTATAGAAAGTTTTTAATTAATGAATTCAATTAAAGTTTTTAAATTAAAATTGTTTATGAAAAATCAAAGAAAATCAGTAGATTTAAGATTTACATTAATTTTAATTACGTAAATATTAATATGTGTATATACTCGACAGACGTTTAGTTATAAACTTGTCGATGGTTTTATTTTTTGAATTCCTTGGTATTGTACAGCCGGTGTTTCACATTTTTTTCTACAACTGTTTATAATTAAAGTTAAAGATTACATAAATAATAACAACAAATTAAAACTGAAAACAAAATCGTTAATGGAAATGCATTAAAATCTGTCAAAATAATAAGAGACAGGGAAAAGCCAAAAAAGTCGATTAAAAATTCCTATTTAATTGAAATTTAAAAGCAATTTGAAGAAGGGTTGATAACAAATTCTATTGCAGAAAAACAAAGAGAAAATATTGATAACTTTTAAAAAATAAAATAAAATAATTTTGGATTTTTGTTGAAATTTGCATAAAAATCAATTGAATAAATTGACACCTTTTGTGTATTTAATTTGCGAAATTTGATTTGATTTCTTTTTTTGTTTGTTATTTTCACATTTATTATCTCTGATATAAATTTAAATATTCATAAAATTGTTGCTGTTTTTTTTTTCTTTTTCTGCTTGTTTTTCTGTTTCCCTCTGTGATTTGGGATTAAAAATAAGCGAAAGTGAATACAAAAATAAAGGGTAGTTTCAATACAATTATAACATAATCAGCAGAGACATATTCATTATTATTGTTGTTTTTTTTTCAAATTCTATTGTAACAACCCGATTAACGGATTTCGGCCTGCCGCCACACATCCTTCCAGGCGCCTCTTCTTCTTGCATGCCTAAGCAAGTTGGCCACAACAATCGATAAAAGGGCTTCCTCGATTTGGTCCTTCCAACGGATACAAGGCCAAGAAGACGACTTCCACAAATCCCTGCATCTTGCCGGAGCATACTCTTCCGTTCGAACACATGGCTGAGCCAGCGCAGCCGCTGGATATTAATACGCTGCACAACGTCTATATCGTTGAGGAGCACTGTTGTATCGAATGCGGAAATCATCGCCAACTCGCACTGGATCGAGAATCTTACGCAGGACCTTTTTCCCGAATACTCTCAGGCAGGGCATCAGTGCTTAATACGGTCCTTGCCTCTGTGCCATAAAGAAGCACGGGTAGGATGATCGTCCTGTGGAGTATTAGTTTTGTCGTAGGAAAGAGGTCTCTGCTACTCAATTGACATCATTTTTGGTGGTAACGGGGGAGCCAAGGTAAATAAATTCCTTGATGGTATCAAAAGTATAGTTATCGACCGTATCTGAGAACCAATAGGCCGCACGTCTCTACTCGTCGATAGCATATACTTTGTTTTGCTCTCATTTACTGCCAGATCCATATAGCAGGAGATCTCACAGTCAGATCGCAATACAAGCAACATATGAGGTTGATAGAAGAATTGTAAAAACCGTGTGGAAATTCGAAGTAATGAGTAGCCAGATGAGCTTACCAGGAGGTAGTTTCCATGCCAGTGATTTCCTCAGATTGTTTTGGTGGACCGAGAAGCCTAATTTGGAATGCCATATACTTTGACAGGGTAGGTAAAGGAAGATGGAGGGTTTCTACAACATAATCGGACCTCAGGCAATTAAATGAGAAAATATTTGAATCAGTCTATACGAGAGTCTCCTAGAAATAGTAACTAGTCGCCAGTGGACTTAGAAAATGTTTGTTCCAAATATGAAGATTCTGTCATGAGGAAATCGAAGCATTAGAAAGCCTGGGTGACTATCAAGTACTAGACAGAAATTTATTCTTACCGACACAGAAAATTATGCTGAATGTACACAGCAAGCACTACATAGTTTATAGACAGTACAATAGATCACCTAAATATTGACTAATGTTCGGCTCCTGGGTGAATTAACATAACTGAAACTAAAGGCAAAAAATCTACGATTTTCACGGATAGCAAATTGAAAGGAGTACGCCGTAATGATATGCAAAAGGCTTGTATGAAAATCTTGATTTCCTGGGAAGCCGAGCAGAAAAATGTAATGCACACAGGTTCTTCGTTTTCAGATTCATTCGCACCGCACAAGTTTCAAGTTCATTCTCCTAAATCACAGGATCTGTAGGGTCTTTTACTAAGCGCTTTCTATATTTAAATTTAAAATAAACACAAATGAGTATTAGATGAAATCGCCATAGTCTAGTATGTACTACATTGGGTTATTAGACGTGAGGCCTCGGTTCAAACTCCAGGTCAGACATCTCCAACGAAATATGAAAAAATATTTTTTCGTCGACTTCCTCTCAGTAGATTTCTGCCCATAACTCAGAGAGTAATACAAAATTGTCATGAACAGTATCTCAAAAAAGTCTGTCGTTCGGAATCGACTTCAAACTGTAGCTGCCGCCACTCATGGATAAAATTAAACTCACAACATCAGCAGCATGAGAAACTAGGTCGTAATCCTGACTAAAGGTTTGTAATAACCAATTATGTATGTATTTAATACATCCTAATACATCGAAGCTGAACCCATACGTTTTAACTTAGAACAGTTCTTCTCTTAGAAGAGTATGTAGCATTCAAAGTGTCACGTTATCTCTCATTGCAGGCTTGTTTCGAAACATTTCTTAAAATTATGGAGATTACTGGTTCTGTTCAGGAGACAGTTAAGCTTAGCCCCTCGATTTGATTTGGTCGGAAGATAAATCTTGTGTTAGACCTGTAAATAATGTTTACAATGGCAATGTAAACAATGCAATTTGAAGTTATCCTTGCAATTGCTATTCAATCAAAAAGGATATTTAAAAACTACAAAAGCAATCGACATCCTTAACTATTTATATAGCTATATGAGCGTCAAGAGAAACTGTACACTATGGATAAAATTCTAACAATCACCAAGCTCAACTTTTACCACTTAAGGAGAGTGACTGAATAAATTTGACTTAATTTCGAAATTTTTTTTAAGTTTTTTGTTTGTTTTGTTTCAATGACAATTAAACAAATTTTAAATAAAAATAACGGTATTAATGTATATTTTGTTTTGTAATGTGCACTTTCTTTTGACACTCACCGTACTCGTGATCAAGCATTAGAAACCATAAAAATAGTTTCACGTAGGAAACTCATATAAAATAGGCAGTAAAATGAGAAGGAGAGAGTGGTAGAGAAAGAGAAAGAGCGAGCGTAAAAGACAATCATAAATTTATTGCGAATGCTTTATAGTTGTGGTTGTAATTTTGTTATGGCCATCCCATATACCCACATACCCATGCACAATAATAATCATTATATGTATTCTCTATTCAAGTTAACTGCGTTGAAGTTGTTAATGCTGCTGCTGCTCCTGCTGTCATCGATTCTCAGGATAATAACAATTGTATTGTTATTGGAAGAAATTATTGGCTTTATTTCTTAATAATATTACTATAATTGTTTTTATTGTTGTTATTGTCATAAAAAAAGTTTTATTACTTGCCTCTACAGAGTCAGAAATCGTCTGAAATACTAAAAATATAGCCTCCCGCCATAGAGAAATTGAAGGCTAATCAATTGAAAATGATAATGAAATTTTCTTTTCATTGTCTTTTAATATGCTCAAGGCATTTGGTTGAAAATTGCAGTTCATTATGATTGAAATAAGGCCACCACATTTTAAGTATATAACGGTATTGCAAGAAATCCCATATAAACTACAATCTGGCAACATAATTGAACAAGACAGCGCGTGATCATATGTGGCAAAAGCAATTCTATATAAAACTAACTAGAATGAATAAAAATTAGAGCTTAAGTGAGCATTGTCTATAGGAATACATACATATTGTTATGAAAATAAAAAAAATCTAGATACTGGTGTTTTGCTTTTACATCGTTTACAAAAACAAAACAATGAACTTGTTTACAAATTATCACACTGCTTAACAAACACCAGCATCAAAACTGGTAAACAAGTAAACAAAAATATACCAAAAACACTACAATAATAAATTTAAATAACGATGTTTACATTTATAGAGGTTTCGAGAAGGCAAAGTCATGAATGTTCGCCCTCAAGAACATTCATTAGACTGTTTACTTTGCCATATAAAAGGCAAGGTAAAGCAGGCGACTGAGTTAATAAAGTTCAGGCAGTATACTGTGAAGATTTTGTTATTGTTTATACAAATGGGAGGAATAGAGCGATAACAAAAAAAAGCAATTTTTGTTGTGTGCATAAAGTTGGGAAGAGTGGCACACAGAATTGTGCGAATAACAAATAATTGTTATTAAAACTAAACACAAATTTATTTTTATTTTATTTAGAATCTACTTGCTCATATTTTAAACGTTTTTAAAAGATAAAAACGTAACAATACATAGCTCAACCAATTTATTAAAGCCCTACTCTGTTTATAGGAGCGATTGCGGCATATAGCGCATGATTTTTTAACCGTCTGGATTTTAAAAATAGATCGACCGTTGAGAATAAGTGAATCGAGTATTCATTGGAGCTGATAAATGAAGGCTTGCATTCACTTTTCAAATATTCTTTGATGTAAATATCTCCGTCCGTTGTCCACATGCTTACTTAAATTTTAACACAAACTTCCCATGCCAGAAGCAGTGTTGCCCTTGCCAGTGGAGGAATTATGGCTTATTTAGACCTGTACAACAATACTGCGCATGGCAATACTATCTAACAGTCAGGTCGCCATACAAGCAACCTATGAGATTGACAGTAGAATAGTAAGGGACTGTGCGGAAATTTGTTGAAATGAACAGGTAGATAAGCTTAACAGCAGAAAGTCTCCATGCTGCTGGTTTAGTCAGATTCTTTTGGTGGAGCGATTAAAGGAAAGCTATACCCTGCGATAGACTTTTCACAAATTAAACAGATCTGAGGCAATCTAAATTCTTATTGCGAAATTAAGTGGAAAAGGATTTAAATCCTAGAAACAGTAACCAGTCTCCAGTAGATTTAGAAAAGTTTTGGTTTAAAATATGTAGAATCTGTGATGAGGAAATCGAATGATAAAACACTTGGGTGATTTCCGACACAGAATATTATGCTGAATATGATCCAGCAACAGAATTGGTAGGATATATTATAGGTAAGCACTACATAGATCGAGAGCAGTACAATAGGTCACTTGGTTGCAGTAGTTACTTCAATATATATACACTGCCTAAGTCTTCAAGGGCTATGTGGCTATCCGTAAGTATCCTTATATCCTTTCTGTGTATTCAGTAATGCCTTAGCCAGTAGCCAGTTTAGTATATTGTGAAACTTTGGTGTAAAGGACTCATTAATGCAACCTCATGCCTGATATTAATGCTCTTGCCCGTTCTCCTGTTATAGAAACCATATCCCAATGACACTTCATATAGACTTTTAAGTCTGACATCGGCGATTTTCATCTCTATCGAGAGTTTTCGTTTTATGGGGATCCCCGATTGTGAGGATATCCATTGTCAATAACGATAATCCCTTGTCTACTAACTGCTGCTCATGTTCATCACAAAAAATTCTGTACAAATGTTCATTGACTCTATCATATCCGTTCCGGAGGCTAGTTAATATTGTTTCGAAAAAAAAATCTAGATACTGGTGTTTTGCTTTTACACTAGTTACAAAAACAACAACAATGACCTTGTTTACAAATTATCGCTCTGCGTAATGTAACAACAAACACAAGCTTAAAAAATAATAAATAAGCAAACAAAAATATGCCAACAAATGCCAGCATAAAAAATGGTAAACAAGTTAACAAATATACAACAACAAACACTACAAGAATAAATGTAAATAGAATACACAAACAGCAATAATGAAACAATCATTTATAGAGATTTCAAGAAGGTGAAGCCACGAACATTCGCTTTCAAAAATATTTATCAGACTGTTTACGTTGCCATATAAAAGGCAAGTCAAAGCAGGAAACTGAGTAAGTAAAAGTTCAGTCAGTCTTGTGTGAAGACGGGGTGCGTTTGGAGAGAGTAATCGTGGTTTGAAGATCTCCGTTACCAAGATATGCGAACAATTGTCTAGTAATTGTTATTGTTTATGCAAAGGGTGTAAACAGAGGAATAATAAACAAAGCAATTGTTGTTGTTTACATCAAGTTGTGAACAGTGGATACACCGAATTGTGCGAATAATAAAGAATTTTAATTAAAATTAAACACAAATTTATTTTTATTTGATTTGCAATCTACAAGATCATATTTTAAACGTTTTTAAAAGGTAAAAACGTAACAATATTCTGAAGCTATTTCTGGTCTGATAGACTACAAGACTCATTTGAGCTTCAAGACTAAAATCTCTTTTCATTACAATTGTCTGACGAATGTTTGGATTATCTTAACTCCATCTGGATTAAGAAAAGTCTTTGCTTCAATCTATTTTCCCTTAGTTTTTAATACTCAGGACAAAGTAATATTATGCCAACAGAAGTGGCTTATAAGAAAATAAAAAAAAGAAGACTTGCCAAAAGATGAAGTGCATTTAGAGTATCAATATTGACACAACAACAGCACACTTAAATATTCACACACACTACCGCTAACTGTTGCTGTCACAGGGTAAGTCTTGTGATCAAATTTGGCGCCATTTATAATAGGCAATGAAGTTTACTCAAATCCTAGGATATCAGCATGTAAACCGACCAGGTTTGGTCATTAGTTAACGCCATTAAGAGTCACTGTCCCTAGGCAGTGAAGATAATAGAAGGTCGGTAGGCAAATTATGTTTAAATTGGAGTGGAGCAGTGTGGTTTGGTGTTCAAGATACCTAATTGTCTGTGCACACTGCCAAAGCAGCATACAAGGACAAAGACATTCGCACACCGCAAGACATAGGATAAATACTGTAAAGAAACATAGTCATTACCATGGTTCGAGCTCTTATCTAGATTGAAATCCTCCAGTAAGCTGATATCCGCTAACACCTATTTTAATATACAAACATACATTATAAGTTATTTTAACCATTCAATCAGGATATTACCTAAGTTCTCACACCGCTTATATTGTGGGTGTTAATTTTATACAATAGACCTAAAGTTTAAAGTGACTCGGAGCTACAGATTTTTTGAGAAACTTTCTTGTCAGTTTTTGTGTACTCTCATAGATTTTGCCAGGTATCAACTGACAGAAAGTCGCCGAAGAGAAGTCGCTTTTATTTTTCGACTTGATCGAGATGTGTGATCTGAGAACTTACATTTAAAGTATTCCTCAGTATCGTTCGAGCCTTTCTCTATGATGAAATCCTGTTATCCGTCTCTCTATGCTTTTAGATCCTTTAAATTATTTTAAATCTTTGCCTTCCTTTTATTTTTGCATGAACTCTTTTCAGTTGCATTATTACAAACATAAATTGTATGCATGTTTTGCATTTTGTTCAACACCATAATAAACAAGCCTACACTGAACCAAAAATTTCCGTAAATACTGTAAAAAGGGGTGTAGAACTGAAGAAATTTCGTTATATATCAGCTAACAAAAATGTGTATTCATATCTACGTCTTTTTTTAGTAAAAGTTTAGAAATTTAGTAAATTATTCATATTGAAAAAATTTCTTCATTTATTCATATTAAAGAAATTTCTTCAATATGAATAAAATGCTTTCGTTATTTTGAGGGATGTAAATATGACGAAATTTAATTGAATTTAATAAAAAACTTTATTCATATTGAAGAAATTTCATTTGAATTTACTAATAATTTTTATTTATATTAAAGAATTTTTATTTCATTGTATTAATATTTTTCGTTAATAATTTTGTTAATTTTAAAATAAATACATATTATTAATCAGTGTTTTTGCATACTGTATATATTACATGTTTTAATATATACATATACATACAATATTATTATTACAAAATGTAAATTAAACGATAAATGTAATAAAACGATATTCAGTTAAAAAAGTTTTATAATTATTATATATACATACATGTATAATACATATGTGATTTTAGTAAAAAAGTCTTGTGAACAGTTAAAAAGAAACTTAAAGATATTTTCGAAAAAAGAACATGTAAATTCAATAACATTAAAACATATAATAAAAAACCTACGTTTACAATTAACAAACTTTTAAACTTAAAATTAACGTGTTATTTGTTATCTGTATTTGTGATAATATTATAAACATATTTTTTAATAAAGGACTAAACCAGTATATATTCCTTTGGATACTCTAAATTAAATACAAAAACAGTTCAAAACATATATCTCAAGCGGTTAATGCTGAGTGCATACAATATTTTATGCCTTCAAAGGAAACAACTATTTTTTTTTTTTTTGTTCTAAAATTTTGTTTGCTACTAATACTAGGGGCTGTATTTGTATTTCAGTTTCGTATTTCTTTAGTATTTCTTCTTCACAGGCAGCAAAAATTAGCTGGGAGTCGCGAATAAAATATCTCGTATAACTTCTTTTCATCAATAACATAACATCATCTGAAAAAAATATAAATACACATCAAATGCATGTCTACACCCATGCGCAGAGTATAAAATTTATAGTAAACTTACTTTCACTTATAATTGTCATTTCTTTCATAGTATTAAATAAAAATGTATTTGTCTTGTCTTTAATTCGATCCTCCAACACTGGGCAAATTTTTAAGGAAAACGTTTTAAAGAATTTACGTATGGGCTCTGATTTTGGATACATGTGCGTGAAATCCATATCGATCATGTCATGCATCATATCAACGGCCTAGTTATCAACCAAGTGGAATGGTACTATTTGATTGCATATAGAATTTTCTAGAGCACGAGGTTCTATAAAACATTGTCTTTTTCGAAGTATTTTTTGAATTAATAGGCAACAAAATCTCTTCAGTGTTAACATCGTCATAAACAGCATCACCAAGATGTATTATATGTCTTAATTTTTTACACTTATAACACTTCATATTCGATCATGTCATGCATCATATCAACGGCCTAGTTATCAACCACGTGGAATGGTACTATTTGATTGCATATAGAATTTTCTAGAGCACGAGGTTCTATAAAACATTGTCTTTTTCGAAGTATTTTTTGAATTAATAGGCAACAAAATCTCTTCAGTGTTAACATCGTCATAAACAGCATCACCAAGATGTATTATATGTCTTAATTTTTTACACTTATAACACTTCATATTTTTGTTAAATTAATAAAAAAAAACACTTTCTGTAATTAAAAACACAATTTTTTAATATAGACACTTTCGTAGCACATGTGAAACTAATATTCTGACAATAATTCTTCCAGCGCCTACTTGGTTTTTTAAAATTTCAAAAATAAATAACGTTCTCAGAATAATTTTTCCAACGCCTACGTCGTTCTTTTTTTAATTTCAAAAATAAAAGAGTTAAATTGAAGAAATTTCCTTAATTTTACAGTACCATTGTACATTTAACAAATTTTCTTCAATTCTACAAAATTATATCTAAATTAACAAAAAATAATTATTCAATATGACTAAAAAATAACTACATTTTTTTGTTATTTTTATTATAACGGTTTATTTAATTTTGGGTAAATTTTAGTTAAATTTACACAACATTTATTATTTTTAAAAAAAGAAAAAAAATTGACTGAACATCGAGGTGAACGGACGTGTTTTTGAGCTTGCTCTGTGTGATATTAAACATTTTTAAGTGGATAAATTGATAAATTGTGATTTGCCTTATTAAAATTAAATAATAATATTGAAAAAACATTTAAAATTTAAAAACAAACAATTAACAATACGAACTTTGGAGATAACAAGTGCATATATACATATATCAAAACAATAACAATAAACTTCAAATATAAACAATAGCTACTTTAATACATAAACAATACAAATTCAAAACAATAACAACAATTCGCAGTTTCCAATTAACAAAATGTTATTCAAATCAACAGGTCCGACTTAAATAAATTTTAAAAATAAAACTAATTTCGTTAATTTGAAGAAAAGTCTTTGTTTTTAATAAGATGTATGTAGATTTGAAGAACACTTGTGTAGACTTGAATAAAAAATCTATAGATTTGAATATATTTTTCGTTGAAGGTTTACTAAATTTTTTAGTTAATATTACCTACGATATTTTTTTCAGTGTAATGGTATATTTAAACGCGCAGTTACTAAACTTGCTCTTTTACCCATAGAATCATCTCCAACTGGGGGAGGATGTTAAATGCTGATACGCCCCTGCTTAACTTCAGTTATTTTTATTTTACTTATTTTACTTTAAATTATTTTCATACCTAATGTTCTTCATTTTTTGCTTAACAACTATAATAGTTCAATTTATATTTACATACAGGCATACATACACAACTAACGATCATTATAATATTGTTCGTACATGTAAATGTTCGAAGTTGTAGACTTATGTTCGAAAGTCTCTTTTTATTTAGTATATAAGTATGTATGCGCATATGTATGTAAATTTCATTAAACACGATCAATATTTTTTATAACTTTGCTTTACATTTTATAACATAAATTTGTCTATTGTTAGATCTGCATTTGAATAAAGAGGTTCCAATCGGGAAAAAATAAATGAAAATCGTTTGTGTTCACACGAGTGAACAAATTCGAACAACCCCAACCCTGACATCAACATTCACCAATACACATCAACATTCACAATACACATCAACATACACACTTTCATCAACAACTCCTGCATGGTTGTTTTGATCCTTGTTGATCAGTTGAACAGTTGAAAATCGATAGCAAACAATTAAACATATTCAACAAACCCTACGCGAGTGCGATATAAAAATATTAGTATTTCTATTAAAACATTAACTTGTGAACATTAACCGATATAAAATTTGAAATAATTTATAATAATTAAATAAATTGTGAACACAACACATACATATATTGTAAAACAATAACATATATACATACATATGTTTTATAACGTTTTTGAATAAACATACAGAAATTAAACATTAACCAACATTTATTTACATATGTATACACAATTAAAATATACAAGGTTTGTACATGTACATAACTACATCTATACCCTACCCCCTCTTACACCCTCATACTAACCTCACCCTATAACCCGTTTATTCAGTTTGCTTTTAAAAATTGCTTTTAGCTTGTAAAAAATATTACAAGCTCCAAACAATTTTAATTGTATTAAGAAAAACCAGTAACAACAAGAGCAAGCCGCCATCGAGCAGCCATTAATCCAGAAAAAAATAACCAATAGCAGATAGTAGAATCAACAAGAGCAAGCAGCCATTAATATAGAATAAAGTAACAGTAAATACTAGAAACAACAAGAGCTCGCCGCCATCGAGCAGCCATTAATCCAGAAAAAAAAATAACCAATAGCAGATAGTAGAATCAACAAGAGCAAGCAGCCATTAATACAGAATAAAGTACATAACAGTAAAAACTAGTAACAACAAGAGCTAGGTGCCATCGAGTAGCCATTGTATCAATGTTATCATTGATAAACAAAGTGAATAAGATTGGGCCAAGGATTATGAATGTATCTTTCAAATTTATATTCCCTCAAAAACCAATGAGCTGACCACATATCGTATCTAACTTGGTTGATTACATAAGATCGTTGGCAATGCCCTAGTTAATATTTTGTATTGACCAGAACATCCTTTGAAACGATTGTAGAATTGCAAATTTTGACGTATGTTAGCATTATGAAAATTTATTTACGATTTTCCATAATATTTCCGATCACTAATAATACCTGATTCGATATTTTCCATTCCATGTCAAGGGAATGGGTGTCGTTTTATCAGAACTCATGTTGAATCCTCTTGATCGTATACAGTTAAATGTAATGTTGAGTGCATATTTTGCTGCCTTAAATGAACACACTTTCCACTCAAGAAGCTGAAATAGAAATTCTGAAATAGATGTCGATTTGAATATTCAACAATTCTGCATCTGTCTCAGTTTAATATTACATATTCTGTTATTCCGAGATCTCAAAGTTCTCGTGAAGTATTTGCAGCCAATAATTCAAGTCTATCGTCTGTGTGAACATTAATCAAAAATATGCTCCGAAAATTTCCCAACTTTTTTGTTTTGTTTTTTTCCTTCGCTTTAAGTGTCTATAGTGTTGGTTTCTATTAAATTTTCGTTGATTTTCTTAGAAGACTAAATCACTGAAAAAGGAAAGTTTAAAACTCAAGCCAAAGAGCGTAAAGTAAATCAATTTAACCCAAAAGTAAGATTAACTTGAATAACATATATAAGCAACTAAATAGTAATGCAGATTTAATTTAAGACTCTTAGCTAAACTACAAGCTGATTTCTATTCACTTATATCCTTCTGTGAAATAAAAGGAAAATGAAACACACAACCAATACCAGTAAATCCATATTCAATTACTTTTACGAGTGAATTTATTTTTCATATATATATATGAGGGCTATGTTTACTGGTTATGGTTTACTAACACACGCTAAAATGTATGTATGTCTGAATTTAGGTAATACATACAACTGAGTTAAATTTATTAAGTAAACCACACAAGTTCGGCCACCCAAGAGTTGTTTAAGATATTTGAAGATGGTTATCCCTTCTCAGTAATTGCTCCCTACACAAGCAATCAGGAGTTGAGTTTCAGTTAAGTTAAGCTTAAATAAAATTTCTTTTTTATATATAATTTATTGAATCATTCCTTTCGGAATTATAAGTATTCAATCCTAAGTATTCAAATATTAACCTAAAATAATACAAAAATAAAAGTTGTTATTGCCTCTGCAACGTACAACTAAAAGTGCTCATCAAAAGAAAATTTATCTGATTAGATCATTTGTGTGAACCCTCTTGAGACGTCTGTGACCCTCGAATACAAGTAAGTCTCTTACAAGGCGGTTGGGTTGTTCTGTAATCCTAGAGACGTAGTTGACACTTACTATTTTTATTTCCTCACAAACTATGGGCACCTTCAGATCTTTGTGGATGTTTCTCATATACCAAGGAGTGCATGTTATTATTCTAAGAAGTCTAGATTGCCGGCTTTGCAGCTTCTCTACATTGGATGGTGAGGCTGTTCCCCACAGTTTGATACCAAATAGGTTTCAATACTGATTTATACAAAAGCAGTTTTAGTTCTAAGTAAGGGTTGATTTAGGTCCAATAAGCCGGTAAATCTGTGATGTTCTGAGTTTCATCTGGGTAATTTTGGCAGCTATATGGTGAGCCCATTCAAGGCGACTGTCGAGATGGATGCCCAGATATCTTACAATATTATGTTCTTGTACTGCCACATCATTAATCTTGATGGGCGGACAATTTCCCCTTCTCAGCTTAATCGTAATGTGCACGCATTTAGAAATGTCGACTTTTATTTTCCATTTCAGCACCCAATTTTCCAATTCACTAACGTGAGATTGAAGTCTTTGTGACGCAACTGCAGAATCTCTATGAATACTTAAAAACGCCGTATCATCCGCAAAAGTAGACCTGTGAGTCACTACATTTGTAGGCATAACAATAAATATAGGAGCGGACCTAGTATACTTCCTTGAGGTACGCCAGCAGATATCTTTCAACGGGAAGAGGTGACATCTTTTGATTTTATTTGGAAATATCTATTCCATAAGTAGCTTTTTAGCAATTGATGCAGATTCGTTGGTAAAAACTGCGTGATCTTAAGTAGAAGTTGTTCGTGCTAGACCTTATCGAAGGCTTGAGATATATCAATAAATAGCGCAGAGCAATACAGCTTGTTCTTAAAAGCACGTCTAATTAAATTGGTAATTCTGATTCGTGCTATATTTTCGCTTAAATCCAAACTGATGGTCGGGAACTATGACGTTGGCATCCATATACGGTATTAAACTATTAAGCAGCATTTTTTCAAACATCTTAGAAAGTATTGGCAATAAACTTATTGGACGATATGATGACACTTGCGTGATGTCCTTGCCTGGTTTCGTTATCATTACTAAATCAGATAGTCTCAGACCTGAAGAACGATATTCTTGCCATTGGCGTAACAGTGCTTCTACTTTATTACAACAGAGACATTTTCGTTTTCAAAGGGGTAGAGGATGTAGATACCCTAGCAGCTTCAATTAAGGTGTTAGTAAACAAATTAATAAAATAAATAACATGTAATAATTCTTAATTTGGGCACTACTATAGCCTCCATATATATGGAAGACCTTCTAATAAATCCACAATAAAACCCCTAAATATCGGGATTTTATGAACTTTGGCTGTTAATAACGGTCATCATGTTGAAGCTTTATCTATTAAATTTGTTGTCATTTATTTAGTCTGTTTCCAGAATGGACAGACACAGCATTCAATAAGATATGTAAATAATAAAATTTTTAATCAGAATATGTTTTCTGCTTCGCTCATTTTAAAATTACTAGTGGATGTGAGGCCACGGTTCAAACCTCAGATCAGACATCTCCATCTCGGCGACTGCCTCTTAGCTGTCAGCTATAGGAAGGCCACCGTTCAAAGCCCAGTTCAGAAAATTCTTCGTCGTCCTCTCAGCAGATTTTTGGCAGAAACTTTGAGAGGAAATAAAATTGCGATCAAAAGTTTCTCAAATCCTGACAGAGGGATTATAATGACCTCTCGTCCTACCGGGAGGATCAGAGAAGGGGTCGAGCAACAAATCTATATCGAAGAATCGTAAAATCTACTAAGATAAAATACGGCCTTTTGCAGACTACAACTTGGCGAATTTTGCTTATAAAAATTAACTGACCCTGGAGTTGAATGTAAACGACGACAGGCAAAGACGGGTGTTTGTTTAGTAGCCCTAATTTTTATTGAAAACCCATTTTCATTATCTTTTACCAATTCTCAAAAGAACGTCATTACGTATCACACACCTCGTGACATGGTCGCCAAATGTTGCAATGATGTGAACTGGCAATCGATATCAGACGATGTGACCTCGTTAGATATTTTCTTTTGGTGTTCCCTTACACCGCATTCGCATTCGAATAAGTCACAGAACACAACGGTCCTCAAAGCTATCTCAACCCAGACCATTAGGCCAATACAGGATGATCTCTTGTAATCCATTCCTGTGACATTTCATAAGCGCGGATTGAATAAGTGTCTGTCAGTGCGGCTGAATGCAGTCAACTATTAATAAAAATGGTAGTCTGGTCACAATGCCTTTAGGTATATACCTCGGGTTTTATAATGCTGGACAAACTAGGCTGTAGTATATACGAGTATGTACATGTACAGTGCTTAACAATCAGATGTAATGACATACTTAAAGTTGTACAATTCTCGTTTGCTGATAAGATTTTTCTTGAAAAACTACTGACTTATCTTGAATGATATGCATGCTGAAGATTTCATAGAAAAAATCTGGTGTTTAGTGTACGAATTGCGGAACTGGCCCGAGGTTGGTACCCAATTTAAAATGTCCGTTATATCATACGGTATAGGTATTCCGAATAACCTGGTTAAACTAGGTAGTCCACAGTCGTCTTACAAACAGGGTGAAATTGATTATTAGCCGTAGTGTACGTGCAGTATTGCTAGGCTCTTTAGAAGTGGGCTGAATAAGTGGAGGGACTTTAGTCATTCTTCCTGGCTACTAACCTATTAGAAGGCATGCGGAGTAGGTTGTGAATATGAATGAGAAGAGAACACCATCATTTACCGCATTTACCAGTCATGCTCTACTGCCATTTTACCTAAATAAAGATTATTAAAAAATCGCCGTTGATTTGGGTGATGGTATCTTATAGGGACTGTTTTATTCACGTGTTGTATACTGATTTATATCATCAGAATGGACTTAACCTCTGCTATAATTGAGACCTTATCCTTTAAAGAGTATACTTCACCAAACTGAAAACGTTTAAAATTCTGGTCATCAGAAATCGATTCAAACCAGAAGCATTACAGTTCGTCCTTGAGTTGGAAAAAGATTCCGATTCTTAGTATTCTTATACTCATCCTCCATGCAATGATTTCCACATTCAATATAATAATGAGCTATATGAGCTCTGCAACGACATGGATGTTGTGTAACGCATTAACATCCAACTGCGCGGGCTCGGTCATATCGTTCGGATGGAAGAGGATGTTCCGGCGAAACATGTATTCGATGCGAGAGTTAGTGGAAGTCGGTGTGAAGAGAAGGTCGGCGTCCTTGTTTAGGTTGAAAGGCCCAAATTGAGGATTGGTGTGAACAAATGGCCAACCAGTTGAATGATGTGTTAAATCAGGCCGAAATTCGATAAACGGGTCGTTAATGTCGAATTGCGTAAGTGAGTATTCCGATTCTGACTGTTACAAACGTTACATCACTCTCAAGTATATGGGTGTAGGGTATGAAATGAGAATTAAGAAGTAATGTTTTTACTTTATTTCGGTTTTATTGAAGTATAAAACAATTTATAGTTCCCACATATTTATTGTCGGTGCAAGTCTTAAAAAGATAACTCAGTGATAACATTTCTGTTTCTGTTGCTTTGTACTTTCTATTGTTGTAAAATATAATAAGAAATCTTTAACAAGAAATGTATGTTTAATAAATTAATAAAAAATAAATTTGAAAATAATAAGAATTTCTCTGAGAATCTATAAAAAAAAAAATTTCGAATGAAATCGTATAAAAAGGCATCATAAAATAAAAATCTTATTTTTATTCTGCTGCGGATAACAGTTTGTTATACAATGGCATTGATTTACTTGGCTGCAAGAGGTTTTACAATGTAGCAGACAAGATTTCTTATGAAACTTTATATTTAAAAGCATTGCTTTTGTTTTGGAGTACAAATTTATTGCACCATTAAATTTGTAATTGATCATGCAAAAATCATAAAAATTTTTGTTCTGTCATGTCTACAACATTCCCACGTAAAAATACATGTTTTTCTGGAACAGCAACACATGTCCGATGCTAGGGAATGAACAGTACACGTAAGTTTAGGTTAAGTTAGAGGATAGCTTGCCGGTCACAGACAAGTTAACTCTTGATGTATATGGCCCATTGTGTCACCCTATCAAGTTACACGTTACATTATGACGTTGTTCCATGAAATCTACAAAATTGGATACTTCACCATCATTAATGGGCATCTTCACCACATCAAATACGTCTCAAAACATTCTTCGAGAGACTGGCCAATACATTCTGAATTCTTTCTGATTCCGTTGTAAACAGTCTGATGAAAGCTCTCGAAGGAGAGTGGCATTGCCTTAGCGAAATATCTATATATGTAAACATGTTGTTTTCGTTATTATTGTTTGTGTATTTTGTATACGTTTGTCTTTGCAGT
Organism: Sarcophaga rosellei; assembly: GCA_930367235.1. Classification (NCBI taxonomy): domain Eukaryota; kingdom Metazoa; phylum Arthropoda; class Insecta; order Diptera; family Sarcophagidae; genus Sarcophaga; species Sarcophaga rosellei. The sequence goes on from OV884021.1 coordinate 27,843,545, forward strand.
GTTGGTGTTGTCTGTTTGTTTACTTTGTTTCTCCCCTTTTTTATACTAAAGTTGTTGCTATATTTTTGCTTTTTCGTTGATCATGTAAACAAGTCTATTGTTTTGTTTTTGTAGCTTTTGTTTATCATTTTAACAACACCATTTCCATTTTCGTAACAATACACACATACATACATACATAATTGGTCATTACAACCCTTCAGTCAGGATTACGACCGTGTTTCTCACACCACTTACATATGTTGTGTGTCTTAGTTTTATATATGAGTGGTGGGACTTACAGTCCAAAGTCCACTCCGAACGATAGATTTTCTTTTTTGTCAAACTTTTTATGGTAATTTTATTTACTCTCAGAGTAAAGAGAGGAAGTCGCCGAAGAAATATTGTTTCATATTTTGTTTCGTTCGAGATGTCTGATCTGTGGTTTGAAATGTGACCTAAGGCGACTTCATCGCGAATCGTTACCTTTTCTTAAACCTTTTCAGGGGACAACCTGGAGGACCATCGTTACTTTCTCCTTGCCATGACTGTAGCGTGCCATGACTTCAGATTTCCTTGGGAATATGTAACCACTGTTGTAGCCTTGCGAAAAACGTCTTTACTGCTTATAATTTTTTTTTATATATATTATTGGCTTCCACCATATAACAGTGAGGTATAATCAGCCTGCTTCAAAAGATCCTAAATCAGCATGTGCTTCGTGTTTCTGACAAATTTATTTTTTCAGTAACTAACTGGTCATTGCAAAGTGCACCTCAGACATTGGACTTAAAGGATTGTAATCGAATAAATCAACCTTATTTTTCAACGTATCGGAACTCTGCAAAGTTATATTACATTGGCTTGCAATAATACTCTGCTAATATAGTAAAATGTGGAGAAGTGTAGCGGAACAGCAGCATATTGTGTTTACAGCCTTTTGAGTTATGTGTCCCAGTTGTGGTATATTTTACGAGCTTTAAGGCGAAATTTATTTACGCTGTACAATACAGCATGTATTCTATAAATAAAATTATAATACCATCAAAAGGGAGAGAGAGAGAGAAAAAAATACGGAATATAAACACAACAACACAATAATTAGAAGGAGAATATCTTCTATAGTTTTTGTAACATTTTCTATTGCTTCTGTTTTCCGTTATTTTTCGTTTTTTTTATTTTTCTAATTAAATTTTATTATTTTCTCATTATTTTATGTTATTTATGATATACGATAATAATCGTAGTAAATTATAATAGACTCGATCAATAAATACTTTTAAATAGGATAAAAAGGAAAAAAGGTCAATTAAGGTCAATATTGTTTAAAATAACACAACAATGGTTTGGAATAAATTTAAATTAAAACCTGAAAATGTTAATCAACTAAACAAAATTAAAATCGAATGCTTGAAATGTTTAAAATTTATAAAAAGTGAAGGCTTCCAATTTTAGCATTCATACACCATTTGCTTAAAACAATTTCAAATAAAATGCGATTCTTTCCTAAAATATGTCATAATGTCCTTTTTTACGAGTAGGTTAGCTTAAGTTATCGAGTAGCTTGCCGTTCACGGGCAATTTCACTTGGGCCCATAAGGTCCATTAAGTTACTCAGTGTGATGTAAAACCCCTCGTCATGATTTGTTAGTGGTGGATTTGAACTATTTCAAGCTTCGGTGGTAAAAGTTGAGTTTGGTGATTGTTTAGAATTTTATCTTTAGTGTACAGTTTCTTTTGCAGCTCACTGTAGTTCTAATGAGCTTGGCAGTGCCTTCTTGGCAACCCATCTGTCCACATAAAGAAACTAGACTAATCAAGGAGCCTATTAAGCATCACTGCTATATAGCAGACTGACTATCCATATAAAGACACTACACTTCTCAGGGAGACTATTAGATATGTATACTTGCCACATAAGTGATTAAGCAATTACAAAGCACTCAGGCATTCTAGCAAACAGCCAGCATTCTAAAGGGTTTGCAGTCGTAAATTTTATTATTTTATCAAGATGTGTAAAAAAGTCTCTTCATTGACCGTAATGGTTGAGCTGTCCTCATTTTTAAGAAAATATGATCCAATGATACCTCCGCTCCACAAGTCGGAGTCACTGTAATAGGTGCATTGGCTTCTGTCCCAAATAGAACAATTTTGCTTATTAACGTACCCACCAAGATGAAAATAATCATCATCCGAAAAGATGATTGTTTTTTTGGAAAGTCAACATCATCGTGATGTTTCTCGTTTCCCTATCTAGCGATAGTACAATGGGTCAATTCGACCTCCGGGTACTGTACTTGTCACAGTTGACAAGTACACGTTCTCTAACCTATCTAGCGAAGTGAAAACGAAGCGGATAGTTATGCGTCTTCAACCAATAAAACTTTGTAAGACGTCACACACTGTCGCGAGCGTGGCCAAAAATGGCTAAAGTCAATGTGGGAAATTCAATATTTTTTGAACTTTATCTTATAGAAAACACTTCTATTAGTTGATATGTAAAATTTCTTTATAAACTTTTTAGTAGTTTTTTAGTTATTGTATCTCAAAGTTAAGAATTCCCATGCAATATGGAAAATTTGTGCGAAAACTTGAAATTTGGCATATTTTTGTCATAGGTAAAATTCAAAAATTCTTTTGGTAATGACTAAATTATTTGTAATAGAATTGTAAGCCAGGTATGTAATTGTAATTATAACGCTATAATTGTTTACAAATATTAATCATATGTGAAATATCGTTAGCCAAAGTACAGGTCCTAAAAAAATTAAGATTTTCATACATTTATTAACTTCAGTAGTGAATTAAAAAAAACACCCAATATCACTTTTAAAATTTTTTTGATATATTATTGCCACAAGTATGTACTTTAACATACATACATATATAAAATTCAGCTGCTTCCGACTGCTTTTGTGGGCGTTATAAATGCTTTTTAGTGTCAACATCATTGCAGATTCGTGATATTTTTGAGCAATGGGTGCAACTTAAGAAAAATAATACAACAAATGTGTTGCATCATATTGTACAATTTGTGGAAAGTCGTATTCAAAGATTTCTAGCAGATATAGAAAAGGACTAACTAAAATTCATTCTATTAAAAATTAGTAATAATTGGACAAAAAATAGACGCGGAAAAAGTAGGTTTGAAACTGAGTTGAGGAAGTGATGTAAATTTTTCCAGATCATTGATTTTTTATATTTAAACATAAATAAATTTAATTAGGAACCAAGTACAAGTGTCTTTTCACTTATATGTATAAATTTAAATATTTTAATATATATAAACAAATTTTAAATTGTTTAACAAAATATTGTTTAATTAGTATTTTAGCTATGGTAAAAATTTATCCCTAAAATGTTCTAAGGATATACGGAATGTAATAAAATTAAATTTTAATGAGTTAGTAAAACATTTAGATCATAATTTCCGATTCGAAAAAAGTATATATTCAACTTTTTTATGTCTTTTTGATACTTTTTTAAAAAGGACATTTTTAAGGTGGGCGTATCCTTGCTCCAAATTGGACGAAATTTGGATTAAGTATTAAGCGTGTTAAAACTAATAAGTGTACAAAATTTTATTAACATATCTTTTATTTCCTCCAAGTTATAACAATTTTTAATTTCAGGATATATGGGACACGAATCCTTTGAGTTTAAATGATCAAATTTTAAGTATGATTATGTTTTACCAATTAATAGAGGTGTGCCAAATTTCATTACTCTACTATTACTCCTTCTATTTTTGGCCACTCGTTATATGAAATCGCGACAGTGTGCGTCATACCCAGATCTTTTTGCAAAATTCGACGTTAACTGGTGTGTAAAATTTTCAATCCTCGAGAGCGATGACAAGATTCTCTCTCAGCTATAGCTTCTATATTTTCGGATTTGCGCACAGAAGCCGTGGTGAATATTTAAATGAAGTTATATTCCATATATAATGGCATCAATAGGTTTTCCAATTGAATACAACTTTTGATAATGTCTCACACACACGTTGTTTTTTGTATATTTAATGATAGAAATCGCTTAATAAAGAATACCCCTGGGCAGCGGAATTTAATAAACTGGAATAATAAATATCATATCATCTTAAAATTTGAATTAGGGTCATAGCATACAGGGATACAGAATCAAAAACTATCTTAGAAGGCGATTAACAATTATTCCAGACCTTGTACGGCACTCTTTACTCACTCCCGATTCATCAGGGACTGCGGAAGCGAATAATCTGACTAAGCCAGAGTATCTTATGATATAAACTTTAAGGTCCCTTTTAAGACGGAACACAGTGTGAATGAAATTGCGAGGGTGCTTTGGAGCAAATCTTATAGGAGGAAAATCATGAGTACATTGAGACTGAAAAAATTGACTTGAATACCTATACACTAATAAGCGTCCTTACACGAGTCTCCGCCTTACATGTATGTACGTCTAAACTAGATAGGCACGGTATATAATAATGAATAGGAGCCATGTGCTGAAAACATTGGAAGTAAAGGGCCCATTCGCCACATCTCTTAAGATCAACATCGCAAATTTTTGGAACCAGACATAACTCATCTGAGAGAAGTGAGCTGATAAGGAATTTTTTATGAAAAATATTGAAACTAATGGTAAGCGCTTCACTAGCCTGGCTGTAATGACGAATGGCATCAGATCCTTGGTTGCTCTAATCTCCTCATCTACCTGTTTACATTATTTAAAAGATGAAATTCAGTGTCTCTCATTTCTATAACAAAACTGTTGAAAATTTATAAAACATTCCTTAACAAAAACTTTCCAAATTTCTACATTTCTAAAGTTGCCTCCTGTGAGGATTGAACTCACGACCCCTGGTTTACAAGACCAGTGCTCTGCCACTGAGCTAAAGAGGCTTATTGTTTTAAAATAAAGTTTATTACAAATATTTTTGCTGTTGCAATATAATGTCAGTGCCAACATTCCTTTCATGAAACTTTTGTTAACCGAGTTTGGTAATGTTTTATGGGTTACATGCAGACCCTAATTGACCACAACAATTTGCTAAAAGTCGGAAATTATAATAAAATGTTTTGAGGTATTGTAGTTTTGTTATTGTATAAATTTAAATTATTATGTTGTAAGTATATTGTTGTTATAAAAGGAATGAATTTTTGCTTTTACACTTTATTTGCTGTTGCTCTCTCTGCTTCATCTGGACTGTAACAAAATTATTTCGGGTTACGAGTTTACAAAAATCAAGCGATAATAAAAGGTTTTATACAAAACAATTTTAACAAAATTTTGTATGTTGTTGCATAAACATTACAAGGTCAGTGTTGTTCCCAACGTGGAGATTCACAAAAATTGATGGAAATATTGAATTTTGCTGTGATAGTATATTCGTTTGGTTCTGTTGTGTACGTGGCAATAATATTTGCGATAAACTTTTTCAATTAAATTGTGTGTAACTGCTAAATTAGCTTCGTAATCGTATCTAGTTTTGAACTTGAAGTCTCAGTTTTCTTGGTGTCGCCTACTTTTGCAGATTCACTATAGAGCGTCCATTGCTAAGAACACGTTTAAGCTGTAGATGTGCCATCTTTCGGTTTATTTTGCACTAAACCAACTATCAAGATCAAAGCAAGTCTAATGAAAGTCCCGGTGTGTAGGCTTATTAGACAAGAGCCCCTGGTTCAACCATGCGCTCAGATATCTCGAATTAGCAATCAGCATAAAAAATGATAAACAAGTAAACAAAATTATACCAACAGCGCTGAAAGAATAAATGTAAACAAAATACACAAACAACAATAATGAAACACTCGCCTTGCCTAAAAGTCAAGGCATAGTAGGCGAGTGAGTTATTGAATTTCAGACAGTCTTATGTGAAGACGCGATGCGTTTGAAGGGAGTAATCACGGCTTGAAGTTCTCCGTTACAAAGATCAGTCGAACAATTGTCTAGTAATTGTTATTGTTTACATAAAGAGTGTAAGCAGAGGAATAACAAAGGAATTGTTGTTGTTTACATAAAGCTGTGAACAGTGGTACATAGAATTGTGCGAATAATACAGAAATTTAATTAAAACTAAAACCAATTTTTGATAGGATCTAAAACTGTATTGTAGAATCAATCCGTTGTGATAACCACAATTTCAGGATTACATACTTTTTCAAAATTCTAATCCCGTAAATTTAGGTTGGATTAGGTTAGCGGATAGCTTGCCATTCACAGGCAAGTTCAATCGGTGGCCCATATGGCCAATTGTATTAACCAGTGCCGATCTATAGATTTTGGTGTAACTTTGCATATCAATTTTCCTTCAGAATTTTTACCGGAAACCTGCTGAGGGAAACTCGCAGAAGAAATATTTAGAGATGTCTGACCTGGGGTTTGAATAGTGGTCTCACGTCTAATAAGCCAACACACTACCTACTGGACTACGGCTACTACAAAACAACATCTTCTGAATACAAAAACCTTGCCTGTCTTCCTTTTTGCAAACGTAGTTCAAGTCAGACTTGAGCATTTAGTTTGCATTAGGCTGACTGTAGACTTGTACATGACTCCCTCAGCAAGCTGTATCAACTAAGCAGGGGAATTAGAAGTACAATTTGCTTATTAAGCTTATAAAGAGTAAAGCATGCTATTTTCAATCAGAATTTGCCCGGTTACTCCAAGACACAAGATTTATCAGCAAGCGTTCTGTATATCATGTCTTGCTTTGGCCTTCTTGAGAGGCTCTCTCTGCGAACCTTCTACTTCAGTCTACTGTGACATAACTGCATTGCCTGTTATTTTGCCTACATTAGCGTAATATAACTTCAACTTCTAACTCAATCTAATCTTTTTCAAATGACAGCAATTTTTGCTATTTAATTATTCTAATGATAGGAGATTGAAGTGAAAAGGCTTAATATGAATGACTCATCCGACCTACAGTCAATCTTCGAATAGGGTTGAATGAATAGGGATTAATTTTAACGTGTGGAAATCGCAATGCTGTTTCTTAACACACAAGCGCAACAATAATAATTCCTCATCTGCAGTTATGGGTGGTGTGAAAATTAATGCGGCAGACGCGCTTGAAAATTCAATTTGATGTTCGCTGGAACCAGCACATTTATCGAATGGAGAATTCAAATGCCTTAGTTTCTTAAGACGGAAGAAGAAATACTTCACTTCATCTGAACGCCCTTCTATTTACACCACCTATATCCGACCGAGAATGGAATACAACTTCTATGTATGTAATGGTGCCTCAAAGTCTATTTTGAGGCTTCTCGACTGCGTCAGGAAAGGGCGAAGGTACTCATTAATGACGGTGAAAATTGAGTATTTTTACATAGTAACCGTCTTTCTCGCACGACACATCCGTTTGTGGTCGATTAGCCAGTGGACCACACACTAAATTTCAGACAGAATTTGTTCCGGACTATGTGAAACTCCCTACCTGCAGAGGCTTTTTCTGTCATTTATAACATAAAAAAGATTCAAATCTAATGTCCACAAACACTACTCCCTCTGTCCTCCATTCCATAAACTATTTTCCTAATTCCAACATTTATTTCGTTCTCTGCATTTATTTTCGCAAATCGAGTGATGGAAAATTTTTCATCCATCTATATGGAAACTTTTATGACGCACGATATTGTAAAGTGCATCCAGCGGTCATAACTTCAGCTATAAATACATTCTTCAGTACTTCAGTATATAAATACATCGTCAAAGTGAAAGTAGACATTCAGCTGTATGTATAATGAGCCACATTGCCATTCCCTCATGCAACTGTGTGTACAAAGTGTCTGTATATTAATACAACAGACATTCTTCGCTAGTTCTTTCGAATAATATCTAAATCATGTTCTGTAATGTTCTTACCAAATTTTTGCAATGTAGAATTTAATATATTGTTACGTTTATACCTTTTAGAAACGTTTAAAATATGAACTCGTAGATTGCAAATAAAAATAAATTTGTGTTAAGTTTTAATTAAATTCTTTATTAATTGCACAACTTTGTGTGCCACTGTTCACAACTTGATGTAAACAACAACAATTGCTTTGTTGGTTATTCCTCTATTTATAACCTTTACATAAACAATAACAATTACTAAACAATTATTCGACAGATCTTTGTAACGGAGACCTTCAACCCCGATTATTCTCTTCAAACCCACCCCGCCTTCACACAAGACTGACTGAACTTTTACTAACTCTGTTACCTGCTTTGTCATGCCTTTTACAGTGACTTCCACAACTGTTCATAAAAATACACAATTCTCATGCCTATTTTTGGGTCATACCAGGACCAAATGCGACCATCAGAACATAATCTATTTATTTTTGTTTCGTCAGACCATGTTACAAGTTTCCACTGCTCAGGAGTCCAATTGACATGATCTTTTGCAAACTTTAAACTATGAGCCCTGTGTTTTGCTGATAAAAGTGGCTTCTTAATTTTGGTTTTAGCCTTCATACCGCACTCCTTGAGGCATCTACGTACAGTTTGATTGGATACATTCATTTGAAGGGACTCCCTAATATTCTTATTGGCCTGTATAGCGTTATCAACTGCTCCTGATGAAACAAGACGTCTCACCAATCTCTTCGTATGGCAATTTAATTTTTGTTTTCGACCACCATTCTTTTTTTTTTTTGAAAACGCCAAGTTTTTTTCGGAGATTGGATACAAATCCAATAGAAATACTATATTTTTCAGTAATTTCGCGTACTGATTTGCCATTTAAAATTTCATTTTCAATTATTTTTCTAATTTCTGCTGAAATTATTTTAGGCATAATTTTATCTACAAAAATAGTTTATTAAACTATTTATTGGCCAAACAGAAATTACTTTTAGTTACCTTTTAATATTTTATTAATATAATATATTTTTTATTCACTTAAAATCATATACTGCCGGCAAAAACACGCTAATATTAATGAGTTACAAAAGTGTTAACAAAAACTTAATCAAAAAAACATAAATAACGGTACCATATCAGTGTTGTATTTGTCAGAGCTGGTAAATATAATTTATTAGGTCCCTAACTAATATAAAAATATGCAACTCAAAAACTAATCATTCATAAGAAATTTATAATGAGCAAAAAGTCAAAAAATCAAGTTTTTGTGAACAGTTGTGGAAGTCACTGTATATAGCAGTGTAAACAGTCTGATGAATGCTCTTGAAACATGTTATTTACATTTATTCTAGTTGTTGTATTTTTGTTTACATTTATTCTTGCAGTGATTGTTGTTGCATTTTTGTTTACTTGTTCACCACTTTTTTATCCTGATGTTTGCTGGTATATTTTTACTTACTCGTTTATCGATTTTGTTTTCAATTTTAATGTTAAACGATGTGAAAGCGAAACACCATTTCCATTTTCTTAACATTTTTTTAATGTGCCGAGTAAACTTTATCACCATATAGTTTGCGTTTAAAAGACAAAATTCAAAAAAAAAAAAAAACATAAAATCTTATGAACTTTTTAAATCATATTAAATTCAGTATGCGAACATAAAATAAAAACTAAAAACTTTAAAAAAAATATTGTGTTGAAAACTTTATAATTGACCATGAGGTGGTCTTCCATATTGTTGGAAGTAACAAACTTTTTGTTGTTTTCTAAGCATATAGAATAAATGGAAAGTTTCTTTTAAAAAGAAATCTAATTTTGTATTTATTTGCTGTGAAAATAGGCCCGAAGCCAACAAACAACAAAACAAAACAACAAAAAGACAAAATTTTAACAGAAAAGGGGCACACATTGACACACAAACTTATAAGAGGGCCAGACTGTAATAGACTGGAATTTAATTTATGGACACAAAATTGGTTAATAGCAGGGCTGTTTAAATTTAATGCAGTTATCATTCTAAATAACCTGTGGTTAGTGTGTCTTTAGAATTGTAATCTTAAAAAAATTAATTTTTTTTTTCAATTCTTTTGGAATGCTTACCAAACGGACAGTGGCTCGTAGCAATCGTCATTGTGCGATGGATGGCTATTCGGCTTGAGGAGAGAAGTGAGACGTTCCTCTTCTTGTACATACGTGTCCAGCGGAGCCTACCAATATTGTACGTATCGAAATTTACTGATATGATTTAACGTGGATCATATGGGTTCATTAGAGTGGTCGAAATGGAATCAGCTGAAGAGCTAGTTCCAGTTGAATTGGCCTGTAGAGATTGCAATGCTAATGGGACAGAGATCAAATTGCACTTCGAATTATTTAGTTACAGAAAGTATTTTTTTAGCATTCTGTACGTGTCATTTGCATTTGCTGAATTACATTCAGAATATAAATTTTATACACTTGAATCAAATTCTAAGAAATTTATATACTTGCGTGTTGATTGTCAAACCATGTCAATTCCATGGTAAATTGTTGTAACAGTATGTAATTAAGTTTTCGATGGCAATTAATTGTTATCTTTTTTTAATTAACTAAAGTTTTCATCTTAACATAATAGTATATAATTGCTTGTCATGGCAACAACAATGGCAGTGTCCACAACATTGTCAATCAGCAGCCTCGGCTGCGCGGCAGTTAACTGAAATCGTACAATACATTTGAAGAAATATGAAGTTATTGTTGTTGATTTTTTTTTATTTTATTGTTTTAATGTTACGTGGAATCTGATGAAAGCCAAATTAAACTGATGTTGTAAAACTTTTGCAGCAACTGCTCATCAAAGTTTAAATACAACTCAAAAATATGTCACTATTTACTGTCATTTTGTCAACAATGAGGAACTGCTGATAAGCAACAAACCATTTTGATAACATGTGAGGAAAAACTTTAAAGGCGCGTACCACCGGTGGCCTGCACTAGACTGCCTCATCGGGCGGCGTGTACCACCGCACACTGTCGCGAGCGTGGCCAAAGATGGTTAAAGTCAATGTGGGAAATTCATTATTTTTTTACTTTTGTCTTATAGAAAACAGTTCTATTAGTTGATATGTAAAATTTTTTTAAAAACTTTTGAGTAGTTTTTTAGTTATTGTATCTCAAAGTTAAGAATTCCCATGCAATATGGAAAATTTGTGCGAAAACTTGAAATTTGGCATATTTTTGTCATAGGTAAAATTCAAAAATTCTTTTGGTAATGGCTAAATTATTTGTAATAGAATTGTAAGCCAGGTATGTAATTGTAATTATAACGCTATAATTGTTTACAAATATTAATCATATGTGAAATATCGTTAGCCAAAGTACAGGTCCTAAAAAAACTAAGATTTTCATACATTTATTAACTTCAGTAGTGAATTAAAAAAAACACCCAATATCACTTTTAAAATTTTTTTGATATATTATTGCCACAAGTATGTACTTTAACATACATACATATATAAAATTCAGCTGCTTCCGACTGCTTTTGTGGGCGTTATAAATGCTTTTTAGTGTCAACATCATTGCAGATTCGTGATATTTTTGAGCAATGGGTGCAACTTAAGAAAAATAATACAACAAATGTGTTGCATCATATTGTACAATTTGTGGAAAGTCGTATTCAAAGATTTCTAGCAGATATAGAAAAGGACTAACTAATATTCATTCTATTAAAAATTAGTAATAATTGGACAAAAAATAGACGCGGAAAAAGTAGGTTTGAAACTGAGTTGAGTACCTGGCTAGATAATGAGCTATTTTGTAAAAATATTTCTGATGTAAGTTTTTCTATATCATCGATTTTTTATATTTAAACATAAATAAATTCAATTAGGAACCGAGTACAAGTAGCGGAAGGGTCGACCATCTGTTTGCTATGAAGATGCATCAGAGCGAACAAAAAGAAGACGAATCTAAGAGCTTGTTGCGTCCATTTCTGCTGATGCTCTTACTAAAGCAGCAGGAAAAGTATATAAGTCCAAAAAAGATCAAATATCAGTAGAAAGAGCTTTAAGGCCTCTTTAGCCGACCGTAGAAATCGTAAATGTATCGTAAATGTAAATGTATCGTAAACGTAAATGTATTTGCACTTATAGAACGCTTAAAATCGTGTCATGTGTTTTTGACATAAAGAAATTAATTTTCAACGTTGATGGGAGTTCAGTTTGTTTACATTTTTTGTGATTGTGTAAAAAAGGACGAAAAACATTAAATTAGTACCACACACAATATTAATATTTTTGTTATTTACATTGTAGTTATAGCTTTTTATGCTTTTAAATATATTTATAACTATATATTATTGCAATTATACATAGTTATGTATGTTTGCATGTACCTTTTTTTCAATTTTTATTATATGTATGTATGTATGTCTCTTGATAGGAAAAAGTACTTAAAATACTATATTTAATATTCGATGTACATATGTATGTATTATGTAAACCATGTTAACAAATAAAAAAGTTTAAATATCAGAAGACAAAATTACCGAAAAATGGATACTGTGACACCCTCCCATTTTTATATGTAATTAGATTATAATTCTGGTTTTCTACATACATACATTTCTACAATGTATTTTACTTAAAAACATATTTATATTTCTTTATTCTTATTGTTATTATTATTATATGTTATATTGTTACTTATTACGATTGACAAATGCTCTCATTAGATTTTATAAAAAAAAGTAATTTGAAACAATTTTATTTATTTTTATTTATTTATTACATATGTACCAAAAAATTTAAGTACCAAAAAAAAGAGTAAAAATTCCCTCTTAATATTCCACATACAAACAGCCCATCACTGCTTGACAAATGTCACGTAACGTTGCTGTAGAATTCTATTTTCAACAGATTGGGACGTTAAGTTACGTTACATTATGGTGAAGTAAGCACTTGTATACCTTTTCATATAACAAAAACGATCAGCTGACACGACTACATCTACGGTTTCTACATTTACGGTTGGCTAATTCTGCCTTTAGCCTTATACATTGGTATGGATCTCTCAGTCAAACAATACAACATGATAAGAAAGGTAATAAATTCAATTCACGAGGATTGTTTTCCTTCCTATTATTTAATTGCAGAAGCTAAAAAAATCATTCCTGATGGTATTCATATTCTTCTGCAGAGATTCCTTTGCAAATTTAAATATTTTAATATATATAAACAAATTTTAAATTGTTTAATAAAATATTGTTTAATTAGTATTTCAGCTATAGTAAAAATTTATCCTTATAATTTTCTAATGATATACGGAATGTGAGAAAATTAAATTTTAATGAGTTAGTAAAACATTTAAATCATAATTTGCGATTTGGAAAAAGTATATATTCATCTTTTTATGTCTTTTTGATACTTTTTTGAAAAAGGACATTTTTAAGGTAGGCGTATCCTTGACACAAATTGAACGAAATTTGGAGGAAGTTTTAAGCATATTAAAACTAACAAGTACATCAAATTTTATTAACATATCTTCTTTTTCTTCCAAGTTATAGCAATTTTTGATTTCAGGATATATGGGAAGGACACGAATCCTTCGACTTTAAATGACCAAATTTTAGGTATGATTATGTTTTACCAATTAATATAGGTGTGCCAAATTTTATTACTCTACTATTACTCCTTCTATTTTTGGCCACTCGTTATATGAAATCGCGACAGTGTGCACCGGTGGCCCGCACTTACTCATGCTATTAGAACAAATGTAATACCAAATATTTAGATCTTAAGAGTTCGACTGCCGAAAAAAAAAAAAATACCTGAGAGTCACGATGTTCTATTTCACCGTAAAAATTCAAAAGATTTAATGAGGATGTGACAAATTCCCGCAAAACTACACAAAACTTTAAACGATACCATTGTATTGTTACTACACAGCTGCCGTCCGATAGGGCGAACCATGAATTTAAGCGCCGGCGTGAACGTGTTAAATAAACGGCTGCTGAATCATTATTAAAAGGTTGCCCAAAACTTTACTGAAGAAACTTTAAGTTAAAAAAAGATAAAAAAGCAACGAATGTTTGTTGCTAGGTCTGTATGCTGCTCCGATTGTGTTCAAAAAACCATCTGTAATATATGAATATCCATATATATAAACAAGTTCATTGTTTTTTCTGTAGCTCTGTTTATAATTTAAATGTTAAACGATATTAAAGGAAAACACCATTTCCATTTTCGTAACAACATCCAACGTAATCTGACCTGAGAGGCACATAACGAAAGGTGTTGTGAGATGTCCAGATCACTCAATTCAGGCCAGATGAAGTTGGTAATCGTCGACTTATAGTATCAGCCATTGACAGTGGTACCCTGGCCAACGTTGATCTCAAAGAAATATTATATACGTATATATATAGCCATCACTATGTCACCGAAAGAAAAGGTATTTCGATACAAATGTTAGGCGTGGACATTGGAAGTCGGTGTCGTTTCCTCATAAGCTCCAAATGGTTGCAAATAGGGTAAAACTGAAAACTTTGGTATTACAATGGACCTCATCCAACATAATTTTTTTTGTGGCTAGCGACCTCTTCCATGGCTTTTAAAGCGTTTACACCAATTTTATCTTTCAAAATGTAAAGACCATGAGAGAGATCTTAGAAGTCGTCGTAGTTTAGTAGGTAGTGAGTTGGCTTATTAGACGTAAGGCTACGGTTCAAAGCCCAGGTCAGATATCTCCCGGACATAATGAAATATGAAGAATTATTTCTTCGGCTCCTTCCTCTCAGCATATTTCTGGCAAAAACTTTGTGAACAAATAAAATTGCCGTGAAAAGTTTCTCAAGAATTTGCCGTTTGGAGTCGATTTTAAACTATTGGTTACCACCACTCATGTATAAAATTAACACACATAACATAAGTGGTGTGAGAACCTAGGTCGTAATCCTAACAGAAGGAAGAGAGATTTCAATTTGTCATCTGTACATAGGTATGATTTTAGGTTCAGGACTTGTAACTGCAAATAACTGTGATATATACCTGCATTATAATGAAGCGGTTAGAATGCTCTTATATGTAGTATAACAATGGTAATGTCCACAACAACAACTAGACTATATAAGCCTCCTGGTGTGAGTTTAAAATTGTTGCATAAAATTACTTCCTAAGATAAAAGGTTTCAATAAATATGAACTCAAAAGCGTAATACATATACACATTTAACAATGTGTAGAAGTTTAAAGTTTTATGCCATCAGTATAGGAATTGAAAATGAATATGAAATGAATTAATGCAAATCCTTGAATGCGATACTCTTCTGTATGTAAATCCTTACACTGAAGAATCGGGCAAATGCAAAACAGATGAACCAAGAAAAAAATACATATGCATTAAAAAATAAGTACAGTAAAAGGAATCCACGAATAAACAAGCGCCGAAAATGTGATTAATAAGAGAGTCACTACCAGTAAAACCACCAGTATAACCACCAATAACAGGAATTGTGTAGCGTGGGCTATCTATCGGTTTAAATTTGAAAAATCGTTTATTTCATATCTGGCAATACTTATGCCATTCTTTTCCGTCACAAAATTCAGTATATTATCTCCACTGAACGTAATGAAACGATTTACGCTTCAGCAACGGTGGGATTTATTGTGCAAACGAGAAAATGCACGATGATGTCGATTTTGCCGTAAAAAATCATCTCTTCATATGAAGCTCATTTTCATCTTGGTGGGTACGTTAACAAGTAATTTAAGGCTCAAAAACCCACATGTGATCTTGCGAATGCACCCCTTACGAGTGACTATTCGGTACGGCTTGTGGAGGCATCATTGGACCATATTTTTGAAAATATGGACGGCTCAACCATTATGGTCAATGGAGATGCCATGATAACCGATTGTTTTGTACCCGCTTTTCATGGCATTGATGTGGACTTTGTTGGTTTCAACAGTATGGTGCAACACGCCATACATTTCATTCGACAATCGATTTATTGCATCAAACGTTTGTTGGCTGTTTAATTAACCGAAATGGTGATGTCAGTTGGCCGCCAAGAAGCTGGGATTTCACACCGTTGGACTATTTTCTGTGAGACGTCGTTAAGGAAAAGTGTTATGCCGATAAACCAGATATAATTCAGCATTTGAAGGACAACATTCGTGATGCCATTGTCGATATACGATCCCATATACTCGAAAAATTACATGAAAATTGGGCCGGTCAATGGGATCCTTTGAGGTCAGCCGCGGCAGCTATATGAACGAAATAGTATTAAATTTGAAGTTCATTACTGGATCAATTGTAAGCGTTTTTGTTTTATTGAGTTTTTTAATTTTAACTTTTAAATTTCCCGCCCTATAAAAATGCATCTGATGTAGTCAAATAATACGAAATAAAAATTCCTGCCCATCACCTACAACACGAATTTGTATAACAAAGAGTTAGCGGGCATAATGATGATAAAATCTTAGCAAGAAAAGAATCTAAAAACATAAAATCAATAAAAAAAAGGAAACATTTTTTATTTTCAAAACTCGTTCGCTTGTTAATAACCTAGATCGCAGCAATCGTTACTATTCCGCAATTGTTCAAGTGATTGCAGATACTACTTGAAATATTTTTTGAATTAAAATTCATGAACTTTTGTTTGTCTATTCCCAGTTAAAATGCAATGAAACGATAGAAAATAAAATAAAATACAATAAAAAAAGATTTCAAACTGAATTCGTGTTGTGGCTTAAAAGTTAGTTATCCACAGACGGATGAAAAACATTTTAAATCAAATGGCAAACTGAGTAATTTATTAAAATTTTCTACACATAGTACAAACACATACATATGAATAGTACATATATACATACATAAGATGTGTATGAAATTGTTTAAAAAAATATAAAATTTCATAAAAATGTTTTTAAACATGGCCTTTGAAATTTCATGTTTTTTACACTGTTGACTTGTATGTATGTGGGTCAATCAGAATCAGAGTAAATTCATCCATTTGTTGAATTTGAGCGTGGCGTTTTGATTTATGGCCCCTGTTATATGTGCTTTCATATGAAATGTAAATGGGAGCTTTTTTGTAAACACAAGTTGGCCTTGTTCGACAATTATTCTGTCAACTAATTTTTATGTGCATACAATATAAGTAAGCCTCCGTAGTCTAGTAGGTACAGTCTTGAATTATTAGACATAAGGCCGCAGTTCGAACCTTAGGTCAGACATCAAAACGAAACGATATGTGAAAAAATATTTCTTCGGCGACTTACTCTCAGTAGATTTCTTTAGAAACTTGGTGAACAAATAAAATTGTCATTAAAAGTTTCTCAAAAACCTGGGGTTTGAGCCACGAGCTCTCGTCTAAGAAACCAACACCAAACTACGATGACTAGTTTTCTAAATAACGATGGATGGACATAGACAATGACATGTGTTTGCTGAATGGGCTTTTTATCGAACAATCATCGTCAACGATGAGTCCCACTTTTCGATGAATGAGTACATAACCAAACAAAATTGTTGAATACGTGAGCATACAAATTCACATAAGATACAAGAGCTTCTACATTTTTACCATTTAAAATATGAGCTCCTAGATTGCAAATAAAATAAAAATAAATCTGTGTTTAGTTTTAATTAAAATTCTTTATTATTCGCACAATTCTGTGTGCCACTGTCCACAATCTAATGTAAACAACAAGAATTGCTTTGTTTGTTATTCCTCTGTTTACACACTTTGCTAAAACAATAACAATTATTAGACAATTGTTCGATTGATCTTTGTAATGGATATCTTCAAACCACGATTACTCTCTTCAAACGCATCGCGCTTTTTATATGGCAACGTGAAGAGTCTGATGAATGTTCTTAAAGGCGAATGTTCGTGGCTTCATCTTCTCGATAATCTATATAATATATAATCTCTATAAATGTAAACATCGTTGTTTCATTATCGTTGTTCGTATATTTTGTTCACATTTATTCTTGTAGTGTTTGTTGGTGTATTTTTGTTTACTTGTTTATAATTTTTTTATGCTGGTGTTTGTTGTTATACTACTCATGGTTGCATAACATAACGCGAGACCTTGAAAAAGTTGGCGGTTATGGCACACATCGGGTAAATCAGGATTCTTTGGAAATGAATTATTGCCATTTACTATGGAGACGCTGATTTAATGTGTGGACCTTTTTGAGGTAATGCGATTGGGTTTTCATATAACAGGAGAGTTCAGTCATGCCAGGATACTGATCGATGTGGATTTTGGGCTCACAAATATTGGATCCAGTTTTTGCAGATTTTATAGTAAAGGTGTGAATTATCGACAAACTGCCACTAGAGATATTTCTGGATTGTAATAACACGGTGGTTTACTGGTACAAAACAAAGCAATTGTTGTTGTTTACATAAAGTTGTGAGCAGTGGCACACAGGCTTGTGCGAATTATAAAGAATTTTAATTAAAACTAAACACAAATTTTTTACTTTATTTGCAATCTATGACCTCATATTTTAAACGTTTTAACAGTATTGTAGTCTGGATATGTCCCGCAAGAATTATTACCGCCAATTCAGAGCTTTTTTGGGCCTGCTCTTGAAGATTTTGAGCTACAATCAGTCTATATGAGGTTTTTAATCGAGAGCATGTTTTATTTAAATTTACTTTGCAATAAGTACTTCACACACATGTGTTGCTTAGCAATTTATAAAATTAAAACTTAGTTTTAAGTTTTAAACAATTGTTAAAACATGACAAATGTTAACTGAGAATCGCAATGAATACACTTGCCTCTACATGCAACGTAAGCCTTAAGTTAATAATAATTGCATTTATGGGCTTTCCCCCATAGGCAAAGGCATTTATACAATTTAATACAGTAACAGAGCATTAAAGTGAATACAACCAGCATTATTGCCATTGCCATTGCCATCGTTGCTGCAGTTAGTCGCTGCGCATACCTTCTCTTGCGGTTATTTTCTCCGTTAAGACCAATTAGTTCTGGTCGTTATTTGAAACTAATTTTTAGTGCAATTGCCGTAAGTGCCCTTCTAAACTTTTGGCAAAACAGTTTATGGTTACTTAATGTGGAAAATTATTTCAAATTGAAAAACAATTGAAATGCAAATAAAGCGTTTCAAATGAGATTTTATTCCCCGAAAGGGAATACACATTTAAAGGCTTGAATAGGAAAGGAATAGTTTGTAAAAATTCTTCAGTCTTTTTTCGATCATTTTATTTTTTTTTTCGGTTAAATTAAGTTAATACAGCCCAATATACTGCGGCTGTAATAATAGTTCAGCCACAATGTTTTCATAGATTTGTGTATAAGTGGGTTAAATTTTACAACTTTTACTACTTCATTCATTCATTATTTTAATTTTATTATCTCACATACACACATATACACTTCTTTAGAGACTCTCTTTCAAAAAGCTTGTAATGGAAATGATGATGAGTAATGGCCATTAAAAAGGCTTAATAACTAGGGAATAAAAGCACTGCCAAAAGAGGTAAAGAAATAATAAAAACTTTATGAAAATTAAAAGAAAAATTTAAATGTAGCGGGTGGTGGTAAGTAAACTTATTCTCTCTCTCAACATAATGAGAGTGCTTTAAATTCATTAAAATCGAAATGAACAAAAACGTTTGGAGCCAAAATGAAACGAAGGCATGAGAAAAAGGAAGAAAAAATCAACTGAAATGCTAGTCAAAAAATGCATTTTAAAACACACAAATAAGGAATAATTACACGTTTTATGCCACTAAATTCTACTTAAATTAGCCCATTTTGGTTAGGGAGTTCATAAATAGCAGAAGGACAAAAGTGTGTCGCGGATAATGGCAAAGGAAAAAAAACTTATTCTGTTTGATAATGTAATTCGCTTAAAACATGTTACGATTTTACTGAAACAATATTTTTTTCTGTGTACTATCAACTTCTAGTTGTTTTCTTCCCATTGCACAACTTTTGTTACATGTAATCTTTACATTGCATTATTATATACTTTTTGTATCATGATAGACTTTTGTCTTATCCCGTTACTTATAACAAAATCAGTGAGTATCGTGTGATTATCATGTAATATTATATACTTTTTCTTGTATCATGATAGACTTTTGTCTTATTCCGTTATTTATAGCAAAGTCAGCGATTATCGTGTGATTATCATGTGATTATCTTGTGATTTCTATATATAGATTACAATTCTTAGCAATAGACCTATATCTATCCTTCTCTATCTTGAATATCTAAATGCATATTCCAATGAAATGATGCTTTACATTGGAATTGGTGTAAAAATGTAAGCTTATTAAATTATGATTTCTGGCGGAAAGAATCACTTACGAAATAGAACTCAGAGAGTTCTGAAGTCTGCAAAGAAGGTTTTAAAGAAAAATTTTAAATAATAATTAATTGTATGTAATTATAAGTGAAAAGTGAAAAAGTGACTAGTTAGTACAAAGCAAAAGGAGTTAGAAGTCCATAAGGAGTAATTTAATTGGAATTATTAAAATAAAAAAAAAAAAAAAGATTCACCAAATTATCTGCACTGGCAAAAATATATGGGTTACGCCTTCCACAAACCATAAGCCGACATACTGGATTCAAATTGACGTGCAAAGAAATTTCCAGAAACACCTCGGTTCCTAATCATCACGTGATCCTGTCTTTTTTTTTGTATATATATATTTTTTTGTTTTTATTTATAAAGATTTGAAATATGTTTTTCTTAATTTTCAAAGAATTTCTCAATTATATATTTTATTTAAATCTAAAATTAATTTAAATCTGTAATTATTATAAAGAATTTAAAGTCTAATTAAACTGTGCTAAAATTATTAATTGTTCAAACATAACCTAAAAAACAAAATCTGTAAATTATAAATCAATTATGACATAAAAAAATATGTAACCTAAAAATGATTACCTTAAATGTATTGCTTTATAATTTTTCTTTGTGTATAATCACTTAAATTTATATTTAAAAAAAAAAAGAAAAATCAATATTTTCTGTTCCATAAACCTGAAATTGTAACCTGAAATATTAACTAAATATGTTCGATTATAAATGTTTATAATGAATTAAATTTAATTTTAAAGTTCTTTAAATTTCCTAAATTAGTTTCATAATTATTTTTATTAAATTTGAATTTTATTAATTTTGTTTTAACTAACATTTTTCTTTAAGTGTATTTCTTTTTATTTTATCTTTTATATTAATCCTTACATTTGCAAGATATATGAATGATCTTACTTACTATCCCTAAACAGAATTTAGAGACAACAACAACACACATTGACTGCTGGGCCCATCATCTCAATTGCTGTGGATAAATATAATCTGTAAGTGATGATTACAATAATTTCATTCATATTTCTTTGCTTTATTATTTCATTCAGTAACATAATATAGTCGGTCCGTTTCAGTTTTGTTCCTCTGTCCGAATTTTTTTCATTCTCTTATGTTCTTTATTCCATAATTCATTTTGAAGTAGTAACTTTAGTTTGTTCTTTACACTTGCCAAGTGAGGAACTTATATGATTAATGTTAATTCTTTTTATTTCCTATTCTATTATAATAAAATTGTTTGTATATATTTAATGAATATGAAACATTAAATTATTTAATGGGGAGGGATATTTTCGATCAGGATGTGAGCGTATAGGCGACCTTTGTATTTTTCTTTATGGGACAGATTTAAGAAACTATGGGTATTCTATCTGTCATTGGCGTTTAGATGATAAAGGGATGGGAAAAGTGTACCCTATGTTGGCATATTCATCTCGCTAACTTTTCATTTGGTAAAATACTTCTTTTTGATAATATTTTATTCTTTTATTTATTTATATGCTTGCTTTATTTTTGCACACTCTGGTGACATGTAGAGTGTGTTATATGTTAATGCGTCAAATCGGGTTGAGAACCAACAAACTTAGTGTAGAGCTAGCGGGTAAACATAAATTCATGTCTCTTAACTTCTGTATTTGAAATGTATACATATGGTATATCGGCCTACATGGGTCTTATATTAAATATGTAGGTGACACGTTACATAAATAGCACCGCATTGCATATGTGACGTGGCGACGCATTACATATATGGCGCCCAACGCAAAGCACAGCAACGTGGAGAGTGACTGGTTGTTCTAATTTCTTGGTTTAAATTTTAATGCCAAAATTGGGCTACATTACATATATGGCGCCCAACGAAAGCACAGTCGATAATGCTAATCTGTTTGTAAAAATTTTGATACCAACGTTAGGCGCATTACACATATAGCGCCCAACGAAAAGCACGGTAGATAATACCAATCTGGTTGTCAAAATTTTAACACCAACGTTAGTCTACAATACATATATCGACCAAGAAAAAGTAAAAGATAGTATTTATGTTTCTGTCAAGTTGAAATACTCCTGTTACTTTCTAACCAATTCATATGGTTTATATGGTTTAATGGATCAATACATTTCAATTGTAAGTCATAGTTTTATCATGCATAAATGCTTCTTAAATCTATTTGCGGCAATACGAAATTATTGGTTGCAGTAAACCATTTAAATTTTTATTTTTTTTGAAGAGACATAAGATTTTGATAATATATTTTATGACATTCATTAAAATAATAAAACAACTTGATGTAATTGTTAATAAGTCTGTAAGGTTATCCAGACGTAGGTTTTTTTATTTTGCTATTAACATAATTTTTGATTTGTTAATGTTAATAAGTCAATAAAATCACCTAGATAGTGGTATCCTGCATATATTGTTATTAACAAGATACTTTAATTCAACAAACAATATTTTTTTTATTGTTAATAAGTCGGTAGAATCACCTAAATGGTAGCATTCTCCTTTGCTATTAGCAACATGATTACTTTGTTTGTTGATTTATACATTTGCCTTGCTTTACGCTCAACGTCCTGTCGCAATTTATCCTTCCCATACAAAAGAATATATTATTTTTTTTTCTTATATACTTTTAATTATTTTATTTTATTAATTTATATTATTTTATTAAGATTGCTTAGTTAAACCTTTAATTTTAACTTAAGAATTATACTTGAAAACTCTTTGTATAACTATTTTCTTTTCAATTATTATTTTTATTTGTTGTGAATACCTTGGTCAATAGATAGTTTATTTTTTTTTTGCTATGAATAATAGACATCGTGGTGCTCAGAGCGGCGTTTCTACGCGCAATCGTGATAGAAGTTTAAGTTCATCACAGAATAATATCACGATTGAATTTCAAGACCCTCCCACAACTACAAATTCACGTGTTGCACATTCGCCAGTGGTGAGAAGAAATTTAGAATCTTCACAGCAAGTACCTCAGACTGAAAGTTTTTCCAGTATGACAGCTAATATTAATGTCTCAGATACTAACCCAGTGGATAATAATCCGTCTTCTTTACCCCAGGTTAATTTAGGTAGTAATTCAGTAAGTGCAAATGGTAATGAGAATAATTCTAATTCTCATGGAAGAGACCATGAGAACTACAAGAGAAGAGTTTAGGAGAGAACTTTCTTCTATTAGGGACAGTATATCTCAAATGGGAAATACAGCAGGTTCTCAAGACAGACCAGCAGCAGATTTGAATACAGGTTATTCAAATACGCGTAATTTGAATTCTAATTCAGTTTTTGATACTATTAGGTCTTATACGAATGGTGAGCCAAACATTAAACTTGAAAAGTGGAAAATAGTATATGATGGCACTAGTTGTGTTTCGGATTTTCTTTTTAAGGTTGAAACATTAGCTTCTCGCACAAGATGTTCGGACGAACACCTTTTATCTAATTTTCATGTACTTCTTCAAGGAAAAGCAGAGCAGTGGTACTGGTTATTTTTGAAACAAAATCGACAAGTATCTTATTCTATTTTAAAGCATGCTCTGACTAAGGAATTTGGTGTTCCGGAATCTGAACATGATGTTATTCTAAAGATATCTCTGCGTAAACAACATTTTAAGGAGTCATATGAGGATTTCCATAGCGCAGTTGTAGCAATGAATATGAGGCTTCAAAATCCGCTACCAGATTGTACTCTTCTTGATATAATGAAGAGAAATATATTACCAAATTTGAAATTTTTATTGTTCAGTTCTGAATGCAAGTCTTTAAATGATTTTAGAGATCTTGCCCGCAAAGCTGAAAGGGTTCTGCGTGACAACAGATCGAATGCACCTGTTGGAGGTCAAATGAGAAACGTTAGCGAAATTAGTTTACCTGATGAAGAGGCAACCGATTTTGAGTTTATAGATCCCCAGATCGAGGCTCTGAAATTATCAAAACATTTCGATAAAGGAGATTATTCGAAAATCAAATGTTGGAATTGTCTGTCCTATGGTCATTCTTATATTTATTGTGGAAAGGAAATTATTAAACCTTTTTGTTTTAAATGTGGTCAGAAAGGATATTTGACGCCTTCGTGTCCTAACCAACATAACTTTCAGGGAAACCGACAAACGGGCGAAATGGCTACCGGGGACACTCGTCCATCCCAATAGACCCCGAGTCTAATTTAGAAAAGGATTTTGAATCAACTAATTTTGCATGTACTACACAGAAAGACTCTGAAACTGAATGGTGTGAAGTCACGAAAAAACCAGAGGAAACTTGTCAGTACAAAACTTACAGTCACAAATACCCTTCTAGGAGAATTTCGTAAGCTTGTTGCATCAACAATATTATCTGGCTTCGATGATCGTCCATTTGCAAAAGTTAAAGTGTTTGATGATTATTTGATAGGCTTATTAGATTCAGGTGCGAACATATCTGTACTAGGAAGAAATTGTTTAGAATTTTTAGAAAAGAACATGATTTCTTATAAACCTATGAGATCGGAATTATCAACTGCGAGTGGTTCTACTCAAAGAGTGATTGGTTACTGTACGTTACCGATTAATTTCAAGAATGTAACCAAAAATATAGATTTTTATTTAGCGCCTTCTCTTACTCAAAATGCGTACTTTGGTACTAATTTCTGGCGAGAATTTGCACTGGCTCCTGATATTATACCAGCCTTATCTTCAATTGAAGCAAATTTCTCCAATACTAATGGGAATTTAAAATTTCATGATCTTAGTCCTCAACAGCAGATTACTTTGGAAAATACAATAATGAAATTTCCGTCATTCGAAAAGCTCGGAGTGGGTTGTACGGACCTTCTCGAACATAACATAGATACTGGTGATGCAGTTCCTATTAAATGCAAGCATTATCCATTATCTCCACCTCGACAGGAGGAAGCGTTTCGTGAAATAGAGAGACTTTTAGATATGGGAGTGATTGAAGAATCCAATTCACCTTGGTGTTCGCCAGTTGTTTTAGTAAGGAAACCAGGGAAAGTTCGCCTTTGTATAGATTCACGTAAGCTCAATGCTGTTACGAAGAAGGATTCATATCCTCTACCTCATATAAACGGATTGCTCAGCAGATTGAAAGATACTTACTTTATAACCGGTATCGATCTTAAAGATGCATTTCTTCAAATTAGATTAACAGAATCTTCAAAAGAGAAGACTGCTTTTGTGGTGCCAGGAAAACCATTGTACCATTACAAATATATGCCTTTTGGGCTTTGTAATGGTCCTCAGACTATGAGCAGGCTTATGGATAAGGTTATACCTTCTCGTATGCGAGATAAGGTCTTTATTTACTTAGATGATCTATTGATATGTAGCTCCGATTTTGAATCTCACATGAAACTTTTAAGTGAAGTAGCAAACTGTCTTCGGCTTGCGAAACTAACAATAAATGTGAGTAAGAGTAAATTCTGCCAAAGAGAAATACGTTATTTAGGATATATTGTTGGAAATGGTTGTCTAAAGGTTGACCCAGATAAGGTGGCTTCAATTAGAGATTTTACTATACCAAAAACGCCAAAACAGGTTTGAAGATTTATTGGTATGGCGAATTGGTACAGATCGTTCATAAAAAACTTTGCTGATTTAGCTGGACCTTTGACTGACTGCTTAAGAAAAAGTTCTAAACCATTCATGTTAACAGATGAGGCAAAACTTTCTTTTGAAAAATTAAAAGATGCCTTATCAACCGCTCCTGTTCTAGCTCAGCCTGATTTCAGTCGTGAATTTATCATACAATGTGATGCTTCAAAAATAGGCGTAGGTGGTGTTTTGTTTCAGTTAGATGATTTTGGAAAAGAACATCCAATAGCTTTTGTATCTCAAAAGTTAAATAAATGCCAACGCAATTACACTGTAACAGAACTAGAATGTATGGCAGCAGTAATCTGTGTAAAGCGATTTAGACCATATATCGAAGGACTTCCGTTCCGAATTATAACGGATCACGCATCATTAAAATGGTTAATGTCACAAAAGGATCTCAGCGGTAGATTGGCCAGATGGAGTCTTAAGTTACAGCGTTATGATTTCAAAATAGAACATCGTAAAGGTTCTATGAATATTGTTCCTGATGTCCTTTCTCGAATGGATGTAGAAGAAATTGTTCCAATCGATGTAGCACGTGATATTGATTTAAAATCTCCAGATTTTCAGAGTGATGAATATAGGAAAATAATAGATTTAGTTTCCAGTAAGAGGGATTGTTTTCCAGATCTTCACTTATCGGATGAAGGTTTAGTATACAAACGAACACATTTTAGGCAAAATGATGCGGAAGAAGGGAATTTATGGCGTTTATGGATTCCTAAGTCAATGTCTGGAAAGATCTTGGAAGCTGCCCATGATACAACCACAGCTTGTCATGGGGGATTTGCAAAAACACTTGCAAGAATACGGCAGAAATGTTTCTGGCCAACAATGGTCATTGATGTAAAAGAGTATGTTCATAATTGCGAAATATGTATAACAATAAAAGCTTCAAACAGAATTTCAAAACCACCCATGGGTAATCAATTTTCAACAAATCGACCATTTGAGAGATTGTATTGTGACTTTTTGGGACCATACCCCTATACCAAAATTAAAAATTCTGTAGTATTTGTAGCTTTGGATCATTTAACAAAATTTATTTTCTTAAAGCCATTAAAAGTAGCAACATCCGCTAGTGTTATCTCCTACTTTCAAAATGAAATTTTTCCTACTTTCGGCGTACCAAGATTTATTCATAGTGATAATGGCAAACAATTTGTGTCCAAAGAAATGGTTGAATTTTTTTGTTTATATGATATTCAACACATCAAAACTGGTTTCTATGCACCGCAATCTAATGCTTCAGAGCGAGTTAATAGAGAGATTTTAACGAAAATTAGGTTCTTTTTAAAAGATCACAAGGATCATGGCGACAGGGATAAGTTTATTCCTCAAATATTATCCATTTTGCGCAGCGATTACCATTCGTCCATAAAATGTTCACCTTATTATGCATGCTTTGGACAGAACATGATTCAACATGGATCTTCATATAAAATATTAGATAAATTAGGATGTCTATCTGGTGAAGATTGTACGATTTTGAATAATGCAGATACTCTTCAAAAAGTTAGAAACACTGTAAGGAAAAATTTGACTATAGCTCATGAAAAAGCCAGTAAAACGTATAATTTGAGAACTAGGCCGATTGAATTTAAAAAGGGTGAAATTGTCCTTAGAAAAAATCATGTTTTAAGCAATATGTCGAAAGCAGTAAATAGGAAATTTCTTCCAAAGTTTATTAAATGCAAGATAAAAGAAAAGATTGGTAATAACTTATATGATGTAGAAGATCTTAAAGGCGTTTATGTAGGCCGATATCACACATCCGATCTTAAATCCTCATAGATTTGCCCGGCTATCGTGGGTCGTGCCACACGTATTTTGACAATTTTTCTTTCTCAATATGATGACATCTAAGGAATGAGCAAGTAAAATCTTTTTCCTGTTCGTCATTTCATAGTTAATCAATGAGCGAAGCAGGTTTGTTACGATTTTACTGAAACAATATTTTTTTCTGTGTACTATCAACTTCTAGTTGTTTTCTTCCCATTGCACAACTTTTGTTACATGTAATCTTTACATTGCATTATTATATACTTTTTGTATCATGATAGACTTTTGTCTTATCCCGTTACTTATAACAAAATCAGTGAGTATCGTGTGATTATCATGTAATATTATATACTTTTTCTTGTATCATGATAGACTTTTGTCTTATTCCGTTATTTATAGCAAAGTCAGCGATTATCGTGTGATTATCATGTGATTATCTTGTGATTTCTATATATAGATTACAATTCTTAGCAATAGACCTATATCTATCCTTCTCTATCTTGAATATCTAAATGCATATTCCAATGAAATGATGCTTTACATTGGAATTGGTGTAAAAATGTAAGCTTATTAAATTATGATTTCTGGCGGAAAGAATCACTTACGAAATAGAACTCAGAGAGTTCTGAAGTCTGCAAAGAAGGTTTTAAAGAAAAATTTTAAATAATAATTAATTGTATGTAATTATAAGTGAAAAGTGAAAAAGTGACTAGTTAGTACAAAGCAAAAGGAGTTAGAAGTCCATAAGGAGTAATTTAATTGGAATTATTAAAATAAAAAAAAAAAAAAAGATTCACCAAATTATCTGCACTGGCAAAAATATATGGGTTACGCCTTCCACAAACCATAAGCCGACATACTGGATTCAAATTGACGTGCAAAGAAATTTCCAGAAACACCTCGGTTCCTAATCATCACGTGATCCTGTCTTTTTTTTTGTATATATATATTTTTTTGTTTTTATTTATAAAGATTTGAAATATGTTTTTCTTAATTTTCAAAGAATTTCTCAATTATATATTTTATTTAAATCTAAAATTAATTTAAATCTGTAATTATTATAAAGAATTTAAAGTCTAATTAAACTGTGCTAAAATTATTAATTGTTCAAACATAACCTAAAAAACAAAATCTGTAAATTATAAATCAATTATGACATAAAAAAATATGTAACCTAAAAATGATTACCTTAAATGTATTGCTTTATAATTTTTCTTTGTGTATAATCACTTAAATTTATATTTAAAAAAAAAAAGAAAAATCAATATTTTCTGTTCCATAAACCTGAAATTGTAACCTGAAATATTAACTAAATATGTTCGATTATAAATGTTTATAATGAATTAAATTTAATTTTAAAGTTCTTTAAATTTCCTAAATTAGTTTCATAATTATTTTCATTAAATTTGAATTTTATTAATTTTGTTTTAACTAACATTTTTCTTTAAGTGTATTTCTTTTTATTTTATCTTTTATATTAATCCTTACATTTGCAAGATATATGAATGATCTTACTTACTATCCCTAAACAGAATTTAGAGACAACAACAACACACATTGACTGCTGGGCCCATCATCTCAATTGCTGTGGATAAATATAATCTGTAAGTGATGATTACAATAATTTCATTCATATTTCTTTGCTTTATTATTTCATTCAGTAACATAATATAGTCGGTCCGTTTCAGTTTTGTTCCTCTGTCCGAATTTTTTTCATTCTCTTATGTTCTTTATTCCATAATTCATTTTGAAGTAGTAACTTTAGTTTGTTCTTTACACTTGCCAAGTGAGGAACTTATATGATTAATGTTAATTCTTTTTATTTCCTATTCTATTATAATAAAATTGTTTGTATATATTTAATGAATATGAAACATTAAATTATTTAATGGGGAGGGATATTTTCGATCAGGATGTGAGCGTATAGGCGACCTTTGTATTTTTCTTTATGGGACAGATTTAAGAAACTATGGGTATTCTATCTGTCATTGGCGTTTAGATGATAAAGGGATGGGAAAAGTTTACCCTATGTTGGCATATTCATCTCGCTAACTTTTCATTTGGTAAAATACTTCTTTTTGATAATATTTTATTCTTTTATTTATTTATATGCTTGCTTTATTTTTGCACACTCTGGTGACATGTAGAGTGTGTTATATGTTAATGCGTCAAATCGGGTTGAGAACCAACAAACTTAGTGTAGAGCTAGCGGGTAAACATAAATTCATGTCTCTTAACTTCTGTATTTGAAATGTATACATATGGTATATCGGCCTACATGGGTCTTATATTAAATATGTAGGTGACACGTTACATAAATAGCACCGCATTGCATATGTGACGTGGCGACGCATTACAAACACTTTAACAAAGTTTTCTTAAAGCGTGATTAAAATAAAAATTTTCTTTTATTTAAATTGATTTTTTAATGGGAATTGAAAGAAAATATCAGCTTAAATAGCCGTAATCTAGTAATTGTGCGTTGGCTTTATTAGACGAGGGCTCGTGGTGCAAGCCCCAGCTCAGATAAGACCTTGAGCAAGACAAAATATGAAAGAATAGTTCTTTTGACGACTTACTTTCAGCTGTCTGTTAGGCCCTGAAAATTAAATTGCCCCGTCCGTTACTGCCAGTGAATACATTGCTTTGATTTACAGGGCCGACCTTTAATGCTTTTGAGTTTTTCTTTATACTGTTTCCAACTCCTTGCACGGTAGGTCCATTATGAAAAATTTATTCACGCCTTAAAGCTCAACAAGTAGTCATGGTTGTATCCCAACCTTTACAATCAGCGACTTCCTCTCAGCAGATGTCTGGCAAGGACTGTGAGAGTAAATAAAATTGTCATGAAATGTTTCTCAAACATCGGATACCAATATATACCAATTATATATGTAAGTACGTTTCATGCAATAAGGGAACTTATCCCACAAAATCGCAATATTAGAACCTAGCTTCTCACGCCACCCCTGTTCTGTGTGTTAATTAGTATCCATGAGTGGTAGGGCATTCAGTTTAACGTCGATCCCGACCGACAAACTGGATCAACTTTTCACGATAATTTTGCTTTCCCTCAGCATTTTTGGCAGAAGACTGGTGTGACAAAGTCATCGAAAGAAATGTATTTTCCATATTTTGGTTTGTAATATAAGCGAGTTGAGTAAGCAAAGCTTTGAACCATGGACTATCAACACTCTACATACTAGACCACAGTGATTTTACTATCGGGAAATATTTTGTTTTACATTCATGTATACACACCTAGCTTCTCACACTACTTATGTTGTGTGTGTTAATTTTATCCATAAGTGGCGGGACCAACAGTAGGTACTGTTTAAAGTCGAATATATTTTTGAGAAATATTTCTCGCAATTTTATTTACTCTCAGAAACATTTGGTTTAGAGGTTTGCTGAGAGGAACTCGCAGAAGAAATATTTTTAATATTTCAATTTGATCGAGATGTCTCAGCTTGGGTTTGAACCCTAATAAGACAACACAGTACCTACTAGACTTCATTTCGTTTACTTTAAGCAAAATTCCTGGATTACGTTACAAATGAAGTCGTTCGTTCCTTCACTAATTTTTCATGTGTGTGTGATAGCCGTACAGAAGAATTTGTTAAGTCTTCAGTCATTAGACACTGCTCACTCTTTCCCTAACACCATAAACTTTTCATTTTCTTGTGTTTTTGTTAGAATATCGCGGCATTTCTTAAAAAAAAAAATATTTAAAAGATTTTGATTAATTGAGGTTCCTTTTTCTCCGATCAGTTTTATACTCATGGATTATGCAGTGGAATCCATGATGAAATATTTATGGCCCAAGCTGGGTGATTATATGAGTTTAATAGGATATTAAAAAAGTTTATCCTTTTATAAATTCATTTTGATGCAGAGTATGCAGAGATACTGCGGTATGATTTCTTTTTACATATAAAATAAGATTCTTGTAATCACACCATGTACCATAAACCATGTATCGTCTGATGCATACACACATAAGTGTGTAAGTGAGGTGTACCACTATGATGAAGACTAAACCGCAGTTGCACCCAATAAATCTAAAGCCAACCATCTTTATCTTTATGTTTGTGGATCCCTTTTATTATAACCCTGCAGTCAATTTGGGTCCATATGTCTTTTTGTCAACAGCACTGGTTCAAATGTCTCCAATCTTTCAATATAAAAAATGCAGAGACAAAAGATGTGGTGTATATCTAGTGACATTGTCAATAAACAACTAATTGTACACCATACAATATTCTATTTACATATATGTCTTTATTGAAATATATCTCTGCTGTTGACATTTATATTTTAAGTTTTATTTTGGAAATTTTTGAGTAAAAGAAATTATAAAAGGCAAATTAAAAAACAAATTGATTTATATAAAAATTGAAGTGTAAATACTAAAATAGTTTTGAGTGAAAGAAATTAAACAGTGTCAACGAAGCTATAGACAAAGGAGAAAATTAAAAAATAGTTCATCGAAACGGCCCCATCCGAAAAATACTTGAAAAACTTTTATGTTTTTTAAAAGATGAAGACCTGGAAGTTCCACTTTCTGCAGAAACTTTATTGGACCAAAACAAAAAAATTTTGGTTAGAAACATATCACCTGGTAGCTATTGTTACATGGGTATAGAAACGCAATTAAGAAAAGGAAAATTAAAATATTTTCCACCTCAATGTAAGTTTCACCAAGCCTTTTAGTGCTACTGATTTGTTTTTCTGTTTTGTTTTTTTTTGTAGCTAATTCAAAGTGCGGTTGCTGCCAAGAGATCTCAAAACAGCTTGATGCAATTGAAAAGCAGCAAAATAGTTTGGTAGAAATTTAAGCTGAACACAAAGTGTTGCTAGATAGATTGGTTTCCCAAAATTCCATAGTCGATAATATTATTATTATATATAATTTTTTGTTAAATAAACTTATCATTGAAACAATTGTGTACGATTTAATTTATTTGCTTAGGTACCGGCTTAAAGACCCTAATATTAAAAAAAGTAAAAAAAAAACTAGTGACAATGTCGCTAGCATGACACCATCTATTTACTATTGATATTGCCTACAGGAAAGTTCCATAAGTTATAGAAATGTACTAGTAAATTCCTGGTTCTAATGTCACCATATGGATCCATGAGAAGTACCTAGTCAATACCAAGTCAATAGTCATAATGTCACTAGAGGATTTTCAATGACACCGACATGTTAAATGTCTATAGCACTAAGCCTTGTACGAGATATATTTCGACACTAGTACTGTTGACAAAGTCAATAGCGATTCAGCACATTTTTTATATTGACATTTCCTACAGGGAAGTAACATATACACACTTGTATAAATACCTATGCCTGAATATGTACACGTTTTTGGTACCATTTCCCATTTTCCTCTTTTAACGGCTAAAGACATGGTGGTGGTATGCATACAAAATAGTTCGATGCCTGCCATCAATCTTCTTTTTGATGAAAATTGTTTTAATTTTACAAAACTACGCGCAATAAGACTAAACGCATTGTATGTACATATGTGTTAAGTGGTTGGGATGTATTTATGTATTAAGACGTATTAAGAGTGTGTGTACCAAAAATAGGGAAACCAAAAGAGTTTTTAATATACAATTTAATAGCAATAACGCACCATTTTATCGGAGTCAGTTAAATATTGGGGAGTAATAATAGCAGTAACTGTAGTCTAGTAGGTAGTATTGGCTTATTAGACGTGAGCACGGGGTTTAAAGCATGAGCTCAGACATCACGAACAAAACGAAATGGCAATTTTCTCTCAGTAGTCTTCCGGGAAATACTGTCAGAGTAAATACAATGGCCTTGAAAGTTTTTAAAAAATTTATAGTTCGAGGACCAATTACGTAAATAATAATCGACAATCTCGGATAAGCTATGACTATGAAAAAGCATCATAAATTGCGGTAACATTATCGATGAGGATGCGAATTGTAAATGCATTTAGACTGTGTGTTAAAGCGCAATAAAGAAGAAAATATAAATGATTTTGATAAGATAAGATCGACCTCTTGGGCAATCCGATAGGTTAGTCCATATACCTTTGCCTCTATATTATGTTCTAATTGCATTCCCTGCTTCATGCAATTTTTCTAATTCTTTACATACGTTTCATCACAATATTAATCCCTATTGGTTATAAATTCTATTGCCTTGCCCTTACCACTACTCTTTCTTCAAAGTCCAGTAGTTTTCTGTATAAGAAATTGTAACGGGTCATTATTAAGCGCTTGCTGAAAGACTTTTTGATACCACTACGTGCGCGATCTTTCTAATGTACACCAAGGCTGACTGGCGCAGAAATCATGCCAAATTTAACAGATGGGGGTTTGATATTTTCCTCCATCTTACTTTAAAGCCTTCCTTGTATTTTGAACTATATGATTTCCTTTTATTTTCCTCATAAAGCCCGGTAACTTTAATATCAATGCACGTATGTATAAATTAATCCGCAAAGGAGATTCTGAAACAGTCTAAATAGAGATACATGTGCATGGCATACGTTTAAATGCAGTTAGTGTGATTTAACTGCCCAATTCGATTTTCGCAAACTACAATTGCTAAAAAGATAATCAAAAGCAAGTGGTTGTGCAAAATTCTTTTTGCTTTCTTAAATGTTAGCCAAAATGCTTTGCTTTGTTTGGATTTGATTGCGGTTGGTTGTTGCATTTGGTTTCAATAGCGATTTTTTCAGTGATAAAGGCATTAGAAGTCTAAAAGAAAAACTGGAAATGATTTATTTTTTTGTTTACGAAGGAAAAGGCGATTCAGTCTAAATACTGCTAAATAGCGTACAACAAACTGTTGGCATAGAATCACTC
Organism: Sarcophaga rosellei; assembly: GCA_930367235.1. Lineage (NCBI taxonomy): Eukaryota > Metazoa > Arthropoda > Insecta > Diptera > Sarcophagidae > Sarcophaga > Sarcophaga rosellei. The sequence continues at coordinate 27,877,936 of OV884021.1, forward strand.
ACTGAAATAACGCATAGATTTGAAATCTAAAGTTAATTTGTTGCATTTTAGCGCAGACTACTCGATGATTGATGGTGATTAAAACTGCTTTGGTTTTGGCAAAATTGGTAAGGCAAATCTCTATACGAAGACAACGCAAAGGAACACATAAGAGTGTTTGGTTTTGAAGTGGAATGCGTTTTAAGCGGCCTGTCTTTGAGTTCAAATGTTGACTTATACTATTGAAACGGAATTCAAATTTAAAATTTGTATTCATTGTGTGTACAATGAATTACTACATAGTAAAACTTTAAGTTTCCTACCAGGTAGTCAACTAAAGTCTGTATGCCCTTATCTTGTAACACGCTAGTAACAGAAATAAATTGAGTGCATGTATGTTGGATTGGGTTGTGGTCCACGGTGGTTTATGGTTTCTTCACAAAAAAGTCGGACGGATCAAATCGAAAGACTTCGGAGACCACTTTACATCACCTCCACGTGAGATGTATCATGCTCTCAAATTACTATGTGACACGTAGTGCCGACCTGTTGAAACTACATGTCTTTCGTCCAATTCATACTAACATACATACATTAATAATTGGTCATTACAACCCTTCAGTCAGGATTACGGCCTAGCTTCTCAAACCACTCATGTTGTGTGTGTTAATATTATATATAAGTGACGGGATCTTGATTTTTTGAAGAAACTTTTCATGGGTAATCCGATCGTTCTTCTCAAGAGTATTAGAAGATCTCGTGTAAGACAAGAACTGATGTTCCAAAAAAAATTGTTATCATACAATCTTAGGGCACTGAAATGAATGTAATAATCTCCAAACAATCACTTTTTCTGGATGCTACAGCTTTTTTTCAATCAAACCCCATAAAAGACAATTTCTTATTGACCAAAAGAGAAATGAGATTCAATTTTGAGGAAAATTTTATTCGAAAAACCTACATTGGAACCCTTCTGCTCAATCACCGAATATACGCGAGTGTAAGTGGCCAACAGTCTTTAATTGTTACCCAATGCAAATTACGTAATCAGGAGCCGCACAGAGGGGCATTTTTCCTGAAAACCTGGCCAAAATTAATAGAAGTGTTTTATGAGTTAATGGGTGGAATTTTTTGATAGTGTTAGTGATAATTAGGCCCAAGGATGAACCCAACTGATTTTTGTTCAAATCGGTCCGTGATTTCGCCTAGCCCCCATACAAATTCCCCCCGAAATTCACTTATTTACACATAATTATTTTAATTATGCAACAATCATGATAAAATTTAGCATGGATCAGTTCAGAGTACTAAAAAATCATGGTGTAAAGTTTAGTGAAAATCTTATCACATTTGACCCCAGCCCCCATATAAAGTCCCCTTTAGAAATTCACGTTTGCGCTTATAAATGACTTAAAAACATCTGTATAGTGATGAAATTCGGTATGAAAATGTGTTTTGTAAATCTAAATCATATTATCAAATTTGTTATGGTCGGTCCATAATTTCCCCTAGGTCCAAAATAGGGCCCCTTAAGAAAATATGTTCAGCTATTATAATTGGCTTAAAAATTTTATTTCCTCGATGAAATTCGACATGAACATGTTCAATATAAATATGAATCATTTTATCTGATTTTATTACGATCGGATCATAAGTGCCCCTAGGTACCACATACGGCCCATTAAGAAAATCAAACATACATCTCATATTGTTATAATAGTCGATATATGCAATTAAGTTTTTAAAGTTCTATGATAATTAATATTTATTTCTAATACACATTTATTTTACATTATTTAATACTTGTGTAACCTAAAAATACTTAAAAAGTGAAGCTAACTACATTCGTTAAAATCGTTATCATTTTCATCACCAATGTCAGGAAGGAGTAATTTAATAGTATCTGATGAAAATACTTTTCTATTCCTTCGCGATTTTTGTGTACTGCAGCTTATAAAAGGGTAATTTTATTACTTTTAACCAGTTTACAGATGAAAAGGATGAAAGGAGATTTCATATTTAATTGTGGTGTATAACAATTGCTACTTTCAGTTATAAAAATCCTATGTATTTCGTTTTTTGGTAGAAAAAGGGTATTTTTTTTTTTTAATTTTTCAAAAAAAAGTAAAATTTTCAAAAAATCGCCAAAAATAATTGCGCAAATTTGCGCAAACTCTTTTTCTGTTCCTGGATGTAGAGAGATCATATTTTCTTGCGGTATAGAATATTAAACTACTAAAAACTACTTTCACCTTTAAAATCCTTATCTTTTTTTTGGGGAGGGTAAAAAATGTGAAATTTTTATTATTTTTAAATTTTGGACGAATAATTTTAACATTAATATATGAGATATATATATAAAAAATAAACTGAAAGTAGCAGTTGCTCATACCTTTCAAGTAAAAAAATCAATATAAAATCTCTATTAGTTTAGCCACAAAAAAATATCATATGAACCTATTAAAATTTCAAAAAAACACCAAAAATGCATTTAATTTTCTTCACTTTCCTGACTTTGACATCGCCTTAAATCTACAAATCTTAACTTAAAGTCGTGAAAATTTACTATATAATGCAGAATTCTGCATATTCAGTTTCTTAAATTTCTTAAAATTCATTTTTGCCTTTTTGGCCAGCTTTTGAGGTAAATGCCCCTTAGTGAGCCGTATGTAATCGGAAAGCATGGTCATACGGAAATGAAAGACCTAGATACTGGTGTTTTGCTTTTACATCGCTTAACATTAAAATTATAAACAAAAGCTACAGAAGCAAAACAATGCAGTAAACAAAACTGTTTATTAATTACCGTACTGCTTAATATGACCACAAACACCAGCATAAGAAAATGGTATACAAGTAAACAAAAATACACCAACAACATCACAATAATAAACAACGATATTTACATATATAAAGGTTCCGAGAAGGCGAACTCATGAATATTCGCCTTCAAGAACATTCATCAGACTGTTTACGTTGCCATATAAAAGACAAGGCAAAGCATGTTAGCAGGAGTTAGTGAAGTTCAGCTAGTGTTGTGTGAAGACACGGTGTGTTTGAAGAGAGTAATTTTGGTTTGAAGATCCCCATTACAAAGATATGTCGCATAATTGTCTAGTAAATGCTATTGTTTATGCAAAGGACATAAACAGAGGAATAACAAAAAAGGCAATTGTTGTTGTTTTCATAAAGTTGTGAATAAGAGTGTGAATTTTAATTAAAAGTAGGCACAAATTTATTTTTATTTTATTTTCAATATACGAGCTCATATTTAAGTGTAAAAACGTAACAATAGATTATCTGACTCACTTTTTCTGACAGAAGCGATATTTTCAACAGTGCGCACTTGCATAAATCTGACAATGTTTATAACGCATTCCAGTCTTTTAAAAGTTCTTTGTAATCTTAAATAATGCTGAATCTTTTTGAAAAAATACTCATAAATACTCCAAGCTTTTTCATTAACCTGACAAGTCCCATTCTGTTCACTTTGATTCACCTACATCTGAAGTCATTGGATCTAAGAAAGTCACCTGGTTTTGTTTAACAAACTCAAATTTAACTCATTCCCGTAGCTAATTTTGTTATTAAAAAATAATTAATTCGAAATGAATTAAATTTTTATTTCTTCTGAAAAGTATTCCCTTCTCATTAACCACTCAGTTCAATCGGGTACAACAAGATCAGATTTGTTATTTCCTATTTTTAATTTTTTTTTCACTGCCGTTGAGTACAATACATTGATTATCAAACATTGTCAGTTACAATGCCAACATCATCAACACTGGCAGTCTTATTGACATTATCAGATTGAGTGAACATTGCTCGCCATATGGCATATGGTAGAGTATAGCTCGAGTAAAGAAAAAAAACTTCCATTTTAATGTGTTTTGAAAAAGGATTTAAATGGTGACATGATGAGAATAATGGTGGCGCTAGTAATGATGATGGTAGAAGTAAGGCTTGTGTTGAAATTTCTATTCAATGTCCCGTTTATTTTCGGAGGAAATGATAATAACGTTGCTCTCGTTGATATTTTTTTTTTATTTCATAGTTGGTGCCGCTGCTTTTGATATTTGAAGTTGGAGAAAAGCAAATGACCGACCTATTTATGTATATACAAAAATAAAAATAACATTTTCAATGAAACAATTTGATAATAAACGTTTATGTAAAGCATTTTGATAAAATGAGGGTCCAATTATTTTATGTGGTTTTATATAGAGCAAATTTCCTCATGAACTTGATTTACTTCAATCATGGACATCAATCGATTCAGTACGTTCAGTGGAGATAATATACTGAATTTTGTGACAGAATAAAATGACATAAGTATTGCCAGACTCGAAATAATCGATGATTCGAATTTAAACCCTCACCGCTTTACATCGAGAGTAATGTTGTTTATCACCTTTTCGATGCCCTGCAAAGACCTTGCGTGTGTCTACCAAAACGTATACATGCTGACAGTAGATACGAAGATATTGTTACGAAAATGGAAATGGATTTAAATTGTATACAAAGCTACAAAAATAAAAACTTGATTGTTGGATTGGAATCGATAACCATCTGATGACCAAATACCGGGAATTTTTTTATAGTAAATCGAGTTAACCGATTTGCGTTCCATATGTTCTGTATTGTTGAACAAAGCATATCTGTTATGTCCGTAACTTTAAAAGACAAACTTATAGGTTTCCAAATCGTCTTTAAATTTCTGCTTTGACATGTTTTTCAAATTTATTACTGGCTTAACTTTAATCTGTCATAAAAATCAATTCGATGAATACTTGTTTTTATTCATTTTAGCTGAATATATGGGTGGAGTATGTACAGGCTTTTCCGTGAAATCAATTTCAATAAATGCTTTTGTATTTCGTATATTTATCTGAAACTCCAAAGGCATATATAAACATCAATCATTTCCTGTTCTGATTTGATTGCTTTTTGCCTCTCTTTGCTGACTCTTCCTCTTGATCTTAATATTTTGCAATAAACGTAAGCCCGGTAGTTTAATTCGATTTTGCGAATGCAGTGTGTCAATAACAATTCTGCTAGAGAAACCAAATCTACTGTTTATACACCTTCAATTTATTCATATTTATATACGTACATACATACATACATATTGTATATTTATTCATTATATATTCATAAATACATCCTCATATACGTACAAATGTTTTTTTTTGTGTTGTACGAATTGATTAAATTTTTCATATTTTATCGTACGAATCTCATTTCCTTTTGACCTCCTATGGCAACTTTTCTCTTTTGCTATTTTATTTTATAAAATTCACAACACACAACATTAAATTACGAAAATATATTCAAACTCATACATACACACATATCGAGATTATCGAATATCGAAAGTTAATCCATTAAATAATATCTATAAAGACAATCATTTATTTTTAATTTAAAAAAAAAACAACAATAACAGCAGAAATAATAAAATCAATAAAAGATTTCATTTTCGTTAAAAAAAACAAATGTGGGTATATAAGTTAACACATCACTTATTTAAAATACTAAATTACTTTGCACGTGCTACTCCAACCTGCGAGAAAATGTCGAGTCAACAATCCTGGTGCACACCTGCATACCAGACGTAACACGACACTTGTTTTTAATAATTTCATAACAACATAAATGTGCCAACTCGTGGGAAACTGCTTAACAACATAAATGTGCCAACTCGTGGGAAACTGCTGAGACAACAATTTCGGTGTGCAGAATAAGTTAAGCTAAGACAAATATTTTTGTAAAAGTTTAGTTCTAAGTTTGAAGTTGACAATAAAAGAGCTCAAGCTCTAAAAAAATTATTTTTTTTAAATAAATTCTATAAACGAATTTATAATTGGCGCCCGAGCAGGGACCAACAGGTCGGTCGTGGAAAAAATCCTGAAAAGCAAAAAGTAAGGATACGCGGTCGGTAAAAGTTAAAAGAAAAATTAAATAATAATAAACTGATGCCTGAAAAGTAAAAAGTAAGGCCATACAAACTATCCTGTTGGTCCCCAACCGAACCCCTGTAGCGATAGCTACTATCGTAAAAAAATATAAAGTCTGAAAGAAAAAAAGTAAGACTACGCGAAAAATATAATAGTGAACAATTTATGATAAAAGTGATCTATTTTAAATAAATTCGAAACATTATAAATAGTTTAAGCAGTGCTTGTGTTCTTTTAAAATATAATCATTCGAAAAAAATATGCAATAACAAAAATGTGTTTTAATTACAAAAGAAATTAACAACGCAAAAGAGAAAAAATATTAGAGTGAAAAAAATTTTTCAGGATGCTATTAATAAGAAAATATAATAAAAAAGCAAATCAATAAATTTTTAGCAAAGTGTTTTAACAAAAAGGTGTGGAAACGGAACGACAGAAAGCGAAATTGAAAGTCTGAAAATAAAAAGTAAGGCTTCGCTTCCGTCTACCAAAAATAAATTTAAAAAAAAACAAAAACGGGACAGACAGTAAGTGAGATTGTGAGCCTGAAAATAAAAAGTAAGGTTTCGCTTCTGTCTACCAAAAAAAATATAACTAAACAAACAGAAAAAATAGAAAAAAGTGTCTACTCTAGAAACCAGAAAGGAAAAAAAACTTCCAGTAACTAAAGAAAGAATATATTAAAATGATATTTTCCAAAGAAAACTATAAAAAAAAGGAAAAAAAAACATTTTTGTGCCTGTATAAAAAAAAAGAAACCTTCAGAAGATAGCAGCTGACTGCCGTGCCCTAGTACGAGAGGAAGAGGACAACACGGAGGGCTCAACAACCCTGAAGAAAGAATGACAGGAATATTTTTAATGTAAGAGGTTTTTAAATTTTTGTATAAATTAAGAGAAATATCATTGCTCTTTCTATTAAATTAAAAAAATATATACTGATAAATTAAAGAAAGTACTAAATTCGAATTCTGTAAAGAAGAAAATAAAAAGAAAAAGAAAATAATTAAAGAATTGAATAAAAAAGAAATATTAAAGAATTAAAAGATAATTTTAAATTTGAAAGAAAAAGAATTATTGAAAAGAAAATATCAATTTTTGAAATAATTAAAGAATTAAATAAATAAAAAAGAAATATTAAAGAATTAAAGATAATTATAAATTTAAAAGAAAAGGATTATTGAAAAGAAAATATTAAATTTTGAATTAATTAAACAATCAAATGGAAAAGAAATATTAAAGAATTAATTCTACTTATAAGGAAAAGAATTATTATTATTATTATATTAATATTATTAAAAGAAAAATATTAGATATTGAATTTAAGAAAATAAAAGGAAAAAGAAAATATATAAAAAATTCAGAGAATTGAAGAAAATTCTAAATTTAAACCTTGTATAAAAGAAAAAGAAATATTGAAAGGAGAAAATACTAAAGAACCAAAGGAAATCTTATAGTGAAAGAAATATTTTTGAGAAAAGAGGAAAAATTTAAAAATAAATTAATCGAATAAAAAGGAAATCCCTTTTCATTAATTTCAATTTCGTGGAAAGAATAGATCACCATGCCAGACGATAATATCGAAGCGATAACAGAAAGATTAAATAGATCTCTCTCGATAGCTGCAAATAGTAGACGATCTGCTACAGCTACAACTAGTACAACAGAGGGATTCTCCCAAACGCAAAAGGACCAAATAAAGGCCATAATTGGTGAATTTTTAGGTCAGGATTCGTTAGAAGAAGACACAGACCAACCGATAGGAGAAGTAAGGGTAGATGAACTGGATAAGATTCCAGATATAGTGAAAACCATTAGGGAATTCTCCGGAAAAGCAGGAGAATTCGGATCATGGAGAAAGTCAGTTGAAAGGGTTTTAGAACTTTATGAAAGCATTAAGGGTACTAGCAAATACTTTGCAATTTTACATACCATTCGCACTAAGATTATAGGAGAAGCAGATACTGCTCTCGATTCATATAGGACTCCTTTAGATTGGGCGAAAATTAAAAAGTGCTTAATGATGCACTACTCCGACAAGCGTGATCTCGGTACGCTCGAATACCAAATGACCACGATGTGTCAAGGTGGTAGGACAATCACCGAATTTTACCAGATGATTTACCAACATCTGTCATTAATTCTTGACAAGGTAACATGTTTGGAGTTGGACGCAGCAAGTCTGTGTGCAATGACAAACTCCTACAGGGAGAAAGCCCTGGACACTTTTATTCGCGGACTCAGGGGCGACCTACCGAGACTGCTGAGTGTAAGAGAGCCTTCTTCACTCCCGCAGGCACTACATATGTGTCTCAAATTGGAAAATATGAATTTCAGGCTCAATTATGCGCAAGACGCAAACAGAGCAAATATCCAATCAAAGCCCCCACGGCAGCGATTTTATCCTGAGTTGGCTCACATGAAACCACATTTTAACAGACATAGTCTACCATCGCCTTTCAAACAAAACTTCGGCGGATACACTCAACCATTTTATCATCAAAATGGGCAATTTCAGTCCCATCAGAATAGGTTTAATCAACCGCATAATTCGTTCACCCAGACAAGACCATTTCATCAACAATTTGCAGGACCTAACCGACCCCAACCAACTCAACAAAATCTTAATAGGTTTGGACACAACACTACGACCTTTTTTCCAAAACCAGTCCCCATGGAGGTAGACAATTCCGCACAATTTAGACAAAACAACAACCATCAAAATTTCAAACGTCCACTGCAAAGCCAAATGGCGCATCCTCCAAATAAAATACAACGCAATTTTCATTTAAAAGCAGAGTATCCTAGCCAATATTATAATGATATTCCTGACTCATTGATAGATTTCTCAGGCAATAATGAAGCTATCCCCAACAATAATACGTCTAGCGAAGACAGAATGTTGGAGGAAACTGACAACATTAATTTTTTAGATTAATGCCTTCTTCTCTTCCATACATGGAATATACCACAAGAAGAGGAGACAAAATTGATTTTCTAATAGATACAGGTTCTAACAAAAATTATATTCAATCTACTCGCATAAGAAATCCACTTAAGAACGAAAAACCATTTAAAGTTAGCTCAGTCGCGGGTGATATAGAAATAACCCACCACACTTATGTTGACATTTTTGGCCCACCAAGGGAAAAGATAAAATTCTACATTTTACCTACTTTAACTTCCTTTCATGGAATCATAGGTAATGATACATTAAAAACCCTAAAAGCAACTATCCATACAGATCGGAATTTCATGACCATATTTCCCAATACAAAAATTCCCCTAAAACAAAAAATATCCCGAGAGGTTAATAAAATAAAAGTACAAGTACCATATCTAGCACAGGACTTACAAATAGAATTAGATAAAATAATAAAGAAATGTCCTAATTTGTTCTCGGATCCAGATGAGAAGTTAACCTTTACTACTTTAGTAAAGGGTGAGATACGTACTACCACAGATACCCCGGTTTACTCAAAGCCATATCCGTATCCGATGACATTGAAAGGAGAAGTTGAACGACAAATAGAAGAACTTCTCGATAATGGAATTATAAGGAAATCCAAGTCCCCATATAACTCACCAGTCTGGATAGTCGATAAAAAAACGGACAGTTCCGGCGAAAAAAAATACCGCATGGTTATCGATTATCGCAAGCTCAATTCAGTGACCATACCAGACAGGTACCCTATCCCAGAAATAAATGAGGTACTTTCCAACCTCGGTAAGAACAAATTATTCACCGTTATCGACTTGAAAAGTGGCTTTCACCAAATACCCCTTCGCGAATCAGATATAGAAAAAACAGCGTTCTCTGTGAATAATGGGAAGTACGAATTTTTACGTCTTCCTTTTGGACTTAAAAATGCACCATCAACCTTTCAAAGAGCGCTAGATGATATTCTGCGGCAACATATTGGTAAAAGGTGCTATGTTTACATCGACGATGTGATAATTTTCGGTAGAAATGAAGAAGAACATTTACATAATTTAGAAGTAGTATTTAAAACTCTAGAAAGTGCTAACATGAAAGTGCAGATAGATAAATGCACATTTTTAAAAGATGAAGTAGAATTTTTGGGATATGTCGTAGGTGCCGAAGGAATTAAAACAAACCCGCGTAAAGTAGAATCAATAGCAAAAATGCCGGCTCCAAAAAACCTAAAAGAGCTTCGATCATTCCTTGGAATGGCTGGTTATTATCGTAGGTTCATCAAAGACTACGCTAAAATAGCAAAACCACTCACTAGTATGTTAAGAGGTGAATGTGGTAATATTTCTAAAAATGCATCAAGAAATAAATTAATTACTTTAGACCAAGAGGCTCTGGACTCATTCAAAAAAATAAAAAATATCTTGATATCACGGGATATTACGCTTTCCCATCCCAATTTCGAAAAAGACTTTGAACTCACCACTGATGCGTCTGATTTTGCAATCGGTGCCGTACTGTCACAAGATAATAAACCTATTACATTTATATCCAGAACTCTCAATAAAACAGAGGAAGGATATGCAACGAATGAAAAAGAAATGCTCGCCATTATATGGTCTCTTAACACTCTCAGGAATTATCTGTACGGCTCAAAAAAGATTATAATTTACACCGATCACCAACCACTCACTTACGCCCTGAGTTCAAAAAATACAAATTCCAAAATGAAACGATGGAAATCAATCTTGGAAGAATATAACTATGAACTGAAATATAAACCCGGATACTCTAATGTGGTAGCAGACGCGTTATCGAGACTACCACCACAAATAAATACTCTCACATCCACAGTCCATAGTGATGACAGTTCTTCACATGATCTTATACCATGTGTCGAAGTGCCGATTAACGTTTTTAAGAATCAAATATTCCTTCAACAAGCTGACGTTTCATCGTATCAGTTTAAAATTGTATTTCCCACAATTCACAGACATATTATTACCGAATCGTCATACGATGAACAAAAGCTTATATCACTTTTAAAGAGATATCTTAACCCATCCGTAATAAACGGAATACACACAGAGGAAAGGATACTTGGCATGATTCAGAATATTTATCCCCAGCACTTTGGCAATTACAAAAGCCGTTTTACACGGAAAATTGTTGACGACATTGTAAGTGATCAGGAACAAGAAAACATTATTCTGGAAACTCATTTGCGTGCTCATAGGAACCCTACAGAAAATAAGGCTCAAATATTGGAAAAGGCATACTTTCCAGGCATGCTCAGTAAAATTAAGAATCTAGTAGCAAACTGTACAACATGCAAGGAAAATAAATATGAACGTCATCCTAATCGACCAAAATTGAGTGAAACTCCAATGCCAACCTTCCCAGGTCATACAGTCCATATGGACATCTTTCTAACGGAAGGCAAAGCCGTTTTGACAGCCCTAGACAAATTTACAAAATACGCCCAAACTAGGATACTGAAGAGCAGATCGATTGAAGATATTAGGAGACCGCTAAGAGATCTAATATTTAGTTTCGGCGTTCCAAAATTCATAGTTATTGATAACGAACCATCCCTAAACTCAGCTTCAATCAAATTTATGTTAGAAGACGAATTGAGAATAGATATTTTTACAACGCCCCCATACAATAGTCAAGCTAACGGCCAAGTTGAAAGATTCCACTCTACCTTAGTGGAAATAATGAGGTGCATTAAGGAGAATGGAGGACATAGGAACTTTGAAGAATTATTGGAAAGAGCAGTCTCTGAATATAACCACAGCATTCATTCAGTTACAGGAAAAAAACCAGTAGACTTATTTTTTGGCAGGAATGTTAATTTTACACCAGACGATATAGAAAAGACCAGACATGACAATTTAGAAAAACTGACAAGAAAACAACAGAAAGACATCCAGTATCATAATCAGAATAGACATGAATTTAAGTCATATGTACCAGGACAAATAATTTTTGTAAAAAAGAATAAAAGACTAGGAACAAAACTTTCCAAACCTTATTCTAAGGAAATTGTTCGAGAAAATGGAAATAGCACAGTTCTAACAGAAAAGGGACAGACAATACATAAAAGCAGAATACGTAACTAAAACGAGATATAATTTATTTACAGGCTACTCGTAACGCTCTGCAATGCGGACATACAAATTCTGGATTATTCTAATGCTCAACTAATCACAGTTGAAAAAGGAGTTGCCAGAATACAGACAGGAAATTTCAAAATTATCCATGAAATGGACCTCGAAAAATACACCGACATAGTAGACAGCATAGAGCGCTTGGCAAAAACATCAGAAATACAAAATAGTCCTCACTACCCATTCATAACTTTATTAATATCTCAGATTAAAGCCCACTTAGGCAATTTGCAGGTTTATAAAAGGAAAAGATCTTTAGATTTCCTTGGAAGTGCGTGGAAATGGTTAGCGGGCAGCCCCGATCGCCATGACCATGAAATAGTTTTGAATAAATTAAATAATGTTTTGGAGAATAATAATAATCAAATGTTAATTAATAAACTAACAATTGAAAAAGTTAATGAAATTACAAATATAACCAATAAAATTGTAAAAGCTATGGAAAGTGATGAACATAGCAGAAATGACCTAATTTTAAAATTGAAGTTTAAATTAGAAATAATTAAGGACGAAATTGTAAACATAGCATATGCCATACATTGGGCGAAAGCTAATATAATAAATTCCTATATTTTATCTACTGAAGAAATTGAGTTAGCCAAAAACATTGTAAACAGAGAAAATTTGCCATTCATTAACTTAGACGAAGCTTTCGAATTTTCCGAAATAAAAATTGCATCTAACGGAAAATCAATTATTTATATTATAAGCCTACCAACTGTTAAAAATTATATTTGTAAAGTAATAGAAGTACGAGCTGTCAAGCAAAAAGATAGAATTAATAAAATAAATTTTAATGAAATATTAAATTGTGAGAAAGAAATATACGGAATCAAAAATAAATGTAAAAGTTATAATAATTTAGAAATATGCTTAAGTAATAATATAATAGAGTTAAACAATGATACTTGCATTAGCAATCTACTTAAGAGTCGCTTACCAAACTGCACCGAAATAAATAATCAACACATCCCAACAATAGAGGAGATTACACCCGGTATATTATTCCTGAACAGATTCAATGGAGATATTACAATTATAAATGAAACATCTTTCCTAAATGGAACATTTTTGGTACATTTCCGGAACACTACGATTGAGATCCAGGGTAAAAGCTATTACAATGAAGAAAAAATAACAAGCAAACCATTACCAGCGATACTTCAGCCATTATCCAAATCTAATACCGTTGAAGAAATACTATCGTTACAAATGCTACACCAATTGAATACTAATAACACTAAATACATCAATAAAGTAGAAAAAGAGGATAAAATAAAATATGGTATTAGCTTTTCCTTTACCGTATTAGCGATAATCGTTGTCATAGCTGTAGGAAAATTTGTTCTCATCAGAAGAAAAAAGAAATTACCCCAGTTAACACCCACAGCAATAGAAGGGTTAAATCAAGTATTTAATAATCCAAAATCTTCAAACGAGGACGTTCGAAATTTAGGGGGGGAGTAGTTAACACATCACTTATTTAAAATACTAAATTACTTTGCACGTGCTACTCCAACCTGCGAGAAAATGTCGAGTCAACAATCCTGGTGCACACCTGCATACCAGACGTAACACGACACTTGTTTTTAATAATTTCATAACCACATAAATGTGCCAACTCGTGGGAAACTGCTTAACAACATAAATGTGCCAACTCGTGGGAAACTGCTGAGACAACAATTTCGGTGTGCAGAATAAGTTAAGCTAAGACAAATATTTTTGTAAAAGTTTAGTTCTAAGTTTGAAGTTGACAATAAAAGAGCTCAAGCTCTAAAAAAATTATTTTTTTTAAATAAATTCTATAAACGAATTTATAATTTATATAGGGTGGGCCATCTATCGGTAAATAAAATTGCCATGAATAGTTTCTCAGTAATCTGTCGTTCGGAGTCGACGTTAAGCTTTAGGTCCTGCCACTCACGTATAAAAATGAAAGCACTCAACATGAGGGGTGTGAGAAGCAAGGCCGTAATCTGGACTGAAGGGTTGTAATGGTCAATTGTGTATGTACTTCCTACTCCACAGAAATATTATAATCAATTGCGATGTGGAAGTTACGCACTTTGCTTGCTCTTTGCACTGAATACCCACATGGTCTGCATCGTTCCTGCCTAGCTGATTCAGCGCGGTTATAGAAGCTAAGTACTTAAATGACGTTTTAAATGCCACATAGAAATTGCCATGTTTTGTATTCTGTACTTACTGTTTAAGTGGAATTTTTTAAGAGACTTTCGAAAGTGGATATTTTCTTTTTCAAGACACCAGCAAGTGATCGCATGGGTTTTTTCCATATACTTCCGTATGCCCCTTTGACACGTTTATATACGCTCTTACCGCAAAAGATTTCTCAAAATAATACTGATCGAAAGAAGATTCGAAAACATAACCCCGATAGCAAGGTATGGCTTCCAGGTAAGCCTTGTGCCTTGGTGTTTGGCTATAGACTAGGTGTCGCAGACAGACTGTAGCAGACAAACTGAGAGCACTGATTTTGTGATAAATAAGATCGAATCTAATCTGGTAGTGAAAGTTGTACTTTGATGGGCCCCAGGTCACTACGAAATGTTACTAACTTACTTAACTGGTCATTTTATCCGTTTAGTCAGGATTACTACCTATCTTCTCATACCACTCATGTTGTGTGTGTTAATTTTATTCATGAGTGGCGGGATCTACGACTCTGAATGACAGATTTTTGAGGAATCTTTCATAGCAATTTGATCTCAGAATTTTTGCCAGATGACTGTTGAGGGCAAGTCGCCGATGAAATATGTTTTCATAGCTCGTTTTGTTCGAGATTTCTGTGCTGGGGTTTGAGTCACGGCCTCATGTCTAATAATTACACTACCTACAAGGTTAAGGCGACACTATAAGATTACTGGTAATATATTTGCTGATTGACTATCGAGAGAAGTTAAACTGTATTGTTCCCGAGCCTTTTTGTTGAATTAAGTACGCAAATGAGGGAGGGTGCCAGGGAAATGCACCAGATCAAATGACTAGTACTGTCTTTCTCCCAGGAACATTAGATGAATAGATATGCTTTCTATAGGAACACTACTACCCGGTATATCAGCTCAAAAGGCTTAATCTGCCGAATGAAATGGAATGACGATTTTTTCTATAGAGGGATGACACAGCGGGAGATATTTTGTGTTATCGTATTACTCCCTTTAGGAGCATACGAGTTTACGGAATTACAATTCAACAGGAGTCAATTGGATCTTGGGGAAATCAGTTTTAATCGGAGATTTGCTTGACTTCATTCGGAGAGAAAATACTGGTAGAAAATGGTAGATAATTGGGTGGATGGTTAAGTAGTTAATTAATGGTTACAAACACAAGCATTAACTCAATATATCTCCTAAATCTTGTATTTAAGCAAACATTTTAAAATTAAATTCCATTACTCTGCAATAAATGAATTTCTCGAAAACAGTTTCTCATCTAAAACTCACGTGAAATAAACCAGCACAGAAATTTTACTCTCCTGTCACTTTTGTCGAATTAAATGGTTTGAAGCTGATTAAATATTTAATGGGGGGTCAAGAGTAAAACACAAAAGTTTAATTACTCTTTTTTAGTTTGCTATTAAAGACGGTTTTTTTTATATTCTTGTTATTGTTTAAGGCAACTTTATTAACTTGTGCGACATGCTGTTGCAACTAACGCTGCTGCTTTCCTTGTGCTACAATTTCAGAACAGAAAAAGGGGAGAACGCTTACTATTGTTCTACACTTAATTTCTTTTCGAAAATTTTTAAAAGTTTTTCGGTTTTTTCTTCATTGTTTTCCTTTTTATTTTTTTATTTCAAGTATATTTCTTTAAACAAAAATTTTTTAGAGTATACTATATATATTCTATAGAAACTGAAAAAGAAAACCGAAATGAAAATTTACACAAAATAGAAAAAGAAACTCCGTAAAAACACAAAGTGTAAGGATATACTTAGACACTAGCAATAAAACTCATGCAATATGATTGGCATTAAAACGATGACGAGGTTTACATGCTGCCTGTCTGCTTGCCAGCCAGCCTTCCTTACCAACCACTAGTCTTTAGAAATTCTCATTTTTATCTTTTTTATCGTTTCTTTTTTTCTTTCTTCTTTTCATTAGAAGACGATAAACTTTATGCAAAAATGCAGTTTGAAAAAACGAAAAATTTTTTCAAATATATTTATTGCTTCTTTGCCTTTGAGTTTTTATTCTCCTTCTTCCTTAAGGGATATTTTTGATGTCATTGTCTTTTATATTTGAAAACACTTTCTTTTTCTATTTCCACTGCAAGGTTTTGGTATATTTATGATGCTACACAATTTTCATAATTGTTTTCCCTTTCGTTATAAATTAAGTTGGGTTAGGAAAGAGTGACTTCAGAACTCATTTTATAGAGTTAAGTCCCCAAAAGTCGCTGTAGTTTAGTAGGTAGTGTATTGGCTTGTTACTAGGGAGCTTGTAGTTAAAACCCTAGCTCAGAGAACTCCAATAAAACGAAATTTAAAATTAAAATTTTTTTAGGTTTACTTGAAAATACTCATCGCATTTAAAAGATTTTTTTCGAAGTTTTCATGACAATTTTATTTACTTTCAGAAATCTGTTTAAGTTTCCAGGAATCTATCGAGAAAAAGTCGCCGCAGAAATATTTTTTTTTTTGAATTTTCTGACCTGTGGTTTGAACCGCAGGCCGTATAAATGACAACTAATTGGACAGATGTATGTAGCTTCGACACAATGTCAATTTTCAAATGTTAAGGTCCGAACCAGAGATCAGCAATGAGTATTCAAAAAGATGAGGAGAATCGAATCATACTCAAAATTTCTGATACTTATAAGCAATTATACTTATTTTAAGATCATACTCCTACTACTCATACTCAAAGTTTGAAGTACTCATCATATTCATATTTATCAAAACGTATGTATGATGTTGTTGATTTCTACCGAATAACGTACGAACATTAAAATACTCACTAGAAGGTTGTGTGTTTGCTTTCCTTGCTGTTTTTGTCTCTTTCTTTTTTTGTTAATGCAACAACAACTAAGACTGTAAATTTTGATGAATGATTCGAGTCACTCGAAATCATATTACTGCCAACTTTGCTTCTCCACAAATTTATTTGGAGAAAACTTTTCAATTGCATTCATTCATGCAAATCTCACTAGATCTCTTATTAAGTCATGAATTTATTACAACATTTTAAAATTTTATTTTAAAACTAAATTTTAAATTTAAAAAAATAAATTCCATTTTCCCACAGCAAATTCCATTTTAACGTAATTGCCAAAATTTGATTTCGGTTTTCTAGAATTCAATAAAACATCTTAATGTTGAAAAAAAAATTATTCCGGATTTATCCTAATACTTTCGCAATTGGCATTTTACATGCCACAAGTAAGCCAAAAATACTTTCTGTGTGATATTTCATTTTCATTTTCTATGCGCGTAAAAATATTTTTTGTGTGAATCTCTAAAACATTTCGGCACGAATATTTCGATAAATTTTATTCTCACTTTGGTTTTATCATTTTTCTGTGTTTCGTTTTTATTTCTGATTTTATATTTTGCTGTTGCCAAAAAATATTTGAAAATATTTTTCATTTCGTATGAAATACCAAGCATTTGAGGATGGTAGGCTAAAAGAGAAATGGTTGAGGAGCAGGCAAGAAGGCATACATTTTAAGGCACGTACGAACAAATAGCAGCAGTAGCAGCTCACTGTAATAACAAGTTTTTGAAGCTAGAAAATCGTTAACAAATTAACGGGTTTTTTTTCGGTACAATCCTTTGAAAGAAGAAAATAATCAATAAAAAATAAAAATTTTACTTGAAGAGTGTTGGCTTATTAGACGTGAGGCCTCGGTTAAAACACTAGGTCAAACATCACAACACAAAATTCGAAAAATATTTCTTCTTGGACTTACTTAATTGTTAACAACCCGATTAACGGATTTCGGTCTGCCGTAACACATCCTTCCAGGCGTCTCTTCTTCTTACGCGTCTATGCCAGTTGGTGACACCAATCGATTACAGGGATTCCTCGACAACAATGTCGTCCACTTCCCCGACTTCCGATCTGGATCCCAGCATCAAATACCCGCCCCGCCGGAGCATCCTTCTCCAATCGAACGACAATTGCCTAGCCAGCGCAACCGCTGGATGTTAATACGCCTCTCAACGTCGTTGTCGTTGGGGAACTCTTGAGGAAGTCTTACAGCTCATTGTTGGATCGGATGCAGAAATCATCGCTAACTCGCAACGGACGGAAGATCATACGTAGGACTTTTCTCTCAAATACTCTCAAGGCTGCTGCATCAGTGCTCCATACCTCTGCGCCATTAAGAAGCACGGGGAGGATGATCTTCAACTTCCTCTCAGCAAATTTCTGTCAAGAAGTCTGAGAGTAAATAAAACTGCCATGAAAAAGATCTCTAAAATCTATCGTTCCGAGTCGACGTTATATGCAGCGTTGCCAAATGTGCAGATTTATCTGCATTTTGCAGTTTTTCTGAGCATTGAGCAGTTTTGAAGTTTTTTGTTAAAAAAGTAAGTTTTTCTGTAAATTATACAGATTTTGCAGTTTTTACATTTAAATTTTTTAACTTCAATGCTTTTATTTTAATTCCAATTTCTAAAGCCATAATTTTACCCCATTTGCTTAATATAGTAGTGGCATTTTTTCAAAGATCCACATTTTTAAAAGATCCAAAGGATATTTATTTAGGTGCGGAAGTTTCCTTAGCTCTAACTAAATTATCTGAGGAAAGCGAAAAGGACTTCAAAAATAATTGCTTACAATTTTGATTTTGAAAATGATTTTTTAGAATGCGTTGAGCACCTACTAATATTGTGAAAAATAACAATAAAAGTATTTTAAATTATGTCGTTTTGTGCCAAATGTAGTAGAAATGAGCTACATTCAAGAAACAGATGATGAGTGGCGTGAACTACTTACTGCACATTAATTTTGAAGACTTGGGTTTATTAGAAGAAGAAAATATTGAAGCTTTTTGGGAAGTCATATTTAAAACAAAACGTGGCGACGGAACTAAAGCTTTTCCTAATTTAAAAAAAGTGGTATATGCAATTTTGTCAGTACCTGTTTCAACTGCTAATGTTGAAAGAATTTTTTCACAAATTAATGTTAATAAAAATAAAACTAGGAGCAGATTAGAAGCGCCAACACTGTGTGGCATTTTAAGAACTAAAGATTTTCTTAAAAAACATAACATTAATTGCAGCAATTTCGTGCAATCAAAAGAAATGGCAATCAAATTTACCAAAGAAATGTACAAATCTAATTAGTATTAAGTGCAGTGGTGTCGTGCTAATTTTTTTTTACCGGAACGCGTATATATAATTATATAGATGGGGCCGATCCTTGGTAGGCGGCCGCTCTGTACGGTCTCATGTCCCAAATTTAACGACGGGGGTGATTTTCCATGATAATCCTGGCGGCGGAGTTTTTTTTTTAGGTTTCATGTCCCAAATTTGACGACGCGGAGGAGGGAGATTTCCTATAACTTTCGCCCGTCGCCAGGATCGGCCCTGTATATAGCATAAAAAGGAAAGGAAACGAAAATCATTACGAAACCCATTTTGTGTATATAAAATATATATATGTTAATTACAATAATAGGAACGTTCAATAAAAATTAGTTAACAAATTATAAAATACCATAGATGGGCACTTTGCAGTACCAGTAAAATTTCAGTAAAAATTGATTTTTACTGATTACTGAAAAAAATTTCAGTATTCAGTAAAATTTTACTGTTAATGCAATCTAAATTTGAATGAAATTTAAATAAAATTTAAATGAAAAAAAGTAAAATTTTACTGGTAATGCAATCTAAATTTCATTTAAATTTCATTTAAATGTCATGTTAAATTTCATTTAAATGTCATTTAAATTTAGATTGCATTAACAGTAAAATTTTACTTTTTTTCATTTAAATTTTATTTAAATTTCATTCAAATTTAGATTGCATTAACAGTAAAATTTTACTGAATACTGAAATTTTTTTCAGTAATCAGTAAAAATCAATTTTTACTGAAATTTTACTTGTACTGCAAAGTGCCCATCTATGTAAAATACATATAAAAATTCGTCAAAAATAAGAAAAAAATCAGCAATTATCAGAAATCATCTTTAGTTCTGGAACGCGTTCCTGTCCAAAAAGGAAGTACCGGAACGACGTTCCGGAGCGTTCGGGCTTGACAACACCACTGATTAACTGCCAGGAGAAATTAACTCAATTTACGAAAATGCATGTTATTTCAAATACTTTTTATAAAACTGAATTATATTTATATTTTTTATTATATGTATTTAATTTAATTTGGTTTGTTATGTTTTGTTATGTTTTAATAAAAAAAATATATGAACTGAATTATAAATTTTTTGGCGGTTTTACGTGCAGTTTTTTCAGTTGAAAATCAGTTTTTTTTTCTAAATTTGAAGTTTTTCAAAAAAAAAATTATGGCAACGCTGGTTATATGTATGTCCCGCCACTCATTTATAAAACTAACACACACAACATAAGTGGTGGAAGGAGCTAGGCCGTAATACTGACTGAAGGTTTGTTATGACCAACTATGTATGCATGTTATAGACATTCCAAACACGTCTTTTTTTTTTTTGAGCGTAATGTGTCTTGTTACTAAAATCAGATTACTCCTGAAATAACCAAATGCATTACTCAAAACTACTACATGATAATTGATTCATACTTATTTGGTTATCACAACCTAGCTTCTTCTTTCTTATGTGTTAATTTTACCCATCCATACCGTGACCAACAGTTTAATGTCGACTCCGAATGACTTGATGTGGGAAAATTTTCATAGCAATTTTATTTTATTCTCAGAATTTTTGCCGAGAGAAATATTTTTTTTGTATTTCAATTTGTTCAAGATGACTTGAGCTGGGGTTCTCGTCTAATAAGCCAACACAACATTCTACTAGAATACCCATAATTACTCATAACAAATTTAAATTCATTCAAACCAGTTTGGATTGACAACAATGGCCTCTTTTGCTGAATAAACATCTCTTCCGGAAATTTCCGCTCGTGACCTAATCACATCCACTTAACACAGAAATGTGCCTCATTGAAAAGAATATGTAGCCCATCTTTTATTCCATTCATTTTTTTTTTACTAAGTTTCAAGGCTTTTTCAGTTGCAGCGATTCTTAAAACGAAATGGCAGAGCGGTACAACATTAACTTCATATGGCTGCTGGATATACAGTAGTACTCTGTAGGATTGCAGAGCAGGCAGACGTTACACAACTATCTACCTTTCGAGTACATACTATACCTTGGAATTCCTACTTTTAACCTGAACGCCTTGAACTAACAATGCGGTAATATATTAACTCAATGTCACAGAAGCAGTTTCGAGTTGGCAAATCTCGCTACAGCAAATCTTGCCAAAATTAGCCTATCTTAGTTGTTGCAATAATTACTGGACATTGCATTTTGGGTAATCACGCAAGAGTATTAATACTCCACAAGACACATGTGGTTATCGACTTCTGCATGAACTTGTTGTTTTTGAATTGTGACATTAAAATAAAATAAACAAGAATTTAAACTTTGTTCGTATTATTTTGTACACCACAGTATAAAGACATAGTAAGCCTATACTATGTGTAGGAACATATAATTTATCATGTGTATAGTAAAGCCGAGCATGCTTCTGATTTTGTGTAGGATTGTATGTTTGTATGTGTTAATATGTAAATTAGCTGTGTTATGTACATATATATGTCTTAATCCTTGTGATTGTGGTAGAAAATTTCTTCTATTTAATCGAATGGCAAATTGACAATTTTTCTCCTCTTTAGTTTTGTAGCATAGGAACGATAGAATTATTAACGAAAATATTTGAAATTCAGGAGAAATTCAAGAGTGATATATTTAGCTTAAATTGGCATCATTTAAGCATTAAAAAGAATTAAAATTAGAAATGAATTTAACGTCCGAGTTTTCTGGCTTTCAAAAATTTTTATATTGTGTTTTTGGATAAAAATGCTCATAACTACGGGTTGAAAGCTGAATGCTTACATTTCTTTTAAAAATTTCATCATGTTCTAAATCGATATTGTTTAACCAGGATTTAATTGCCATGAGTCTTACTGCCACCACTCCTGTTTTCTGTTTCAATAGGGGTTAGTGGAGAACCAATAAAGAAAAGCAAAAGGTTACAACAGCTGACTGCATGCATACCGCGTCTACCACCCTCCATTACGAGGGGAGTTTGTCTCAATCCCTTACTACCTTACTGACACCGGGCTGGTCTAATCTTGGTGATTAGCTTGACTTATTGTCTCCGTATTCTGTTCATCAGTCGGCAACCACTATGGTGTTTGTACACTTTCTAACGAACGTAAGAACCATAAAGTATGGTCGTTTCTACCATCTGTTTTGAGCCTCTCTGTCTTAAAGACGGACCTATCTTAATGATAGCTCCTACTAATCTAGAACCGAAGCCTAATTCCTGTGTTAATTTTCGAGCCATAAGGTGAACACAGATACTGTATTATTACTTGAGATAGAGGGATAGTTAAAGACTTGGCACCGAAGAATAGGTTATAGTCTAATGGTGTAAAAACATATAAGATTAGCGTTTCTTAAGGTTTAACTCATATAATTTTGTGCATATTTTATGCATTTTTTTGCCAAGTCTGAGTACCAATTTGGCTGAAAGTTTTCAGAACTCAAAAGTTATGTTATAGCTTGACTAAAAAAGGGAATAGAAAACAGAGAGAAAACAGAGACTTTTATCTACTACCCTCCATCAAATCAATGCCCTCTCTGACAGAACGTGTATTTCACTTGTATAGGCTGGGCCATCTATCGGTTTATTTCGAATCTGACAATACTTATGTCATTCTATTCTGTCATAAAATTCAATATATTATCTCCACTGAAAGTAATGAATCGATTTAGGCTTGAGAAACATTAGGATTTATAGGGCCAAGAAGAAACTGCTCGATGATGTCGATTTTGCCAAAAAAAAAACATCTTTTCGGTTGAAGCTCATTTTCATCTTGGTGGGTACGTTAAGAAAACCCACACGTATTCTTACAGACGCCAATGAACGCATTACGATTGAGTGTTTGGTGTGGCTTACAGAGCTGAGATATCAATGGCCCATATTTCTTTGAAAACGAGGACGGCGCAATCATTACAGTGAATGGAGACCCATATCGCGCCATGATAACCGATTTTATTTGTATCTGCTCTCCGTTGTATTGTAACAGGATGATGCAAATTGCCACACATCTCATGCCACAATCGATTTATTACGTCAAACGTTTTATGGCCATTTAATCCGCCGAAATGGTGATGTCTATTGGACTATTTTCTGAGGAACGAGACAACTAAGCATTTGAAGGCCAACATTCATGATGCCATTGCTGAGATACGACCGCATACACTCGAAAAAGTGGTTGAAAATTAGTCGGGTTGAATAAGCTACTATGAGGATAGCCGCGGTAGCCATATGAATGAAATAACATTCCATTT
Organism: Sarcophaga rosellei; assembly: GCA_930367235.1. Classification (NCBI taxonomy): domain Eukaryota; kingdom Metazoa; phylum Arthropoda; class Insecta; order Diptera; family Sarcophagidae; genus Sarcophaga; species Sarcophaga rosellei. Next base: position 27,901,517 of record OV884021.1, read on the forward strand.
CTAGCCGAAATAATATACTTCACAATAAAAATATAAATTTGGCAAAAATTTCTAACCGTTTTTGAGTGAGTGTACTTTTAAATTTAAACTTTTAAATCACGCACCCTATATTTCAGTTGCCATACAATTCCTTTCAATTTTTACTTCCTATTGCAATAGTTTCATCCTTTATTTCTTGCAGAAGTTTATGACAGCTTGTGCTGCAACTGTTTTAGTTCCAATGGTTAAACAATTTATTTCAATGAAAAAACAAATTCCACATTCTGATGGTGTAGATAATGAAGATTATAGTGTTATCAACACAAATAAAATATGGTTGCGAAGTCATTACTTTGTCATTTTGTTGCTTCATTCAACGCCTTCTTCTCTTTTTCACTTGAGCCAACAAACAGCTGAGCTTTTATTTTGTTTTCGAAACGACTTATTTGTTTGCTTCCTATGCTTACTTCTTCTTCTTGCCTATTCAAGTTTGAATTCAAATTCTAAATCACGAGGCAACTTTCCTTTTTTTAAAGACATTTCCGTTTCTTAAAAATGGAAGACAAAGAATTTTTCGCTTACTACAGTAGCCCATCAAAAAGGAAAAGGTGCAGCAACGTCTATCGTTATCCGTATTGTGAACCAAACTATGTTAAAAAATTTGACGTTGTCATGGTTTGATATAATAAAATTTATTGTTTTGTAACGTTGTTAACTATGCTGAACAAAGCACAGATGTTGGCAAGCTTTAACATCACTGGTGCTTTGAAATACACGCCGCACGCTAGCCTCGAGGACATCTTATATCTGCAACAATTGTACACCTTCCATCAAAACATGACTGCAAGAACTACACTAAGGCTTAAGTTCTCTACATAATACCAGATACTGTTGTCGATCGAACGTACAAAATCACACTTCCACACTGGAAGAATATTGTCATCGATAAAAAATGAAATATGGAACTGGATATAGAGTGTATTCCAGTAAGATGGCACTGAATAGGTAATACAAATTACCTAAACAGGCTAGCGTATTTTAGGCGAAGATTTTTGCTATTGAACTTGATCATATATGTGGACAGTCCAGCAACAATCAAAGCGCACCTTGTCATATCAAAGGGCAGCACGAGTACCACAGACTCTCTGCATCGTAAGCCACACTACACCCTTTCCATCTTCTACTGGGTTCCGGGCCACTGTGGCATACAAAGAAACGAAACGCGGATGAACTGGCACGGAAGGGATCGGAGATGCGGCTCTATAAGAATACCTTTTCAAACTGAAAAGAAGCAACATGGAAGGTGGTACAAAAAGACTGGTTGTCGAATTTCAAAACCGCTGAATGTAGCAGTGAATAGCAAGAAAACCGAGAAACTACAAGAGAACGATTCGAATTCTAACAGGAATTCTAACCGAACACTGCGCAAGACAAGCTCTGTCTGCTCCACCATTATACTGCAGAAGCTGCCAGGAAGTGGAAGAAACGGAATTGGTACAACAACTGCCCTGCACTTCAAACTAATCGCATCGGATTTTAGGCGACAGAAAATTTTAAAATCTGGGCATGGATGCGAATGTTCCAATAAGGAAACTGGTCGGTTTCATGCGAAGCTGGAGGTGGTTCAAACTCACCACTAACGCATCATGACAAGGGGCTTACTTCACACTGTATAACACAATGGGCCATAAAGGCCACCGAGTGAACTGGCCTGTAAACGGCTAACCTAACCAAACGTTGTTAAAAAAATCTCAATCATCTACTGAAGAACGATATATTAAAACTACAAAATTCAGCATTTCAAAAAAAAAAAGTTTAACATAATTAAGGAAATTTAATATTCTTTATTAAAGAGATTCAGAAGTATTACATAAATTATCACTTAGCAACTACATACACACAAACGTATTTATGAATCGAGCATATTGCCATAAGGAAGTCCAATTAATAACATCATCATTGGATATAATTTATTGCAATTAGAAGCACACAAATCATATACATATGTATGTATTCTCTTTGTTTAAAATTTATGTATGTAACAATTTTTTATTTAATATTAATGAGATTGAATTTAATATTTAATGAGATTTATTTGTTGAATGAACATCAGTTTCTACTTAAATTTTAAATACTGAAATTAAATCAATGGAAGGATTAAATGAATATACAAGAATGGAAACTTAATTGTAAAATAGTATTATGTTAGTAAAATAGTAATAGTTAAGTACGGACGGAATTCGACAAGGCACGTTGTACTAATTTCTATGATTTTTTGTCTTTTAGTTCCACTACAAGATTTATTTTCTAGATCATAATTATAAAAATATCATGATGGAATGGTTAAAAAGATATACTTTTAGTCAAATCCTCAGGGAAAGTGGCGCGATGACAATCGTTGTCATTAACGATTTGCTACTGTTACGTTTTTAACGTTTAAAAACGTTTAAAATATTAGCTCGTAGATAGCAAATAAAACAAAAATAAATTTATGTTTAGTTTTAATGAAAATTCTCTATTATTCGCACAATTCTGTATGCCAGTGTTCACAACTTTATATAAACAACAACAAAAACTGGTTTGTTTCTTATTCTTCTGTTTATACCCTTTGCATAAACAATAACAATTACTAGGCAATTATTCAACAGATGTTTGTAACGGAGATCTTCAAACCACGATTACTCTCTTCAAGCACTCCGCGTCTTCACACAGAACTTGTACTAACTCTGTTGTCTGCTTAGTTTGCCTTTTATATGCCAACGTTAACAGTCTGATGAATGTTCTTGAAGGCGAATATTAGTGGCTTCGCCCTCTCAAGATCTCTTTAAATGTAAACATCATTGTTTCATTAATGTTGTGTGTGTATTTTATTCACATTTATTCTTGCAGTGTTTGTTGTTGTATTTATGTTTACTTGTTTACCATTTTTATGCTATTGTTTGTTGGTATATTTTTGTTTATCTTTTTTATGGCTATTCGTAGACTCTTTATACCGTATACGTCGGCACAAAGCCCTCCTCTACTGGGTTCCGAGTTACTGTGGCATAAATACACAAAAAAGCCTCTTAATGAAGACAGCAGTACATGGCAATACGTGATAATACATGTTAGTTGTATATTGGTTAACTGTTGATTTTGGAATTATTTTGTTCAGCTAGTTGAAGAACAAGAACAGAAACAATTTTGCCAACCAACTTATTTCAAGAGAAACCAAACAGTTACAGAAGATATAATAAAAATTATAACTATCTGTACCTCGTTTGCTTTCTGGCTTAAACAGCAAATGGTAAAGGATGTTCGAAATACAGCTATAACAGTTGAAACTGGCGAGACACTGGCTTTTGTAACATTTTATCATTTTTTATGTCAAATTCCAACTGGGGATTTATTAAAATTATCTAAACGCTGTTTTTTCCTGGAAAAGAATACAAGCAAAGTTTATTTAATTTGGTTTCATATTCTAATTTAAAATAAAACAATACAATTGGCAAAGCAAACTAAAAATATACATTTAAATATTTTACCAAATTCAAGTACATATTACTCCACAGCGGACACTGTTACGTATGTGCAATATTCACTATACAAATAAAAAATTCTACTCTGTTTCATATTACTCATACGCAGGGTATAACTAATATGTAATGTTTTGAACAATCATTTTATATTACGTACTTATTCTCCACCTCCTCTTTATATTTACGATGCCATTTTTATGTGTATCATCAAAGATAAAGTAATTTGTCAAACTCATAATTTCTTCTTCCCGTTCTCATATCGTTGTCACTGTTGGAAATGACGGCAGTTTGTAAAATTTGTCAAAAAACTTTTTACACCGCGTTGGCATTTGACATTCATTTTATTTATAAATGAGAGAAATGAAAACAGTTTAAAGAACATTTTTTAACAAGCATATCTAAATATATGGCTGATGCAGGGCTGTGTCTGGGTTGTTAATGGAGTGTTTCGATTGCCTCAGTTAATCTCGGTAATCTCCGTTAGTATTAAATGAAAAGTTAATGTCGTTGATGAGGATACGTGCAATATTGAAAAAGATTAATTGTCTTATTTTCATAAGCCACAAACCAAACACCGCACCATAGCAGTTGTTATAAGCAGGTTTCCTATTGCTATGCATGCCGCATGCCTTAATGTATTTCATGAAATTTCAGTGGATCTAAGGAAGTGGTTCGGACTACTTTTTACTTCATTTGTCAGTGCGCGATTATTGCTTAGAAAAGGCGAAAGTTCTAGACCTCTCATTTTTTGTTACCTTCGCAAGATCGCTTTATAGTAACTGTAATGGGGATATTTATTTTGGAGTCAAGATTTATAATTATAGCGATTGTTATATCAATGTACCCGATATTGTTGCGTGGTATCGTAGTAAGCATAACGTCTGAGTTGTGTAAGACCTTATCCTTCTAGGAGTGTCTGCCACTTTAACCAATCTATGTTAAGGATTATCAATCTACATTTTCGAAATTATTTCTTCACTGTGTTGGCTTATTAGACCTAATGCTCGAGTTCAAACCCCAGGCCTGACATCAAAAACGACATATGACAAAAAAAAAATATTTCTTCGGTGACTTCCTCTCAGCAGATTTCTTGCAAAAACGCAGAGAGTAAACAAAATTGCCATAAAAAGTTTCCCAAAGATCTGTCGTTCGGAGTCGGCTTTCAACTGTTGGTCCCGCCACTCATGTATAAAATTAACGCACACAACATAAGTGGTGTGAAAAGCTGTATCGTAAACCTGACTAAAGGGTTATAATGACCAATTCTGTATGTAGGTAACATCGATGGAACGTCAGACCTTAGGTTTCAGTAACACTTGAGGTTCTTGTAGAATAAGTAATCAGATCATGGGGCCAAGATTGCCAGCTCAGCAAGCAGCCTGGCTTGGAAAAAGTCTACAACAAATATAATAAAAATGCTTATTAATATTGTTACATTTTTACTTTTTAAAAATGTTTAAAATATGAGTTCGTAGATTGAAAATTAAATAAAAATAAAATTGTGTTTGGTTTTAGATAAGTTCTTTATCGTTCGCACAATTTTGTGTGCCACTGTTCACAACTTGATGTAAACAACAGTAATTTACATTGTTTGTTATTCGTCTTTACACTCTTTTGCGTAACCACTAACAATTGTTCGGCAGTTCTTTATAACCACTTTTATTCTCTTCACACGCAACGCGTCTTCACATAAGACTGCCTGAATTTATACTGACTCCTGGCCTGCTTTGCCTTGCCTTTTATATGGCTACGTAAACAGTCTGATAAACGATCTTGGAGTCGAATATTCGTGGCTTTGCCGTTTCGAGATCCCTATAAATGAAAATATCATTGTTTCATTATTGTTCTATGTGTATTTTGTTTACATTTATTCTTTTGGTATTTGTTGTAGTATTTTTGATAAAGGGCATAAACCCTTTTTTATACTGATGTTGTTGCTATATTTTTGTTTACTGGCTGATCATGTATACAAGTCCATTGTTTTTGTTTTTGTAGCTTTTGTTTATCATTTTAATGTTAAACGACGTAACACCATTTCCATTTTCGTAACAGCATGTACATATATATGGTCTGATAGACCGGAGTAGTCTTGTAGGTAACGTCCTGTTGGCTTATTAGCAGAGAACTCTTGAGTTTAAACCTCAGTTGTAACATCTCGATCAAAACAAAATTTTAAAGAATTTCTGCTCAACTGTTTTTTGTAAAAAATTCAGAGAGTAAATAAAATTGCCATGATAAATTTCACTAATCTGTCGTTCGAAATCGATGATAAACTATAAAATTAACTCATTCAGTATACATCAGAAGAGCGAACAAGAGCGTAGGATAGCATAGCTAGGAAAGGCAACTTTATCGATCTTTAAGCATTTTTGAGCATATACTTGCCCATTATGACACCGCCATAAAGCGATGCCACACTCACTGAAAGTTTCTGTGATTGATTTGATATCAAGTAACGATAGATCCGTGAGAGAATTTAGAGAGGAAGAACAAAATTAGAGAAGTCTGCACCGAGCTTGAGAAGTACTTTGTTTTCTTCTTCGACAGAAGTCATCACCAACATGAGCAAAGCTTACTCTACCATGCAAATTAAACACGCTTTTTTGTCACCTAAGGCCACTTGTCTCTTGCAATGATGGAAAATTCTTCCTCAACCAAGTATTTATAAGAGTCTATTCAAATGAAGCACCTTACAGAAGAGGCATAAGTATGCTGATACAGGGAAAGATGTTCGATGGATATGTACTCGCCCTAGTCAGTCCATCAGACACAAAATTACGCGGGAAGTGATAGTGATATTGCCAAAGAGAATTTGGGGAGTTGAAGAGTTCGAATCTCCTGACCGTAGAAGATAGTTTGGAAAAGACCCCGGTTCTATCAGATTAAAAATTATGTTATTTAGTTTTTAAGTAAAACCGAATTTATTTAATTTTATTAATATTTTTTATTTATTTAAAGAAATAATAAATTCTTTTATAACAATAGTTTTATGTTTTAAATTTTTACACAAATTACTTATTTTAATATTTTATTATAATTTCACTTATTTTAATATTTAACACACTTTTAACTAGTTAATTTATAAAAATATTTATTTAATACAACTTCAACAATACTTGTTGTTAATTCTTATTTTTAATCTTTAACACAATTTAATAATTCTTATTTTAATTCTTTCCGTCCGAAAGCTAGATCAATAATGATTATTTTCCTACTATGTAACCGATTTTATAGCTTAATGTAAACGAACAAAACCAAACATGATCGTGCATGCATGATCATGTTTGACTTTGTTTATTATGTATTTTTCCTTCTTACTACATTCTTCTTACATGTAGCTAAGTAAACAAGTATGTACATACATTCACAATATATGCGTTTACGGTTGTTATGTAAAACCATAACAAAAGAAAGCAAAATTGTGCATGCTCAATCATGTTCGTTTAAAAAAAGAATAGAAAAAAGAATAATATCAAATAAATGGTACAGTTGTACCAAATATGCATTATTAGAAGTTACATGTATGTAAAGAATAAATAATTACGGTTACCTCAAATGAAAACAAGTTTGTGCATGATCAATTTATTTAAAAATAGAAAAATAATAATATAAAGTAAATGGTACAGTTGAACCAAACATATCAAAAGTTACATGTACACATGTATGATCATTATGGGTGTTCACACACATAACTCCCCCATCGTTAGATTGACGCTCCGAGGAAATAATTTATCAAATCTATTATAAAGTTTAATTTATTGACTTTAATTTACTCACTATTTTGTACATGCATTTTTAAATATATTTGATTGTAGTAAAACCATACTAGGGTTAAATTTTTATGCTTAAAACATGTTATATGTACATTTTCAAATGTATATGTCTATATAAATTTACGTGTTATTTATTTGAATTTCGTATATTTTTGAAAAATTTCTTATATATATATATGTATATCTATATAATCTAGTTATAGGAATTAATTTAATTTTAATTACAAAATGTCGATGATTTTTAAATCATTTTCCACAAAAACTTGGTTTTACATCAAAAAAATAAACATATATCTTTGCATCTTTATATAATCAACTATTGTAAAACTTTTTCTTCCTCTTGATATGGGATTTATAATATTTGTGACCCTTTTGAGTTATAACATGATCTTCGTCAAATTGTTCTACACTAATTTTCCTAAATTTGGCATGATTTTTCCCACCTCTTTCGGTTTTTATAAACACATTTCCTGTTTGAATTTCACAGTTCTCACGACGATTATTTAATTTATGTAGTGATTTTTCCTTGCATTTCAAGATCCTTTCTCTTATTGTCGGATATTCGTCAGACTTTATCACGCCATTTTGAAAGTCAACAGGTCTACGTCCTGTGGTAGCATGAATTGTTTTGTTATAAAACATTATTATTTTATTGATTTTCTTCTCAACGGAATCACTATCTTTATCTGGGTCATGCCTAAGTAAACGAATATGTTCATTGATCGTGTTATGAAGACGCTCTACGTCTGAATTTGAGGTGTGGTTATTATTTGAGGAAAAATGAATTTCAATATTATTTAGTGTTAAAAATTCGGCCAACGGTAATGCCTTAAAACCTAGCTCATTGTCAGCTATGATCTTTTTAATATTACCTACAATACTTAAATACTGCGTAAGGGCTCTCTTAAATTCCAACCACGATCTATTCTGGATTTTTATAGCCTGAGCAAATTTTGAAAACTTATCAATTATTGTAAGAAACAATGTTTTCTGTAAACTGTAGAACACGTCGATATGAACTATTTGTCCAGGTCTATCAGGTGTTTCAGTCATCATAAATTTTTGTTTAATCGGATGGCGATCATATTTCTCAATATTGCATATTTCACAATTATTAATATATTGTTGAATTCTAAATTTAAGTTTCGGATGATATATGACAGTCTTTAATTGTTCAAAATTTTCGTTTATACCACGATGGTTGTTCCTCAGATGTTCTTTTTCAATAATAACGTGTAGTTCATTTTCGTCAATAATGTCGTCTAAAAAGGTATCGCATTTTGCTATCCTTAGGAGGGAATTGTCAGAAAAGTACTTTAAAACAGTTCCCTTAAAAACTTCATAAAATGCACTATCCGGAATGAAAACGGCGTTGACTCTTTTAGGGTGGAAATAATTTTTTATTATACTTATTATATCATTTTCGTTAAGACAACATGATGTAATTAAAGTTCTATAATTTCTGAAAATAGTTTTCTTTTGCGTTTCTATAGTGGGAGAATTTGATTTCTGGATTATAAACTGATTCCTATATACGTTAACTGGTGTATTACTCTCCGATATCAGATTTTGTTGTGGAGAACGAATTAAATTTATTTGTGGTTTAATGCGTGACAATGCGTCCGCATTCCCGTTGTTTATACCGCGTTTGTATACTATTTCATAATCATATTCCTCCAGTTTCAATCTCCATCTCACCAATTTCGAATTGGGCTCTTTAATAGAAACAAGCCATTGTAATGGTTGGTGATCAGTTTGAATGATAAATTTCCTGCCAAAAAGATACGGTCTAAAATATGTTACAGCCCATACTACCGCCAATAATTCCTTTTCTACCGTACTATAGTTTATTTCGTGCTGATTTAGAGTTCTACTTGCATAGCAGATAGGATGGTTCTCCTGCGATAACACTGCTCCCAGTGCGAAATTGCTAGCATCAGTGTTTAGAACAAATTGTTTATTAAAATTAGGATAGGCTAGAATCGGGTCGTTTGTGAGAAGGATTTTTAACGTTCGAAAACTTTCTAAATATTCAGGGTCATTTGTATCCAATTTTGTGTCCTTTTTAAGATATTTGGTCATAGGTTTGACGATTTTCGAATAGTCTTTTATGAATTTACGGTAGTATCCACTCAGACCTAAAAATTGCTTAATTTGTTTCTGAGTTTTTGGTAGTGGATAATTTATAACACATTCAACCTTTTTTGGATTGGGTTTTATACCATCTCTTGTTACAACATGACCTAAAAACTCTGTCTCTCTTTTTAGAAATTCACACTTATCTAACTCAATTTTTAAATTAGCGTCCCTTAATTTATTAAATACAAGTCGCAACGAATTCATATGCTCCTGAAGGGAAGTAGAATAAACAATTATGTCATCCATATAAACTAAGCAAATTTTATTGACTAAATCTCCCAGGATATGATTCATAAGCCTTTGGAACGTGGCAGGTGCGGTCTTGAGTCCAAATGGCATTCTAAGAAACTCATAGTGACCTCCCTCTACTGAAAATGCGGTCTTGTGTATATCTTTTTCATCTATTTCTACTTGGTGAAATCCCTTTGCCAAATCTAAGGTAGTAAAATACATACTCCTTCCAAGTTTTTCTAAAATTTCGTCAATGTTCGGTATAGGGAAACGATCGTCTATTGTTTTTTCGTTCAGCTTCCTATAATCAACAACAAGACGCCACCGTTTTAAGCCACTAGCATTATCCTTTTTTGGAACTATCCAAATAGGTGCAGAATATGGTGATTTAGAAGGTCTTATTATACCACTAGCTAACATTTCATCAATTTGTCTTTTGACCTCTTCTTTATGAATATAAGGGTACCTATAAGTTTTCGAAAATACCGGTATATCATCCCTTGTAATAATTTTATGCTTAATTGCGTTTGTAAAAGTAAGATTTAAATTCGTTTCATGAAATAATTCGCTATAGTCTGTTAAAATACTTCTCAAATTGAGTTTTTCTTCCGCATTTAAATGATTCATCCTAACTTTATCTAAAAAAGGAATTTTACAATCTGATTTTTGCATTATTTTGTCGTCAACTAAGTGATAGTTATCAGGAGTAACTGGCCATGAATTGTTTTCGTTAAGGTATATTATTTCCGGACATTCAACAACAGTTTCTAACTCAACTTTAAAATTTTGTGCATTATATATTCCCTCACTAATAATTGTTGCACCAAGATCATTCCGTTGTTCGACAATATGAACTAATCCACATTCAACATTGCTAATAAATGTAACTTTTCGTAAATCTGGAAATCGTAGAGACAAAATTTTACCATTTATCCTCAGTTCATTTTGATCATAATCCATAACAGCCTTATATTTAAATAATATATCGTTTCCTATAATTCCATCGTAATTATCGTGAAATTTACACTCTATGAGCAACATTTTCTCGCTCGAATTCCCAAGCTCGGAAAACAATGGTATTTGGTAAATAGTGTCCGTTAATATTTCACTTTGTAGTGTCTTCAACGTAAGAGTTCCTGAATTTATTTTCCATTTTGGGTTACATAAGCCTGGATTAACGATTGAGTGAGTGGCTCCAGTATCCACAATAAATTTAAGATTGTCTTTTAGTATTATATACGGTAGCTCTCTGGAGAGGCCCGTAAAGGAAAATTTTGAGCAACTTTATTCACTGCAGCAACATGATGGTGAGAATTCAAAAGCTGATTTGTATGATCTATTTGTTGCAAATGCCTTTGTGGTTGAGTTAATGAATTTTGAGACATACTATTGTCAACATCTTGAGTGGATTGGTTAGAATAGGAATTTTGGTTGAAAGAAAGATTGTCTGAAAATTTTGGTAGTGAACTCGTTTGTGATGTGTCAGCGTTAATTGGATTGCTTAAGTTACAAACCATATTGACGTCCATCGGTTCTGGCATTGGTTGTCTGACTAAAGAATTCTGTTCAAAGTTTGAATAATTTTGGTTATAATTTCGATTGTTTCTGTAATTATTATGTGAGCTAATCTTGTTATTGTCATTAAAATGCACATTTCTTTGCATGTTGCTATTAGGTGACCCGTTATAAGTGTATCGCTTATTCCTGTTATACCAATTGTTGTCAACGAATCTTCCGTTTGTATTCGAAATAACGCGTTGGTTGCGTTGACTATTTTGAGTTCCGTTACGATTGCCTCTTTTATCGTTCATATGTGTCTTATACATATTTCTGCTACTAAAGTTTCTATCGTGGCAATCGTAATTAGCGTATCCTGATGCAAAAAGAATGTTCATGGCTTCCTCGAGAGTATTTGGGTTCCTACAAGCCAGAATGGTTCTCATCGGCTCTGGAATTTTTTCTTTAAAAATGTCGAGAGCAGTTCTCATATTGTTCTTAGCAATCTGTTCGCTATTAGCATTTATCCCTAAATCCGACACAGTTTTATTATTCAAACTTCGAAGCCTATTTTTTATTTCATTGTAAAAATCAATTGCATTTGTTCTGAAAACAACAGATCGAAGTTTGTCGTATAGTTGCTCTACACTTTGAGTTTCCCCAAAGTAATTGACCAAAACGGTCTTAATTTCTGGCCATGTCTGTATGTGAAAATTTATTTCAATAGCCTCTTTGGCCTTGCCTATAAATTTGCTTTTGATTAGGTCCATAAAAAGGAATTGAGAAAGTTCGTCATAGCATAGTAAAAGAGGATTTATTCTGTCTACCAGAGAAATAAATGTATATAGATCTCTTTTGTCTCCTGCAAATTCCGGAAGTCTCTCAATAAATTGAAGAGGATCTAAACTGTTAGGAACAAAGGAGATATCGGAAAAAGCCATTTTGTTTTTTACAATTTCTGAACAACAAGCAACAAGTGATATAAACCAAAAAGTTCACAAATTTTAGAAGAATGATAAAAATGTTGTAATTTGTAAGGGAATCAAAAAAAGAAAAAAATTTTGTGGAAAACGAATCCAATCATCGACAAATGTACAGTTTTTAATATATAGAAATTTAATGAATATATAAAAAATCTATAAATACTGGTAATATTTAATAAATTACAAAATAATACTTATATTTAATAGTTGCTCTGTTGTCCTTATTCGTTAATGTTGAGTTGTAGTTGTTGGTGTCTCCAGATGCAGTTTCTAGTTGTTGGTGTCTCCAGATGTAGGTTTTATTTGTTAAAGTCTTTATATTCTTTTGCACATCAGAAGGTTGAAGAATTTATTTAGGAATTTGTATTAAATTGTTCTCTTTGTTGTTTGTTTGCTTTTTATCCACTTTTAATTAATTTGTTTATTTTAGCTGAATTTTTGATTATTAATAATTTTATTTGAAAAATTTTATTTTCGTTTTTATTGAAAAGCTTTGTCCGAATGATTATTTTTTATTAATATTTTTACTTTTTATTATATTTTCTATTATAACAATTTAAACATTGTCATTTAAATTGTTACATTAAATTGTTAAATTTAAACATTGTCGTTTAAATTGTTACACAAAAGATTTAAAACATTGTCGTTTTAAAGCAGAAAAAAGTTGGTATACCCATTTAAACATTAAAATGTTAGTATCCTTTTTCTTGTTTAATTTTCGATTATACACTAGGATACTTGGGTATCCTACCGACTGCGCCAATTATGTTATTTAGTTTTTAAGTAAAACCGAATTTATTTAATTTTATTAATATTTTTTATTTATTTAAAGAAATAATAAATTCTTTTATAACAATAGTTTTATGTTTTAAATTTTTACACAAATTACTTATTTTAATATTTTATTATAATTTCACTTATTTTAATATTTAACACACTTTTAACTAGTTAATTTATAAAAATATTTATTTAATACAACTTCAACAATACTTGTTGTTAATTCTTATTTTTAATCTTTAACACAATTTAATAATTCTTATTTTAATTCTTTCCGTCCGAAAGCTAGATCAATAATGATTATTTTCCTACTATGTAACCGATTTTATAGCTTAATGTAAACGAACAAAACCAAACATGATCGTGCATGCATGATCATGTTTGACTTTGTTTATTATGTATTTTTCCTTCTTACTACATTCTTCTTACATGTAGCTAAGTAAACAAGTATGTACATACATTCACAATATATGCGTTTACGGTTGTTATGTAAAACCATAACAAAAGAAAGCAAAATTGTGCATGCTCAATCATGTTCGTTTAAAAAAAGAATAGAAAAAAGAATAATATCAAATAAATGGTACAGTTGTACCAAATATGCATTATTAGAAGTTACATGTATGTAAAGAATAAATAATTACGGTTACCTCAAATGAAAACAAGTTTGTGCATGATCAATTTATTTAAAAATAGAAAAATAATAATATAAAGTAAATGGTACAGTTGAACCAAACATATCAAAAGTTACATGTACACATGTATGATCATTATGGGTGTTCACACACATAACTATTAAACTGTCTAATATAAGCATTAGTTTTGAACAGACACACTTGAAGACAATTTATTATGGCCTTATGATGCCTGTTTACGCTGGGCACCTTAATTGTAATTTCAATATGTAAAACTTTTTTATAATCTTATTAATAAAATAATCTCTTAATAAAACTTTGTGAACTCTTTTATAATTATTTTTTTTATGTGAATCTTCTGTCAATTGTACATAAATATAATAAAGAAAATAGAATTTTTATTCATTCCGAAATCAACCCCCAAACAGAAGGTACGTTTTTTTGTAAAATATTTAATTTTACAATTTATTAATACATTTTTGGCTCAAAACGAGATATTTTATTTTGGATCCATTTACCCCAATTCCCCCCGAAACAATGCCTATGGTATGTTTTCAATACACAACTTTTATTGAGTGATTGTAAACGAATATTTTGGCTGCACTTTAATATTTGAATTACCAAACGTTTTCAAATTTTCATTTTAACAGTTTATTGAACCAAATCAATAAACGCTTAATCCCCTAACCTTAATAGAATTTCCCAACATTTCCTTACATTCTGGCATTCTTGGCAAGTAAAATTGCTTTGCTGGAGTAGAGGAAACAAACGAAAAATGGATTGTATTGTCAAGACAAAATGTTGGTATAGAAAACCAATGTTGGTACCGCAAAATCTTGGCTGTTTGCCGAAGATTAGAACGGAGGAGGAGTCTTAATAAAAATTCATTTCTTTTATAAAATTCTATACCATTTTTATAGAAAAAAATTAATAAAACGTCGAGACGTCAGTATGTTAAACTGCACAGCCCAGTAAAAAAAAATAAGAAGTGGTGGCGCAAGTTTAAGATCAATTTCATTAATAGAGTCTTAAGAAAATTAAAAAGGTCAGATGATAGAATAAAATTAGAGCAGCAGACTTCACAATCCTTTGAAGATGCCTGACATAGATTGAGTGTGTAAGTGAATTAAATGAGAATTTTGGTTTAAACTTGTTAAATATTTAAAAAGGAAATAAATTTTAAGATTTAAAAACAAATTAAAAAGTAAGTATCTGCAGGGAGATTAAACCAATATCAACAGGTATATAAAATCATTTACAGATTTTAATACATTTTTTGATAACATGGATTACAGTGCTTCCATTAGAAACGAAAGGTTGATATTGAATGAATGATTGAATGTAATTCATATGAAAACGTCTTTATGAGCCAATGAAGGAATGAATGGATGAGTAAATAATTTAAAGAACAAATGAAAATTTTTTACTGTATTACTTTAATTTATTAAACAAATGCATACTTTTAACGCTATTTACACGCACACACAGAATATGATAATTTTTTTGTTATAGTTAGCAAGTGGTAATGGTGATAAAATTTAAATATACAGCTCTGATTAACTAAATAGTAAGGGAGGTAAATTCAAATTTAATTTTTTTCTTATAAATTCTTATTATATTCAAGATTTTTCATAGGAAAGCTTTTAACCGTAAACCGATCTTTGTATCAAAAATGATACACTTCGATGTTTGGGACTATATAACTTAATTCAGAATGAGTTAGATGCCTGATATTTTTTTAATTTCTTAGTATTGTTATCGCCATTATTGAAAACCAAATAAAAAAAGAAAATTTTAACAGGGGTGAACAAATTCAAAAAAGTTCATAATTCTGGCTTTTTTGAAATATACGACTTTCCCAGGGATTCTTTGGTGTTGTGTATATACATTTTATTATGTTTTCAAAGATTGTGTGAAGATTTATCATAAATAATACATTCTTTATCGTATTTGAGAAGGAATTAAAAGTTAGGTGTTGTACGAAAGTGAAGAGGTTGAATTATCTGTTCTTGGTATGTTGTTGATTAGGTTAGGTTAGGTTAGAGGACGTGTACTTGTCAACTGTGACAAGTACAGTACCCGGAGGTCGAATTGATCCATTGTACAACGTCCTAGCTTCTCACACCACTCGTGTTGTGTGCGTTAATTTCATACATGAGTAGCGGGACCTACAGTTTAAAGTCGACTCCGAACGGCAAATTTTTGAGAAGCTTTTTATGGCAATTTTTACTCTTAGAGTTTTTGACAGAAATCTGTGAGAGGAAGTCGCCGAAGAAATTATTTTCACATCTTCGTTTAGATGTCTGACCTGGGATTCGAACTCGGGCCTTTCGTCTTAAAGCCGACATACTACCTACTAGACTACGGCGATATTGTTGATATTGATTGAAGAAGTCGTAGTCTATATGTAGCGTGTCAGCTGCTTAGACCTCAGACTAGGGTTCAAATCTAAGGACAGACATTTATACCGAAATGTTGTAATGACCGATTATACATATATGTATGTATGCTGCTGAAGACTATTAAGAGGAAGAAAGCAGAAGCTCGTCTTATGGATTGACGAAAGTATAGGCAGCAATAAACTGACCAACTGTCATGTTCGCTTATACTTTAGTCAATCCATAAGATGAGCTTCTGTTTTATTCTTCTTCAGGGTCTTCAGCAGAATACATACATATATAATCGGTCATTACAACCTTTCGGTGAAAATTGGAAATACCGCCAAATACTTGGAACAAAGAACCGTAAATATTACCAATTTTCACGAAGATTGCTAGCAGCTCTTTCTTGAAATATTGTAGAGTCTTTCTTACTGCTCTTCTTATATTTATCTCACACTGCAAACAAATATTAGAAGAAACTATTTCGTCCTATGTTTTATTTCCTAGATATTACAGATGATCATATTTCGGTCAACTATGTATGCATGATATAACAAAATCATTCGCTTTGATAATCTGCTACTCGGAAATGATGAAAAATTTACTCCTATTCCGCCTTTGCGAAAACTGAGATGAAAGTCTTTCAGCTTTTAACAATCCCAAAGTTTTTGTCGCTGTGAATTGGTAACTGATTGAATTCTATGGTCATTATAAATTTCGTGGTCCACCGAAATCGATTTGGCAGTTTTATATTCAAGTACGTGCCACGTGCGTAGCAACTACTTACACCCTACCCTGTATCCGTTAAACTAGTGAGAAATCAAGGAGAGATCATTGTTATTGATATAATCGATGTTAAATTTTTATATCACATGACGTTGACAACGAATATTTCTAACGAAATATAACAATGGTTAGTACCATCAGGCTTCAGCCAAGAGCATTACTGATGTAAGTAACAATAAGCTGCCCCATCTAAACAATTGGGAACTTATAAATCACCACAAAGCAAGCGCGCTAGATGTCAAATTATTACCAATTAGAAAAAATATAATTAAGCTGACATGAAGTGTGTCATGTCAAAAATATTCATATTTTAATTCGCCAATTTCATAAAATTGATAACAAAATGTCAGAATACAAAATAGTTTTATTAAAATTAATTGTAATAAATCAAAATATAAATTTTTTTTAACAAAATCTATCAATAAATGCGAAAAATCTTTGAAATACAAGTAAGCATCAAAAGCAAAGCCTAGAATTATGAAGTTTTTTTTGAGGCTCGATCTATGGTAATATCATTTGTTTCTTATTATTTTCCCTCGACTGTATATCAATGCAAATTACAAATATTGTATTGTATGTACAACATGCATATGTACAACTACTTAAAATCAAACTTGACGTTATCATGTGTGTATGCAAGCATCCATGTTGATATTTGCATGTGCTTATATGTGTGCGTAACTGTATTTGTTTGTTTCATTCGAGCATGAAAGTAAAATGGAATAACAAACGCAATGTAAATATCCACACATACACATATAAATGCACACATACACAGAAAAGATATACATCATATACAAGGTTATATACATGCATACAGAATTATTCCCATACATTGTCAATGTATTATGGCAACTACAAGAAGTGCATACATATACAATAAAAGAAGAATGTAGAATTACATATGATACAACATATGCATGCCGAAAGTGTGTGTAGGCATGTGTGCATAACTGAGAGCAACATATGTAATTTCAGCTGAATATATCGGCATGCGTAAGCAATGTATTTAAATACTTACATGCCATACATTCAGTATAAACACACATGACGCAACATGGTTGTACAAGTCTGTAGATTGTAGAACTACTGTTTATACTATTGCTGGCATAGAGATATAAAATATTTATTTTATTAAAGGATAACAAATGGTTATTATTTTTCTTTACTCTCCTTTTTTTGTCTCATAGAGAAGCAGCTTCCTCCCTCTCTCAATTTGGTTATTTATTCAATTACTTCTACGAGGGTGACATTTAAAACATCAAAGTAGTGAGGTTGAAGGGTGACGGCCTTAAATGGCACGATAAAGTAATACAAGAAATGTTTTTGGCATAATGTTTTCAACTGCACAAGTTTTTATAAATAAATTAGGTCAGTTTTGTGGTAACAACCGTTCCATTACATTAAATGCATATTAAGCTGATACATTACAACCCATTTCCCTCGATCACGCCTAACTTCTCATATTACCTATGTATGTTTGTATTTTTTAACCTTAACATCGACTCTGAAATAAAGCAATTTGTAGTTTTCTCCATGGCCTCTAGTTGCTTTGAGACCTTTTTCCAGCAAACATCTGTCAGAGGGTCGTAGAAAGATATAATTTTTCTAATTAACATTTTGAAGATTTCAGAGCTGAGGTTTGAACTTGGAGTTCCAGTCCAGTATGAAACATACATAATTGGCCATTACAAGCCTTTAGACAGGAATACGACCTATGTTGTCACACCACATATATTGTGTGTTTTTATTTTATACATGAGTGGCGTTACCAGCGAAAAAGAGATTTTTGCCAAACTTTTCAGGACGATTTTATTTACGCTCAGAGTATGTTTCATTACTTTCTCATATTTTTTTTTTTGAGACGTCCTGCGGTTTGAAACCTGGTGTTATGTGATTTCATGAAAACATAGTACCTACTCTTCCTTCCATTGGGTCAGAAAAGAGTACGAAAAACTACTGTAATGCGAAGTTAAATTCTCCCTCAAATTTTTTGCAAAATGTACACCGATGGCTCGAAGTTTGATGGGAAAACGGGTTCTGATTGGTTTTATATACCAAATACACAACTTAGGTATCAGACACTCAGGCGAAGGTTATGACTATCATCGTAGTATTTAAATGCCTTCTCAGTGTCAGCTTTTTTCCTGATAATATTCTAATCTAGTTGTAGCCGTCGAAGTCTAGTAGTAAGTGTGTTGGATTAGAAGACATAAAGCCACGATTCAAATCCTTGGGCATTTTCAACAAAACGAAATATGAAAAAATATTTCTACGCCGCCTTCATCTCAGCAGATTTCGGATAAAAACTCTGCGAGTAAATAAATTTGCCGAGAAAAATTTTCTTAAAAATCTCTCGTTCGGAGTCTACTGTAAACTATAGGTCCCACCACTAATGTATAAAATTAACCCACACAGTATAAGTGGTGGGGGGGACTAGGTTGTAATCCTGACTAAAGGGTTGCAATGACTAACTACGCATGTAGTTTTTATTCTAATCTAATTATAATCTAATCACATTGGCAGTTTGCTATTAAGTCCCTTTTGAACGTCGTATCAATGTCCAATCATATCCACAAATGTCATCGATTTCCCCGTATTATAATCACTGGGCATAAGGTCAAATTAACAATAATGAATATCGGACTGGCACTACTGGGTTAAGTTGGGGAAGAACGAAACTGCTTATTTCCTATTCTCTACTGGACATTTACTGTGGGACCCTTATTCTTACGATATATTGTTTACTGAGGAATCATGCCTCCAAATATGCTTACAAAAGTAGTGGGAATCCAATCGATTACATCTGTAACGAAACTCTCTTCAGCTAATTTAGTTTTATTATTTTTAGAAGTCAATATTTATAGGGTATCCTACCTATAATATATTCTCCAAGCTTATTGTCATGACGAACTTAAGAATATCAACAACACCCAGGTTCTGCTATCTGGGCTGCTTTAGTGCCCAAAGTTTTCAAGAATATTGTTACGTTTTTACCATTTAAAAACATTTAAAATATGAACTCGTAGATTGCAAATAAAATAAAAGTAAATTTGTGTTTAGTGTTTATTGTTCGCACAATTATGTTTGCCACTGTTCACAACTTAATGTAAGCAACAACAATTGCTTTGTTGGTTATTCTTCTTTACACTCTTTTGCTTTAACAATAACAATTACTAGACAATTATTCTACAGATATTTGTAACGGAGATCTTCAAACCACAATTACTCTCTTTAAACGCACCGCGTCTTCACACAAGAACTTTTTTACTGACTCCGTTGCCTGCTTTGTCTTGCATTTTATATCGCAGGGTTAACAGTTTGAATGAATGCACTTGAAGACAAATGACTTCGCCTTCTCGAAATGTCTATAAATGTAAACGTGTTGTTTTATTCTTGTTTGTGTTGTATTTCTGTTTACAGTTATTTTTGCAGTTTTTTTTGTTGTGTTTTTGTTTACTTGTTTATCATATAAAAAAGTTCACAATTTAAACGATGTGACCATTTCCCATGCGACCATTTCCATTTTCGAAACAATATGTTTTGCTGATTCATTGTTTCCAAACTATTGGAAACTAGATTGGTTGTTGCCATAAATTTTACTGTAGTCTAGTTGGTAGCGTGTTGGCTTTATTGCCTTGAGGCCACGTTTCAAACTCCACGCCAGACATCTCCAACAAAACGAAAGGCAAAGCGGCGTCTTCAGCAGGCAGATTTCTGGCAAATATTCAGATACCAAATAAATTTGTCATGAAAAGTTTTTGAAAAAACAGTCGTTCAGAGTCGACTTTAAACTATAGTTCTGCAACTCATGTATAAAATTAACACACACAACATGAGTGGTGTTTAGAAGCTAGGCCGTAATCCTGACTGATGGGTTGTACTGACCAGTTATGTCATGTAATCGACTTTATGTTGGCTTGTTTCCACAGTCTAGTTGTTTAAAAAATATATTAGAATTCGTTGGTGGAGTTTTATGTATATTACCGCGTGTTATATTCCAAACTCCAAGTTATTTTTGAAAAATTTGAAAAAATTTCTTTACAATACCTCTTAACGCTTTTGCCTTTCCTCAAATAATACGCAGTCATAATAGATTTGATAAATTCAAAAAACTGTTTGTTTTTCAAAAAACGAATTAATTTTTTAAAATAACAATAAAAACAAAGAAAATGTGGGTAAAAACTCAGCTTGAATGGTTTTAATAACACTTTTAAAAAGTATAAGCTTCTAAAGATTAAGTGGTCTTACTTGGGAATACAACACAGGTAAGAGGTAAGTAACAAAAACAATAACAAAAAGAGCTTAAATTTTATAACATTTTTCAAGTGGAAACTATTATGAACGATTAACTTTGGAAAGGTAAGATAAAATGCAACTAAAAACATACAAATAAAACAAAGGAATTTAAATAATACATATATGCAAAGTTAGTGTTTTAAAATTCATAATAATATGGATTTCATTTAAAAACTACTGCTTAAAAAATACTTAGAATATATAAGCATTATTGAATGAATAATTGTTACAAAAAGACTCTCTGCCAGACCAGACTTATCATTTTATTTTCTCTTCCGAATCAATTGTTAACAATTTCATGTTTTTCTTGTTTGACATTTTATTTTTTTTCGAATATTTTATAAAGATTTGTAAAAACAATATGTGACGACATTCTCAGAGATCTGAACAATATTGTTACGAAAATGAAAAAACAAAAGCTACAAAAACAAAACAATGCAGTAAACAAACCTGTAAACAAATTATCGTACTCCTTAATATAACAACAAATCCCAGCATAAAAAATGTTAAACAAGTAAACAAAAATACACAAACAACACTACAAGAATAAGGGTGAAAAAGGTTAAAATAGGGGAAATTTTTTGGTGTTACCGTAGTCCCGGAGGAAGAGTGTTGGCTTAATAGACATGAGGCCTCAGTTCAGAGCTGAGGTCAGACATCTTCTTATATATAAAAATGAATGTGTGTTTGTTTGTATGTTTGTATGTTTGTATGTTTGAAGTCTATAGACGGCTAAACGGCTGAACCGATTTTCTTAAAATTCTCACAGTATCTTCCTGTATGTCTGGATAGGCTACTTTTTATGTTGATATTCCAAATGAGCGCGGAGTCATGCCAACGTATACTACATACTACATACTTAATATTTAATTGCATTTGAAATATATTACTCATACGCATAGTAGTTACCCCTACAAGTATGCTATCTGTGATTCTTGATGTATAAAACCAAAGAAAATAAAGTATAAAGAATGTGAATTTTGGCATATTTTGGAATATTTTTCAAAAATATTTCACGACGCGGGAGGAAAGATAGAAGGGAAGGATAAAGAAACCAAGAGCGTAACAATGTTCTCAATTGTTCTCATCGTGCGTTTTTGTTGTTTGACTAATTTTTTATTTATTCTTCTGAAACAGTGTTGCCACGAAAAAAATTTTGTAACCAACATTTGTGAAAAAAATCACCAAATAAGAAAAAATATAACAAAAATTAAATTCGTAGACTTTTGTTTTATTTTTTCAAGTTTAAATTATAATTAATAAAAAATGAAAAAAAAAAAGCTTTTTTTATAAAAAAAAAAAAAAATAACCAAAACCAAAAAAAAAAACTACACATTGATCAAAAAAAATAACCAATTTTGGTTAGAAATAACCAAAAACGGGAACCCTGTTCTCAAATCACTTATTCTCAGACGTCGGCACAAAGAGGATGTGAGAAAAATTATGACAGGCATGTTTAGAGGAAAATTGTTAGTAATATTTTCAAATCTGCTTATTAACCCAATAATATGTACTTATATGTGAGCGAAAAGTATAAAACAATTGTACTGCGCTAAAAACCTAAAAACACCGTATTTAACTTGGCAAGTATTCTTCCAAAAATCGAAATCATTTCTCATTGATATTAGTGAATCATACTGTACTATTTCTTTGGGTGTAAAATTGAAGTCTGAAAAAAGCGACATGAACATTTTCCTTTAGAAGCTGACAAGCAACTGAATGCATTTTTACGCTCTCATGATGAGAGCAACACATTGTTACGATCTTTGTTTGTGTTTATTTTCCTTCTGTCTTCCGCCCCCCTTATCCAGAAATGATTTTTTAAAAAGATTTTGGTGAGAGCGGGCCGTAATGCTACTTCTACATAATGCGTATTCTTTATATCCATATTCTTTGATAAAACTTAATGGAATTGGATATCACTCATACGTCACATATGTAGTTTTTTTTTAATGAATTTTACATCTATATAAACAAAAATGAATGTGTGTTTATTTGTTTGTGGGTTTGTTTGTTTGAAGTCTACAGACGGCTAAACGGCTGGACCGATTTTCTTGAAGTTTTGACAGTACCTTCCTGTATATCTGGAAGGAATTATAGGCTACTTTTTATTTTAAAATTTCAAGAAGGCGGGGTGCTAAGCCCACATATTCAATAAGTATTTAATGTCGCATATCTCATAAACTGCGAATTTTGTATGGGCGACTTTGACGTATATATAAACAAAATGGGCGGATTGGCTATAGTGGGTGTGTCACCTCCAATATAAAAAATATTAAATTATTATATCTATGAAAATATCACAGTTAGAGCCCTAAAATTTTTTCGAATCCACTTTAGTATCAATATGAATATTTTAGACAAAAATGGGCTGACTAGGCAAAGCGTGTGGTACTTCCCATATGAATTAAATTTAAAACTTCTTCTATCTCGGACATCACCTATATATAAAAATTAATGTGCACTTGTTTGTATGTTTGAAGTTTATAGACGACTAAACGGCTGAACCGATTTTCCTACTTTTTATGTTGATATTTCAAATGAGAGAGGTGCCACTCCCACATATACTACATAACCTACTATTGTAAGATAATAACAAAATGGATATATTGGAAAAACTATATCAGCAAGATACCTCAAATTTTGTACACGTAACTACGGTTTTAATATAAATATTTTGGACAAAAATAGGCGACCTATCATTAGAGGACAATGCACCTTCCATATAAAGTAAATACTAAAATCTGCCTAACTGAAGAACTTTAACAGTTAGAGTCCCCAATTTTGTATAAATAACTTTTGTTTAAATATAAATATTTTGGACAAAAATAGGAAGTTCAGCAAAAGCGGGCGTGGCACCTCCCATATGAAGTAAATACTAAAATCTGCATATCTAGAACACCAGAACAGTTAGACTGCTAAAATTTTGTACGAATATCTAAAGGTTCAATATTAATATTTTCGTTAAAAATGGGCTATCAAGCATTAGGGGCGTGGCAAACTCCATATGAACTAATTATTAAAATCTGTATAAAAAACTATAAAAGCTAGAGTCCCCAATTTTGTATTCCAGCTATAGGAAGGTGGTGCCTCTCTGATTTGTGGGTGTAGAAATTATTATATCTTGAAATAGGCAATAGTAAGGTATATGACCCTTAAATTATTGAGTTTGAAATTTTCAACTCATATAGATAGTAAGTACTAAAGTTCATACTATTTAAATATTTATCTTGGAAAACATATACGTACATACATATGTAATAGTTATGTTATTGTTTACTTCTAAAAACGGGTAACTAATAAAACTATTATTTATTTGAAAAATACATTAGGTAAACTTTATAATAACCAATTTATTGGGCGATGAATTCATTACTTTTAATTATCTAAGTAATAAAATGTAAACTGTCAATTTTTTTCTCAAATAAAATAAGTAGTTGCAAAACTCATCACAAAAAATTACCTGCGACCGACACAAACACAGTTATTTGTCAAATTTAATATAAATAAATAAATATAACATGCATTCGGTGTTAGAATTCAGTTGAACCTTAGATTCTAATCAAGTTAAACGTTATTTGAGTGACATTTATTTTACAACAATTTATAAAAATGGCCCCCAAAAAAACCAGAAGCGCCAAAAAATGCATTGCGTTTGCAATCCCAGAGAGCAAATGAAAGTTCGGAAGACGTGAAAGTCGCCTCAGGACTGAAAGGAGTTGAGCTTCAACCTTTAGAGCCGCCGAAACGCCATCACAACGTGAAGAACGCCTTGAAGGCCTACGACAACGCGCCACAACAGCAAGAGCTACTGAAACACTTTCAGAAAGCCAAGAGCGCCTTAAAAGCTTCTGAAACGCCGTCAGAACGCGAAAGACGTCTTGAAGGTCTTCTACAACATGCCACAACCCCACGAGCTACCGAGACATCGTTGGAACATGAAGGTCGACTACAAAGCCAGCGAAATCGTATTGAAACATCACGAGCCACAGAAACACCTTCAGAACGTGAAACACGTCTGGAAAGCCATCGACAATATGCGACAACCGCACGAGCTACCGAGACACCTTTGGAACATGAAGGTACCACAACAGCACGAGCTAATGAAACAGAAGTCCAACATGAATCACGAGTAGACAGTCAGTGGATTCGAACATCAACAAGAAGAGCAGCAAAGAACAAAATCATAATCGAATGGCGGTGAATCGACGTAATGTTTTTCATGGATACTCAGGTATTGCATTTAACTACAGATCTGATATAGATGACCACATAATCGCAATTCATGCTGATAGAACTCCAGAACTCCAACAATGGCGTAACAATTTTGATGGTGGGCGATCCAGTTGCATCACGAGATATGTATTTAATTCCGATGGGGGTAGCGAAGCACACCGGGTATTAGCTAGTCTCTAATAAAACGAAATATTAAAAAATAATTCTTCGGGGATTACATCTCAGAAGATTTTTGTCAGAAACTCTGAGGGCAAAAAAAAAATTTGTGACGAAAACTTCCTCAAAAATTGACATTAAACAGTAGATCCAGCCAGTGGTTCCTCCCTTGGCCCATACGTGTCCAGCAGAGGCTGGAAACATTGCACCCAGCTTTCTACTGCCAACGAGTTTCAAAATATCTAAATTAACCGAGATAGTGGGAATACCGGGCATATCGCAAATTTCCCACTCCGTGCCGGCTCTGGCCAGCACATCAGCGGTGCAATTTTCTATAATATCCCTGTGTCGCGTAGCCCACATAAGATTCAGCTTTGAATGACCAGAAATTTATCTGAGAAATCCTCGGCAGTAATGGATAAGGACGGATGTTGAAACTACATTCTTTAGGGACTTAATTGCAGCCTGGCTGTACAAATAAATCAGGAGATTTCAAGGAAAAATTCCGCTACTCAACAAGCATTAAGAAAGAAGATTAGCTGCGTGAACTGTATTGATTTATTGCAGCGTTTAAGAGAACATTGTTACGAAAATGGAAATGGTATTTTGCTTCCACATCGTTTAAATTGTTAACAAAAGCTACAAAAACAAAAACAATGAAATTGTTTATATGATAACAAATTAACAAAAAGGCAACAACAACACTGCAAGGACAAACGTAAACGAAATACACAAACAACAATAATGTAAGAAACATTTTTATATTTATAGAGATTTCGAGAAGGCGAAGTCATTCACGTTCAAGAGCATCCATCAGAATGTTTTCCCTGCTACATAAAAGGCAAGAACAAGCAGGCAACAGGGTCAGTAAACATTTTGTCAGTCTTGAGTGAAGATGCGGTGTTTGAAGAGAGTAATCGTAGTTTGAAGATTTATGTCACAAAGATTTATCGAACAATTGTCTAGTAATTGTTATTGTTTATGCAAAGTGTGTAAACAGAGGAATGTGGATGTAGTGAATAAGTTTTTCCTGAAATCTCTCGCAAAGTAGATTAATTTGGATTAATTGTAATTTGTTAACCAGTTTGGAACCTATACCACCAAAAATAATTTATAAGCATAAGCAGAGTGTGTTATGTGGGATACTAGAAATCCAAACAAAATTTTTCTAAATTCCATTTAAAAGAAACACATGCAAACAGTACAGTGCCAAGGTTTTTAGGATTTCTAGTTCGTTGTCATCGAACCATTTTTTTTTGAGATCGGCGTTGGCCAAGCCATCACTGTCAACGGCAAGCATCATCTTTACTTATTTTATCCCCTGTTGACTGATCCGGAAACCTAGGACGTGATTTCACACAGGACATGATACTGCATGGTCCTTTCTTATGAACGTGATACACATTAGCCACTGATATTGGACGATTTGGTTTCGTTATACTTTTTCTTGTGGAATTTTCTAAAGTCACGATGTATGTAAAACAAGTCACAAATTTTAAAAGGCCACAAATCAAATCAACCCATGCCATCGGTCAAATTGAGTCTGGTCTATGCACCAGACTCATGAAAAATTGAACAATTTCGGGTTTCTACAAAAAGGGAATCTTTGGCGGACATTTGAATAATGCTTTTTTCCACACAAACATACATACATACATATTTGGTCATTACAACTCTTCAATTTCAGTATTGAATTTATATTGTACTGATATGTATATTGTTTGAGCCCAGAAGAATCACAATGAGATCTTTGGTGGGACTCATGTAAATTTTGCTTAAGGCGACTGCCATTATTATCGAATTTATTTGTCCTCCAATAATCGGATCCAAGAAGATAGCATAAGAGAGGGAATAAGTAGCAAGATATAGTTTTCATAATGTACCTGATTTAAGGGAATTAAAACATATCAAAAAAATTAATTTTTAGTTAAACTTATAATTTAATTATTTTAAATTAATTAAATTATTCAATTTATTTAATTAACTTATTTAATTATTAATTATATTTAATTTATATTGTTACGTTTTTACCCTTTAAAAACGTTAAAAATATGAGTGCGTAGATTGCAAATGCAATAAAAGTAAATTAGTGTTTAATTTCAAATTCTTTATTGTCTGCACAAATCTGTGTGCACCCTGTGTTGAAATTTATTCACACAATAACAATTTCCTATAAATTGTTATTCTTCTCGTACACAACAACAATTCCCTTTGTTGTTCTCTTTGGTACACTCGTTCGTTAGAACTTCGAACTACGATTCTCTTCACACGCAACGCAACGTGTCTGATTGAAAGATCACTCTTCTGCTTACAACCCTTTTTGTAAGCGACGTATACTGAGTATAGATCTATAACGGAGATCTTTAATCCACGACTCACGTCTTCACACAAGACGGACTGAATTCTAAATCACTCTTCTGCTTACAATACTTTTTGTAAGCAACAAACTTTCTGCTCGCGTAAAAACTACAACTGCTTACTTCGAACGCAACCGTGTCTTCACACAAGACCGACTGAACTATAACTCACTCATCGTTGCTCGCTTTGTCTTGCCTTTTATATCGCTGGATCATCAGTCTAATGAATGCCCTTGGCAGAGAATGACTGCCTCCGGGAAAAATCTAAAAACGTATACAACTCGCTTCCCTTATTGTTGTTAGTGGATCTCGTTTACATTTATCCTTGTAGCGTTGTTGTTGTTTGTTTACTTTGTCCCTTTTCTTTTTATACCTGATGTTATTGTTGCTTGTTTACTTTGATCACGCGATCAAGCCTTGGTTATTGTTGCTATATGTTTACTTCTTCGTTGATCATGTAAACAACTGCCTTATGTTGTTTTTGGAGCTTTTGTTTACCACTTTATACATGATCAAGTCCGTTGTTTTGTTTTTGGAGCTTTTGTTTATTATTTTAATAACACCATTTCCATTTTCGTAACAATATTATTATAAATGAATATAAGTATTTGTTTATTATAAATTAATTTAATTTGTATACACGAAAATAAATTTCCCAAAAAATTCATATTGAGTTAGTACATGTAACGTATGAGTGATATGGAATTCATATTTTCATTTTATTGCATGCTTTTCAGAGTAATTATGAAAGCACCGGCAGTATGACTGCGTATAGAATTCCATATAAAGTATACGTATGAGTGATATACAATTCTCTACTAGTTTGTATACAGCAAAATTGAACTTGAATTTTATTGCATACTTTTCAGGGTAATAAGTCCAGTATACGTACTATGGGTGCGTATGAGTAATTAATGGGATTCGATTCTCGAAAGTTAATTTTGTACTATGTTCACAGTTTTTTTACATCTACACATCTAGTTACCCTCCTAATATCCTATACTTAAGCTTTGAATGGAAAATCTACTTTTACAAAATGAATGTAAATGAATTTTACTTGAAAATTTATTTTCTATCTTTCAACACAAACAAAAAAGGAAAGTATTTCGTTTTAGTTTTGATTTTTTTTCTTCACCTTTTATGGTCGTACTAAAATGTAATTTGTCTTCTATTCCTGTGGTGAAATTTTATGCTCCAGCAAACCCCCAGATATGTAGAGCGATGAAAGTGCATTGAATACAGTGATAAGCTAACTTTCCAAACTGGAAATTGCTTGTAAATATATTTTAAATTCTTCCACTTTTTTACCTTTTACTTTCTGCCATGGAAAATATTTAATTTTAATTATTCTTATATTCCGTATAGAGTTACTTTAGTGTCAAATATTTGACTAAAAGTAAAATTTTTCCCATTCTACACACAACCAACGAAATAAATCACTTTCCACGTTGACTTTTCTCTCATTTTAAAAGTCTCGAAATTATTTGCAACAGAAGTTTGTTCCGTAATTTCCACTATTTGTGGGCTTAACACACAAGTGTTGTTAAGCGTGTATTTAAAACCATAAGTCGTCTTATTGTGGCTGACTGAAGACAATTTTTGATCATAAGAGGATGGCATAGTTCATGATTTCTAATTCCTTATACAGACGAGAGTCTTTAGAAAGACAGATTTTTAATTGATTTTAATTGGTAACAAATTAGAAAGACACAAAGTATCTAGTTTAATTAGTTTTACGCTTGCAAGTATAGAAATTATAAATGAGTAGAAAATAGTTCATACCTTTTGTAAGTGCAGCATATTGTATGATACGAAAATGAAAATTGTGTTACATCGTTTAACATTAAAATGATAAACAAAAGCTATAAAAACAATGAACTTGTTTACATGATAAACAAGTAAACAAAAATATACCAAAAACATCAGTATAAAAAAAGGGGAACAACAATATAAACAAAATACACAAGCGACAATGAAACAACGATGTTTACATTTATGAAGATCTCGATAAGGCGAAGTCACGAACATTCGACTTCAAGATCATTCATCAGACAGGCATATAAAAGGCAAGACAAAGCAGGCAACGTAGTTAGAAAAAAATTCAGTCAGTCTTGTGTAAGGACGCGTTGCGTGTGAAGAGAATAATCATGGTTTGAAGATCTCCGTTATAAAGATCTATCGAACAATTGTTATTGTTTATACAAGGGTGTAAACAGAGGAATAACGTACAAAGCAATTGTTGTTGTTTATATCAATTTGTGAACAGTAGCACACAGAATTGTGCGAACAATAAAGAATTTTTCATTTGCAATCTACGAACTCAAATTTTAAAAGTTTTTAAAAGGTATAAACGTAACAAGACGTTTATTTAAATGTGGTTTTCTATATAGAGACTCTGTCATGTCTAATCTGCATGCTTAGAGCCATACGGGTAGAAGCAAACATCTATTGTCATCCCCTCAATTCATTCTGTTGACCGAAAAAGTCAGTCAATGCGACGTCGCTGTAGTAGTCTGTTGGCTTATTAGACATGAGGCCTCAATTCAAACAGCAGGACAGACATCTTAAATAAAACGAAATATGAACAAATATTTCTTTCTCAATAACTTTGTCATTCGGAGTCGACATTAAACTGTAGGCCCCGTCATTTATAGGTAAAATTAACACCCACACATTATTGGTATTGAGAAGCTAGGTCGTAATCCTGCTTGAAGGTTTGTAATGATTTATATATGTATGTAATTGGTCGTAATGATACGTTAGACATCCTGTCGGATAATTCCGTCTTAAGCGGATGTCTGTCAAGACTTTCGATGTTTTAAAAATACAATTCAATGTTTTCTTTATTGATCAACAAAACATAGATGTTTTTATTTGAAGTATCGAAGGTCTTTCAACAGGGACTTCCGAAATTTGTTAGTTAATCACGGCCATCTCGTCGAAGTTACTTCTGCCAAATTAGTTGTCATTTATTCTGTCTGTTTCGCCAAATCCCCATGGAGGGGTAATAACAAGCGTTCTGCTTGGAAAACTGCGCGTTTCTCTCGTTATGCTCGGAATGTGTTGGATAAAATCGAGTGCACTGATTCAGTAAATCACATCCTCCGTGTGTGAGGCCCTCACCCACTAAATTCTCCCCCTCGTCTCGTGGACTCGTTGTGAACACTCCGGAACTACGGTGGTATTACTTCGGAGTGGAGTCCTTTTGGCCATTTGGCCCCTTCGTGTTCATATCCGTTCATATCGAAAGTTAAGTAGACATTTACGTGTCTCCACTATTCCTCTCGTCCAGGTCCCTGTCTCGGATTCCGTTGTGCAAGTGTCATCTAAGTCCAATTCTCTCCACTCGCAATCATAACCTCGACAATGTTAGCGGCCGTGATTGTTCCAACTATTGATGTCAGCTCAGAGGGGTAGCTCTGCCAGCGTGCACACTCGAATATAGTGTGGTCTGCATCATCAATTACTTCCTCTTCTTCGTAAAGGCAATAAGGGGAGGCGCTCTTGCCAAATTCTATGCAGGTATTTCCTAAAATACCCATGCCCTGATAGCATCTATGTAGTGTAGTAGTTCACCTCTCCGGTTGTCCGTCCAATCCATCGCTCAATATAAGGATAAGTCTCGCCGTCCACCTTCCTCTGTCCTTTTCATCCCATTGGCGTTGCCATTTTGAGATGGTGTTTTGCCTGAAGGAACCTGTTGTGTAACTTCCGGTCAATTTCGCCCTATAAATCTCCATCCGCTCCGCGGCTTGCAGATCCACGGGAATTGTACCTGCAATCACAAGTACGGCTGGCGCGGATACTGTGCGATACGCCGAAGTGATACGCAAGGCAGCCGATATAAATGAGTACGCTCGCTTTCTAACATTGAGCGCTTCGGCCCAAATTTCACTTCCATAAAGCATAATTACTAACCTCCATCAGGAGTCTAATTCTCGCCGCTAGCGGGCCTCCAATATTTCCTGAGATGTCCTACGATCTCTGTTCCGCCATGCACTGGTTGCGATGTGTGCGATTGCGCACCCTCCTGCACAGGTTTTGGTGTCGTGCCGCTTTTCTCAATTCCGGTGCTCCTCGCAGATGTGTACTGAGAGTTCATCGTTGTCTGGAATTTTTTCACCGGTGATCTCCTAATTTTTGGGCTGCTCATAAAGGCAACCTCGCCCTGTATCATCTCTTCTACTTCTAATATTTTCTTATTCATTTTTTCTATTTGGGTTCCATCTTCAAGCCGCTATCTCCTATCTACTATGCAGTTGTCCTTTAAAGACCCCGAGGGTGCCTATGGTAATCATTCTCAAACAATACCGCGTTGTTTACAAGAACTCGACATTCTGTAGACCCCAGCTTGTTGATTTATGCGCGTAAGCTAAATTCAAAAGACTGCGAAGCTGAAGATAAATCACCATACATGACGACTCGTGTTCGCTGAAAGGGTTCTGGAGCAATTGGCAATCTGCATTTCAGGATGAATATGTATGCGAATTTTGGACGATACCCACCCAGATCCAAAAGTATCCAATGTATTCTGAAAAGTTGCTATTGATGTGGACTTTGGGCTGGCAGTTTCCTTAGTCTACATTTCTTTAAGAACGACATTTTCCAGGCTATCACTGTCAACGGAGTGCAGTATAGGTCTACGAATACCAACTACTTTTGAACTCAATTGGATGATCTGAACCACGACAAATATGGCTCAAAAGAAAGTCTTTATGTATCATGACATCGGTAAAATTTAACCATCGGATGCCTCGTTTGCCTAGTTGGCAAGGCAAACGCTATGCGCTAAGGCAGTGGCTGCGTTTCCCACCAGAGACTCTGGGTGTAGTGATTGCCTAATTGTTTGCCCGACATTACATCTCACAATAGAAAAATACCCCGTCTTCCCTTTTTCCTATAAACTTTCTTTTCTGCATTCCAATACAATGCACTGCATGAAGCGCTGATACCATAAAGATCTCCAAGTCATTGCGACACACGACAGTAATTGGAATGTGTACTATTATAAGCAGCGTGGCTTTTAGAATGAGGTAGAAGTGAAAGGGGTTCAGCGGGTCTAGAGCAAATTCAAGTCGTTGTGATCTAAATAGTATATTTGGAAGAATTTCGAAATGTAGAAAGAGGCAAAAAATTATTACTTAAGCTCAAGTGCTTGTATATTTTAATTTGTTTATAACATGCTTACTTACTTACTTGAGATACATATCATTAATCGTTATTGCATAAATTATATAGTTTTTCCATTTCTTCTTTTGATTGAAAAGACATCAATTTCCACTTAAGTTTGAAACATATAATCTCTAATTGTTATGCAATCAACAATGAAAACATAATTATGATATTATATGAACATAAATAAATCGTTACTCATATAATTATTGTTATGACTTGTCATCAGACTTAAGAAATTGTTTCAAAAATGTTTAATTATCACACTAAGGGCCATTATTACAACTTGCCGTTAACTAAAGACAGGATTTTAACGAGCAGATAAATTGTTTTTCGTTGTTATGAGTACCCAGTAAGATAGAAG
Organism: Sarcophaga rosellei; assembly: GCA_930367235.1. Lineage (NCBI taxonomy): Eukaryota > Metazoa > Arthropoda > Insecta > Diptera > Sarcophagidae > Sarcophaga > Sarcophaga rosellei. The sequence continues at coordinate 27,934,797 of OV884021.1, forward strand.
TGATCATTAAGCTAAAGGGAGGATCATCCAACCTTTAACATTTAAAGGTCATGTTTGAACTTGTCATATTATATATTATTTTCATTATGGCAACTTCAAATTTAAACAAAATGAGCATATACAACAAAAAAAAAAAGAAGAGCGCGGTTGCCACTGCGTTAAAAAAAAACTTGTATAATTGAACAGTTTTATCGACATTGCTCCGGTACTGCCATATTTTTGAAAAATTTTATCTGTAAGTTGTAATAACGAAAATAAGTTACCTATTCAGTTACCTTTAGCTAAAGGTGCCTTTAACTAATCCTAAGTTTAACGATAAGTTGTAATAATGTCCCTAAATATATAGAAACTTATGATACTACTTACCTTGTGGCTATAATTGAATACAACGTAATTTTATTTCATTTAATTAATCAGTATTTGGATATTATTTATAAAACAATTATCACACACTTGTAATATTAGAAAACAGTTTTAGGCAAAGAAATTGAATTCATTTTAAAACATTCGCATGTCTTCGGGGCGCTTCTGTCTATGTTTTAAACATGACAGAATGTTGTTGTAAAAAGCTTTTAATTTAAAAGAAAAAATTTGTTGCCAGTTAGCATAGTTTTCTATACTTCACATGTGTTAAAGTTTCTTAAAATTGAAACAATGATAAGAAAAAAAAAATAAATAAAATAAACTCCAAAAATGCCTTTAATAACGAGTGATTTTTTAGCTTTTATCTTTTTGGCAACACTGGTTTAAACAGCTCACGCACTTTTCGTGTTTTGTTTCACTGTCAAACATCTTCAGTTTGGTCTATAATTTAACCATGAATCATCTTACAAACGAACAATGCTTGCAAATCGTTGAATTTTATTATCAAAATGCGTGCTCCGTTAAGAAAGTTCATCGCGCGCTTCTTCCATTTTATGGTCAGTTTAATCGACCCACTGAAGCGGTCGATTTTGCAGTGAATTGTAGATTTTCGAGTGAAGATCAGCCAGAAGCATTGCAAAAGCTACCAATGCATCCAGAAAATGTCACAGTTTGGTGCGGTTTATGGGCTGGTGGCATCATTGGACCGTACTTCTTCAAAGATGCTGCGAATCGTAACGTAACTGTGAATGGTGAGCGCTACCGTGAGATGACATGCAACTTTTTTTTGCCCAAAATGCAAGAGCTTGACTTGCATGACATGTGTTTCAACAAGACGGTGCCACATGCCACACAGCAAGCGTAACAATGGACTTATTGAGAGGTAAGTTCGATGAACATTTTATTTCACGTTCGGAACCGGTCAATTGGCCGGCGATTTAAGGCCTTGAGACTATTTTTTGTGGAGCTATGTTAAAGCTCATGTCCATACAGACAATCCCGCTTCAATTGGCGCTTGGGAAGACAACATTGAAGCATTTATTCGTGAGATACCGGCCGAAATGTTGGAGAGAGTATGCCAAAATTGGACTAAGGGGATGGACCATTTGAGGCGCCGTCGCGGTCAACATTTGCATGAAATAATCTTCAAACATTAAATTATATGGACCGTACTATCGATTCAAATAAAGATTTCATGAATTTTTCTGAATTTTATGTGTTTTTTTAATTTTCCTATAGCTCTTAAAAAATCACACGTTAAGTAAACTGCCAACTAAAAAAATAAAAATCATGATTTGGTCAGCGGTGATATCAGGCAAGAACAAATACACATAAATACACTGTGAATCTTTATCGAACAGTTCGCCGAAACATGAAATCCCCGAAGTGTAGTAGGTAGAGCGTTGGCTTTATTATATGTGACGCCACGCTTCAAACAACAGACCTGTCATCTCCAACATAACGAAATATGAAAAAATATTTCTTCTGCACTTCCTTTCCGCAGATTTCTGGCAAAAAGTGTGAAAGTAAAAAAAATTGCCCACCAGCCATGTACAAATTTAACACTCACAACATACATGTGATAAAGTACGTCGTAATCGTAACTGAAGTATTGTTGTATATTTATTCATCGAAACAATAACAGTGTTTCTTCCTGTGTGTCGATTTTGAATGTGTGTTTGACACCTTATCCTTATCGGCAATGTGTAATGCAGTGAAGAGTTTAACCAGTATGGTTTATTGTGCTGTAAAAAGTTCTAGGACTTACTGAAGTCGCCGTCTATCGTTACCTCTGAGTATTTGGCGTAGTGGTGAGCTGATTCTTATATCTTTTTACACTATTTTTGACATTGAACAGTCATTAGATTCCAATAGCTCGTATGCACCATATCTAGAGGTGATAGTAAGAAATGCGACGTTTGTTACCCTATATGGATTCCTGAGCGGTGCGACATTGCACAAATGCAACCAATTGATCACAATGCGGTGACATCTAAACACTAAATACTTTGAGGGCGATAGAATAATTCTTCAAGCCGCACTACTTTAGTACCCTAATAATTACGAACCATAGTGGCCATAGCGGTCTGGTAGGAATCAAAATCACCGCCTGAGACAGGTAGAATAGAGCTTTGCCCACAATAATACCAAGGCAACAAAAACGTTTTTTTTATGTCTGAGGAAGACATTTTGCCAGCTACGGTAAGAACGGTAGTGTTATTATCTTTGGACTAATTAAACCCAGGCTATTGACTTAAAAAATAACTGTATTTTATTTCAGTTTTTTAAAAACTATTTTGGCACGAAGTTATACACAACACTTTAGTCAAGATTACCACCCAGCTTCTCACACCACTAATGTTGTGTGTGTTAATTTTATGCATGAGTGGCGGGACCTACAGTTTAAAGTCAACTCCGAAGGACAAATTTTTAAAAAGCTTTTTTAGTTTTTGCCAGAAATCTGCTGAGAGGCAGTTGCCGAAACATATTTTTTTCTTACTTTGTTTTGTCTGACCTGGGATTTGAACACGCTACCTACTAGACTACGCCGACTCTGCATGAAGTTGCATGCAATTATTGAAGCTTTAGGATAACAATACAGAAATCTATTCGATTTTAAATTCAAAGTATTTCATCAGTAGATTTTCTTTAGTAGTTATCCAGAGTTGAATAGATTTTACTTAAGTTTTTCACACATACATTCAATTGAATGTCTTTAAAGGAACGCTTTTGGCAGTGTTCTTTTAATGTTCAAACACATGCCGAAAACTTTTACTTTCCACTTCATCTCATAATTCAATAAAGTTGCGAGAAAAACTTTACTTTTTTTCAATGATGTTGCAATATGTCTACCACTACAATCCAACTTCAGGCGTTCAAAAGATTTTATGTTTTCTTTTTTTCCCCACAATGACTGGCAATGACTGCAATGGCTTGACTGCAGTGGATAGATGCATTGGAAGCATTAAATTTAAATTTAAAAATATTTAATGATATCATGCTGGTCTTTAGTTTTACAATTTCCAAAAACTTTTTGCTGAATTTGAAGGAAAATAAAAAATAAAATTTTATTTCTTAAAAACTTTATTTCTACCAATACAGATGAGATCTCTTACAGGCTCTTTTTATATAACAAAGATTTGATTTAAATTGTAACAAAAAAGAACAAGTCTACTGGTAAATAGCAAAATATTCTGATGGTTTTGGTTTATTTGCTACGTTTTCAATTTTTTTTCAGGTCAAATTGTGGCAATTGATTGGAATGAAAAAGCAAAAATTAGTACAGTTTTTGAAAAGTTTTTGATTAAAAATAACGGTATTACAAATTTAATTTTTTTCTCGAATAAAATTTTCAGTTCAGCTTGGTTGGAGTTTTTGTTTTTCTATGTGACTTCCTTATCAAGTGCCTTAAATTGAATAGATTTTGTGAACAAAAGAAAAAAGTGAAACTAACGTCCCTTGGCTAAACAAATGTTGAATGAAAACATAATTTGGCAGAGATTTTTGTGACACAGAAACTATGCACAGCTTTTCAAAATGATTGTGCCATTTGAAGTATTTAATATGCAATCAAGGGTTTTTTCTTAGAGAAATATTTTCTTAAACAATAATGGAAGCGTTTTTTAGACCAAAGTTTAGGAGACGACATCTATTCATGCAGTGCATTGTGTTAGAATACAGGGAAGGTAGTTTATAAGAACAAGAAAAGAGGGCTAGTGTAAAACCTACGTCATTGTTTTCGTGCAAATTATTTTGTAAAGATTCTCACTTCCTTTTTTCACTGTGGATAATCATATTTAATATCACACAATCACAAACACAGAGACTCGCTAGTGGGAATCGAATCCACGTCCTCGGCACACTCGACGCGAGTGTACTTGGCTGTGAATGGCAAGCTAGCGACCTTTAAGAAAGACATGTCTTGCTATATTGTTGTATGCCAAGTTAAGTTTCCGGTTGTCATTAATATCGCAGTTTACGAAGATTTCACACCCATATAAAAGCACTTTAATTAAATACGTCATCAACATTCATACGAAGAGTACAGTCAACCAAAATATCTCGCAGATCATTTATATACATACAAAACAACAGAGGCCTCAGTATTGATCCCTGGGGAACACCTCTACTAGTACTAATAGGATATGAAATATTGCCATTTAAATGAATCTTTCGAAACCTGTTCAACAGATAAGAATAAATTAGACTACCCGGAGAATTAGAAAAATTAAACAACTTCTGGAGCTTATTCAATAAAACTTTGTGATCGACTGCATCGAAAGCCTTGGTGTGATCAAAAATAACTAAAAACGCTACATTATTTTCATCAGATCCTCAACTATATTTAACAGAGTGGTAGTAAAACTCCTACCTTTCGTTAAACCCGACTGACTAACAGATAATTCTTAATTTTTCTAGCTATAATGTTTTCCATTACTTTTGACAAAAGTGGAAGAATAGCAATTGTCCTGAATTTATTGTTAGTTTTGCGAATGGGAAGAATTTTAGCTAGTTTCCATTCATCAGGAAAGTAGATTTAGTCAGCAGCGTGTTGAATAAGTGAATATAACATGGCAAAAGTCTAGGTGTCAAAACTTTTGAAAACAAAGGATCTAAATCATCAAATATTCCAAAACTTCGAACTAATCTACGCAACGAAAACTAAAGGATTTATTTAGATCATGTATTTATTTAGATCATTTTAGATTTCTGGCAAAAACATACATACATACATAATTGGCCATTACAACCCTTCAGTCAGGATTACGGCCTAGCTTCTTAACTTCTAGCTTCTCAGCTTCTGGCAAAAACTCTGAGAGTAAAATAAAATTGCGATGAAAATCTGTTGTTCAAAGTCGACTTTAAATTGTAGCTGCACGTCCATATGTCCTTTATATTCGTTTTGTTATTTTTATGTTTTTTAACTTTATTTCCTATCTTCGTTATTTTTATTTCTAATAATACGCCGGTTATGCCGGCGCTAATACGCTAATTTTATAATGCCGTACAGCCAGTCGCGAGATATTTGGTAGATGGCGTAAAACAAGAAAGTTTTAACGTGGGATGTCATCGGAAAACGGCGGTACAAAATTTCTGAAATTATTAAAGCAAAAACATTGCTAAAGAATTACTCCAACTCTAGCGATTCTGGATTATCTTTATAGCATCAAATGCAAGAAGCTGCTGCTTTATGCGGCATCTGAAAATTATTACCCAAAATACTTATCGACATGTTAAAGAAGGCGGAGAAATTATAATTCCATGCATCTGCCTAAAAATCTTTTATAAACTTATGCTAATCATTGGGAAAATAAAATTGATGATAAGCCTCGCTGTCAGCAAATCATACAACGTAATCACATATCCTATGTAGACCATATTGTTACCCCGTCATGAAGGAAACACACTACATTGTTTTAAATTACATCATGAAATGTTGGTCATCGACTCAACAAGGAAGACGTAGAATGGCCCATGTTGATGATATTGTTACGTTTTTACCTTTGAAAATATTTGAAATATGATATTTCTTTATTATTAGCACAACTGTGTGTGCCACTGTCCACAACTTGATGTAAACAACAACAACTGCTTTGTTTGTTATTCCTCTGTTTATACCCTTTGCATAAACAATAGCAATTACTAGACAATTATTTAACAGGTCTTTGTAATGGAGATCTTCAAACCACGACTACATTCTTCAAACGCACTGCGTCTTAACACAAGACTAACTGAACCTCACTAACTTCGTCGCCTGCTTTGCCTTGCCTTCTATATGGCAGAGTAAACAGTTTGATGAATGTTCTTGAAGGCGAACCTTCTTGACTTCGAATTCACGAAATCTCCATAAAAGTAAACATCGTTGTTTACGTTTATTATTGTAGTGTTGTTTGTGTATTTTTGTCTACTTTCGAACGTCCCCGGCCACACACTAACCCACCCTCACCCGACCGCGGAGGGCTCGTCCCCATTACGTAGGGACACGTACACACTACAGTCCGGACTGTAGCGGGTATGGGAAAAGTAATGGCAACAAGAACATAAATCAGCTACAGAACTTAATCACAAGCTGAATAAACAATTAATAAACATGAACTACCTATAACTATAATGATAATACATTTTTATATAATTATTTACAAATTAATGCTAGCATATAAGCTACGTTTTAAATTACAAACACTACAATTAAAATCAATCAAATCGTAATATACGTTAAAATCATTGCATAATCTACGAAAAGGAAAATTACATCCGTAGTTAGTTCTATAGAAATCTAAGGAAAGAGGACGATAGTGCCGTGAAAATCTTGCAGGAATACTGAAATTCAGGTTACGAAGCAAAAACTCAGAATCGATATCACCTCTAACTAGATTAAAAACAAAACAAACACCTAAAACAGTTCTTCTACGTTCCACAGTTGGAAGTTTTATCAAACCTAATCTATCCTCATATGGCGGAAATCCATTGGCATAATCCCATCCTAAGCCACGTAAACAGAATAATAAAAACTGCCTCTGCACAGACTCTATTGAATCACTATGACAACGATAGTATGGATTCCAAACAATAGACGCATACTCCAAAATAGGTCTAACAAGTGAAATGTATAGCAGTTTAGTTATATAAGGATCAATGAATTCCCTAGCCCCTCTTTTCACAAAACCAAGAACAGCCCGAGCCTTGCCAATCATCATACTAATATGACCAACAAAAGAGAGTTTCATATCCAATAATACTCCCAAATCAAGAAATGTAGCCACAGTCTCCAAAGGACAAGAATTTATCACATAAGTGGGCGAAATCACACCACCGCGAGAGAAAACCATGCATTTGCATTTTTTAAGTTAAGATCCATTAAATTAACTCCGCACCAAGTTACAAACAAATTAATATTCCGCTGAAGAACAGCCTGACCATGATCATCATCAAAAGTATAAAATAATTTAACGTCATCAGCATACATTAGAATATTACAATCAGAAATAGCACAAGAAAGATCATTAAGAAACAATAAAAGCAGTAAAGGACCCAAATGGCTACCCTGCGGAACACCAGAAGTAATATATACAGTCTTAGACAATACATTCCTAAACAATACCCTCTGAGTCCTAAGGGAGAGGTAGGAGCCTAGCCAACGATGAATAATATCGGGAATACCGATTAATGACAGTTTAAGAAGCAAAATACTATGGTCAACCCTATCAAAAGCCTTACTGAAATCAATATAAATCACATCAGTCCGAGCGCCTGCAAGAAAACCCCTGAAAACACGTGTAGTAAATTCAAGAAGATTAGTGACAGTCGACCTACCTTTTAAAAAACCATGCTGGAAAGGGGATATTAAAGATTTCGTATTAAAAAAGAGATAATCCGTCACGAGTTTCTCCATCAACTTGGGAATAGCACTGAGTTTGGCAATACCCCTGTAATTGGAAATATTGGACTTATTACCCGACTTATACAAAGGAATTATAAACGAACTCTTCCAAACATATGGAAAATGACCAGCCCTCAGAAGCCCATTGAATATAAAGGTCAAAGGACCACTCAAGACAATAGCGCACTTTCTCAAAATACAGGCCGGTACCCCGTCAGGGCCAGGCAAGTATGTAAGTTTAAGTCCAGACAAAGACTCAAGAACAGACTCCTCATCAAATGAGTATATATTAGAAATATAGACACTTCCCACTGAATAAGGATACGAAAAGCTGCTGCCCTGATCATGGCCCAAGTCCAACTGCCTATAAGTAGACTGAAAAAAGTCAGCAATCATATTCGAAATATCAAGGTAACTAGAGGATGATACGCCACCGTAAAACATCTCAGAGGGAAACAAAGATGATTTACGTTTAGCTCGAACGAAGTCGTAAAACGACTTAGGATCACTAGCGAAGTTCGACCTGACTCTAGTCAAATATTCCTCATAACAATAATGATTCATTCTACGATAATCCGCACGCGCCCTAGAGTAAAGAGCATAATCAATATCAGTACCCAACCTAACAAACCTTTTAAATAACCTAGATTTTCTGTTCCTCAACTTGGACAATCTAGCCGAATTCCACGGAGGACCAGAACGCTCCAAACGACTATTTACAAACGGAACACACTCCCTAAAACATTTAAATAATATCTCATAAAAACCATCTAAAACCATCTCTGAAATAAGTACAGACGACCAATCTACAGAGGATAGTAGTGTATTCAAACGACTAAAATCCGTACGATGGAAATTAAAACGCCCCTTTACACCAAATGAGCGATCAATTACAGGAGGTAAACAAAGATCAACTTCGATAGAAAGTAACAACGTAGGATGATAACCATCCTCAGGAATAGATATAGGATCTATGCGAAATAAAGAAGAAATACTTGGATCCTCTAAAAATACAAGATCCAAAATTCTACCCATTGAATTCAATACACCGTTAACCTGGAAAAGATCTAGATCACACATAGCGGACAGAATTTCATCATAGAATGGAACTGAAGAACATGGCACCAATGAGCCAGTCTCAGGTGAAAAATTCCAAGTTGTATGCGGAAGATTAAAATCACCAAGAACCACTAAAATTCCCTCTTGCCCCATTAATTCAATTACTCCAGAAATCAAATCGAAGTGAGCCCTATAGATATGAATGTCAGAACAGGGAGGAATATACGAGCAGGTAATGTATATAGACTTTCCACGGTCATTGACCTTAACGCAAATGAACTCAATATCCTCAGAAGGACACAAGTCAATCAATTCAGAGGTATATTTAGAGCAAATGGAAATAAGAACACCACCACCATTTCTAGACTTCCTATCCCGTCTATAAATGTTAAAATTACTAGACATAATCTCAGAATCAAAAATATTGCAATTTAGCCAAGTCTCAGTAAGAGCAATTCCATCAAATTCAAAATCAACGCTACTATTATAAAGTGAAGAAAGCAATTTGGAAATTAATAGACGATTTCGAAGTTAGTTTTTTTGAGAAATAGGACCAGGCAAATTAGCACCATTCCTACGATGGCCCAGCCTGAGTACGAATTCCCGTACCAATACACCCTGTGGCCAAAACGCAGTATTAACAATTTCATCAAATCTTTCATCGGCAACATATAATTTAAACGAAGAAATACTGCTATCCAAAGATGGCCTCATCTTATAGCAACCAAACTCAAAAGGTTCCCCAACCTTCGATTTAACGAAACATTTTATATCCTCGACTGAAGTATTACAAGAAAGCCGGGACACAAAAATAGTTTTCTTAGGTTTAACTACAACCAAGTCCCTTGGAGCAGAAGTAGATAAACTAGCGGACACTACACCTGAATGCGAAATAGAAGACGATTTGGAAGATGCATGAGAAGTGACATCATCCAGAGGCAAAGGTGAAGGAGACGGAGTAAACTTAGGACTCAATTCAACCAAATTTGCAGACTTCGGTATGGCACTGCTAGCTGACTTATCAGCAGTAGGTGGACAAATGTCCACAATAGGAGTAGCATTTGTCAATTCATTTATTGTCGCAGTCTCCCCTGGTACAGAAACCTGCGCCACATGCCCAGGAGCCCCCGATGAAAGAGGGACAGGAACCTTTTCAGATTCAAGCAATTTATCCAACAGGCCATACCCTGAAAACAATTGCTCAAATCGCCGAAAGAAAAAAGTAAAAAAGGAATACAGATAGAAAGAAAATAATAAAAAACTGTAACAAGCTTACAAAAACAAAAAATAATTAGAACAAGAGCAATTTTTGTTTTTGTTTTGTTAAAATGAAACAATTATTATCAAAATTAACAAATAAAACTTACAATTTTAAGATAAAATTTCAAGCAAAATAAAAGAAAATAATAAAAACAACTTTTAAAACACTTATGAAAAATTCTAAACTTATTAAAACACTTAAAAATCAAAAAAATAAAATTTTAAGAGGAGCACTTCCAAAAATACACAACTATCACAACAGAGTTGCCAAACTTTGTACTTGTTTACCATTTTTTTATGCTGGTGTTTGTTTTTTATTTTTGTTTACTTGTGTACCATTTTTTTATATGGCTGTTTGTTGTTATATTAAGCAGTACGATAGTTTGTAAAGTTTGTTCGCTGCATTGTTTTGTTTTTGTAGCTTTTGTTTATAACTTTAATGTTAAGCTATGTAAAAGCAAAACACCTGTATCTAAATTTTTAAATTTCGTAACAGTATGTTATTCTATTTTAACGCTAAAAGTTAGATACCCTGTCTGGATTATAATTTTATTTTTAACTTAACAAAATATATCCCATAGTGCATCGTGTGGTTTTGCAGTTGCAGTAAACAGCCATACGCAACACACTAAAGTTGTTGGCTGTTGCGGTCTAAGTTGGAGAAATATCAAAACTGGGTTAAAGCAGACTGAAAGGGAGCTCTCCTACTTGTAGGATAGAAATATATGTTCTAAGAAGTATATTAATGCGTGTGTGTGTGTTTAGCAAATGTGAAGAAAAAATAATGAACCAACATCACAGGAGTCTATAGAGTAATGTATGCAATTGGTAGCAAAAATGTTTACGGTTTATTTGAAAATGTTTCCATCCATATGAGTGCTTATGTTCACTGGCTTTATTACCAGAATTGGCAGTAAAACACTTCATTTCATACTTGCTACTGTTCCGTCTTTTAAGTTTTCAATCAGGAATTTTGATGTAATAAGTGGTGAGTGGTTAGTTAGTTTGTTTATAGGCCATATTGAATTGAAATTAAATTTTCTTCTGTCGGATAAAGAATAATTGTTCCCATCAGTTTTCAGCATTCATTTGAACTAATCAAGGTAAAAAAATAGGTTTTGTACTTAATTACCGTAAATGAGTTTCTTTTGGAATTTAAATACAGAATATAATGACTGAAACGCATGAGACAATACTAGAAATAAAGAAGTCATCTATACAGCAGAGAAACATAGCTAGAGAGAAGGGGAGATATATAAAAGCCCATCCCTAGAAAAAGCCTACAGGGTTTCTTCAGGAAAATCTAAATTGAAAAATTCACAGATAACATTATAAGGCCCCCACATATAGAGATTGTTGCTCTCAAATCGGTGATAACAATGCTCAAGTACCAAATGATGTTCTCCGACATTTGTTCCAGAGATCAGCAATGAATCGTTTTTCCCTACTCATAAGCACTCATGAAATTTTGGAATACAAATGAGTCAACAATATTGAAATTTAACTACTCTGATTCATTCATACATATTCAACGTTTACTTATAAGTACAGGTTGCAATGAGTATGATAATATCGTTGATATCAAACTCATACCATTCGAAAATGTTTGATTCATAAGCCTTCTTAGTTAGACGCATAACTTTAGAAAAATACTCATAATACTTATAAATGATTCGAGTGGCTCGAATTATTCACAAAAATTTACAGTCTTAGTTGCTGTTGGATTTATAAACAAAGAAGAAAGAAAAAGACAAAGACAGCAAGCAAAGCAAGCACACAACCTTCTAGCGAGTATTGCAGTGTTCAAACGCGATTCATTCTTATTTTATGATTTTTGTAAATGTTGAGTCTTGAAGAGTCGAAATCAACAACATCATGTATATTGTTAAGTATGAGTACGATGAGTACTTCAAACCTTGAATATGAGTAGAGGTTCCATGATATTAAAGTAAGTGTGCATGCGTATAATTATCAGAAATAATGAGTATGATTTGATTCTACTCATCTTTTTGAATACTCATTGCTGATCTCTGGTCAATACATATAGAAGTGACATAAAAAGTGTTTCATTGATTTGAAGTCTTTAGCGCATTTGCTATCTATCGCACCTGTACGGTTTAGTTCGTGTAAGACAGAGAAACCCATAAGGACTCTTATCAGAGTAGTCAATATATACATTACCGTTTGCCATTAGAATTGCCCTTAAATGCCGTGATTCCATAATAGTCGATGAAATGTTTCTGCGCGGGTATACAAAGCGCTAAAAGGCTTTGGTTTATTCAAATTTATGTCATGTTAATACCATGACAACATTATTGCTCTCAAATCGGTGAGAACAACGCTCAAGTACCAAATGATGTTCTCCGACATCAATCTCATGCGTATCGGCATACACCTAAACCAGCAAGTAGATTTGTGGTGTGTTTACTATTAAGTTATCTAATTGCTCTTTCTATAGGAAGTCTATGCATTTAGTTTCATTTTCTCGTTTTCTATGGAGTTATGTCTGGTCTAGTGTTTTTCCCCAAATTTTGTAGTCTCTACTTTACGAATTCTCGACAATGACATAAAAAGTCTTTCATTGATTTGAAGTCTTTAGCACATTTGCTATCTATCGCACCTGTACGGCTTAGTTCGTGTAAGACAGAGAAACCCATAAGGACTCTTATCAGAGTAGTCAATATATACATTACCGTTTGCCATTAGAATTGCCCTTAAATGCCGTGATTCCATAATAGTCGATTAAATGTTTCTGCGCGGGTATACAAAGCGCTAAAAGGCTTTGGTTTATTCAAATTTATGTCATGTTAATACCATGACAACATTAGCCAGTTTGTTCGACTCCTTTTATCCTATCACTCCCTGCGGACTAGGTACGCATAAAATGAGTACTATGTCATGCCTAAAACAATTGCTAATCGCCAAGAGAGTGGCTTATTAGACGGCATATTAGATGTAAAGCCTCCGTACAAATTCCAAGTCAGACATCCTTCACAAACCGAAACTTGAAAACATATTTTTTCGGCGTCTTCATCTCAGCAGAATTTTGGCATAAATAAAATTGTCATTAAAAGGTTCTTAAAAATCTGTCGTTCCGAGCCACTTATGAATATTATTATACATAATATAATTGTTGTGGATTATGTATGTATTGCCAATAAACTCACAATCTGCCGCATGTAGGTGTTCCAATTGCCTCGGTTAAAATACGAACTCTCCGTTTCTTTTACGGGAAGTCTGTAGTTCGTTGATAGCACAAAAGTTAAGTAAGCGCAATATTGGTATATTTTGCTGGACTTGTATGGTTAAGAAGAGGGCCAATAGCTGTTCTTACTTGCCACTGTTCCATTACAAGACATGTTGTCTTGATATCCTCTCAGGATCTGTGGATTTGAGAAGTTACTATGGCTTTGTGTCAGTATCTCGCTCTTAATGATTTTATACCAACTATGTAAACGAAATGTATACTTTCTAAACCATGACGGTACAATCTTTACATTTTCTTTTTTTTTTTTTTATTTAGCCACGACCTTAGGAACGTATAGCCTCAAATATTCCCTTTATCGTGTAGGGTCTTGACTTAGATATTTAAAATTAGTTGTCTAAGCAAATAGTGGAAGAGAAACTTTTCAATATCACGTGTCGTAATTATTTTCAATTTCATATTTCAATTTCAAACGAACAATCAATCATTTATTTTTTTGTAAATTTCATTTTGCTTTTTTTGAAAACTTGAAAAATCCAACCAGTCAGTTCAGTCGAGTCATTTGTAACCGAGCGAGCATCCGCGTTTTGTTGACACACAATTAAGGTATGTATATGTGTTGACCAACAACCTTTTCCCAATAGATGTCCAGACCGCCATAAATTGGCCTTGACAACATTATTGCAACAAAAACAAAATGTTGACCATTTAAAATAAAACCCACACATACAAATTTAAACAGAATATAGGCACAATTTATGGTGCAATATAAATAAAGTTGACATTCTTAAATTGTTCCATTAGTACCACGGTACCAACAGTGTTTAATATGCGGCATGAGACTTTGTACCATAATGGTTGCTATCCTCTTATTCCTACTTACCTTAACAAATTTGTTGTATTTCTCAACATTCAACTAAAAACTAATGACTAGTAATATGATGATGCTTGAAGTCGCCAGAGTCTGGTAGGTAGTGTGTTGGCTTATTAGAAATATGAAAAATATTTATTCGGCGAATTAGTCTCAGCAGATTTCTGGAAAAAACTCTGAGAGTAAATAAAATTGCCATGAAAAAGTTTCCCTAAAATTTGTCTTCCGGAATCGAATTTAAACTGTAGGTTCCGCCATTCATGTATAAAATTAACACACACAACATGAGTGGTGTGAGAAGCTATGTCGTAATCCTGACTGAAGGGATGCAATGGCCAATTATGTATGTATGTATGTGTATGACAATGCTTGACTACATGTTGCAAAGTTAGCCGAGGAAATACCGATTGATTAAAGTGATCTCACAATCTCTCATCCTACTAGACTAGTCGCCGTAGCCTTATTAGACGTAAAATCCGGGTTCGAACCCCAGGCCATACAACAAATCGAAATATGAAAAAAAAATATTTCTTCGGCAACTTCCTCTCAGCACATTTCTGGCACAAACTCTGAGAGTAAATAAACCTGCCATGAAAAAGTTTCTCAAAAATCTGTCGTTCGGAGTCCATGTTAAATTGTTGGTCCCGCCACTCAAGTATAAAATTAAGGCAAACAACATGAGTGGTGTGAGAAGTTAGGCCGTAATCCTGACTGAAGGGTTGTAATGGCCAATTATGTATGTATGTATTTCAATGCACCTATAAGTTTACTGTAAAACGTGGATTCTCAATCAAATCAATTCATTTGAATCGTTTTTGTTCCTTCGTTGATTGCAACCATTGAAATGAATATTGATGACTAGAACTTCCTCTCGCTTTCTATTTGTTATAAAATCGCATATTTTCTACAGCCATCCATTTAATCATTCATTTCGAAAAAATAATTGCATTTTTCATCAGGGTTTTATTTTATTTGTTTATTTTTTTTTTTTTTTTTTGTTTAATATAAAGTGATCATTTGTTTATATTGGTTTGAAATTAATATGAAATATTGACAGTTTGTTGTATTCATTTTCGGTTTAGATTGTTTCGATTTGATTCGTCTTGAGTTATTTTATTTAGATTTTCAACTCCTTTTTTTTCAAAAATGCATCCTATTCATTTTCCATAACGTGCCACATACATGTGTGTGTGGCGTTATAAATCAATCAAAGTAACGAGAAATTGTAGCAGATTTCTTTATGTTTCCTTTTGATTTATTTTTTCCAATTTCGTTTTGAATTTTTTTTTTTTAGAAAATAAAACATTTTTGGCGAACTCTCAGCTAGCATCATTAACAAATCCTTGTATAGCCGTGGTATTAGTGGGTTAAACCGAATGCTTCATTTTTATATACGAATTTATGCAGGATATTTTTGTGATTTTTTGTTCGATTGTTTTTTTGAGCAATTTATCAATAAAAATTAAAAAAGACAAAACTGTCAACGGAATTTGTGCATGAAACGAAACAAATGACTGGCTAATTACAATTCTTTGAACACACAAAAAAATTACAAACATTTTTTGATACAAATTGGTTCCAGGTATGCAAAAAATAGCCATGGGTGCTAAAACATCAAGAAGTGGTTGAATACTTCTTTACTTTCGTAATTGGTTATTATAAACTATGCACAGTATGTATAGGGGTTATTATATAAGTGTTGGTCTAAAAAGAAATTATTTAATTTGTTAATTTGCGTTACTTTTTTTTCTTAAATATAAAAAATTTAAATTATATTTGGCTTCTTAGTTACATCAACCACGAAATAAATAGAAAGAGAAGAAAACAAAGTAAATAAATTACTGAATGTCTTATTCACATTATATTTATAAATATAATAAATTTCCTTACATATAAAACGTTTACATTTATGTTAAGAAATCCACACACACACTCAGGTAGACACAAACTACAGGTCTAGATATGCTTAAATGAGTTCAAATGCAGAATCTGCCTAAATATGCTCTACGCATATTAATAGTTCCTGAGATTGCATGTGTACATATGTATGTATGTATGTAAATATGTTTAAATCTACTGTATAGTTGTTAAAAAATTTTAATATTAACAAAAGAGATTGGGTATAATATTATTAAACAACAAAAAAAAAAATCCTATACACCTCTCTCGCCACTACCACTTTAAAACAAAATAGAATGAAATTATGTTCTTAAGGCAAACAACACAATCAGATTTGAGTACCTAGCACTCAGGAGGATGTTAACATGCAACATTCTTTACAATGTTTACAAACACACATACACATGCATGTACTACACGTAAGCATATTCTAACATGCTGCCCCAGATTTAGATGGCCCGGAGAAACGAGTTTAGGACCAAACCGGCTAATGGAAGAGCTGATGAACTGTAGGAACCTATGGAGCCAATATAGTCAGAGAATGGTTGAAGTTATGCTAGAACTTCGAAGACTAGAGAAACGGAGGCGAAATCTGACTTAACGTGATGAAGCTTTCGAGCTAACCAGCCCTCCGCGAAGTAATACCTTACGGCAGTCCCGCGGGGGGAGAGTGGTTGAAGTGTGTAGGGGGTGGGTTTAGTACGTAGGCACCAGTGATGGTGAATCGTGCACTCTTTTGTTGGAACAAAAGTGTCTTTAGAAGATTCCCACCTCCGGCTCAAGACAAAAAAAAAAACTACATGTAAACTTAGATGTTTACATGTTTTTCTTATCTCCATTTATTTTCATTTACATCTTAAGCAGTCTGCAAAATTTTAGTGCTCATTGCTTGCATTTGCTCTTACAGGAGGTTAGTTATGTACACCTATAGTATGTACTGTAAGCGAAAGGGAATTACCGGTGTATTTCGGTATTTACAAGTCAGGCGTAAATAAAATCCAATTTAAATAATGAAAAGAGTTTTAATTAGTGAATATAATGAATTCGATATTTAAACAGGTAAGAGTATAACACACTAATGTGCCGTGTATAGAAATCGTTGTTTGTACGCTGCATAGTGTAAAATGATTAAAGAAAGGCATGCGGTGATGACATAGAAACGATGGAACATTCTTGTGCCATGGCCCACCTTTCGTGAACCCGAGATTCCAATATATTGGTAATGACACTATACCTCTACACTAGACAACTCGTTTCAGTGGAGCGAACTGGAATGAAGTTTAAAAAAAAAAAGTGGTGTTCCTAATAGTGAGCGCATGATCGCTTAGCTACGTAGTATGACAAATACTCTGAGACTAAATAATTGCCATTTAAAAGCTTCCCAAGCCTGTGACTTTTGATTCGACATTATATCTGTTATGGATAAAATTAACGCACACAACATAGATGGTGTGGGCTGGATCCTGGCTAAAGCGTTGTATGTTGAAAGGAATGTATGTTAAGAATAAACTCAATCAAACCCAGTGAGAGGTAAAATATCTCTTAATACAATGACATCAGGACATGAGGCAATCAAAATTGAAAACTGCCAACATATAGTAGCAGGCGAAAACCCATAATCCCATCTCAAACACCACGAAAATAACTCAAACGTTCGAATACAGAGAATTCAAAAATTACAATTCCTTTGCTGTTGATCTATCATGCCTAAATTGGAGTCAAGTGTTTTTTTTTTTTGACTGTACTGTTGATGAACAATTCAACTATTTTGAAAAAAGCTTAAAATATCTCTATGAAAAGCATATTCATGTGAGTACAGGATTGCTTAGGTCTGATAGACCATGGTTCACATCTGAGATTAGGGACCTGATTGACATTCGGAATCGTGAATATGCCAGGTGGAAACTCTTTAGAACTTCTGAACTTTACGAAACTTTTAAAGCAGCAAGGGCCGACGTTAATGCGAAGATTAGGAGATCCAATGTAATATTTCATGGCAATCATTTTCAAACTTGTGTGGAAAAAGCGGAGGGAAATTCATAATTTAAGTTTGGTAAATCGTGTCAGTGATGATCCCCATGAAATTGACGTAGATCAGATTAATTTCCAGTTTGCTAGTATACGATTGTCACCAATAGACATAAATTTTTATGATAGCATTAGGTTAAATCAACGACAAATCCATGAATTCAAGTTCGTACATTCTAGGCAGGAAGAGGTACTGAAGTCATTCATGGACGTTAAATCTAATGCTATTTGCTAATGCTATTGGATCTGATGGTATGCATCCAAAATTTCTTAGACTTACGCTCCTTTATACGCTTATTTATTTCACTAATTTTTTCAATACAATTGTCACCACCTCTACATACCCATCTGTATGGAAACATGCTAAAATCGTACCAATACTGAAACTGGATAAAAATTTTCGGCCTATTGCTATATTGCCTTACTTATCGAAGGTCTTTGAAAAATTTGTTTATTTGCAAATTAGTAGATATCTATATACTAACTCGTTATTGACGAAAAGGCAATTCGGATTTAGACCACAGCACAGCTGTCTTAGTGCGTTGGTTGATGTCACCAAGGGAATTAGGTGCCAGATTGATAAACGTCACACTATGTCATTTCTTGTGCTACTGGATCATTCTAAGGCATTTGACACTGTCCATCATTCTATCTTGGGACTTAATCTGGAATATATGTGCAATTTTTCCTCAACTGCATTAAAACTAATCTCCTCATACCTAAGCGACAGAAGTCAAAGTGTTAGCCATAAATCGGTTATATCCAGAAGCTGTTCAATGCCAAGAGGTGTGCCAGAGAGCTCTATACTTGGTCCACTATTGTACTCGATTTATGTTAATGACCTACCGTTGCAGGTAAAACATTACCAAATACGCAAGTATGCTGATGACGTGCAGCTATACATAAGTTGTAGTGTTAGTGATGCCCCCAATTGCATCCGTTTGGCGAACTGTAAATGGTCTAAGTATAAACCCCAGCAAATCAATGGCATTACTGATAGGAGCACCTGAAAGCATGATTGCGTATCTACCACCAATTCAAATTAATGGATCAAATATAGGCTTTGTTAGAACAGCTAAAAATCTAGGTGTAACTCTGAATAGGAAACTAAATTGGTCGTAACACGTCAAGATAAACTCTATAAAATATGAAAAGGCCATCTCTCAACAACACTTTTTCATTCATTCCATTCGTCTCTGGAGCCAACTTCCCCCTCAAATACAAACCATCAAGAATGCATACCATTTTAATGCTGCCATTTTTAAGCACTTTGCATAGTTAACCTTCTCTAATTTGGTAAATGTTTTTTCCCTTAGCTTTATTATAATTGTGATATTTATTTTTAATATAATTCTGATAATAATCTTTCTTTTTTATCTTTTCCTTACGTAATTTTAAAATTACATTATCTTAAATTTTAAGTATCTTTATTAAATTAATTTTTCTATTGTTAAATTTGTTAAATTAGTTAAAATGATTCATAATTAATCTTAGTAACAATTGCTAAGAAATACTATAATATATTATATAAGATTTATTCTTGTTGTATTGTTTTAAACAAATAAATAAATAAATATTTCTTTTGGTGACTATTGTCAGCAGTCTTCTGGTAAAAATGCCGAGGCTAATTAATATCGTCATAAAAAGTTTCTCAAATCTGTCGTTCGGAGTCGAGCTTAAATTGTAAGTCCGACCACTCATAGATAAAATTAGCATTCAGAACATAGGTAATGTAAGAAGTTACATTGTAATTCTGACTAATAAGCCAACATACTATCTACTACATTACATAGAATTCAAATTGGAATTTAAAAATGGCAATGTCCCTAAAGGATATCAACTAGTGACATTAGTGACCTACTAGTTTATAAAATGTACCTAAAAAGTTACAGAAAGTCCAAGAATCTTTGCTGTATTAAAGAAAAATATTCGTTCTTTTGTTTTATTCTGTTTCCTTTTCCAAATATATTGAAATTTCTAAAAATATTTTGAAAGCATCTAATCACGTAATTTAAAGTTTTACGTTGTAATCTGTTTCTTTCTTGACATTATCATACACTATAGAGTAGAGTAGTATAGAGTATTACTTTAGGGTGGCCAATAAAATAATACATTGACAAAAAACGACATATCATTAAAAGGTTTGCTTAAATGAAACACACTGGAAAATATTTGGCTTTCGAATCACATTATGCATCAGTACATCAGTGTTATAACTACAAGTACGTTTTGCAACGTAAATAAATAAATTAAAATGCATAAATATTTACTTCCCCCCTTTCCCTCATACGGTATTTGTTGACATTTTATGTATTTTGTTGATAAATATTAGCCAACATACGAAATTATATTCCAATATAAACCATGTTTGCTGCAAAATTTATTGTGTGTGTTTGGATTCTAATGTAATCCCCTTAGTTCTTAAATTATAAATTCTGTTAAAGCATTAGCTTAAGTAAAGAGATAAATAGAGAAATAAAAGTAAACAAATGTATACGCCAAGTAAGGCAAGTGAAATTGTGTACCGTCTTCGACTTCAAATTCAAGCTAAAGAAAATGCTTTTAACGTTATTAGACTGCTGATGGTGTTTGATGCACACAGTCTCACTTGTGTAAATACGAATATGCACTCAACACAAATACAAACAAACTACATAAACTATAAACAACAACATACAGTAGGGTGCAATATGTAATTGTAAGAATAAATTTATGAAAACCTATAGTCAGGCAATTAATGCCTGCAGTGTTCCAATAGAGAATGTTCAGTTATGCTCCAAAAACAGCAAAAAAAACCTGTACGTTTCCGAATTGCAGACTATGGCGACTGTTTTCTATTAAATATGAAACTACATAATATATATACCGTAGTAGAACTGCGTACAAACTTTGTATTGATACATTTTGAAAGTCAGCCGTATTGTGGAAGAATTCATCAAATTTTATAATAGTTTTAGTAGCTGCTTTGGAAATAGCTTTAAAGTTATGTATAACAATAGATAATTTTGCAAAAGCAAAAGTTAGTAAAACGCATTAAAATTGGCTTATAATGACGACCAAAGTGAAA
The DNA here is from genome assembly GCA_930367235.1 of Sarcophaga rosellei. Taxonomy (NCBI): domain Eukaryota; kingdom Metazoa; phylum Arthropoda; class Insecta; order Diptera; family Sarcophagidae; genus Sarcophaga; species Sarcophaga rosellei. Next base: position 27,955,930 of record OV884021.1, read on the forward strand.
ACATCCTGTGAAAGTTAATAGGAGGATGATGGTAAAAGTTTTCAAGTTAGAGTAGCAGATTAAGAAAATAAGATTTTGCACAGGTTTTTTAAACTAGTATGAGTATGTGTTAAATGCAAATTTATTGCTTTCGATTTAAGTTTTGTTTCAGAAGGGAATAAATACGTTTTTTTTATTTTATTACAGCACTTAATATTATGGCAAGAAACACATTCAGATAGATAGGTAATAGAACCCATTCGCATGACACTTATCGAAATACATTTAATGGCTTAACTCATTTACAATATTTGTGTCGTGCTTTCTTAAGCAAGTTTTTTATCCAACAAAAGACAAGAACATACAAAATTTATAATACAAGTCACCATAGATGCTGTAAAAAGGTACACAACCAATATTTCCAAATAGAAAATAGTCAATAGAAACAATAGAAAAGGATAACGTAACTTAACGATACGTAACATAAAATGTAACACATAAATCTTTATTACCATACCAGTCGTTTATACGTTTATACGATCGTATATTCATTCCTTTATTCATTTGTTCTGCTGCTTAAAACGTAAAGTGTATGTATAGATGTGAATACGAAATTTACCAGCTCATAAGGTAAAGCTCTGACAGTTTTCCCTTGTTATCATATTAGCATTTCTATTCTTTTCATATTCCACTCTGTTTTACGTTTTAAACTCAACCACCTCTCAATATCTACAGCTATAAATGATGGAAAGCAGGCGGTAAGTGTATGTATGCCACCAGCACTCTTCAAATATCATCCATATGGAATACTGTAGACAGTGTATCTTTTCTTGTTTTTCTTTTAGTTTTAGTGGGTTTGTTTTAAGGGTTAAATAAACATAAAGTTATCAAAAGGCACACACATAAAATAGAATAAAATAACATAATGCATGTTGCAATCGTGGACCTTGTCAACAGTAGAAGCTTCGAGTGGTTCCTGGGGACAGCCCCTTCTACATACCTACCTACGTATGTTGGGACCAATATAATGAACAAACTGAAAAAATAAACAAGCAAATCTTAAAGATCAAATGAAATCGAACAAGCAGCTTATTTTGCCAAAAAAAGAAGTTAATGGGAGTCCCTAAACTCACGCGCGCCTCAATGAAAATACGTAATATAGACTGCTTCACAGCTGTTGATTATAATTTGGCGGCTGATAATGTTAAACTGTTCAGTAAAATGTTCACTGTTGTTTAATGAAATAAAATCTGTTCACGAGTACTTCTTCTTTTACGTTCAACATATGCCAATAAAGAGACTCATCAGTTGACTACAATTTCGGGAAGATAGCTACCTAGGCATAGTATTTGAAAAGAGAAATCTGCTACTTACTCAACAAAACCCAGTTATGTTCGTACTATTTTCAGGTACTAATAAATCAATGTAATTTTCCACACATTTGCGGGACTTATAATTTGCTATCGGCTCTGGACGACAGATTTTAGAAAATCTTTTCGTAGCAATTTCATTTACTCCCAGAAATCCGCTAACAGAGGAAATATTCTTTCACGTTTCATTTTGTTTGAGATGTCTGTGTTGATTTGTTTCAAACACGGACTCTCGTCTATAAGTAACCGCACTCTTTACTAGTATACGGCGACTTCATGGATTAAATTGCTAAATGTTCTGTGATAGCCAAGAATAGATTTCTTTTCCAAACTAAATTTTCACAACCTAAGAGCGTTATTCCGGCGTTGATTTATGAAGCCTTGCCAAATCTTACTATGTAATCAGAAATGAAAAGTACAATTTGATTTTAAAATAAAAATTGCTTGATTAAACAACATTTACGATGTGGAATTGAAGCACATTTACCAAATCCTCTGCCTGTAGATGAAAAGTATATCCTTTTTTACTGCCTCTAGTGGGAACTTTTATGTGTTTCAAATATTTGTTCAAAAAATTTTTATTTTTATTTTAAACGATTATGTACCTTCAATTTTGTAGTTGTTTTGACAGCAGACAAGTGTATTCATTGCATTTGTAGAAAGTATTTGTGACATTATTAGTACGATTATAAGTGTATGACGGCTACCAATAAATATTAAAAACATAGAGACAGAGTTCATACTAGTCTGTACACTATTTGGATTTATTTTTAATTAAAAAGCGTATTCAAACCCCTTTATAATGTTTCCACAAACTTCAGACTTTTTTATTGAACAATTTTACAAATGATTTTAATATTCTTTCAATATTCCTATATTCTATATATACATGTTTATTGCTGTTTTCGTTTTTGTATTTGTATTTCCAAATAACGTTTGCATTTACTGCAATACTTATTACTTCATGAGTATCATAAGCGGCAATGCAGCAAAAATCTGTTCAAGTGCTGTTAACTGCTTCAATGAACAAGAACTGAGGCACACGGTTCGTGATATTCTGATGAATAATTTTATTCGTAAGTATTTGTTTATGAAAATGGAATTTCATTAACAAATAATAATGAAATTATTTAGAAATTTTTATGAAATATTCGCATGCTTAATGGAATGCAAAAATTGATGGATTTCTGCTCTTTTCGAGGAAAATATTGTTACAAAAGTGGAAAAATTTAGGTACTAGTGTTTTGATTTTACATCGCTAAATATTAAAATTATAAGCAAAAGCTACAAAAACAAAACAATGCAGTAAAAAACCTGTTTACAAATTATCGTACTGCAATAAACACCAGCATAAAAAATGGTAAACAAGTAAACAAAAATACACAAACAAAACTACAAGAATAAATGTAAACAAAATACACACAACACTACAAGGATGTTTCAATTTATAGAAATTTTAACAAGGCGAAGTCATGAACATTCGCCTTAAAGAACATTCATCAGACTGTTTACTCTGGCATACAAAAGGCAAGGAAAATCAGACGACTGGGTCAGTAAAGCTTAGTCAGTCTTGTGTGAAGACGCGATGTATTTGAAAAGAATAAACGTGGTTTGAAGGACTCCATTATAAAGATCAGTCGAGCAATTGTTATTGCTTACGGAAAAGAGTGTAAAGAAGAATAACAAACAAAGCAATTGTTGTTGTTTACATAAAGTTGTGAACAGTGGCACACAGAATTGTGCGAATAATAAAGAATTTTAATTAAAACTAAACAAATTTATTTGTATTTTATTTTCAGTCTATGAGTTCATATTCTAAATGTTTTTAAAGGGAATGCAAGAACTTGCAGGAAATTAAACCAAAAGTGTTTTCAAGAAGTTAACAAGTTATAGTTACTCAAAGAAATTCACTGTTGGACTAAAAGTCTCATAGTTTTTACATCCTTAAAATGTTCCAATAACGGTGTGTAATATTCTTTGTTAACAGTTTTTGGCTTTACAAGATAGTGATTGCATCACTCTTTATATTAGAGAGCTCGATCAACGATGTCAGAAAGGAATGAAAGATCAGAAAATTCCATCACTTCATCACAAGAGCAGGGCACTGGCACATGAAATGAAATACAGTCTCTCCTTCCTCCTGCAGAAGTCATTAGTTGGAAAACAAAGTCTTTTGCTATGACTACCAAAGGGACAGTGGCCCGTAAGAATCTGCTAATTTAGCCAAACAAATATATTTTAAGACGAAATCTGAATGAATTTCACTTTAATCACATCGCAGGTTCTAAGTTGACTTTCACGCATTTTGTTAAATCTTCGATCAAAAGTTTTGTACAAGAGACGGAAATAGAAGACCTCTATGGGTATGATTTCAGGGCAGGTGAGGACTAGATAGTCTATTGGTCTATATTCCCAGTCTCCAGATGCTCCATGAGTAAGTGCTACAATTTTAAGAAGAACGAGCAACATTTCAGTGGGATTCCAAGCAATAATTACAACGTAATTAATTAAAAGTTAAGAGCAAAAATTGTACTTCTATTTCAATAATTTTCCAAAAACTCATTAATGGCAAGGAAAATACCTATTTTCCCCTAAATTTGCTTAAAAATTAAAATGTTTTTCGGCGGAAAACACATTTTTTGCCGTTATGCAGGTTAATTCATTCGACAAGTTTTCCTCCGTCACCTCATATACACAATTACCCGTTACCGCTAATGATTTCCAAAAATGACTTTGTCGTTGTCCAAGTCGGTCATGTTTATGAGGAATGGTCTACACATGTACGGCAGTGTGAATGTGTGTTAAGCTAGACTGTGTAACCATCATAAATATTGCAGCCACTGACCCAATATCCAAAAAAATCTGTTTTTAATTAAGCTTAGATTGATGACTCTGAATGACATGGCTACGATGATGGTGACTACCAATGTGAGTGAGTGTGACGAGGAGGGTGAGGTTGGAGATAATACTGTAACATATATTTCATTTTATCTCTTTTCATGTTTAACAAAATTTTATTCTCATCCTTGTGACATCAATGGCATGAGTAATCAGATTTTGTAATTAGTTCTGAAATGCACAAAGTATACCCATAAAAAGACAGAGAGAGTGGGATATGGAGAGACAATTTGTATTGAGAGAGAGTGAGATATGGAGAGACAATTTGTATTTGCTAGTGTATCGTATAAGAGTACACATATAAACAAACGACGAGTAAATATGGACATTCCAAAAAGGGAAATATTTTAGTGGGATTGTTATAGTTATTAGGGATGTAGGCAACCTGGCACAATAACAAAATATAGCGGAAATTTTAACTACACTGTAATCAAAGCAAGCAAATTACGCTTTAAATTTGATTCAAGTCAATTCAGTAGTGAGATAAATAACACAAGAAACAGGTGCACCAAAAGAGTATTGCAAAAAGTGAATAATATTACGATCTTAAACTCTTATTGAAACTCCATAGCAACGCCACTTTCATAATGCATCAAATAAACTATCGTCTGAAAATTTATAAGCATTTCCATGATTTATCAACAGATTTTCGATTTTATTTTTCTATTTAAAGCATTTTCATCACATTTCTCTCTCAACTCCCTTATAAATTTATATTTTAGCTGTCAACGAACATCATAAAATAATAATTAAAACTTGATTTTCATATAAGCTCTCCAACCAAGTGACAATTGTGGTCAATTGTTTGTTTTATACATAGCCAAATAGATTCTGTTGCTTGCAGTTGCTGTCGTTCATACATACATAATTGGCCATTACAACCCTTCAGTCAGGATTACGGCCTAGCCTCTCACACCATTCATGTTGTATGCCTTAATTTTGTATGAGAGTGGCGGGACCTACAGTTTAATGTCGACTCCGAACGACAGATTTTTGAGAAACTTTTTCTTGGCAGATTTATTTAGTCTCATAGTTTTTGCCAGAAATCTGCTGAGAGGAAGTCGCCGAAGAAATATTTTTTTCCATCTTTCTTATTGATGTCTGACCTGAGGTTTCAACTCGGGCCTTACGTCTCGCCATCTCACTACCTACTAGACTACGGCGACTTCAGCAATGCCACTTTCGCTCTTCAATATTTTAATTACTTTCGATCTGGCAACTTTCTAAAACTTACTGTTGATTTGTTATTGTAATTCATTATGTTTTTCGTTTTCTTGTTATTCTTGTCTTTAATACGTTATTCAATCTAATTGAGTTCTACAAGTCAATAGTTCGTCATTTGTTTTTCATACTCTAGAACTACACAGTTTCTGTTTGACCGGAATCCATCATATATACAATCAAGCCTCCTATAACGCGGTGATTGCGTACAGCGTTGTATAGAAACCGCCCTATAAGAAACTCGGGTTTCACCGTACAAACCAGGCTAACCGTCTACCACGTTGTATGGAAACCGCGCTATAAGACACTCAGAGTTAGTACTAATCCCATCATTCGTACCGCGTTATACGGAGACCAAGAAATACAAAAGGCAAGATAAATTATAAATTATTTTTATTGAATTCAAGAGTTCATATAAGGATTGATAAAAAAATTAAATAAAAACTAAAAACTAAAAAAACTAAAAGACTGCAAGGAACTTATGGGATGTTATTGAACGCAAACCGCGCAGTAAGAGTACCTCGTTATAGGATGGCTCTGCGTTATATGGAAACCGCGTTTTGAAAGTACCGCGTTATAGGAGGGCTGTCGCAATTTCAGCCCCGCGTTATATGGAAACCGCGTTCTGAGAGTACCGCGTTACTGTATTGCGCACATCATTCTCCACGTTCCTTTAAAGCCTATCTTGCGATATGATCGCAAGGTAGAAATCGTAACGTCAATTTAAGGTCTTACAATTAATTAAGCGACTAATATATTAAATTTTGCACAATTCTTCCTCCTAAATCGGGTTGAGTTTGACCAATGCCTTTATTATGTTGATTTTGACAACAGCTGTGGCTTGTGGCTTATTCGCATACATCTGCGACTTAAGAAAACCGTCCAAGAAAATGTCTAACGAGCTCATATCGCACTATCGATATCTCATATCACCCCCACGTGAGATGACCATGCCCTCAAATCGCTCGTGGGGAATAGTCAATAAGGCTTGAGTCGTGTGGCTTATAAAGCCGACATGAGGAAACAAATGTCATTGGTATCCAGATTATTCAATTCGGGCAAGAATATGAAAGTCATCCACTTATTGTGCTCACTGTTGACAGTCATCGCCTAGCTAAGGTCATTCTCAACGAAATTAGGCTGTCAGTTCAAAACCCACACTAAATATTAATTTTCTCAGCATGCATCGACAGCTCTTGGATCTTATGTGGGTTGGATTCTTATCAAATTCAATAGTTTTTTTTGTTTACGTTCCCATTCATGCAAAAATGGACTTCATAGAGAATTTTTCGATGTTCTGATGTTGGTCGATAGTATACTTAAACGGTGAGCTCGAATTAATCTTTTGGGTAGGAGAACCATTGAGGAGCGTTAAGGACCAAGTACTGTTGTATGCTGTATCCACTCATGGTGATTTGGAAAACTGACTGAGTGAATTACAACTAATTTTATGCATGTAGCTTCAATATGGCAGCCTTTATCGATCGTAAAATTTCGGAAGCCCTAAATGAAATGATTCTGACTGCAAATTTCCGTTGTTGTCCTCAGAGCTGCTTTATTTACTGACACGAAGTAGTTGAATGGTTTTCTGCTCTTCGGAGCCGACTTCTCTATTACGGTGATATTACAATAAACCGTATTATTTTCGAAATGTTGTAACTGGCGTACCCCAATGAATAATTTTTTAAAAATAAAATGGACAATCACAAACGCCACGCATTACTTGGTAATGTATATCTCGATATATTTCTGGAAAATTGAGTGCATGCATATGAATGGATTGTATGCTTGTATGTGTGCGCAAAGCTATTTAAGGAAATGTGTTGTACACTGTATAAGATTAAAAAGGACACACATAAACTTACACGAATATACTACGACTAGCTGTACCCTGCGCGTGTTGCTGCGCCTACAACTAAAATAAATTTGCAGGAAGGACATTACACAAATATCCAATTAATTTTGAATCATTTTATTGATTTTGTTTCCCGTTGTCCAGATGATTCAGGCGAACAGGCCTGAGTAGTACGCATTCAATCAGTTTCCAATCTCACTTCTCGTTGTTGAAGTGATTAATGCCAACGGGTCTCAGCGGCATGTACTCTAAGATTTTCCGGGCTCGTTGCCCGTCTGATTCTGAGGTTCGTAATGCACTTTTCTTCCGTGCTTGAGGTGTAGGTCGACCAATTGCTTCCCGCTTTGGAGAGATGATTGCACGGGAATGACGTAAAAAGAGCGTTTAAATTTATTAGAATCTCACAATGTACCCAATCTAATTTAACACAAAAGCATTTTTAGAAATTTTCAAAAACTAAAATGTTTCAAATTTGTGATTGACATTTTACGGGAATGAGTTATACTAAATGTTATTAAAATCATAAATAAAGAATCCTAATTTTCAGATCAACACATGATCAAATGCATAGTTTACGATTCAATTAATTTTGAATAATTCCCAGTGGCGCCATCTATCGGAAATTAACCGCACCAACTTAAAAACCTCCGTCGACTTATGCGCAACAACTTTGCTAAAGATCATATCATGGTTAAATGCACAGTTTACGATTTAATTAATTTTTAGTAATTTTCAGTGGCGCCACCTGTCGGATATTAGTCATACCAACTTAGAAACCTTCCCGGGCTTATGAGCAACGACTTTCCTGAAAATCATAACATGATCAAATGCACTATTAATTACATACAAACAAACCTTTTTTTATATACATATGTATATAGAAGATTACATAGAGCTGACGGGTGGCGTATACGTAATATTTTGTTAGACAATAGCACTCATACTTTTTTATTTATTTTATTTTATTTTATTTGCCTATTTCAACGTAAAAAGTAGCCTATAACTCATACAGAAAGACACTGTGAAAATTTCAAGAAAATCGGTTCAGGCATTTGGCCTTCTATAGACTTCAAACAAACCCACAAACAAATAAACACACATTCATTTTTATATATAAGAAGATAATCAAATATGAAAATTTAAAAATTTTTTAATTCCAGCCTCATTTCATATGTTTCAATACTTACTTTCACGCGTTCCACTTTATTTTCATTCGTTTTGCTTTCCTTAAGGAATAATTGAAAATAAAATATGAACAGTTTACTCAGTTTCCATTTTCTCTGTTCTTTTCTTTTATGAAATTTTGCACTTAGCATTGTAAAGGCAGTGAAAAAAGGAAAACAATACAACTAGAATTGAAACGTAAACAGACCCTACCTATAGCATTTGGGATTTCTGACAGTCTTTTCAATGCCCCTTGTGACACGGCTTAAGTTTTTTCAACGACCTGAATGTAAAATAGTATGAAATCAAATTGCATTGCATTTGTTATTGTACCAGTTCGAATGCAACTTTACATTTAAATTTTTTTGGTATTTTTCATAATTTTCTCGGGCTTCCAAGCTCTACAAGTGTAGTATGAGTACGAATATTAAATCCAGGAGACACAAAGTAACGCTAAATGGGTTAAGATAAGTGTGCTATTAAGTGCAGTGGAGTAGTGCAGAATCGAATGGAGTAAACTAAACTGGAACGTATATCAGCGTTGGGAGAAGTAACGAAACTAACTAAAGACTTGAAGTGAAGTAAAATTGTAAGAACACTAGAGTGAGAGTAAGCGTGTCTGCAAGAAATAAAACAACAAAAAAATTATACAAATGAGTCAAGTACTTAACTATTAAAACAAAGGCCGCAAGGATAATGAATAAGAAACAAACAAGAAATATTTTCAGAAATCCGTTTACAGTAAACTGGTAAGCATGGACCGTAGTAAATAGTTAAAAAAATCACAGTTACTGTAAGGTAAGTAAGTAAGTTAGGTTTCTCTAATCAAGAGGTTAAAATGAATTTAACGCTCTCAAGTAAATAGAACCCAAGGCTGAGACTAGAAATTCTTCACAATAAAATTTTAAAATTTCTTAATAGAAATTCTGTGGCAAACACATTTTATTCCCTTTTTAATAATTAGGATACATGACGTAAGAATAAGCGTGTGAACATTAAGTTGCTTGAACATGGATAATCAACTTAAAAACATAATTGATGCAAAGATTAAAGAATACAACAATGCAATTGAAAGCCTCTAGAAATAGGGGAGAATATAAAACATACTTTTAGGCGTGTTACAATATCTTTTGATTAATATCCGAAGTTCCTTGTTATAAAATTAATCTGTAATAAATATAATATTGTATACACATAAATAATCTGTAACAAAAGTACATTTTAACCTGATAAACGGGTTTCTACAGATTATAGGAGTAAAGTAAATATTGTTGTTTGATACCCTTAAAGTATGCAACAATAGAAAATCCTTCTCAAGCCAGTCAATCTCTCGTATACATGCATTCGATAGCAATTAGCCAAAGAGGGAGTACTCGGAGACCTCCTTAAACAAATTATAACTGCAATTATACGCAAACCATTCTGTCATTCTGACGAATCTACTGATTGAGTCAATTGGCATCAGATTCAGAAAATTCCTTTTTCCAACACAGGAATCTAACACTATCTTTTGGCACGATAATGACAGCATCTTGCTATAAACACAACAAGGGTAACGCTGCAAGTACAACAATTTTGCAATAACAGGCTAAGGTAAGCTTTATGCGTATTAATTATGAAAAAACCACAGCCGCAGTAAAGTATAAATAAGCTAGACATATAAAAAATTAACAATTCATTAATTCTTTCAATGGTGCAAGTTTTCACAACTCGATGTAAACAACAACAATTGCCTTTTTTTTTGTTATTCTCATGTTTATGCTCTTTGCATAAACAATAACAATTACTAGACAATAATTCGACAGATCTTTGTAACGGAGATCTTCAAACCACGATTACTCTCTTCAAACGCACATCGTTTTTACACAAGGCCGACTGAATTTTTACTCACTCGTTGCCTGCTTTGCCTTGACTTTTATATGGCAAAATAAACAATCTGATGAATGTTCCTGAAGGCGAACGTTCATGACTTCGTCTACTGGAAATCTCTATAAATGTAAACATCATTGCTTGCACTCATTATGGTTGTTTGTCTAATTCGTTTTCATTTATTCTTGTAGTGTTGTTGTTATATTTTTGATTACTTGTTTACCATTTTTTATGCTGGTGTTTGTTGTTGTATTAAGCAGTACAATAATTTGTAAACATGTTTTTTTATTGCATTGTTTTGTTTTTGTAGCTTTTGCTTATAATTTTAATGTTAAGCGATGTAAAAGCAAAACAGCAGTATATTGATTTTTCATTTTCGTAACAGTATTCTATTTTTGAGACAAAGCTGCATTTGCTGCCTTGAATTTATTGTTTTTATAGCATATATCCTATATAGGGTGTTTTTTATAGAGGTATAGAAATTTAAGTTGGCATTACTTTTCAAGATGGCGACCATTTAACAGCGGTCAAGTGATTTATTCTCAGTTTGGTTTGGCAATTCATCATGAATAGACTCACGCCTGAACAACGCTTGCAAATAGTTCAATTTTATTTCGATTTATTGAAAGACGCGTTTGGTGACCGCCTAAATTCACGTTTTGATCCAAGATCTTGTGATTTAACACAGCTAGACTACTTTCTGTGGGGCTATGTAAAGTCATTGGTCTATGCGGTAAAGCCACAAACGCTTTACCATTTGGAAGACAACATTCGCCGTGTTATTGCCGATATACGGCCACAAATGTTGGAAAAAGTCATCGAAAATTGGACATCCGGAAATCATATTTAAAATGTAATGCCACAAGATTATTTTTCGGATAAATAAAATTCATGTCAATCGAATAATCCATCGTTGTTTTATTGCAACTTAAAGTTCTATACCTCTATATCCTATACCTATGTTTGAAATACCACTAAATAATGCCACAAAATAAAACGAGCATGAATCTTATTGAAAGGAAGTTAAACTTCAGACTAAATTACAGCTGCCACAAATTTTGGTCTGTTGCCTTTATTAAAGCTCTATTTAAATTGTTATTTGTTAAAGGCAATAGTAATGAAAGAGAAGTTATAAAATACGGTATGAAATAAGCGTTTAAAATCTTTAAAAGTGACTCGTAAAAGAAAAATTCATTTTAATTTAATTGAATTTCAATTTTTAAATTTATGCTTGATACAGCAGCAACAGTAGCAACAACTTCCGGTTAATTTACATACAGTTTTGAAACAAAAAATTAAATATGTAAACGTAATGACGCCTTCATTTTCTTTCATTCTAACCTCTCTCTCTTTCTATTCTTATACATATTTCTAGAAGTATTTGGCATACGGTTGCAAGTGTTTGTATAATTAATGCTAAAACACCATTTCTTTTACTCTTTTACGCTCTCATTGTGCATTTTGTTATTGCACTTACGAAAAGTAAACAAAAGCTAAACTTGTTTTCTTTTATAAAAACATTGTTACAACAGCAAAAACAACAATGGCTAAAATAACAATACCAAACCGAACCAAAGTGCCAGACAATAGAGAGGAAAAGAAAAGAAAAGAAAAACAACTAAAAATTACTTATATTTATAGGAGAACTCGTTAATGTAGTTGTGGCTGTGTAGGATTCCTTTAGACACCATATGTTTAAGAGTTTATACAACCGCATGTAGGGGTGTGTGTGTGTACAGTATATATGTAGTGGTCACATTAACATAACAACCATATTTGCTTGCCTTGTTAAATATGTGAAGGCGTTATGACAGTGAGTGTGAAGAGGGAGAGTGAGGAAGTAAATGTTAGAGAAAGTAATTGTTTGCCTATGTGTTTGTACATCTCAGTTGTTACAAGAAAAAAAAGGTTTACAAAACTCATAAAAGTTTACGCGTACTTTTGTACCCATACGTAGGCACATTGCATATGCAAACTACTTTCATCAACTAAAGGCACACGTTTACACTTGCGGCTACAGCTGAAGAGTGTTATAGAAAATACAGTGGTTGATAAATATTATAAGTACATATTAAATACTAAGTGATAAAATAATAGAAAAAATGGAAATTTTATTTCAAGAAAAATTAAAGATTTTTAAAACGGATTTAAAAAATGTATGAAGTATTCACCAATCAATTTCGTAAAGGGAAATATACTTCAAGACAAATGAAAGACGTAAAAACTTGAACTGGTTGTTACCAAGTCATTCAGACATTGTTTTTATATTTTTAATGCCTTCCACTTTGTCCCAAGAAGTGGAAGTAGGTCACTTAAGCAGCGCCCAGGCGGAATACGGTGTGTGGTAAGGATTATTATAGAGCTCAAATATTTCTAAAAAGGATATTAGCATACTCTGTGACATTGTGGATTAAAGATCTCCGTTACAAAGATCTGACGAACAATTGTCTAGTAACTGTTATTGGTTATGCAAACAGAGTGTAAACTGAGGAATGACAAATAAAGTATTTGTTGTTGTTTACATAAAGTTGTGAAAAGTGGCATACAGAATTGTGCGAATAATAAAGAATTTTAATTAAAATTAACACAAATATATATTTTTATTTGCCATCTACGAACTCATATTTTAAACATTTTTAAAAGGTAAAAACGTAACAATATCTTTCCACTCCATTGAAAGCTTCTGGCCCCTTTAGCAGCATGGTTTCTTCCCTTTTCGTAGGCTTGTCTATCAGTATATTGCTGTGAATTCCGACATAACACAGGATCCATCATAAGGGCCAAGTGCTCGAATAACGGTCAGATCATATATGAATAGCTGATATCAGCATTTTTGTCGTCTATTATTACAGCAGTCGTTCCTATTAAAATGCCCGTATACTAAACGCAGCCAATCCTAGAGCTGTAAATGTAAATGTAAATGGAAATGGAAATGTAAATGTAAATGGAAATGTAAATGTAAATGTAAATGTAAATGTAAATGTAAATGTAAATGTAAGTGTAAGTGTAAGTGTAAATGTAAATGTAAATGGAAATGTAAATGTAAATGTAAATGAAAATGTAAATGAAAATGTAAATGTAAATGTAAATGTAAATGTAAATGTAAATGTAAATGTAAATGTAAATGTAAATGTAAATGTAAATGTAAATGTAAATGTAAATGTAAATGTAAATGCAAATGTAAATGTAAATATAAATGGAAATGGAAATGGAAATGTAAATGTAAATGTAAACCTAAATGTAAATGAAAATGAAAATGTGAATGTAAATGTAAATGTAAATGTAAGTGTAAGTGTAAGTGTAAATGTAAATGTAAATGAAAATGGAAATGGAAATGTAAATGTAAATGTAAATGTAAATGTAAATGTAAATGTAAATGTAAATGTAAATGTAAATGTAAATGTAAATGTAAATGTAAATGTAAATGTAAATGTAAATGTAAATGTAAATGTAAATGTAAATGTAAATGTAAATGTAAATGTAAATGTAAATGTAAATGTAAATGTAAATGTATATGTAAATGTAAATGTAAATGGAAATGGAAATGGAAATGGAAATGTAAATGTAAATGTAAATGTAAACCTAAATGTAAATGAAAATGTAAATATAAATGTAAATGTAATTAACAGCAACAGCATTAGCATGGATGAAATATGTAAATTATCCTGCAGCTCCATTATTTGAATGTCGGAATGTTTAAATAAAAAAAAAAAAATATTATAGTTTTTTGTTGACTTTTAAATGTTTGTAAATTTTCTCTATTTAAATATTTTATTATTCAATTGAATTTTATTTGAAATCTGCTCCATCAATGCGCCACAACAACAACATAATGATGATGTCTATCATTCATTCCATTTCCACAAGATTATGTTTATTTTCGAAAATTTATTTGAATCTCTCTAATATTAGCAACCAAGCTAGACGGGTGTTTTATATCCAACTTAATGCATGTAAGTTTGAAAAGGCACTTCCATCAACTGGGACGTTATATTGGCTGTGTTACACGATTAGTTTGCTTTTATGAATGCTGCGGTGTTTTCCTTTCTAGAAAACGAAATATAACGTAACGATGTATGTTGCTTCACACGAGGCTGACTGAATTTTCACTGATTCCGTTGCCTTCTTTGCCTTGCCTTTTGTACGGCAAAGTTAATAGTCTGACGAATGTTCTTGAAGGCAAATGTTCGTGGCTTAGCCTTTTCGAGATCTCCATAAGTGTAAACATCGTTGTTTACATTGATTGTTATAGTGTTGTTTTTGTTTACATTTATTTTTGTAGTGTTGTTTGTGCAATTTTGTTTACCGTTTGTTATGCTAGTATTTGTTGTTGTATTTTTTGTTTAAGTTGTGCTGATGTTTGTTGTTGTATTAAGCAGTACCATAATTTGTAAACAGGTTTGTTTACTGCATTGTTTAGTAGCTTTTGTTTATAGTCTTAATATTAAGCTATGTAAAAGCAACACATCAGTATCTAGATTTTTCTTTTTCGTGACCATATTAAATATTAAAAGATTTAATTTTAACAACTTTTCCCTTTCATGGTTTTTATTTCAAAATAGAATATGAAGTAACATCTCAAGTCCTGACTGAAACAGGGGGAAACAATGGGGAAACAATGAATACAATAAAACAGCTGAACACTATATTAGGTTTTCGTAGAATTTTATGTGTAACTCTTTCATTTGGAATTCCTGCAATATTTTACCCTTTTATATGCTTTTAAATTAAACGACATATGATACGAATTAATCTCAGTCTTTGCCGTCACTCCAGTTCTTCAGTAGTACACTCCATGCACTACAATATGTTTTTCACAATTTTTTTTATACCAGCCTATCATTTCGTAATATTTGTCAGGAATTTTATTGTGTTTTATTACAGAAATGGCTGACATACCTCACACCGCATGAGACATGTAGCATGAATATATTTTGCTGTTGCCTTTTATGTGAATGTAGAAATAAAAAAAAATTCCTCAAGTATTTTATTATTGAAATTCGAATATTTTGTTTTCTTTTCTCGGTCTTTGGTGTTGTTCTTTAAAATTATTTTATTGAAATTCAAGACGATGTGTATACTTCAAGCGTTAACAAAGGAATGAAATCAAAATGTGTACTCATAATATAACAAAGCAAAAAGGGAACAAAAGGAATAGAAACATTCACGTTGTATGGTTGCCATACTATTCAACACGCCCCCTCAACGTGGATGTGTCTTTACATTAAACTAATTCAAACTCATTAAATTCATACAGCTCTTGTGCTTAACTCTAGGCAAATTTTTCGTTAATATGTCGGCCACCATTCTATCAGTCGGACAATAGTTCAAAATAATTTCATTCTTGTTCTTCCAGATACATCAACTCACCTACCATTGATTGATAAACCTGCTGATCAACTTTGTCACAGTTTTCAGTACAATGCGGTTGGTATCCTGCATCCAGTGGTACTGAAAGCGTTTTGCACTCGCTCATTCCATCCTTTTTCAGTAAATTCATTATATATTGTGTATGGCCGAAACTTATTGGTCCTGTTTCATCGCACCGGTCTATTTCTATACCTAAGAAATGATGAAATGGCCCTTTGTCAATCACATCAAATTCGCTGCATATTTGTCGCTTTATTTCCAAAACAATTTTCTTATCCGCTCAGCCAATTATTATATCATCCACATCTACAGCTATCAACACTAAATACTTGCCAATTGTATTCTTGTATAGGCAGGGATCAGCTTCAGATGGTATAAAGTTGATTTTTCGCAAGACTGTATCTAGTTTAGTGTTCCCTCCCTGACTGCTTCAATCCGTAAATTGATTTGTTAAGCCGCAAAACTTTATTGGGATTTTCCGTGACTTCAAAATATTGTGGCTGCTTTAAGTAGATTACCTCGTGTAAATCGCCATTCAGGTAGGCTGTACTCACATCGATTTGGTGCAGGTACATTTTATATTCGACAGCCAATGCCAATAAAACTCTTAATGTCGAATATCTAATAACGGGTGAAAAGGTCCCCATATAATCAATACCGTACCGTTGACTGCATCCTTTTGCCACTAACCGTGCCTTGTGACGTTCAACATTACCTTGTCTGTCCCTTTTTAAAGCAAATACCCATTTGCATGGTATAGCTTTATGGCCTTCAGGTAAATTTGTCAGTGTCCATGTATTGTTTTTCTGAAGAGATGAGTATTCTGCTTTCATCGCTTCCAGCCAAAGGTTTCTTTCATTACCTGACATTGCCTCTTCTGCAGTTTTAGGTATTTTCATTTCCACCATACTATTAATGGTATTGTTTACGTGGCCTTCCAGGCTTACCATCCCTTATAATTTTTGGCCTGCCTTTTCCCGTTAATTTTGGCTTATGTTCATGTTCATCATCAAATGGGTTGTCTTCATCGGCAGTGTCAAACACGTCTTCTCGATTTTCTTCTGCAAATACGTTTTCTCTTGTTCCTTCTTCAACGTCTTCATCTTGCGTCTTCATCGGTTGCGGTTTTGTTCCACTACTGACATCATCGCCATTATTAACATGCACTGTTAAATAATCGTTCGCTTCACATGACTCTTGTGTGTCTTCTCTGTTGTTGTCGGAAAATTCTTCGTTGAACAAAACATCGCGCCTTTCAACTATGCGTTGCGTTCTCTTGTCAAACACCCTATAGGCTTTCGCTACCGTTGAATATCCAACCATCATTAATTTTTTGCCTTTCGGTTCGAACTTTGCCTTCTCCGTTTTGTCCAACGCAACTGCAAATGAACCAAATGTACGCATATGTTTAACATTAGGTTGTTTGCCATACCATATCTCATATGGCGTCTTACAGTCATTTGCTTTTGTTGGGCATCTATTACGGATGTAAGCAGCTGTGTTTACAGCCTCTGCCCACAGACTCTTCTGCACACCAGCATGGAACATCATAGACCGACTCATTTCAATTGGAGTTCGGTTACAGCGCTCTGCTACGCTGTTCTGTTGAGGCGTGTACGATACCGTCAACTGATGCTGTATACCATGATCTTGTAAAAATTTTTCAAACTCTTTGTTGACATACTCTCTACCGTTGTCTGTGCTTAGTGTAATAATTTTACGTCGTTTCATTTTCGACCTGCCGTTTAAAATGCTTAAATTTATCAATTGCCTCGTTTTTTGCCTTAATAAAATAGACAAATATTCGCCTCTACTTATCATCTATGAAGGTAATAAAATATTTTGCGCCACCAACTGTTTTAAACGGTCCGCAAATATTTGAGTGCACCAACTCTAAAACATTCATTGACAAATGATCACTCTCATTAGGGAATGGTAGTACATGAATTTTACACATCATGCAAGTCCTGCATTGTTTGTTGTTGCTGTTACCATTTACACCCCTTACTATGCCAGCTTTGCTGAGATTATTTAAGCTCTTATAGTTCAGATGTCCGAACCTATTATGCCATAGTTGGATGGCATGCATCACGTTAAATAATGCATTCATTGTTCTGCACACAACAAAAAGGTTCCCCTCTCTTTTAGCACGAAACACTATGGTACCATCTCGCCTTCTAGCTATTGCTGTGTTCGCATCAAACTTAACTGTGAGGCCTCTGTCGACGACCCTAGTAACGGAAATAAATTGCCCTGTAACTCGGAAGAATATAGTACATCCTCTAGCGTAATATCCATATTGTTTAATTTTAAACACACATCACCCTTTCCTGTTGCTGTTATAAATCTTCTGCCTGCTAAAGCTATCCGTTCGTTGTGCTGCTCAAATCTTGTGAAAATACTTCTGTCATTGCACATGTGTGCGATTGCGCCGCTGTCAACATACCAAACATTCGATTTTATTGTCTCATCTGCTTCTTTTTCTGCGCATAATATTGTTGATGTTGTTTTTGTAACCAGAGACAGTGCTTGTTGTTGTTGCTTTTCCGGTTTTTTTTCTTCTTCCGCATTGGCTGGCAAAATGTCCCGTTTCATGACAATTAAAGCATTTGCCTGCGAAGGGTTTTTTGTTGTTTTTGTTTGATTTCCTTTGTCTCTGTATTGCGCGTGCATTATATGCTTGTTGTTGACTGTACTCTGCCTCTTCTTCTATTTTCTCTTTTCGTCTTTCAGCTTCTTATAGAAGTTTCTGTTTAAGGAAATTAATACTTGGAAGATTGTCACGCGTGTCCATTGCAATCACAAAATTTTCGAAGTCTTTTGAGAGGCTCTACAAGAGCATAATGGATAGAAGCTCTTCCTGCATTTCAATACCTGCTTCTGCCAATTTTTCAACTATTTCGGTGAATGTCTTCACATGCAGAATTACGTTGGCTCCGTCTTTCATTTGAAGGTTCAACAAACGTTTATACAACGAAACTTTCTGTATTAGCCCCTTGGGCTGGTATGTCACTTGAAGCTTTTTCCAGGCTTCGGAGGAAGTTGCGGCATTTTTAATATAGCAAAGTTGCGATGGTTTCACACTCAAAATTATCGTCGCAAGCGCCTTCTCATCCTCCGTATCCCACTTGATTTTTTCAGGCTCATCCGCTAGTGATTCCTTTTTTAACTTTCCTGACACTATGTTCCAAAAACCGCTGTGGATCAGTAAGCTCCGCATCTGCACTGCCCAGCTCTCATAATTAGAATCATCTAATTTTTCAATTTGAAACGAGTTCATTTTTGTGCCACTTCTATTTTTTTCGTTTTTGCTCTTTTTTTCTCTACACTAATTTTTGGTTACGCCGTCTGGGCCCATAACCTGTTGTTCTTTAAAATTATTTTTATTGAAATTCAAGACGATGTGTATACTTCAAGCGTTAACAAGGGAATAAAATCAAAATGTGTACTCATAATATAACAAAGCAAAAAGGGAACAAAAGGAATAGAAACAATCACGTTGTATGGTTGCCATACTATTCAACATTTGGTAAAGACTGTTTGTTTCACTGGTAACAAGTATTTGAAGTGTAATTTTTTATTTATTGTTAAACTAAGATGAAATTTCACTTTGATTTTTAAATTATTTCAAATTAGCTTTTATTTTTTTCTTTGCCGTAAGGTCTGTCCTCTTTCGCAGCGTCCTTTCTAGTATGTTCTTTTTTAAAAAATTTTATTACAACTTTTAAACTAATTTTTCAAAGCTCGATTCCGATTGGCTGTCCATAACTTGACGAACTTCGTTAAGTAGGAGTTTAGAATCTCTACGCTTATTGGTCAATCAATACGTTGCCACTGTTACTAGAAAGGTTTACGGAGTAATTACTTTTATTAACGTTGCCACTGTTAATAAAAGAGTTAACAAAGTAATTACTCGTTACAGCTTCGGCCGACCTGACAATTCAATCGACCTCGATTGAACCGTTAATGCTTAATTAAAATAGTTTACAATATTATACTTAAGACTATGTACTAGTATTAAATGTATTGCCGATTGCTTAAAGAAATATAAACGAACAATCATTCAGCTGTACTTTCATTTGTTAGCCATAACTTTATTCTTGAAGCTTCTATAACACCATCATATGGTAGTTGAGTTAATTGACAATTTTCGATATCTCTAACCACATAACGGTCATGTGGTAAAACCTTATGAATTACGTACGGACCGCGGTATTTTGCAATTAACTTTTTATTCGTTCCACTGGAAGTATCTATGTTACGGATTACAACGTAGTCACCCTTACAATATTTCTTCGGCGGTCTGCTGTGCTGTTGAAAATGTAGCTGAGAGTATCTTTGTGACCTGTTTATAGCATCCAAAGCGGAGGACCGAATCTCATCCAAATTACATTCGCCCTTTGCGTCAACCTTTTCTTCAAGAAATTCCGTGAGCTCATCAACAACTTCTCCTCTTTGTGTAACACCAAACAACAACTTACTGGGAGCTTCTTTGGTAGTAGAATGGATCGTATTATTAATGCTGTATTCTACTTTGCCTAACATAGTTGACCAATTAGCATGACAAATAGGTTCGGATATTTTACTCAACATGGCTCTTATTATTCTATTTACGCGCTCGACTTGCCCATTTGCCTGTGGAGAAGCGGTAGCAATTTTTATATGTGTTATGTTATTCTTCAATAAATATGCACTAAATTCAAGAGAAGTGAAACAAGTGCCACGGTCAGACACAATACGTCTAGGCCTACTATAATAACTAAAATACTTTTCCAAACATGAAATAACTTCCTTTGTACTGGTGGAAATTACTGGATACAGACGAACGTATTTTGTAAAACCATCAATCACAACCAGAATATGCTTTTGCTTTGAATTAACAGAAGGCAGAGGTCCAAAATGATCAACATGTATAGTATCGAAAGGGACCGGTCTTTTGGGGATACTATATAGATTATGCTCATTAATACGGGCAGGTGCCGAACACATAATACAACGAATACAGTTTCTTATAAATCGCTCTACTTTTTGTTCCATGTTCGGAAACCAGTAGTTTCTTTTCAGTTGGTTACACGTTTTCTCTACACCTAAGTGACATATCTTCTCATGAACCAATCTAATGACATTCAGTACCATCTCGGATGGCACAAATAGTTGAAAAACCTCATCCTTGCCTATTCTAAAAACTAACCCATCTCTTAATTCGAAACCTTTTACCGACTCCTTTTCCAATCTCCTCTTCAATTCAATAATCTTTTCATCACGATTCTGAGCTACTTGTACATAGAAATCAATTTCCTCGCAATCTAGTGCTGCGACCAATTCACATTTCCTATGTTCTGACCTATTTTCCACAGCAGCAGCGCAAGCATCAACCACACTTCCAGTCGCAGCGGTCTGACAGCGGCTAAGGGCATCAACATGCCCGATATTAACACCACCTCGATGCTGTATTGTATAATTATAGTCGTCCAACTCAAGAGCCGAACGCGCGATTCTTGCATTCAATTGTCTCCTGCCTAACGTGAGCGTCAAGGAGTTACAATCTGTAACAATCTTAAATGGGATACCCTGCAGATAAACTCTGAAACGGCGTAAGGCATAGGCCAACGTTTCCAATTCAAAACTATGATATCGTGCCTCAGCAGCGGTGGTTGCTCTAGAGAAAAACATAACAGGATGGAACTTTCCATCCAGTTGACGTTGCAAAAGTACAGCACCGAATTAAGATGAACTTGCGTCACAATGCAGTTCAGTCTGTTTATTTGGGTCGTAAATTGCAAGAACAGGGCCAGACGATAAAATATCCTTCAATGAGTTGAAAGCCCTATAAGATTCATCGGTCGGCACATATTCACCATCCATTGTCAGCTGTCTTAGGACTTTTGTAATTTTTGCATGATTCGGCACAAATTTCCTAAAATAAGAAAATAAGCCTAAACATGTCCTCATTTCTGCCTGATTACGCGGAAAAGGGTAAGCCCTAATAGCGTCAAGATGAGACTCGCTAGGTCGTATTCCCTCAGGACTCACACAATAACCCAAATAATCAATTCTATTATAACCAAATTTACATTTGGCCGCGCGAAGACTTAGACCTCTCTTTTTCATTCTCCGTAACACCCTAGAAACTAATTCTAGATGTGTGCTAAAATCCGCAGTGGCAATTAAAATATCGTCCATGTAAACGATTATCAAACCCTCATCAACCAAATCCCTAAATATATTATAAATGTACCGCTGAAATACGGAAGGTGCATTTTTCAGGCCGAAAGGCATACGTAAATATTCAAACTGACCGTATGGCGTCACAAAAGACGTATATTTAATAGAATCTGGAGCCATTTTGACATGAAAAAACCCGTTTCTTAGATCAAGTGTGGTGAAATATTTTTTCCCGCCAAGGTATTCTATACAGTCCTCGATAAGAGGCGAGGGAAAATTGTCTCTGACTGTTAACATATTCAAGGGACGGTAATCGACACATTTACGCAAATCTCCATTCTTCTTCTTCACTAAAACCACAGCAGAAGCATAAGGAGACTCACTGGGCCGAATAATATTATTCGCTAACAATTCATCCGTAATTTTCCTCAATTCATTTTTCTCATAATAAGACAAACGGCGAGGCAGAGAGTGAAAGGGAACGTCACTTGTCAACCTGATATTCATTTCGTAATCATAAGGCTCCACCTCAATATCATTTGCCCCAAAATAATTTCTTTGTATAGCATCACGCAACTCTTCGAAATACATTTGACTGAGATTCGGGTTAACGTCAACATTTGATGAAATCGTATTAATACAACAAATACTACTCAACAAATCCTCTAAGCCACACAGGTCAACAGCACTACAATCAGTTTCGCATAAAAATTCATTTTTTAATTCGCAATCCTTGTTCAAACAACCGGAATCATCTTCAAATTTATCCACGTTACATACTGTTAATTTACTTGCATTACTAATGACAGCTGATTGATTCTTCGTTTCGATCTCCCTATTCAGATCAAGTGCACAATAAAACGACTGGATTCCTTCAAAAAATTCATTACTTTTAATCCGAAATTCACTTTTAAAATTTTTTTTTTGATACAAATGAATATTAAATTTTCTAAGAAAATCACGCCCCAAAATAAGCGGAATAGACATAGTTGTGTCCGGCACAATATTTAAAACTATTTTCTCACATTGGTTATTAAATTTTATATTTGCTTCTGTTGTTCCATAAGTCATCAGATCAGTTTTGCCAAGACCGCGGTACATAGATTTCATAGCGACATTGTTAACATTAAATGGAACAAAAGACTTCCTCACAAAATTAGTCGGACTACCGGTATCAAAAAGAGAAATATGATTTATAAACTGTCTGCACTTGACCCTACTGTCACAAAAGGCAATACTTACATTATTAACAGTTTTAATAAAATTTCCATCAGCATCATCAGTGGCATCGGTTTCAACAGCATTTACAGCAGCAACTTCCTTCTTACGTGGTAGCAGTAACTTCTTAGGGTTGGTGCAACTACGATGGTCATGTCCCATTTGCCAACAACGGAAACAGCTACCATTGGGTCGTCGATCATATGGGCATTTGCTTTGATAGTGCCCCATCTGTGTACAATTGTAGCATCTTATTTCAGTTGCATCTGAAGCAGCAGGAGTAGATTCAACTAGCTTTGTTGGTAACATTTTGGACTTTGGCTGAATGGCATCACGGTTTATGGAAGATCGGTTTGCACGACGTTGTTCATATAAGTCCAAAGACTCTTTAAACTGTTCTATCGTGCGAGCATTCATTAACAAATATGATTATGGGCTGTTGTCTTGCATGCCATCAATAATAAAACCAATTAACTCAAATTCATCGATGTCGCTACAGCGGGAAGCAATGTTTTCCATCTCGAGAACATAACGACGGATGTTATCTTTCTTGTTCCATTTATAATTGGCCATAATTTTATAAATTTCGCCGCGATTTATGGCACGACCAAATTCCTTAATTAAAACCTCTTTTAGTTGGGCATAACTTATGACATCTGTTTTATTCAGAAGAAGCCTTGCAGTACCTGTCAATGAGTTGCACAATGACGTGTATTTAAACAATTCTTCAGCTGCCACCATATTCATTACTCGTTCAAAGTTACGTATAAAGTCGTATACACTGTATGCCCGATTTTCCCCATCGAATTTGACAATGGCGTGCTCAATATCATGAAAACCTATCCGGCCCATGACTGCAGATGGCGATGACGCTTGCTCGGG
The DNA here is from genome assembly GCA_930367235.1 of Sarcophaga rosellei. Taxonomy (NCBI): domain Eukaryota; kingdom Metazoa; phylum Arthropoda; class Insecta; order Diptera; family Sarcophagidae; genus Sarcophaga; species Sarcophaga rosellei. The sequence continues at coordinate 27,979,921 of OV884021.1, forward strand.
CTCACGTTGCGGCAGGGTACTATTTTCTAATTCGGTAATGGCTTGTTGTAGCTTCAGTAGTTCGTGTCTCTTCCGTAGAATTTCTAACTGATGATCCAAATCAGCTTCCTCATTGCTGACATTTTGAGTGGAGACAGCGATATTTTTAGCTGCACACTGAACTTCTGCGCTAGTAGCATCACGTCTTCCAAAGACATCAGATTTGGCTCCATCGGCTTCAGTTTTGGCATAAACTTTTTGGGAAGAACCTCTGGCTTCAGTTTTTGTGTTTTCAGCAGGATACTCGAGGCTTAACGCAGCAGAGACTTCCTTACCATCTTTACAAGCATTTGCAGTGACTGCGGTTTCATATAACTCACGAAGTCGGGCAGACGTAGCATTTGCCGGAATTTCTACACCAGCATTTTTTAATTCGTCTAATAGCTGTTGTTTAGATATACGGGTAGTCATTTTTTTTTTTATTATTTAAAACTTTACCCCACACCTGAGCTGTTAAACTAAGATGAAATTTCACTTTGATTTTTAAATTATTTCAAATTAGCTTTTATTTTTTTCTTTGCCGTAAGGTCTGTCCTCTTTCGCAGCGTCCTTTCTAGTATGTTCTTTTTTAAAAAATTTTATTACAACTTTTAAACTAATTTTTCAAAGCTCGATTCCGATTGGCTGTCCATAACTTGACGAACTTCGTTAAGTAGGAGTTTAGAATCTCTACGCTTATTGGTCAATCAATACGTTGCCACCGTTACTAGAAAGGTTTACGGAGTAATTACTTTTATTAACGTTGCCACTGTTAATAAAAGAGTTAACAAAGTTATTACTCGTTACATTATATTTTCTACAAATTAAGGATAAAAGATTTAAGATACGTATTGCAGTTATATGTTGCAAATGACAGAAAATTATTTGATACTCACCTGGTATGCTTATGATTACATAGTTTCAGTGAAATAAATGAGAGTGTCTTCAGGCTTATTTTTTATATCATTATTACGAAAATGGAAATGATGGTATAAAAATGATAAGCAAATTTACCCAAAACAAAAAAATGGACTTGTTTACATGACCAACGGATAAAGAAAAATATAGCAACAACATCAGTATAAATTTTCCTTTTCGTAGATTATGTAATGATTTTAACGTATATTACGATTTGATTGATTTTAATTGTAGTGTTTGTAATTTAAAACGTAGCTTATATGCTAGCATTAATTTGTAAATTATTATATAAAAATGTATTTTCATTATAGTTATAGGTAGTTCATGTTTATTAATAGTTTATTCAGCTTGTGATTAAGTTCTGTAGCTGATTTATGTTCTTGTTGCCATTACTTTTTCCATACCCGCTACAGTCCGGACTGTAGTGTGTACGTGTCCCTACGTAATGGGGACGAGCCCTCCGCGGTCGGGTGAGGGTGGGTTAGTGTGTGGCCGGGGACGTTCGAATAAAAAAAAGGGAATAAACAAAATAAACAAACAGGCAAAAACAACACAACCAACAATTACGTAAACAATATGTTTACATTTATAGAGATATCGCAAAGGCAACTCATGGTCTGAAGATCTCCGTTTTAAGGAACTAACGAACAATTGTTAGTGTGTATGCGGAAGAGTGGAAAAAAGAATAACAATTAAAGGAAATTGTTGTTGCTTAAATCAAGTTGCGTACAGTGGCACACTGAGTTGTGCGAACAATTAAGAATTTTAATTAAAACTAAACACAAATTAATTTTTATTTTTATACATAATTTACACGATTTTAAAAGGGTAAAAACGTAACAATGTTTTTTTAGCAAGAATCACCACATTTATTAACTTTTCATATTCAGATAGCAGAGTACAAATTTATCACTTATAAATAGTCTACATAACTGACAATCAGTCAATTACAAAAGAATTCCTGACATTTTTTTACTTTATACAAGTTTACTTGTATAAAAATATTGATAATCTAAATCATTCACTATGGGGAGTTTTTAAAATTCTTGATAAATTTAAATTGTAGGTAGTGTATTCCCTTATTAAGCGTGAAGGCAAGGTTCAAACCTTAAGTCAGATACATCCAGTGGTGTTGTCGAGCCGGAACGCTCCGGAACGTCGTTCCGGTACTTCCTTTTTGGACAGGAACGCGTGCCGGAACTAAAGATGATTTCTGATAACGAGAATTGGCTAACGTTTTGAAAAAAAAAATCAAAAAGAATTGCTGATTTTTTTTCTAATTTTTGACGAATTTTTATATGAATTTTTATAAACAAGGGTTTGAATCGAACCCGAACCGGAACAAAAACCGGAACTAACCGGCTTGTTTTTCCGAACCGTGAACTGACGTCCGGAACGCGTTCCAGTAAAAAAAAATTAGCACAACACCACTGGATACATCTCCCAGGCACATCTCTATCTGCCAGAAATTATAGTCCCCTAATAAATCTCATCTTAGGCTTACCTCCTCTCTTGTCCGGATTTTGATTTTACCCCACTGACTTGTACCATTGACTTACAATCTTAAAACTCTTTTTGAGTGATGTCAGATATAGTGTCTGAAAATTTTCTTTAGCCTTCCAAACTAAGCGAATTGCTTTCACTAGGCAGTTAATGTCCGTCTTAGATTATTTTAACAAGATTTCATCCATAATCAAGTTAGAAATTAGTGGTGAAAGAATCCCTTTTTATTTCAATTCCGTATGCTTTATGTATAAAATCGACCTCTGACATCTATCTGGCTATTACAGGTTCAATATCCATTTCTATGATCTCGTGTGGCACTGTTACCAAATGCCTACTCAATATTAAAAAGACCCTGAAACACGACTGCCTATTTCAAGTCTTATTTAGCATAGTTGTCTAGTTTAGAGTCTTGGTCTATTAGAGGTGAGGCCATGGATCAAACACTAGGCCAGAAATGTCCAACAAAAGGAAATATAAAAAATATTTCTTCGGCGGCCTCCAACAGATTCTGGCAAGATACTATCTAGCTATCGTCTGAAAATTTATAAACATTTCCACGATTTATAAACAGATTTTCAGATCTATTTTTCTATTTACAACATTTCTATCACATTTCTCTCTCAACTCCCTTATAAATTTATATTTTAGCTGGCAACGAACATCATAAAATAATAATTAAAACTTGATTTTCATATAAACTTTCCAACCAATTGGCAATTGTGGTCAATTGGTTGTTTTATTCATAGTCAAATAGATTCTGTTGCTTTCGTTGTTGTTAGAAAATTTCTGCATGGAACATTTCATAATCTGTTTGTATATCCACGATACATGGCCGGTGATAAATAAACAGAACGTATAGCAGGAACAGATACAAATTTACTTTCTATCTCCCAGATAGAAAAAGGACGAGTTAAAACTGAACGTCAATCTGCATACAAATGACCAACTCAAAACACTTCAAATACATAGCAAAATACACGTATAACTACGTTTTGTAAGTGAGATATTGAGGGAAAAACACTAAAAAAAAGGAAACAAAGGATACAGAAAACGATATACGGAAGCAATAGAATGGAAAAAGATAAATGGGAAGTGGAGAGTATAGCAAATAAGTTGTTCCAATTTAAGTTCATCCATCACAACGCTTGTCAACATTATTCATTTCAAGTCTATCATGTCAATTTTAATCAGTTCGTCATTTATTTCGCTACACAGTCACATTCATTCATTCAAAGTTTTTCTGTGTTTTCTTACAGTCTTGTTTAGTCATGATTGGTGTCAGTAGCAAGGAATATTCGTAAACTGTCCATCTCTTACTATTGGCAGCAACAAGCAAAACTATAAATAGCATGTGCTCAGCATTAGCCAAAGTATCAGCTTTTTCATTATCGTAGTTTTTAATTAGTGTTACGTTTTTACCTTTTAAAAACGTTTAAAATATAAGCTCGTAGATTGTAAATAAAAATAAATTTGTATTTAGTTTTAATTAAATTCTTTATTGTTCTCACAATTCCGGGCGCTACTGTTCACAACTTGATGTAAACAACAACAATTGCTTTGTTTGTTAATCCTCTTTGTACACTTTTGCGTTAACAATAACAATTACTCGATAATTGTTCAACAGATCTTTGTAACAGAGATCTTCAAACCATGATTATTCTTTTCAAACACACAGCGTCTTCATACAAGACTGACTGAATTTTAACTGACTCTGTTTCCTGCTTTGCCTTACCTTTTATATTGCATGGTAAACAGTCTGGTGACTTTGCCTTCTCAAAATCTCCATAAATGTAAACAGCATGTTTACATTTATTCTTGTTTATGTTATATATGTTTACATTTATTCTTGTAGTCTTTGTTGTTGCATTTTTGTTTACTTGTTTGGTATTTTTGGTTGATTTTCGTTTACTTGTTTGTCATATAAATAAGTTCTTTGTTTTTGTTTTTGCAGCTTTTGCTTACAATTTTAATGCTAAGCGATGTAAAGCAAAACATCATTTCCATTTTCGTCACAATATCATTTTCGTTATATTTTCTTTTATTGTTGTTGTTACTATTGTTCTTAAATGTATAGTTTTCGTTGTTGTTGATGTTGCCACTCTTAACTGAAGAACATATTGTTTAATGCATGCCTTTGCCTAAGAGGTATATTCCATGCCATTCAACGTTCCTAACAGTTGCCTGTCCAAACACGTTAAATCTCATCCATTTATTTATTAAGCTTGTTCACATTGATGCCAACCATCATTCCGATGAGGAATTTATTAATGCTGTCGCTCACGAGAATGTGATTGTGTTGAATGGTGAAAGCGAAATACAATCATTTTCGGTTTTATTTTCTGATTTTTTAGTGAAAATTTTAATTTTATTTCGAAAAATATTAACTTCTTAAGTCTCCTTAGCTCCCTAGCTCCCTTTCTCTGTATTTGTTTTTGGCTGTATGTGTTATGCAAATTTCTAGAATGTTTCTTATTTTAGTTACTCCATGAAAGAAATTTACATTCATCCTATCGTTTAAAATGTATTTAGGCATGCATATGTTTGTTAATAGATGTCAGTAACGTGGGCTTATTTATAATGAACTTAAAGAAACTTAAACAAATACCTTGCAGGAGCTAATTTTTTATAATAAAAATCCCGATGATTATTGCAACTAAAATTACGAATTCTGCTTGTAAGGCTATCTGAACAAGTTGAACTAACTATGCCAGGAATATAGGGTATCTTTTGCAGGATTCCAGGTCAGGTATGATTTAGCAGATGAACCAGGAAAGTTCGCCTTCGACACCGCTGATAGTGCTTGGACCTTTCGGTAGCTTCCTATACCACATATGTTGTGTGTGCCAATTTTATACATGAGTGGAGGGATCTATAGTAGATTTTACACAAGACTGATTGAATTTTTACTGACTCCGTTGCCTGATTTGTCTTGCCTTTTATAAAGCAGGGTAAATAGTGTGATGAATGGTCTTGAAGCCAAATGACTTCACCTTCTTGAAATCTCTGTAAATGTAAGCATGTTCATTGTAAATATAAACATGTCGTAAACATTTATTCTTGTTTGTTGTTGTATTTCTATTAACATTTATTCTCGCAGTTTTTTGTTGTTGCATTTTTGTTTACTTGCTTATCACTTTTTTATACTGGTGGTTTGTTCATATATTTTTGTTTACTTGTTTACATACATACATTTTTTATACTAGTCGTTAGTTGGTATATTTTTGTTTACTTGTTTATCATGTAAACAAAATCATTGCTTTTGTTTTGTAGCTTTTGTTTATAATTTTAATGTTAAATGATGAAAAGCAAAACATTTCCATTTTCGTAACAATATTTTAATTACAGGAAGCGGTTAATAAAAGAACCAAAGATCTGAAGATTTTTCAGAACCACCTCAAGTTACTACTTTCGACTACTGCATGTTTTTTCATTGTAGAATGCTCTTGTGGAGTACGTTTCCAGTCAGAACAAGGTATCTAAAGTTTGGAATGACATATACTAGAAATTAATTAACCAGCACGGTTTCCAAATGTTGGGTAAATGATGGAAAAATATAATTCATACGCTAAAGTGTTCCAACACCTCAAATGATTTAAAAGTAGTGCAACGTATTGATTTTACAGTTGCATGTGTGCAGAAAGACTGTGTGTATACTATAGCTGTTATTTATAATCCATAAATTTCTTTTCCGCTTCCTTTTCCATACAAATGCATCTACACACGCACACATTATTAAAGGGAAAGAGAAAACGTTTATGTTTTTCGATTGTTTGTAGAATTTTGTGTTTCTCTGGAATAATTGTTTTGCTTTTCCTTTTCTATTTTATATTTTGTTTTCTTTTTTATTTTTTAATTCTTTTTTCCATTTCAAAATGTATTTCTTTTTCTTGCATATTTGTAAGGGCGAAGTGTGATGAGTAGCGTAGAGTATGGCAGCAACACTTCACTTCAGTCTCAACAGTCGTTGTTCGTCAAAACATCTGTCTTTGTAAATTGAAAAATTTCTACTTGATTGCCTGCCGGATAGTTGTTGCTTTAGCTTTTTGTTAGTTTTTCTTATATAAGAATTTTTCTTTTCATTTGATAGGTATTCAATGTTGCTTCACAGTTTGATGTGTTTTTTTAGTTCCCCTTGTAATTCATTTCCATTAATTCCGTGATGCTATCAATTTATGATTTTAGCAAATCGTTTATGTGCCCAAATACATGAATAATAGAGCTGTTAAATACAAGGAATAGATTTAAGGGAGGGCTAAATCCAAAGTAATGTTTGAATAAATCATTGAAGAAAAACGTCATAAGATTAGATAAGTAAACAAACTGATGAAGTTTAGAGAGGAGAACTGAAATTTTCTTAATATTTTCCGAGTTATCTTCCATGAAACTTAAATCTAAAAAGCTTGTGTATATTTAAGTCCCAGCTCTGGTTTCCTTAGTCCTTATTGAACTTCACGGACAAATAATTACACAGTAAATTCAAAATCAGCAAATGCATTATCCAAACTTGCATGCTTCGTTGAGCAATTCAATATTAAAGTGTGTGGAAATGAAGTTCCTGGAATAGATTTTCATATTTTTTTCATTTTCTTTTATTCATAAAAATGTAACATCAATTAAAAAAATTTTTCTTAAGATATTCTGGGATACTGTAAAGTTAAGTTAGGACATAAATACGCACTTTGTTTGCAAATAATGAAGGACAAATTCGGTACGTTGTCATATAGTTCCAGGTGACGGATGTAGTCCAGATTATTAGTGTACCGACTGTGTTTCAAATACTGATACTCTGGCTACCAATCGTCGTCCTTAGGTAGGTAGGTAGGTAGAAGTGACTGTACACTCGATGGAGTCTTGAGCTGACATACTTAGGCCGGACACAGCGCTCATTGTGATACCACAGTTTCACATTCTCCCCTAGTCCAGGAACCACTCGGAAGTGTATAAATAAAAAAGTATTGAAGGATACTTGTCTGAGTATATTGTTATGAAAATAAAAAATCTGTATACTGGTGTTTTACTTTTACATCGCTTAACATTAAAATTATAAACAAAAGCTACAAAAACAAAACAATACAGTAAACAACCCTGTTTATAAATTATGGCACTGTTTAATATAACAACAAACATCTGTATAAGAAAATGGTAAACAAGAAAACAAAAATATACTAACAACACTACAATAATAAGCGTAAACAACGATGTTTACATTTACAATGATTTCGAGAAGGCGAAGTCATGAACGTTCGCCTTCAAGAACATTCATCACACTGTTTACCCTGCCATATAAAAGGCAAGGCAAAGCAGGCTAGTGAGTTAGTGAAGTTCAATCAGTCTTGTGTGAAAACGCGAAAGATATCCGTTACAAAGATCAGGCGAAAAATTGTCTAGTAATTGTTATTGTTTATGCAAAGGGTGTAAACAGAGGAATAACAATGAAAAAATGTTTGCTGCATACATAAAGTTGTGAACAGTGGTACACAGAATTGCGCGAATAATAAAGAAATTTAATTACAGCTAAACACAAATTTATTTATATTTTACTTGCAATCTACGAGCTCATATTCTAAACATTTTTATAAGGTAAAAATGTAGTATTAAAAAAATAATGGATACACCATTAAGATATTTGTTCTGTAGGGAACAAACCTTCTGCACTTTCACACAATTTTTGCTGTTACTTTCCTTCTTTCTGTTTGGTTCCTTTTTGTTTTAGGCTTATTGAGGGGAATGTATCCCACAAATGAAAATTTTGTGCGAAGGTTTGTGATTAAAATTGTTAAAGGAGATACAAGCAGATTTTGTCTTTTAAGGTAATTATTCCAATACAATCAACTCTTAATTAAAGCAAGGATAATAATTAAAACAGTTGAATTAAATTTCGTTCGAGAAATCAAGGTAAATTAGAAATCGAATGAAAATATCGCAGAGGTTGTCGAGCCCTTATTTGAATAGGATACAGAGGCTTATATGCGTTGGATTGATCGAGGCAATCGTCACACTCACACACCATCTTTTTGTCGACTATAAGGCAGCCTGCGATAGCCGCATAATTGATTGTGTTTTTGTCGCGATGTCTGCGCTTGGTATAACTACGAACCTTTTTTACCGTACAAGGTTTCAGACAAGGCGATCCCTTATCATGCGACCTCTTCAACTTCATTATGGAGAGTGTTCTGCGAAAGGCAGGATTGAATCGTAATGGCTCTATTTTCCAAATATGCGTCCAGTTGCTTGCGTTCGCTGACGACATTTACATCATAGGGCGTACCAAGCGAGATGTTACTGCTACCTTTAGTGCTATTGAACGGGAGTCTACTAAGATGGGTATGGCAGTAAATGGGGGCAAAACGTAGTATGTGTTAAGTATTAAGTAGAGACGTGTGGATTATTGATTCTCAAATTACAGCCGCTAAATATACTTCTGATATAGTCAAGGAATTTATTTATCTTGGCTCCGCCGTTACCACCAAAAACGATGGCAGTCAGGAGATCAAGCGCAGGATCTCTCTTGCCAACAGGTGCTACTATGGTCTTAATAGGCAATTGAGACCTCTCTAGTACGACAGAACTAATACTCTACAAGCGGCTCAACCTCTCCGTGCTTCTTTATGGCACAGAGGCATGGACCCTATTAAACACTGATGCAGCAGCCTTGAGAGTATTCGAGAGAAAAGTCCTACGTAAGATCTTCGGTCCAGTGCGAGTGGATGATTTCCTCATCCGATCCAACAGTGAGCTTTATGAGCTCCTCAATGAAATAAACGTTGTGTAGCGTATTAATACCCAGCGGCTGCGATGGCTCGGCCATGTCGTTCGAATGAAGGGGGATGCTCCGGCGAGGCGGGTTTTTCAAGCGGAGATCTGTGGAAGTCGGCGAAAAGGATGACCTTGCTTGCGTTGAAAGGACCAAATCGAGGAAGCCCTGTCATCGATTGGTGTGACCAACTTTCGTAGTCGCGCAAGAAACAGAGGCACCCGAAAGGATGTGTTGCGGCAGGCCGAAATCCGTTAATCGGGTTGTTAATGGCGAATTAAGTAAATAAGTAAGTAAGTAAGATGGACAAAATTTAAAGTAGAGATATTTTTTATGGAGAGTATTTGACAATGGCGATAGCAATATCCCTGATAATTTAGGTAGCAGTACTCGACTGGAAATGATGAAACAAAATTTTATTTTTAAAGAGAAATATAAAACCTTTACATATATAATCTTAAGTTAGGCTTATCTTCCTTTTTATTATTTTTTTTAATACAGTTCGCTATAGCTGCTATTGTCGCTTACCTCTCATATGTGTTGGTTTTTTAATACTAATATTTTCTCATCCTTAATGAAATACGCATTTAATACCTTTCCATGGTCTGTTTTAATTTTAAAGCCTTAAATAATTTTAAAGAAAAAAATTGCTCGAAAATAAAGATACAAAGTTCCTTTCGAACACGTTATTCCAATCTGTGCAATATTTTTACAAAATAAAGAAAAATAAAGAAATAAAAAAATGGAAAGGATATTTTACAAAACTTTTTCGCGCAAAAACATCTGTTGCCTTAAAGAAGTTTAATAGGAGCATGAAAAAAAAAAAATTTAAAAAATTCATGCTTTCACTCATGTAATTCTTCGCATGCGGACTTAAGTTTAACAAAAGTTTAACAAAACATTTACTAAAGAAAAGTAATTAAAGAGATTACGTACAAAGTAAATAAGCTTATCTTAATTAAACGAATGAAATTGCAAATAATCTGGTAATTTTTGTTTAGTAAGATTAAAATTAAAATGCTGAAGTTAGACAAGTTTTAGACAAATTTTAAATTGAAAAAAGAACTCAACAAGAAATTGAAACAGCTAATGTTACTTATATGACTACGTCAATAGTCGGAAAATAATACTTAGCACGAGTGTATGCAAACGGATTTTATATGGGAATTCAATTGCTTCTAACCATATGAGCCTAAATTATGAGCCCGTAGATTGCAAATGAAATGCAAATAAATTTGTGTTTAGTTTTAATTAGTCTTTATTGTTCACATTATTCTGTGTGCCACTGTTCACTACTTGATGTAAGCAACAACAATTGCTTCAGTGTGCCACTGTTCACAACTTGATGTAAACAACAACAATTGCTTTGTGTGTTATTCTTCTGTACACTCTTGTGAGTAAACAATAACAATTGTTCGACAAGTCTTTATAACTGATATCTTCAAACTACGATTATTCTCTTCAAATGCATTGGGTCTTCCTACTGAATTTTTACTAACTCCGTGGCCTGGTTTGCCTTGCCTTTTATATGGCGACGTAAACAGTCTGATTAATGTTCTTGAAGGCGAATGTTCGTGGCGTCGCTTTCTCGTGATGTTAACATCGTTACTTCATTGTTGTTTGTGTATTTTGTTAACATTTATTGTTGTAATGTTTTTTGTTGCATTTTTGTTTCCTTGTTTACCCCTTTTCTTTATACTGTTGTTGGTATATTTTTGTTTATTTGTTTATCATGTAAACAAGTTTACTGTTTTTGTAGCGTTTGTTTATAATTTTAATGTTAAACGATGTATAAGCAAAACACCATTTCCATTTGCGTACCATTATCTTGTTTTCTTTTGTTTTGTGTTTGTTCCTATCTTGATTTGGTTTTATGCAGAAATATTTAAAATAACGGATGTTTTAGCATTTTGTCGTTGCTTTTATACATAACATACATAATTGGGCATCACAATCCTTCAGTCAGGATTACAACCCAACTTCTCACAATAAACCATGGATTGTCCAAGTCGTGGTAGTGTAGTAGGCAATGTGTTGGCTGATTAGACGTAAGGCCACGGTTCAAACCCCAGGTCACACATCTCCAACAAAACGAAAATGAAAAATATATTTCTTTTGCGACTTCTTCTCAGCAGATTTCTGTTAAAAACTCTGAGAGTAAATAAATTTGCAATGAAAAGCTTCTCAAACATCTGTCGTTCTTTAAACACAATAATACGGGCATCCCCCAAGCAAAAACAGGCTGGCTAAACAATATTTTTTAAAATCCATTGATTGGCCATCACATCGTTGCATGCCGAGTTTGTTTACTTAAATTATGGTTTTCCATTAATTCATGCTTTGCTTTTCCATCAACGCATTAGCACCTTTGGGCCTTATTAAGAGAGGATGACAGTTGAAATATTTTCAACTCAATTTATATTACGAAAGTTTTTTCCGCTAATATAGACTCTTCTGTATTTAACATGAAATTTAAGGAATGTAATGACAATAAATGACAAATAACACTAACACTAATACTACCACTACAATGTCACTAATATTGTCTATAACTAGTTGGCAAATGAAAGTGTCATAAAACTCAATTAAGGTACTGAAAAACAGCCACATGATGGTAATGGCAAATACAATTCTGAATCACAAAACCTCCAAAACGCAAGTCGCTTCAAACCGAAACATAGAATTTTTTCTGAACCACATGAAGTAGATTAATGAGCAAAAACAGTCAAAAAACAAAAGTTATGGCTAGAATAAAACCATGTACAAGACGGCTAATGACAATAATGGCTAAAACATAACCATAACAATTATAATGGGTAAATGTGTGTGTATTTATAAACATTTTTAAATTTTGTTATTGTTGTTACAAAAGGTGCCTCAAAAAATGGCTCATATTGTTACGCTTTTACCTTTTAAAAACGTTTTAAATATAAGCTCGTAGATTGCAAATAAAAATAAATCTGTGTTTAGTTTCAATTAAAATTCTTTATTATTTGCACAATTCTGTGTGCCACTGTGCACAACTTGATGTAGGTTCCAGAAGGATCGTCATGGAAAATATATTTAAATTTAAAGTACTTGAGTGTTTCCTAATCAAGACGTTAGAACCGTTATTGGCTGGGTAAGTTTCCACGCTCTTGATGATCTTGGTAGCTCCGATATTGTTTTCTTCGATGTTGTATCAATAACTATTCAATGCGCTATATGTGTTCAAAATTAAGCAAGGAACCTCCATAAATTTTCTTCTTTCAGTTAACGCCAATTCTTGACGAAATTTTTAATATCCTGCAGATTCCAAAACAAATCTTTCTTTTGAAGGAATTCGCATACTAGTATGTGCAGGACTATGAGAGAGCAACTGGCATTTGCAACATAGAATTTGAACTGACATTAATATTTTATCACACCTGTGTAAAACTCTTTGAACAATTCTTGTTCACCATATTCTTAATGTCTTGTCTCTGGCAAGGGTTTATGAACACTTGCACTTACAACGCTGGTTTTAACGCATTAAAGCCCACAAATTAATTTGTTTTTGCATTTCACAATAAGTCTCTGAATATAAACTTTCTTTTAACATACCCTATATATTTGTTACGTGGCGTTTATGACATGTCAATGTCAAATAATATTAAACAATAACAACAGCAACAGCAGAACAAAACATTCAAAATTTTGTTGGAAAAATATTTGACAAATAAACGTAAACAATGTATGTTAACACAACTGCAATACGTACATACAAATATACAAATATAACTAATACACAAACATGCTGTTATCCTTATATAATATTCGCTGATTTTTACATGTACAAACTCACGCTCATACTTCCTAATGATTACTTTTGATCACAAATACATACATGTTTATTATCGGGTTGTGAAATATTCTGTCTCATGCTCTCTCGCTCCCTTTTATACATATGGTATATGTATGTGTGTATTTGTTTACCCACGTGCATTGTAAATTTGTTCTCCCCTTTTTGAATATAATGAACAGGAAGACTAATTAAGTTGTGTTTTATACTGGCAACGAACGCACACAGGCATGCGTATATCCAGAAGCAAATATTATTTCATTAATTCATAGGCTAAAACATACACATTTGCAGTGCATTTCCCTGTTAATATGTGTTGGTAGATGATGATTTTGTTTTGTTTGTTATGGCAGAAATAAAAAATAATGAATGAAGCGATGTTTTTGGATGACTTAAGGGAATAATTTTGTTTTAAATGAAAAGGCTTTTTCAACTGGTCAGCTTTTGTGACCAGTGGACTATTGACAATGCTGGTAAACCAGTTTCCGTTTGGATTATGACTAAACATAAAAATATTTACCAGTGATGTTCAACTGGGTGAACAATTGTATTCCCTTTTAAATTTTTTTAGCCTTCATTACCTAAAATTCAATTGAATAGTTTTTTATCAACTAAAGCTACCCGGTAAAATTAAAACTATAGAGCTGCAGCTGTGGCTTACTGGAACGCACTGGAACTTCGTTGACAACTTTACAAGGAGTGAAGCCCTCCACGTATTTACCAAGAGGAAAATGTGCCGACTTATAAGGTCTTCTACTTCTGTGGGTTAACTTACGTATCGACTTGATGGTCTACAAAATTTAGCTAAAGTCTTAGGAACTAAGTATTATGGAAGTTGGGTAGCACGTGTTGTCAAATAGAATAAACGCGTTATATAGTCCTCTCTTGCAATTGATTTGTTTGTTGTTCCTTTGTTTACACCCTTTCCATAAACAATAACAATTCGAAGATAATTGTCCGACTGATGTTCATAACGGAAATCTTCAAACCAGGATTACTTTCTATTATATGGCAACGTAAACAGTCTGATGAATGAATGTTCTTGAATGCAAATGTTCGTGGCTTCGACTTCTTGAGATCCCTATAAATTAAACATCGTCATTTCATTATGGCTGTTTGTGTATTTTGTTTACGTTTATTCTTGTAATGTTTGTTGTCGTATTCTTTCTTACTTGTTTACTATTTCTTTATGTTGGTGTTTGTTGGTATATTATTGTTTACTTGTTTATAATTTTTTTATGCTGGTGTTTGTTGTTATATTACGCAGTGCGGTAATTGGTAAAAAAATCCATTGTTTTTTTGTAGCTTTTGTTTATAATTTTATTGTTAAGGGATGTAAAAGCAAAACACCAGTATCTAGATTTTTTCTATTTTCATAACAATATAAACAAAAACAATTGTAAATAAAAAACCAGTTATGCTTAATACAATTTTGCTGAGGCCTTACTAATTTAAAGATTTTTCAAGTAAAATTTTGCTTCTACCTCAGGAAACTTCCGACATCTAGTATAATATCATATATATGCTCATTATACTTGTTCAATATAATTTCCGCTGGCATTGTCTAGAATCCATTTCTTAGGGCTTTCTAAATAGCTGATCTTTAGACCACGAATATTCTCTTCACACAAGACTGACTGAACTTCAGAAACTCACTCCACTGATTTGTCTTGCCTTTTATATGGCAGGGTAAACAGTCCGATGAATGTTCTTGACGGGATTACGAGTGAAGGTGTAACGCTACTACAGTGATGCGTTACTCTTCTTGCCCTAACGTAAGGTTGCCATCCGTTGTTATCTTAAAACATTGTCTAAAATAGATGTAGTAGCCATGAATATTGTTATTGAGACGTTTCGCTGTCTGTCATTCTATACCCATCTCCGCGGGTTATGTAGCTGTAGTCTTTAAAAGTTTAGAATTCAAAAATCAAATAAAATTTTTTTAATTTAAAATTAAAATTATTTTAAAATTTTGAGTTTCTAAGTTATCTGTGTTGTTCAAAAATTCAATCACTGCACCTCGCTGTTTATTAACTTTGAATCAAATAGTATCTACCAGAAGGAATTTTATTTAGAATGGATACATCCATATGTTTAAACAATTTTTCTTTAAAATTTTCAACTTTTTTTTTCCAATTTTTTCTGTGTGGTATTCTTTTCACATTTTTTTTATTTTTTTTTTGTTTTTAAGTACAGTCTGTTTGAAGTGACATAGACAAAGTTCATGTGTACAGTCTTTATTAAATACATACTGTTCATGCACATATTTGTACATCTAAACATTTTTGTTTTATTTCTACGTAAATTTCTGAATTAATTTTTTGTTTAAGTTTCTTTTCTAATTATATAAAGTACATGAGTACCAGTGGTAAGGCTATCACATGTTATAAAACAGATATACAAATGTGTGTCGTGTTATTTTTAATTTAACAAAAAAAATTTAATTTCGCATATTAGCTTGTTGTTGTTGTAATGGTTATTTAACTTAAATCCAAGTTGAGATGCATTACCTCAAAGCGTATAAGTATTATTAATTAAATGTTTGGTACCATGCGTAACTCATACGTCTAGTCTAACACAGAAGTAAATTCTTTTTTATTCTGCTTTTATTTCAATTTTTTTATGCACAAAATATTTAAAAGAATGCCTAGAAATGGATATGAATAACGCTATATTTTTTAAGTAGTGCAAAACAAAAATAAGTTCTAGAATTAATTGTATTGTTTTAGTTAGTTATTATGAGTTATTAATAACAGTGTTTCTAAGAAGATACTACAAAAAAGCGAAATTTTTGAATTTCTCAAAAAACAGAAAAAAAATTGTGCTTTAAAAATTTCTTACATTTAGGGTATACTAGAGTTTAGTCATTGTGCTGAAGAATTATTAATCCCAGGGGTACACTTTTACTGCAATATTGTTATTTTCTAATTATCCTTAAACCTAGTTCTCACGCTACTCATGTCGTGTGTGTTAATTTTATTCATATGTAACGAGACCTACTGCTTAACATCGATTCCGAATGATGGATTGAATGTAAATTTTATTTTCACCACTTTTTCCAGAAATCTGTTGAGAGGAAGTCGCTGACAGAAATATCATTTTGTTTGAGATGTCTGAGAAATGGGCTGAACCCCAAGCTCTCGTCTAATAAGCCAACACACTACCTACTGGACTATGGCGACTTTTACCAAGGTGTTTAGAAAATTTGTTTTCCTCCATAAAAAATGTATATATTGGACTGTAAGTGATTCATGTTCTAAGCCTATAACAGGCCAAAAAGTAGTCATTATTATCAATTCCTAGAAAGCCTTAATCAAATCTCAAATTTATTCACGCTGCTATTACCAAACAAAATCTTATGCTATGTTCGCACGAGCCTTCGAATTACTTCGCTCTCTGTTTGAATTACTTATTTGAATTATCATGTTCACACGGTAGTTTTGTAATTCTCTTTTACAGTTCTTCTTCTTTTTATTACTAAATTATTATTAATATTTTTCATACAGCTTCTTCAAAAGCTGCAAATACTTTTCAAAAGGTTTTCTACACACATAGTGCCTTCCTCCGCTAATTTCGCAAATAACTTTCTTATAAATAATACTTTTTTAAAATATTATTTTTGGATTCCATTATTGTTTATTGTTTACAATATTTTTTGTTTATATTTTTTGTGCTTTGACAGCTGGTGATGGCAAAAATACGATAAAATTTAGAGATTACATTGATTTTTAAGTAATCCAAAGGGTAATAGAAATTGGATTACACACAATTTGGGTAATTCGCTCACAAAATTTTGTATGGCGAATGACGTAATTTAGCACATAATTGGGTGTTGAATTACGAATGAGAGAGCGAATTACGAAAAATTGCTGCCGTGCGAACATGGCATTAGATTGGCTCACTACGGCTGATTTGAGAGAAGATTTTGATTCTCTTTATCCTTCAGTCTTTAAAAAGTCTCTTTCCATTCCATAGAAAGTCATGGCTTCTACAGCAATGGGGAATCCTTCTTCCTGGAAAACACATTTGCTTCTTTCTTGTCTTTTCTAACAACATGAGATCCAGCGTGGAATGACCCTATTTCCTAGGTAATAGCTGATTTAGATTGCATAGACATTCTCATAATTATTTTGAGTCAAGTTCTTAAGAGTTACGTATGTATTGCTATGTCCTGTCCTCTGTACCTTATGCCAAGTTAAATTGACATCCTCATAAGGGATGAACTCTGCTCATTTTAAAACTAAATTAGGGCGCCTAAGTACGCTAATGAGTGTACTCACAAGACACACCACATTACACGTACACCTGAATCGAATTGGCGTGTTGGGAAATAATTTATGAAGAGCATATGGAGAAGAAACCAAAACGATGGAGGACTTCATTAAATATGTCAGCATTCGTAAGTTCTATAAAGAGACTTCCTATAGAAAGTAGGGTGTTACTCCTTAATGGTGAGTGTACAACTAGACTGCATGAAGGTTTAGGCGTATGCCGATTGGCATGAGAGAGACCCATCTGCCTATCTACCTAAATTGAACATATAATTCGATAGTGTATGTTCTGATTCGGGAAATAACCCAGAATTACACCATGCGTTGCGAATGTTACAATCTGAGCCTCCAATAATTCCGGAACCTCATTGAATAGATTTCTGATTTATTTCTGAATGCCCTGTTCTCCCTTGCACTAGACTCCACATTAATGGTAAAAAAAACCCAATGCTTTAATATCCTATACGCAGTTTGAAATACTTTGGCCCGCATTATTTATACAGTTATGAAAATGAAAAATCTAAATACTGGTATTTTGCTTTTACATCGCTTAACATTGAAATTATAAACAAAAGTTACAAAAACAAACCAATGCGGCAAACAAACCTGTTTGCCAATTATCGTACTGCTTAATATAACAAAAAACTCAAGCATAAAAAAGATGATAAACAAATGACAAAAATACACAAACAACACTACAAGACTAAATGTAAACAAGATACACAAACATTTATAAATATTTCGGGAAGGCGAAGAATACTCTTAAGACTGATTACTCTGCCATGTAAAAGGCAAGGCAGAGCAGGCCACTGAATTAGTGAAAGTCTGTTTGTCTTCTGAGAAGACACAGTGTGTTTGAAGAGAGTAATCGTGGTTTGAAGATCACCGTTTAAAAGATCTGTTGAATAATTGCTTAGGAATTGTTATTGTTTATGCAAAGGGTATAAACAGAGTAATAACAAACAAAGCAAAATATGTGAACAGTGGAACTCAGAATTGTGCGAATAATAAAGAATTTTATTCAATACTAAACACAAATTCATTTTTAATTTATTTGCAATCTACGAGCTCATATTTTAAACGTTTTTAATAGGTAAAAACGATACATAGTTTTCATGAGTGGGCTTTTTAAGTTTTAATTTTAAATCAGCATATTAGTGAAAGGGCGCTGTATAAACCCCTTGAGAGTACCTTATTAATATTTCATGAGAGAATATCCTTTTCTCTTCCCTTTATATTTTTTGTTTTTTTTACAAACAAACATTATTTGCTTTAATCCTTCCAAAAATATATTGCTATTGTATTAGCCACAACAACATTATATTATTAAATAGAATGCAAACAAGGCCAACTAATGTGATATCACGGTTTTATTCTTTCGCGGTAAATAAATTTTGTAAACTTTTTAAAATATTAATGTCCAGCTAATGCATAGCATTTAAAGCAAAATACACAACAACAACATTATAAAGCGTAAACAAAAAAGGATAACAGCCGAGACACACTAAAGAAAGAATTACTAAGAGGCGCAGATATACACTCTCGTGTATACATAAAATTTATAAAAAAAGAAATCAAGTGAAGAAATTTAAGCATATAATGCCTTTAAATATGCAAGTCTGTGTGTGTGTGTAATAATAACCTACCAACGTAGTGGTTTCAATGTTTCACTTTTTTTCTTGCTCTCTCTGCCTTCTGTTTCTATTTTATTTTGCCATTTTTCCCCCTAGAAATTTCCATAAAAAAGGGAAAACAACATCAGACGACCTTCATCAACAATACTGCATATATGCGTGAGTATGTATGCATGTATGTATATATTCTGTGAAATATGCATGTATGTGTGGAATGGTTAATAAAGGCTGCTTAAAATGATAACACAACACAATTCAAGGCAAAAAATGAATGAAAACATATTTTTTTCGTCCTTTCTTTTTTCCAACGACCCTGTAGAGTTTATCTAGACCCATTTAACCATAAAATTAGCACAACTTAACAGAACACTAAAAATGTATCAGAATTTCGTAAGTTTTTTTTTTTACCATAGGAATCATCTTTTTTAATGTTGGTTTTTAGTGTTGTCACTTTGTCTTTATATATTTGTCTTTATCTTATGAATCTACAATATGCCGTCAAAAACCGGTTATAAAACATACACAATTGGCCATTACAACCATTCAGTCAGTATTAGGATCTAGCTTCTCATACCACGTACGTTGTGCGTTAATTTTATTCGTAACCGGTTGGGCCTACAGTATAAAGTCGAACTCAAATGACAGATTTACTTTTCATTTACTCCTGAGTTTTTGCCAGAAATCTGCTCCAAAGAAATATTAAGCCAACATACTACATACTAAACTACAGTGACAATAAACCGAATTGCCTAATGCATGATTCAAAACTCTTCTCCAATTGCAATTACATTAGTTTACTGCAAGTTTAGAGTGCTTCAAGCCTATTTAGTTTAAGAAGATCGCCTTCCTCCAAATATTTTTGCTTTTGACGAGTATACCCTTTCGAACATCTCTCTCCACTTCTAGCCCGATCAATGGCATGTATCTGACTATCACAGAAAATATTTAAATCAAGTTTATCACATTCTCACTCAACAGCCCAAATTATGCATTCTCTTATCGCACTAACCTCGACTTGGAATATCATATTATGGTACGATAGACTTAAGTATAGTTTGTCTTCTGGTTGTTCTATTAAGAGGCCCAATTCTATCCCCATTCCTGTAGCGACAAGTCACCACGGGCATATTTGCCATCACACTGATGCAATTCGTCGTGATTGATATGTTAGATATAACGTCAAATAAATCCGTCGAATAAGCAGATTGGCGATCGTCTTAGAGCACCGAGACTATACGCTCTAAAATCCGCTTCATTTCGTACACTTATTTCAATCGCTTGGATAAATATCATTGTTCCCAACGCCCGAATTGCTCGAATGGAGCATAATATGTAAGTCCAAGTTGACATAAGTCAAATTAGACTCCTGTGAAGCCTATGTGTTTCTCTGAATATAAGCTTGCATTTGTGGCCATTTGATGGCGTATTATTTAGATGATTTTTTCATTTCAATTTTCAGATTACACGCAAGTATTTCATTTGCATTGATGTTGTAATCTCCATATCACTAGTGAGCGCTCTTTATTTTCCATGGGAAGTGATGATATTGTTATGAAGATAAAAACTCTATATACTGGCATTTTGCTTTTACATAGCTTAACATTAAAATTATAAACAAAAGCTACAAAAACATAAAAATTAAGTAAACAAAATTGTTTACAAATTATCGTACTGCTTAATGTAACAACAAACAGCAGCATAAAAATAGTAAACAAGTAAACAGAAATACAACAACAAACACTACAATCATTAATGTAAACAACGATGTTTACATTTACAGAGTTTTTGAGAAGGCGAAGTCATGAACAATCGCCTTCAAGAACATGCATCAGACTTTTTACTTTGCCATATAAAAGGAAAGGCAAAGCAGGCGACGGAGTAGGAATAACAAACAAATTAATTGCTGTTGTTTTCATAAAGTTGTGAACAGTGGTACACAGAATTGTGAGAATAATAAAGAATTTTAATTAAAACTAAACATAAATTTATTTTTATTTTATTTGCAAGCTACGTGCACATATTTTAAAAGGTAAAAACGTAACAATATTTTAATCTTCTCCCGGGGCCCATTATTATTGTTCAGAGAGTGTATGGTCTCCTGTCTAAGTGGTTTAGATTCTTACGATTCAGATATGTTAATACCACGTCCGCGAAAAAGGCTGCTTTAAATCCTTGTTCAGTAATAAGCTCAGAAAACTATGAATAGTAATGATTCAAATAATAGGTGTTCCCCTGTGGTGTTCCTCTCACCATCTATGCTTTTAAGATACCGTAAATAATTTTTATTGAAATGGTTACATTTTAACGAGAATTATTATTGAAATGATTGGCTTAAATCTGTTACAGTAAAGGCAGCATCGCATTGTTAAGTAACTTTTGCATCTGTGATGTGGTGCTACCCAGAGATCAACAATGAGTATTCAAAAAGATGAGTAGAATCGAATCACAATCATAATTTCTGATACTTATACGAATTTATACTTATTTTAATACCATACTCATACTACCCATTTTCAAAGTTTGAAGTACTCATAATACTCATACTTAACAAAACGCATGCTGTTGTTGATTTCGACTCTCCATGACTTAACATATACAAGAACCACAAATAAGTTTGAATAGCGTACGAACACTAAATTACTTACTAGAAGGTTGAGTGTTTGCTCTGCTTGCTGTTCTGTGTTTTTTGCTTATGTGTCTTTTTTCTTTTTTTGGTAAATGCAACAACAACAAAGATTGGAAGGGTCGATGAATAATTTGAGTGCTTTTCTAAATTTATGAATCTAAATGAGTAGGCTTATGAATCAAACATATTTCAAATGGTATGAGTTTGATGTTAATGTTGTAAGCATACTCTTTGCAACCTGTATTTATAAATCAACGTTGTAGTGAGTACAAATGAATCAGATTAGTTAAATTTCAATATTGTTGACTCACTTATGAGAGCTTATGAGTAGCGAAAAAACGATTCATTGCTGATCTATGGTGCTACCTTAAAAAAGGCCAACCTTACATCAGAGCCAAGTTTTAAACGGTACCCTTTTCATATAGAAAATGTACAATGAAATGAGTAAAAGCATATATATTTGTCTGCCAGGATTTTCCATTTTTTTTCCTGTCGTTGTGTTTGTGCACAAAACTGAACATATTTTCCTTATGGCATTGGATGCCTGTTTGCTAATAACGTCGTAGTGAGAAAGACTCATTTCATAAGGAATAAAAGAAAAGGATGTTGAACTGTCTTCATTTCTCTTATTATTATCATTATTATTATGATTGCCTTTGTTACATTATTTCCATGTATTTCGTCTTCATTTTCAAAAGTAATATTATTAAAAATTAAAATCCATTTTTGCTCCACCTCCTTCATTCTAGTTTCGTTTTTAACTTTTCTTTGTGTCAATGATTTATTTTTCCACCTTTTTTTAATTTTACAACGAACATTGAACTCTTTTGTCTTGGGTTTGCTTTCTTTGTTGCTTTTTTCTTCGCCAGTGACAAAAAGGCTCATTACAAAAACACAGAAGTTTCGAAATACAAATGGAATTTAAAATACAGAGCCTTTTTTTCTTAAAGTTTTGATAAGATTTTAAAAAGAAAATTGAATAATTGAAGGCTTGTTTCATACTTAACTAAGTATTTAAAAGTTATAAAGAAATGCAAATCACTAACAATCAAGAGGAATATTAAATTTCAATAAAAGAAAAAGATTTCCAAATAAAAATGTACAACGTTGTATCAATGACAAAAAAGGACACTCTGTGGAAGGAATTGTCAAATTTATAAAGAAATTTGAAAAGACTGAATGGTCACTTATGTGTAGCATTGCAACCTACGCAGCGCCGGACATATCGATTCTGTTAGAGTAAGGGTCATGAAAATGCGATTCACTCCGTACCCAGCAGCGGTACTATTTTTCGTTTCGTTATGACATATTTTCCAACTCTTGTTACAATTAAAACCGTCTGAATATTCACAACGCTTCACATATATATGCGGTTTGAATACCAGACAAATAATCTTTCAGTGCTGATTTTTCGTATAGAACTTTCTTTTGTGGAGAACTTCATACCTAACTCGATCATTACATCATCAATCAAAATTGTAGCATATAGGGCTCTGAGACCGCGAAAGCGATTATGGAAAAACATTTGATTCTAAAAAAAATGATATGACGGTTTGGTATGTATTGGTCTGTATTTTCCCGAAAATAAATCACTATCATCAATTCAGAGCGCTATACGTCTTCAATTGGAGATAATGAACTGGACAGTACGACGGTGCCACGAGCCACAATTTTGGCTTTATTCGGGGGATAAACAAGTAAACAAAAATTGCAACAACAAACAATGTAAAGAAAATGCATAAACAACGACGTTTATATAGGTATGCGTGTTTGTTTTATTGATGTCATTCTTATTTGTGTTAATGTTTCATTGAATTTTGTAATATATTTTATTTATCCGTTTACTTAAGGTAACCTCGTAACAATGTACTTATACACACATATGTATGTATGTCTCATGTTTAAGATATTTGTGCCAATACATATTATTACATATTAATTTTGTTGTTTGTAGTCCTTACCACTATACCTTTATGCTTTTAAGAGAGCAAAAAACGAGTTTCAAATTCCTTCTCCAATGTGCTGACAATAAAAGGATTTTTCCTTGTCATACCAATAAAATATATGGCCTTGATACCTTCTCTTCATTTGCATTCCTTTCCTTTTTGGGCTTGTAATCAAATGCCTTAGTTTGGTAAGCTATTAAATAAATTAAGGGTTATGGTATGAAATGTTAAGTGATTGTAAAAAACACAATAACAATTTGTTAACTGAATTAAGAATAAAAAAAAGAATCGATAAACCTTTTTATGTTGCCAGTAATTTGTCAGAATATTTTTCTTTGGTGTTATCTTAATTGCTTTGAAGTAGCCATCATTCAAGTTTAGGATTTTTTAGTATACAAGGTTGAAAAGTTGAAGTATTTTATTGGAATGAAAAATCGCACAAGCCTTTCATCGATAATTCACATGCATTTTTTTGGGAGTTTTTTATAATATCGTAGTCCTTGACAGCCAGGTATGGAAAGGGAAGATATAGAGTGGCAAAGACTGTTCTCAAACCATGTAGTTTTGAAGCAAACAAAACTTTTGCTGGGAAATTATCAGACTATCCAGGAATAACCAGTGATAACCTGGATAGTAAACGGTCTTTTGTCAGGACCCATGTAAATTCAAAGTGCACTTTGCAGAACATCTAAATTGGAATGAGCTAGGTGGCACGCAGCGCCTTCCTGTTGAAAGCAGATATCTATTTCATCCAGCTTGCCGTCGACCTGGTCAATGTCGATCACAAAGGAATTTGCTTCGCCAGCGTAAAATACTCTCCAAATAATAATTTTTTCTAAATGAATTGGATGCTTTTTGCATCATGTGTATTGTGGTCGTCACAAATTCGGCAATTTTGTTTGTTCATTTACTCTTTCATCCAGAAATTGGCTTAATCGGTGAATCTGATTTTTCGATAAAAATGCTGTTCGAATGAGTTCTGGTTTCGATAAAACAATTTTATTATTTTCCCGTGGTTTTTAATGCAAAATTCATCTGTGATTTGGCAAAAGAGATTGGATAAATGACAACGTTTTAAAGTACTTTAATAGATAGAATGCTTTATTAAGAGACGCGAAACCGACTTTCAACAATATAAAAAAAATATTTTCGGTGATTTCCTTTCAGTTACTCCTGAAAGTAAATGAAATTGGGATGAATAGTTTCTCTAAATTTCGGAATGAATGAATAAAATTAGCACACACAACATGCTTGGTGTAAGAAGTTAGATCGTAATCCTGGCTAGACTATTACGTACACAGTCAACCCTTATATAGCGCGGTGAGTGCGTACCGCGTTGTAAGGAAACTGCGCTATAAGAAACTCGGATGTAACCGAACAGAACAGAACAGAAGTTCTAATTCTAAAATGAAGTTCTCATTCTTTAGCCAAATTTAGCTCTTTTTTCGTCTTTTAAATCAAGATTACCAATGCATTTGAGGTGGGTGGGTGAATCAATTAAGCCCATCAGTTCCTCCTCATCGAAAGTTTCTTCCCTGATTACGAGTTCTCTTAAGTTCTGATGGTTTACTGCAAATTTTTCGTCGCTCAAACGAGAAGCAATGGTTACTGTTTCTGTAAATGGGAGTGAAATTGCTGAATTATCGTGTATTGCTTGAACCATTTGAGGTAACACACATTAAGCGTTGATGGTTTAATTTCCCCGCTTGTTGATTACACGGTCTTAATAAAATCTAAAATAGAAAATTCAATTCACATTCGAGTAAGAGTTTTATTTTCACTATTTTCTAACCCGTCGAAAATAAAACTTATGTTAAACCTCCTGTGCGGAAGGAACTTATGGGATGTTTTGTAAAAACGCCGCTGTAAGGGTACCGTATCGCAATTTCAGCTCCGCGTTATATGGAAACTGTGTTCTGGGAGTACCGCGTTATAGGAGGGTTGGCTATAATAGCCAATTAACTAAGGAGAAAATAATAATTTTAGAGTTGTATCTTGTAATTGTAATAGTATGGAAGTTCCTGTTGAGAGGTCCTCAATTTGCAAACATGGTGGTTTCTCTTAAAAATTTTTAAAAATTATTGACAATTTCTTTAAATACATACCCGCATTTAAATCTAGGTTTCAACACAATGAAAACAAATTTATTTTTAATTTTTATTGTTTTTCTTTTTCTGTCTTTTTGTCTTTTCTTTTTTTCACGATGTCACGTTTGTGTATTACATAGAAATTCAAAAAGATTTAAATTTAAATACTTTTAATCCAATGCATAGTTAATTGTTGTTTTCGTTTTGTTTTTTTGCTAAAAAAAAAGAAATAAATGCATTTACATTAAATTTGTTATTGTTGCTTAAACATATTTTTTTATAGTATAAAAGTAAATTAACTTTATTAAAAACGAAGGTCCTAAAAAATCTTGTGAAATTAATGCGATTTAAAGACTTAAGTTCTAAAGTATTTACAAAATCAGTTTGAATATTAAGTATTGTATTGTATAACATTGAATTAAAAATTAAATTGTTTTGTGCATAATTTTCTTGTTTAATAAATTTGCTTTAAGTCTTAAAGGCATTAGATGGAATTGAAGAAAAAAATAGTTTCCTTTTAAATTTAAAAAATCTTTGCACATAACAAAAATAGAATATAATTGCATTCGCGTACTGGAGCTTTATCAATGACCGAGCCAATGATCTGCTCTGAATATTGTTGAATTTAATTCATAAGTGAGCTCAACGGAATATTGTGTTATTACAGTTGCAAAATCATCATACTTATTTAATTAACCAATACAATGCTTTAGTAAGGAAAGCTTAAGGCCTTCTTAATACAGATTACTTTATTCTGATTCAGATGTTCGAAGTCAGTTGAAAGTCAGTTGTAGGTCAGTTGTAAGACGAATCGCGATGATACTTCTTCTTACAGTTAGAAAAACGATTCCCCTCTAAAGTTTTTTGTTCTCATGAAGAATTTGCATGATCTCTGATGCAAAATCATCGAATTGAGAAATTAGGGAGATGGAATCCGAGTAACATTGTTACTGTACGAAATGCTGCTTGAATTCCATAAAAAGAAGTAGTTTATACATCGCATAATTGCTGGCTATTAAAAATTTGTCCTCTGTGTTGATACGGTCAGATCACATGGCCATACGGTTGCAATTGTTACTTTTTCGGGGAATATTTGTATAAAGATGCCTGGAATATGCAATTCTCAGCTTATTTTGTACTTGTCATTAACTCGCAAAATGATGAAATCTAAAACAGACGATTGTAGTCTTCTTGACGTTGCGAAGTATCAACTGTTATATTCCCCGATATTAACGATGAGGTCAACCCTGTAATTTTTCTTGGATTTTAATGTCGATGTTGTGTATTGGTGACCCATTGAATTGCCGTTGGCCAGACTAAGATTAGCGCTAACGCCGCCAACGCCACTAACTTCACCACTCATGCTACTACCATTACTGCTGTCCATCAAACCCAACAGTGGTATAGTCCAGAAGGGGAGGTACGTGATATGGGCTATTCATAAGTTGGTATAAATATTTGGTGGCATTCCTGTAGACAGCAGTGGTGGTGAGGCTCTGTAAACAGGCCTCTGCGTGGGATGTGCTCTTTGCGGTGTATTGTATAGACTCAAGGCAGGAATTGTTGTCAACAATAGTTCACCATACTGGAAAGAGGAATACCAAACAGAAAAACAAAGTTTTAACTAAAATTTACATTGAAAGTAAATTGAAATAATAAACAACAAAAAAAAATGTTCACATTCAAATACGCGATGAAATAAATTAGTTTTTAAGTTTACAGAAGGTAAAGTAAGCGATAAGGAAATAACTAATAGCTGTTCAGTATTCTATTCATTTATGTCGTATTGATCAGATCAAGAAGTAAATTTTAAATTAAATAGTTAAAAAGGGTGAAATAATGGCGCGTTCAAACTGGCGGAGTATTACACTTGAATTACGACATACGTCACGTCTAGAACAGGCCAAAACATGTTTTCGATCGACTTGCGTAGACTTCTTTAACAACTTTTCGAATGATCATGAAACCGTGTTTTATGCGGCCTTTACCTTTTTATACTATACTATACTATACTCTACTATACTATACTATACTATACTATACTATACTATACTATACTATACTATACTATACTATACTATACTATACTATACTATACTATACTATACTATACTATACTATACTATACTATACTATACTATACTCTACTATACTATACTATACTATACTATACTCTACTATACTATACTATACTATACTATACTATACTATACTATACTATACTATACTACTATACTATACTATACTATACTATACTAAACTATACTATACTATACTATACTATACTATACTATACTATACTAAACTATACTATACTATACTATACTATACTATACTATACTATACTATACTATACTATACTAAACTATACTATACTATACTATACTATACTATACTATACTATACTATACTATACTATACTATACTATATTATACTATACTATACTATACTATACTATACTATACTACACTATACTATACTATACTATACTATACTATACTATACTATACTCTACTATACTGTACTATACTATACTATACTATTATATTCATTCAATTTTTTTTTAAATTTAAATTTAAATAGGAAGCCATCCGTGTAGCGACAAGTCCACAGGAGCATCTGTGACACTGACCTGATTGAGCAAGAAGCGAAGTGATGCAATTAATTGCAATTGGTATGTTAGATATCGTGTCATATATTTCCGCTTTAAGCAAGACTCTGCCTAGAGTCCTAATTTTAGTTTGGTGATGTAATTTGGATCATTTTTCTCTTAACCTGGGGATGATACGCTGCAAGCGTTACCTATTATTGAACCCGTATTTCAATCAATTGAATAATAAGAATATTGTAATATTCCCAATAGCCTTGTAGGTGCTGCCTTCTCTTATTTGTCTAATTCCTCCTCCATAGTCTAACATATCTATCATTGTTTGATAGCTATTAAAGTCATTAGAGATCTATGTATTAGCTTTTTAATAAATTACTTGTTATTTAAACATAACATTGTTATCAGCTGACCTTTGACCTCACAGATATTGATATTATTAAAGGTGGAATTTCGTGTAACTTTGTCACATTTTTTTATAAGTATGATTAACTTTTTATTGTTATTTAAACAACAAATGCAGTAAATGGTAAAAGTTTACTTTCACTACCCCACATTTGGTTATTTCTATTAACAGGATAAAATGCATGTATACTTTTTTACACCACTATTGTTATTGAACCAACTAACCATGTTTTTCGGTTTTATTAAATACAATATATTTTTATTTAGGCCATATATTTTTTATCCAAAACAGTTAGCCACATACAATTTTTATGGTTCTACAGTTCATCTATGGTAAAACAAATAAAAAGTTTTTCCATTAATTTGGCTGTACACTGTCGTGTCGGTTTTTATTGTTACTTTGTAGGTGTAAAATTCTGAATTTACGATTTGACTTTGAGCAACTGGAACAAGTATAAAAAACAACAGTCATAACAGCAAAAAAAAAAATGTTTTATTACAACAAGAACAAAACAAAAACTATTTCAATAGCAATTTATCATAAAATATTTTTAAATTTTTTTTTCCTTTTAATTTCAGTAAAAAAAAGAAAGCTATGTAACAAAAGGACTTAAAAATTTCTAGCAACGATGCGGCACGTATCGATAACATTCACGTGCCAATTTATTGTAAAAGGTGGAAAGTGAACTAGAAAGCCAACAACAAAATATAGACAAAAAATAAATAGAACCACGATATGAATGCACACAAAACAATCGATTTTACTTTCTAGGTTTTTTTATTTTTTTTTTTTTTGACAAAAAATGAAATATCAAAAGGACGTGAACTAATATATCAGATAGAAATATGAAAATCGAAAATTGTAGGTATGTTACGGTAGAAATTGAATTAAAAGTGGATCTATTTAAATAAATTGTTGTTTTATTGAATTTTAAGGCTAACAATTCTAGTTTGCATTAATTTTAGAGGGAACATCATAAGCATTCCCTGTTCGCCATCTCTCATAACTATTTTCAAACTGATATACTTATCTATCTGTATCTACTACAGGTAACGGCTGAAGTAGCTGAATAGATCAGTACTTTGTCCACTAACATGAAGCATCTTTTAAGAGGTAATACTCAGACTAGGCTTACCAAAGACGGAAACCGTCACGTCAGTATATACTATACATCGATAGATTTTGGCATAGAATAATGGATAGTCACCTGATAAGACGGAGGCAGTCTTAATATTTTACAATTTCATGGGCACAAGGCATCAAAAGACTTCTCGTCGCTAATTCGAATCATGCTACATACACATGCATACATACATATTTGGATATATACATATTTGGTCACTACAACCACTCAGTCAGGATTACGACCTAGTTTCTCACGCCACTTATCTTGTGTGTGTTAATTTTATACATAAGTTGCTAGACCTACAGGTTTAAGTCAACGTCAAATGACAGATTTTTGAGAAACTTTTCGTGACCATTTTATTTATTCTCAGAATTCCTGTCAGAAGTCTGCTGAGAGAAAGTCGCCGAAAGTAATATATTTTAGTCTTTCATTTTGTTGGGAATGTCTGACCTGGGGCTTGAACAGTATCTTCACATCTAATAAGCCAAGACTTCCTACTAGACTACGGCATATTCATATAAGAGATCCAAATATACCCATAGAAAGTTGCTTACTAAAGTTGAGAAAAGCATTGTTTTATATGCATCCCCTATATTATTTTGTTCCGAAAATGGAAATGCTGTTTTGCTTTTACATCGTTTAACATTAAAATTATAAACAAAAGCTACAAAAACAAAAACAATGAACTTGTTTACATGATAAATAAGTAAGCAAAAGTATACCAACAAACACCAGTATGAAAAAAATGATATTAAGTAAACAAAAATACAACAACAAACACTACAGAAAAAACCGAAACAAAATACACAAACATCAATAATGAAACAACGATGTTTACGTTTATAGACATCTCGAGAAGGCGAAGCCAAGAAAATTCGCCTTCAAGAACATTCATCGCACTGTCTACATTGCTATATAAAAGTCAAGACAAAACATGCAACGGAGTTCGTTAAAGTTCAGTCAGTCTTGTATGAAGGCGCGGTGTGTTTGAAGAGAATAATCGTGGTTTTAAATTCTCCGGTACAAAAATCTGTCGCACAATTGTCTAGTAATTGTTATTAATTATGCAAAACAGTGTAAAGAAGAATAACAAACCAAGCAATTGTTGTTGTTTACATCAAGTTGTGAACAGTGGCACACAGATTTGTTCGAACAATAAAGAGTTTAATTAAAACTAAACACAATCTACGAGCTCATATTTTAAACGTTGTCAAAAGATAAAAACGTAACAATATCCATCCTTAAAGTTATTTTCGCATGTGAGCCTGCGCATTGCCTATCGTTCTGGACATGATAGTGGTCGTCCTTACTCGCATGATAACTGCTGCTGATCGTAACATAACTAGAAGTATTTAGCAGAATATGATACATAGTGTCCTGGACGGGCATGGCGGTTTTTCATTTTGTCCAGATTGTGTTGAAGATATCGTAGAGGATACCACAACCCATTTTCTTCGTCTTTCCAAGATTCCATAAAGAGAGGACAAATTTGGTCCTTCACCAACACTGCTCTTAGTTAGCACTTTTAGTTCACTATCGTTTGCACGCAGCATCTACCCCATTACGTCAAATGTGTGTTTTGTTCGATATTTATACCAAGCAGCAAGAGGTTGACATTGTTTTTGATGTTCAGTGTTATGGATTTTACCTCACTGATAGCAAGCAGGTGTCATCCTTGTAAACAAGAAATCTTCCCTTCGCTTATAAGTAACTGGTAGAGATGGCTGTCCACCCAAGGAAGTTGGATTATTGTCTAGTCGTAGATAGTAGATGTAGTGGGTATGATTATACAGCTCATGTGATCCACCTATTTTAGGAACCGCTTACCGATCATAACGGTAAACTGACAGCTTTTTTTTAGCATGCCCAAAGGCTAAAAATATCACTTAAAAACTTCTACGGAAACAAAAATATCAGGAAATAAGACAAGGTTACGGTATATTTTTCAGTAACTATTAGGTAGTAACCTAATCAGTGTTTGCTTTACTCAGCTCTGATCAATTATTAAAAAACTCTTGCTATTAGGATAACAGAAGAATTTTCAATTTTTTATACGTCTGCACTTTGGGACAGGTGCAAAAAATCTTTGCAAAAAAGGAAGTATTTTCCATCAAGCGCGGGCGTAGTAGGGGATGTGTGGAGTATGATAAATATTATAAGCAAATAAAAAACCTTGTGTTTGTTTTTATTTGTGGAATATTCACTTTTTTTAACTTTTTGTTTGCTCTGTAAATAATATCAAACACAAACAAACTTTTATGTCGTAAAATATTAAATGAGTGTTGGCGATAGTTGCTAGCATTTTAACGGGGTCTATTTCAAGTGTTTCAAGTCACGTTTTATATTAGACATATAACCTGATACCTGTGAACATACCAACAAACCAATTGTTTGTAGCGATAGTGATAACAATTTAGTTTTATAGAGACAAACGTTTGGCTTTAAAAAATTTACATCATTTTACTAAAAAAATTTACTTTTGTGGAAAGAGCTAAGACTATGAACATAAATTTAAAATAAGCACTTCATTAATGCCCTGAAAGTGCCCTAAAATATGCAAAGAATTTTTATTTTTAATACCACAGTTATATGCTTTGATTTTTTAAATCATTTTTTTGAATTGCTTCAAAAAACCTTTTAACATACACAATTTAATAGAATTTGTATTCAAAAATTTATTGCGGCAATAAGAAAAATATTTTAGTAACAAAACATACAGAAATAACAATGGCGAACAATTCTGACACCGTTCTGGCATTGTATGGAGCTGAGATTTGATGGTAAACTTTTGAGAAAAAGAATTGGTAGGGGCGCTGGCTAACTTCCTCGATGTGTTTGGTGGCACAAGAACAGCGCTTACCTGTTGCACTGCAACGAATAGCTATGTGTGCTCAAGACGTCTTTGGTATTAAATCTACCACTCCTACTACCTACCTATCTGCCGCCTTGAGTGATTTGTGGGGAAGGCCAACCTTCACGATAGAAAAGTACTGTTGGTATTTCATCATCTAATTACAATCCATCATCCATTACAATAATCCACTTCCTTGAGAATTTCATTCAAGTATACACTGAACGATACAGATCACGTAACAAAGTCGGCATTAAAATTTTCTCGGAATTTTCTTCCTAGCGCTACCTGGTTAATATAGTATAAGTCTGGCTAAAACAATGTTTATTTGCCAAGAATGCTGGGTGTCCCCGAATGAGTTCCTGGATACGTATGCATTAAAAGTGTCAACAAAGCTGATATAAAATTAATTTGTGAAAGAGGATAATGAGAGGCAAGCCCAATATGCCATTCATCCAGCGCCCTGTGGGACCTAATAAATAACCCCTGACAAAGCCGATAAATGTAACGAGACTAAGTGAACGAAATGAATTTATATAGGCTGAAGGAGGAACTATTCCGTTTTATAGCGAAGCGTCGAAATTAGAGATTAAGACAGAAGCTGAAGTTTTTAGTACGGCAATGAAAAACATCGAACCCAAGAAAAAATATGCGAGTAATCTTTAAGTGGAAGTCGATGCCATCTCTATCTATACATAGTTACATATGTACATAATTGATCATTACAATTCTACAGCCAGGATTATGCCCTAGTTTTAATAGCCGAAAAGAAAGTTTTTTGTTTACATTACTGGTGTGTAAATAATCAACTTCACTGCATGATTTGAAGTCATCTGTGTTCACCCACAATATCAATATTATTCATGGAAATAGATTTGCATTAACCAACATTTTAGAAAATGTCTATCAAGAGCTAAAACTGTTATAATACCTTTTACTAATCATTTGGTTACTGGAAAGGAAAGGTCAATTAAAATCTGGTCAACATGGGATGTTGTGACAAATATTTTGCCTGCCACCTTGAAGAGAGTCTTATGATAGTGAACAAATTTCTAGCCATCAAGGTTTTTGTAATTTAAATAAATTTAGACCCTAAGTATATATGTATGTACTTTCCACTGTATATTAGTATACACCTGTTTTTTTTTTTTTGTTCATTTCAGCCTTGAAAATATGAAATCTTTTATGCCAGGTAGTAAAAAAACCATTTTATTCACGTCTTATGTTTCATTTTTTTTCTTTGGCATAAACCCACCACTCCTGTTGTCGTTCTTGAGAGAGAGATAGAGAGAATTAAATATAATTTCTCTTTTGCCTCATATTATTATTCCTAACAACATCCTGTTTGTTATAGTGTCTAAACTCGTTAGACACCTTCTTTTACTCTTGGTTTTCATATTTTATGTTAAACAAACAGTTCTGGTCTGTTGCGAGTTTCGTGTTTTTCTTTTTCCTGCGGAAAATATGAAAGTCTGAAATGACTTATAGGTTTCCAAATTAATATATGTACCATACGTACATTTTTATATTGATTGTAAAGCTAAAGTCATTTAATTCTTAAATTTATATAACATTTATAGAAACAAACAAAAAAATGCTGCTTCGTAAAATACATTTATTTTAAAACAAAAAGAAATTAAAATTAAGACAAGAAAATTTTAAGCTAAAAGAGAAGAATGGAGTGTAAGGAAAGAACCCAAGGTTGTTGGTGGTAGGGGCGTTGTAGTTGGTATACTGTATTCTGTTGTTTATTTTAAGATTTTGGGCACGCACTTCCGTTTTTTTTTAATCTTTTGCGGCAAAGACTCTTATTCTGGATATTTTATGCTCAGTACACGATAAATATTTGTTATGGTAGTGGAGACATTAAATTCAATGACCTCTCTAAAGAATACACACGTAGAAGGGGGAGAAGAAATATTGCAAAAATTCAAAAGTTCGATTGTATTTTGATTGATATATTTTTTTCCTTCCAGTATTCTTTGCATATTTATAAATATTTTAATTTATATAAGCGTAGCTTTAATGTCATTTTTCAGCCTTGTTAATATTATGGCCCGATTCTGTTGACCTTCAAATTTTGTTAAATTTCGTAAGAGTTTGTCATCTTACAATTTTCATAATTTATTTAGCTTTTGCTACAAACGCCTATAAACCTACAACATTTTAAACTTCAGTTATACTCCCTAAGGTATGCTTTAATTTTATATACAAAGTAAAAGACATTAAAAGCAAAATTTTATATTAAAAAAAATAAACAGACATCATCGACGCAGATGAGATATAAATTAACCAGAGGCGTCACAAAGCTATCATGCATTAGCACGAGAAAACTCACAATAATACCTTCTACAGCGAAGAGGAAATATCCCAAATAAATATCCCAGTAAACTAATTCAGATTGTTCATATATAAAGCATTTCAAGGAGCATTAACCAGGTCCTAATAAAAATCTTGGGAGTATAATCCGGAGATACTGCATTGGATGCTTCCCGTAATGATTAGGCCAATTGAGTTATATGAAATCGTTACATAGCTATGTAAAACAAATTTGAAAATAATTTAAGAGGCTTGGATTAAGATACAGAAACTAGCATAGGCTAGCATAACCAAGGTAACGAGGATCAGTCCTATACCGGCGTAATTGGTTCTGTTGGATTATGGCCATTCCATCTGGGTAGTAAGCATATGGAAACTAGCAGAGGAAACTAATTCCAGGTGAGTCATTGTGAGCTCGCCTAACAAATAGAGTGGCTTTCAACCGGAATAATCCGGTTGTGGATAGGAAGTGCTTTGCAACGAGACTGAATGAAATGCGATAATCTTGAAACTCTCTGTACTCTCTCAGGCGCGTTACTGTATACGTATGTCTCTACTATGTGAACCCTCATCCCAATTGGCATACAATGAAAACAATCGATTTATTATATCTCTGGGTATAAATAAAAAAATTTCCTGTAGGCAGTTTGCAGCCAATCTCACTGGCACAAAATGCACTGAATGAAAGTGATTTTAACACGATCAGGCGGCAACATTCTACAACCTACATCTCATACCATTCATTTTGTGTGATAGCTAGGTTCTAATCCTGACTTTAAGGTTATAATAGGTAAACAAAATGGCAATAGTCTCATTACCACAATTTCCTTGTGATTCACCAGTTATTAGGTAACCTTTTTTTTCTTTGTCACAGTGATTACAATGGTCTAACTCGGTAATATTAATTAATTTAATAAAATTTTCTACAACTGATCTACAAGAGCATAGTTCGATATCAATGAATTTCAGTAACTCGATACAAAGAAGTGTACAAATATTAACACAGATAAACCTAAAAAGCTTGAAGCATTTACCGGACTGAAATCCTTGTGATCTAAAATCTTTGTATCACTACGACAAGCTGTGGTTAAGCTTGTATCGAAGACAATTCAAGATTTTTTGAGTATTTATCAGATCGAAAACTTTACACTCAAGAAGTCTCACTAAGATAAGTTTTCGATTTCACAAGCTCAGTTAATATCAATGCATATGGTCACCACACTGTTGAAGTCTACAAATTCTTGTTTCTGGGAAGAAGAACTAACCTCAACTGTGACGCACCTGTCACTCTGTCACTCACCTGTTAATGAGATGGCTAACCACTTTAATAGTAAATAATCGTATCATTTGGGTCCTGGGGACAGATGGAAGGCAAGAGCCGAAGAGGTCATCAGAGTTGGCACTGCCTTATGGATTCTTTATTGCCATACTCGAAATCAATCATCGCTTCGATTCTATATGAGTTCAGAATATAGTAGATCGACAATTAAGAGTGTTTGGCCAGGCAATTATGTTTGGCAATTATGTTTGGGCTAACATACAGAATTGAGGTTAAATTGAGCAATACTGTCCTTAACTGATCATTAACCATAAGGAAACATGCAAAGTGCATAGGCGCATATAAGCAGAAAAACTAGGCTAGGCTAGGCTAGTGATTAGAATACATAGGCTTTAGTTACACTACATAATTGGCCATTACAACTCTTCAGTCAGGATTACGGCCTAGCTTCTCACACCACTCATGTTGTGTGCCTTAATTTTATACTTGAGTGGCGGGAACTACAGTTTAACGTCGACTCCGAACGACAGATTTTTGAAAGCAAGTCGTTGAAGAAAATTTTCTTTCATATTTCATTTAGATCGGGATGTCTGACATAGGGTTTGAACCATGCCACCACACTACCTTCTAGACTACGGTGACATCAAGTATGCATTAAAGCACAATACTGAATCAAAAAGTTTTTTAAATCAATGTCTGTTGCATTGTGTTAAATTCTAGCCCTTATCGGACAACGCTTAAAATATGGAACTTTATTTTAAAAACAAACAAAAATAAACTTGAGAGTAGAAAGCAAACAAAAAGGCAAATAATGAACGGAATCCATTATTGCTGGAAAAAACTTGAATATATAACATCCCTTATAGTTAACAGCAACAATTACTGTTATTTGCACTTACAACACTTAGAAAGTGTATATAAACATATAAACAGAAGAGTAACGATGGAATAGAGCGACAAAGACAAACACGACAGGCAATACCAATACAATATTGGTATAATAATAAGGCTGTAAGAGCATTATAATCATACACACACGCACAATAACTCTACTACAGTCAGCATATTTTCATTATGATTTTCATCAACAACATTGTCACAAAATATTAATACAGTATTCCCCGGATATAAGCTTCCCGAATATAATAATTCCCCACTAAGTAGCACTGAAACTTCTGCAATCTTGATTTTAGCTTCAGGATGTACTGAAATTATTTCGATATATGCATCCGGCTTTTAAGCATTCCCCGCTTATAAGTGCGAAAAATTATATTTCGTAATTTAAATTTACTTTAAAAAATTGTTTTGCGATGAGTTTCTTTCCACAATTAGTCTTGCTCACTAGCTGCCTCGTTCGTGTGATTAAACGTTTCTGGATTGCTTGAGCCATTGATAGTCAATAATCACATTTAACGCCATACAACAGATTTATTATAAATTAGGGCCGATAATTATATTTTTGATATATATAGTCAAGGAATTTATTTATCTTGGCTCCGCCGTTACCACCAAAAATGATGTCAGTCTGGAGATCAAGCGCAGGATCATTCTTGCCAACTGGTCTCAATAGCCAATTGAGTAGAGAGACCTCTATGGTATGACAAGACGCTCATATTACCGTGCTTCGCACTGATGCAGCAGCCTTGAGAGTATTCGAGAGAAAAGTCCTACGTAAGATCTTCGGTCCAGCGCGAGTAAGCGATGATTTCCGCATCCGATACAACAGTGAGCTGTATGAGCTCCTCAACGACATAGACGCTGTGCAGCCAGGCTGCGCTGGCTCGGTCATGTCGTTCGTTTATGTTGTTTATGGTTGATTCTTTTCTTCTTTCAAAGGATTGTACCGAAAAACTCCGTTAATTTGTTAACGACTTTTTAGCATCAAAAGCTTGTTATTACAGTGAGCTGCTACTGCTGTTATTTGATCATACCTGCCTTAGAAGAAGCAGAGGCGCCAGAGATGCCGAAATCCGTTAATCGGATGTTATGTTAATGGCCAATTAAGTAAGTAAGTAAGTAAAATATTGGACAGGGCATTGCAATTCTTTAGAATGTTAATTATGACTTCATTCTCCTTGAAACAGATGTTGCACTTTGTCCTATCCAGAAGACATAAACAACTGAGGCAACACAGTCGCAGATAGTTGATTCCTGATAGAAAACCTACAATCCAAAAATTTTCACCTTTCGTACATTTTAAGCTGATTTTCTACTTAGTTAATGCTACAATAGGTCTCTTGACTGTGTCGATAAAGTCTGCTGCTAATCCATCTCCTTCCGCAATTTCCTCGCAGTGATACGGTGTCCCAGTAAATTTCAACTTTGTTCACTACATCGAACTGTAAAAACTGATCTATGTCCCCTCCGACAAGTCGGCATTCCATCGACTATAAACCCATTGCTGCCAAGGAGACAAATAGAATTCTATCAGATTGAATAACTCGCGGCTATTTGTTCTAAGATGCGGAATTCCGATATAAAAATTTTCCGTCCGAGGCACTGTCCCCCAAACACTTCGAAAGTGCTTATATCTGGGGAACACTGTAGAACTAAAAAAGAAAATTCAAAATAAATCAAAAAAATTACAAAGAAGCAAAGAAAATCAAATAACTTTTCAACTAACAACAACAATAACATGACAAACACTAGCGCACTTTTACACGCAAATACTAAGGCAGGTATAAAGAGGAAATTAAAAGCAAGAAAGAACGGAAAAATGAAATGAGTAGCAATCAGACAAGCCAAGTAAATCATTATCTCATGCATACATTCAAACAAATGGCATAAACTTATACGAAGTGTATTTAGAGAGAGATAGAGAGAGAGAGAAAGGCTCTAACCAAACAAATACCATAAACTTATACGAAGAGAAGAGAAAAAGAGGGAGAGAGAGAGAGAGTTAGAGAAAAAAGTTAATCATAATTCTATTGTTGTCTTATCACTTTGATAGCCTGTCAAAAATTTACAACAATTTAATATTTTCCTTTATTTTCTTTCCCCCTGGTAGTTGCTATTATTGTCCATGATGGTCATGTACATTACACGCACAACTACTTTAATATGGTATCTGTGGTGAGTGTGTCAGTGCTTTTATTGTAAATAAAAACTAACTAAAGAAGTTGTCCATCGACTAACTGACAAATTAAATGACAGAGAACCGCAAACACACTTAAATGACAGACTACCCAGTCAGCTTAAGAAAAGTAAATAAAAAAAACATTTCAAGTAGGGAATAGCGCGTAAGTGATAAAAATAAAATAAAAAAGAAGAAAAAACGCACAATTTCTCTAAATATTATGGCATACTTATAAGGTGATAATTTTTCTTTTGGTGATTTTATTTTAATAGCATACTTTAGGGGGCATTTTTATGAAATCTTTTTCTATATACTTTTATGCGCTTTAGAATTATTTTCCTATTATTTTTATGGATTTTTTCTTTTAAATAATGTCTACTTTTTTGTTTTCAACGTGATATCATAATACAGAGAGTGTTTAAAGCAGTCTATGAAGTCTTAAGAGGGTAGTTTAAGCAGGCATTTGCTTTAATGTAATGCTTAAAGAATTTATTTTAATTGCTTATTTATTGTGTGTCAAGGGAATATTAAAGATCTGGAATTCTTTTTAAAGCTATAAAAGGAGAATATTTGAAAGCAAATGTGTGATTTAAAAAAATTTAGAAAATTTAAGAAAAACAATACATATTTCTTAGAAAAAGCAACGTCCTGTAGGTTTATGATTAGGGAAAATGAAGAGTAGGTCCCTTTAGAAGTTCTACAATAGTCAAGAGAATCAGTTGCATAAGGTTCTACATTCGGAGTCACGTGAAATATAATCTGCTGCCAAATTTATTGGCTACTAGAAATTCCAAAATACTTGCAAAGAGGTCTCAGATGAAATGATCAGAAGGATGGGAATGATGGAACTGTAAATTAACATCTTTCGGTTGATACTAGTAATATAAGAGTTTTTTTCCAAATAGTATTTGAAAATTTTAGGTTTGCACAGTTGGACGTAAAGTCGCCGCAGTCTAGAAAGCCCGTGGTTCAAACCCCAGGTCAGACAAATCGAACAAAACGAAATATACAAATTTTTCTTTGGGGACTTTCTCTCAACAGTCCTCTGGTAAATACTCTGAGAGTAAATAAAATTACCATAGAAAATTTCTCAAAATATCTGTCGTTCGGAATCGAGTTTCCACCACTCATATATAGAACATAATTAATGTAAGGAGCTAGGTCGTAATTCTAACTGAAGGGTTGTAATGACCAATTATGTACACTAAGACCCCGCCTAACACGGGGGATACGTTCCAATAAGTTCCAGCGCTCAACGCAACAGCGTTAAACGAGGCAACTAATAGATCAACTGTGACGCAGGAAAGATGCGTTCGTACTGTGACTGCGACTTCGAAAAATACAGTTGGAATCTTTATTCTGGACAGACTAACGAAAGAGCGTTGAAATAGATACCTAGTATACACCGTTTGCTATATAGTGCACTGCCTTTCTATTACCACTTAATACTGAAACAGCGTTAAGCGGAGTCTTACTGTATGTATATAAAGCCACAATGATATCGAAGAGTTAGATGCTTTGGTTTTGCTACTATTATAATTTGCAATGGATGTCTTGAACATGCTCCAATATATATTCGTTCGTCAAAATAATT
Source organism: Sarcophaga rosellei (assembly GCA_930367235.1). Classification (NCBI taxonomy): domain Eukaryota; kingdom Metazoa; phylum Arthropoda; class Insecta; order Diptera; family Sarcophagidae; genus Sarcophaga; species Sarcophaga rosellei. The sequence goes on from OV884021.1 coordinate 28,020,758, forward strand.
CCAAGTCCAATATCACTTTATATTAGTGAGTTTGGGCTACGATTTCAACTGTATATGGAATATTCTTGATTCCATATCTTTTATGACTATTATAAGTAAAATATAACGCCTTACCACACACAAAATGTGTGATCTGAGAAGCTACCTACAGATTGTAATCCTAACAAAAGGGTCTAAGGCCGGATGTTTTAATTCACAAGCTCTTGTCGTCGGCAATTTAATGAATCGAATCACAGTGATTCAATTTAGAACAAGATGTGTTTTCTTATGCATTCAAAGCTTTGAATCCCCTTAATATATTGAAAAAATATACAATATTTTATAGAAAAACAATTTTTATTTTCTAAAGAAAAATTAGTTTAAAATAAAATTCAATATTTTTTTTTATCGAAAATCGTTTATAAAACAAAAATTTTTAATCACCGTTTTTCTCTGTTGACTTTAACCACGAAACCAATTTTGTAAAAGCCATACCATGGCTTGATTAATTTTTTACATTTTTTGACAAACAATTCTGCAATTTTTGTATTTCTCTTATTTCATATGGTTAGTGGCTGTGTTTATTTGACCTGGAATCCTGTGATTTCTGTGAACAAACGTTTTCAAATGGAATGATGGATTACAAACGCTACAACGACAATAATGCAATGAAAACAACAAACGAAAAATTAAACACTCACTGTCTGCATGCATATGACATAAACGGAAAACAATTGAATTTTACTCAACAAACAGAGTCCTCTACTGCGGTTTTAGTTCAGCTAACGCCATTGCAAGGTACATTGGTGGGTGTCATAGCAACACTTGTGTTAGTGGTCTCCGAGTCCCTCATTTGATCGCACCAATTTTCGTGCACTTTTTCGTGTGTATGGAGTCGTAACTCGGCAATGTCATCACGAATATTGGCCTTCAAATGCTAAATTTTTTCTGGTTTGTCGGCATAACACTTTTCTTTAACGCCACCCCAAACCAAATAGTCAAACGTTGACATCACCATTTCGTCTAATTAGACGGCCATCAAACGTTTGACGCAATAAATCGAGTGTGGCATGAGATGTGTGGCAAGTTGCACCATCCTGTTGAAACCAAACATCGTTTACATCAATATCATGCAGAGCGGGTACAAAAATATTGGTTATATTGGTACGATAGATGTCTACATTAACCTTAGTGGTTGCGTCGTCTTCATCTTCAAAGAAATATGAGCCAATGATGCCTCCGCTCTACAAGCCGCACCAACCAGTCACTCGTAATGGATGCATTGGCTTCTGTAGGAGCACGTGAGGGTTTTCCGAGCCGCAAATATGGCAATTTTGCTTATTAGCGTACCCACCAGAATACAAACATGCTTCATCGGAAAAGACGATGATTTGTTTAGGATTGAGTCGAGATCAACGTGCTTCTAGTTGGCCCAAAAAATCCCAACGTTGCTGAAGAGTTAAACGATTCATTACATTCAGTGGAGATAATATACTGAATTTTGTGACAGAATAGAGAGACATTAGTATTTCCAAATTCGAAATAACTGATGATTCAAATATAAACCAATTGATGGCCCACCCGATATTTGCTGTTGTAAAACAACACTGACCTGAAGCTACAATTATGTAATAAAGCAATACTTTCCCTTTAAAATTAAATCTCAAATAGGTTTTCTTTTGTAAAGGATACACAAGCATTCCTTTCTAAATGAAACCATAAACAAGCAAATAAGCTTCATACCACTAGAAAATTCTCTACCTTTGTATTTGTCATTGAGACAACATTTTAAAATCCCTTTTACTACAGGCTTTTTATCTGAACTCTTACAACTTTCTTTACTTCCCCAGTACAACTTTTATTACAAAAGAATTGTGCAGAAGAAAATATTTTTTTTTGTTTTTGTAGAGCAAGCAAATACTGGAACTGTCTTGAACAAAAATATTTTCTGATTATAAATTCCAGACGAAGGTATTTTTTAAAGACCAGGCAGAGAGCAGAGACACAGTATTGTTATTGACTTTGTAAAGTCATTTGTTGTAAAAGGAGAAAGACTTTACCAAGGATACAAAGGAACTAACTGCTGTGAAATTGGAAATTATAATTTAAAATTTCCGGTAATTGCTTAAAACCATAAGAGGAGTATTTAATGTTTACAATATTTAAAATATTTAAAGAACAAAGACAAGAAATAATTATTGATTTTCGAAAAAGCCAAAAAGCTCTTTAGGGGTTGTGATGGGTCTTATTACCCAATAAACATACTAAGCCTGGCATTATGTTACAGAACAACAGAAGGTTGTATTGATTTTTGATAGCAATTATAGCAATAACAGAAATGACATTTTATTTTATTGTTGCATGGCTTATACAAATTATTTAACTTTTTAAACAATGCTGACCCTTAACCAGTAAATATTGTTTTAAGTTTTTATTGTTTGTTATTCAATTGTTTACTCACAGGTATTAGGATATACCCTTAAGGAAAATTTAAATCCTAAAAAATAGAAAATTCCGTAATTGTTATAAACAAATGAGTGAAGAACAAAAGAAGCTATATAGAACCCCTAAGAGAAGAGTCAGAGCAGAAAAGATTGATCGTGGGGACAAAGGTCTATCCTTACCAAAAATACGTATTATAATATAGTGCAGGATAGTTTCCACCCCATCTGAAATATAGTAAAAAGTAGGCAGTATAAAAGTATACAGTTGAAAAATAGTGCCTACTTTTGTGCTGCATAAATATACAGCAACTACTGCATATTTTTGGGGTTTGTAGAAATTTTATTTTAGAACTGTAATGAGTTATCTTCTTTTATTTTTATTTCATATTGGTTTCTCTATCAATATTGAATCGAATTAGTACTTAAGTGTTTTTTAACATGAAATATATATAGATGTAGAAAAAAATTGGTAGCAAATTTTGTAAAAATTCGGATGACGAAAAACACTCAGGGGATAGTCCCTACTCATGCTATACATTGTGTTAGAACTAGGAAAATATGTTAGGAGAAGGAAGACAAAAGGAGTAGTGTTTGTGGAAACTAAATTCGAATCTCTTTATATGATAAGTGACAGGAATGAGCTCTACAGGAAGGAAGTACAACATACCAATTTTGTCTGTAATGCAGTGTGCGATCTACTGGCTAATTGACAACAAAACGTTTCGTACAAGTACACGATTCTGCGGAAAATGTCCAAAAATCCATTGTAGTGATAGAACAGTGAAACACAAGCCACATTTCGGAGTCAAACAAAGTCAAAGAAAAAGTAAGGTTAACTTACCTAATACGAACATGACGGTGATTGGCCCAATGGAATGATGGTCATACTTGAAATGACACCAAGATCTTCATACGAATCTATGCGACTTTGTTGAGAGGCGCCATTGATGTTGGTAGGCAGCTTTTGTCACCACAAGGCATCTGAGTTGTTGCTTATGCAAATGCAGTCGAACGGTTGCGTTCAGCAAGTTGATATTGATTGTAGTATGAGCTAGCAAGCAAGGATGATGTATGTAATTGCTGTTGTGGTTGTTGTTGCTGTTGATAAATTATTATTTGCTGTTAGTTACCAAGTTGTTTGGTGTCCAACCGATTTTTATATATGGGACCCAAACAGACCATTTGCGTGTGAGAAAATTTTTCTTTATCGCACACTGTATTAAAGGCCTCATCTTCGTTAGGTGGCATGGGGCCATCATAGTGTACATGTTGCTGTTGTCGTTGTTGATGATGATGATGTTGGCCTGTGTCGAAATTATCTTCGAATTGCATATTTAAACATCAATATGCGATTCTGTATATTGCTGTAAAGGACTTATTGCACGCAAGGCAATACAATTTCGACTTGTATGGGTGGCTGTAGTTGTTTTTGGGCATGTTTCCCTTTTCTACGTTGATAATATCCGTGCGGAAACATGACTTGTATCCGCGTGTAATAAAATTTATTGGTATTGCTTTTGCTACTATTGTTGCTGTTATTGTAAATGATAAAGTCCTCCAATTGAGGACACACACTCTTGAATAGTGTATGTAATGAGGTTGCTATACCACCACGCATCATCTGTGAATCAGAATCCACTTCCAAATGCAATTCAATAAGCCTCTGCAGTGAGTTGTTGAAAATCCATTTGTAATTTACATTATCAGGAGGATTTGTATCCACTTGACATGTTATATTAATGGTTTGTTTCATTGCGGCGTATGTTATTGTTGAATCCGATTTACAAACAAGTAGATCTGTAAAGAGATAATAGGGTCCATAATTATTTTTCTTTTCGAAAAATTATTTTCTTAACGTACAGCCTTTAAATAGGCTTTAATATTTTTATTTTTACTCAAGTTTATTCTCTACCTCTCTATTCTACTTCTCTATATTTTGAAACAAAAGAACCAGGTTAACAATCTCCATATAATGCAACTATTTCGTGTCATTGTAGTTTTAGTATAAAACCCTATAGGCACACAATAGGCCATTTATTGGCCAATTTTATTAAAGAATTACGAACAAGTGTATGAAATTCTATACCTTGTTTAAATAAACCTTACTCAGGTGCATACAAAAATGCGTAGATAAATGTATAAGAATAGTTCTTGTACATCCTATAGTTATGTATAAACATACATATGTACGCCACTCTAACATTATAATACTATTTAAATTGTAACTTACTAACTTACTTTATTCTTATTTTAACATTTCTACTTTAAATTCCATTTTATCAAATATTTTCTTATATATCATTTATTATGTAATATTCTTTACTTTTAATATTATCAACTATTTTCCTAATTACTAATTATCTCTTTTTACTCTTTACTTATAAATTATCAAATATTCTTCTTATTGTTAATCCCGTTAAATCTCATAATTTTTGTCAAGTTCAAATAATCCCGTTAAGTATGTATAAATAAGCTCTTGTTTTTAAAAAATTGATTAATTAATAAAGTAGTTGTTGAAGTAACAACATTGAATAAAAATATTAATATCAAAAAAGGTCATTCTTTTACTGGCGCAGTCGGGTTTACGAACTACATTTAAAATTGTTAAATTTTATAAAAATCAAAGTGAAGTGCAAATTAAAGTCAAGTAAAAATCAAAGTGAAATCACACAGAAAAATTATTAAACAAACTTGTTTCTAATAAAATTAAAAAGTGAAAAGGTTGTGTAAAAATATAAAAAAATCAAGGAATATTTATGTATACAGAATCACAATATGGATATTTTTTTCCCCAATAAAAAGTGTGATAAAATATAGTTAAACAATATAACTTAAATAAAATAAACTTTGAATAAAAATACATACAACAAAAATATTTCAATATAAAATTGATTAAAAATTTATTGATTAAATAAGTGATAATTAATACGATAAACAAATTATCATCATAAAAACTACACATTAATTTAATACATAGTATGAAAATATGTTTCAAATCTATTCTAATAAATATATAAAATATACATAAATGATAATTAACATAATCGTTTTTATAAATAATTATCATTAACTATAAAGAAAATAATTTCTAAAAGACCTTGAAAATGTCAATCAATAAAAAGTGACCTTGAAAATATCAATCAATAACAACTGACCTTGAAAGATCAATGAATAACAAAATAATAAACTAAAAAAATATAACAACAACTTCAGTACGAACTTAATGTAAATGCATTGTAACGCATAAAACGAAAAATAAAACAAAAAGCGCATAATACATATTACAACAATAAAAATCAATAAATTAGATCAACAACCACTACAAATATTAAAATCAACAACAACATCATAAACCGGTTTTGCCAGAGGATCAGCAAGAGGCTTGTGGAGATAGAGGGGAGAATTAAAACGAAGATGTCTACGGCAACAATGATTCCCTTCCAGCTACTAGCTGATGTCCCTAAGTTTGGGGGGAAACCAGAGGAATTGCAGATGTTTATCAAAAATGTTGAAGCAATTCGTCAACATGTTGATTCAACATTTAAAGAACTATTCGATTTAAGAATACGTAATAAAATCGTGGATGAGGCTAATGTGTCGCTGATTAACAACAACAATCCAACAGATTGGGAAGAGGTTAAGGTAATACTAGCAATTAATTTTAATATTTCTGATAGCATAGAAAATATTATTAATAAAATAAAAACTTCTCAAATAAGAACCTCTATTAATCAATTTTATGATTATATAGAATCATTGAAAACTAAATTAAATCTAAAAACAAGTGTTGATAGAGAAAATGAACGATGGTATAGTTGTGCAAATAATGAAAAAATGGTTTTAAAAATATTTATTAGCAAATTGCCTAACGAACCGAAACTTATATTGAAATCCAGAAATCCATCTTCTTTGCTAAATGCAAAAGAAATTTTAATTGAAACAGAATATTTTTATATGAATAAATCTCAAAGTTCACAGTTTTTACAATCTTCTTTTTCTAATATGAATAATATTAATAATTTCAATAGTAATCCAAATCATCATCATTTTTCTCAATATCCAAATTCATTTAATCCTCAAACAAATTCAAGAAATATTCATAGTAATTTACAAAACAGAGGTGACAATAATAATAATTTTGAAAATCCAAATTTTGTAAATCGAAATTTTTATCCAAGCAGGAATTTTTCTAATACAAATAGTGGAAATTTTAGAAAAGAAAGCTATGACAATAGTAGAAATATTAGGGGTAATCATAATAATGGTGGTAATAGAATTAATGGAAATCGAAATATGAATGGAAATGGTAGCGGACAGACAAGAAGTAGTAGAAACGAAGTTCGTATGAGCGTAGATTGCGTTGAAGTATCAAATTTTCAGCTAAGGGCCGAAGAAATTTACCCTATATAGTGTTAGAAACTAAATCTATTCCAATAAAATTTTTGATAGACACAGGTTCTGGTACTACACTTGTTAGGAAAGGTTTATTTCATTCTTCTTTTCAATCAGAGTTAGAATATCCTATTACTTTAAATACTATTTGTTCGAAAACAGTAACAACAACCAAAATTACTATTCCTTTCTTTAAAGAATTTAAATTACCTAATTCCAAACTTGAACTGCTAGAGACTGAAATGTTTAATGAATTTGATGGAATTATAGGCTGCAATGTTTTGAAACCATTAGGTGCCAAAATTGATTTGAATGAGAATATGTTAATAACCAATAATGCAAAAATTCCAATAATATTTGAAAAATCTTCGGAACCGTACAATGAGAAGGATATTTCGTACTTTCAAAACATAATCATAGATATAAACTTCAATGAACCGAGAATTAGTTATCTGAATAATAAATTAAAAACAGAAAATTTGAATGACGAGGAATTATTAGAGTTGACAAAGCTAATCAAAGAATTCAAAACAGTTTTTTATATAGAGGGTGAGAATTTATCATCTGTTGGTAAATACAAGCATATGATACCTACGATTAATGATATTCCCGTGTACAGTAGAACATATCGTTTTCCACAAGTTTACAGCTCTGAAGTTGAGAAACAGGTTAGTGAGATGTTAAAGTCAGGAATAATAACTAAGTCTTGTAGTCCATATAATGCTCCCATTTGGATGGTTCCAAAAAAATTGGATAATTCTGGCGAACAAAAATGGAGAGTTGTGATAGATTATAGGAAATTAAATGAAGTGACTATTGAGGATAAATTTCCTATTCCTAATATGGACGATCTATTCACAAAACTAGGAAGTTCTCAATATTTTAGTACACTCGATTTGGCAAAGGGGTTCCATCAAATCCCAATTTCACCCGAGGACAGGCATAAAACAGCATTCTCCACGCCAACAGGGCATTATGAGTTTACGCGTATGCCCTTTGGTTTAAAAAATGCGCCTGCATCTTTTCAAAGGATGATGAATGAGGTGCTACATGATTTTATAAACAACATTTGTGTTGTTTACTTAGATGACATTTTGGTGTTTTCTACATCACTTCAGGAACATATAGTTTCCTTGAAGAAAATTTTTCAAAGACTGTCAGAGTATAATCTCAAAGTACAGGTAGATAAGTGTAATTTTTTCAAACGTGAATCTGAATATTTAGGACATATTATTACTCCGGATGGTATAAGGCCAAATCCGGATAAAATCAAAATTATTCAAAAAATTCCAATTCCAAAAACAATCAAAGAAACCAGATCATTTTTAGGCTTAACTGGTTTCTACAGGAAATTTATAAAAGATTATAGCCGAATAGCTCTCCCTATTATTTCAAACTTGAAAAAAGGTTCAATAATTGACGCTAATGACCAGAATTACATTGATTGCTTTAATAAATTAAAGACAATTTTATGTACAAATCCTGTTTTGACATATCCCAAATTTGACAAATTATTCGTTTTAGCAACCGATGCTAGTAATGCAGCATTAGGAGCAGTGCTTTCCCAAAATGGACATCCAGTTTCTTATGCGTCAAGGACATTAAACAAACACGAACTTAATTATAGTGTCATTGAAAAGGAGCTCTTAGCAATTGTTTGGGCAGTTAAATATTTTAGGCCATATTTGTTTGGCAGAAAGTTTAAAATTCAAACGGATCATCGTCCCCTAACATGGCTAAATTCATTAAAAGAGCCTGATATAGAATTACAAAGGTGGAAGATTCAACTGAATGAATACGACTTTGACATAGAATATATTAAGGGCAAAACTAATGTAGTAGCAGATTATCTTAGTCGTCTAGAAGTGAACGTTTTACAGGAGGAGCAAAATCCTAGCTCAGATTTAGCAACAATTCATAGTGGACGAGATAATTTAAATGACCATATTTTCATTTCGGAGTCGCCTATAAATATATATAAGAATCAAATTATAATTATGTTGGGAAATAGTTTCAGATATGAAAAGGAAAACGTATTTAAAAATATAAGACACAATATAACATTAAAATATTATTTTGAGGAAAAGTTATTGGAATTTTTGAAAAAAATATTACCAATAAAGGGTACTGTAGGAATTTTTTGTAGTAATTTAGAACTTTATAAAAATTTACAACAAACATTAATCCATTTTTTTTCTAATGTACCAGGAATGAAATTTGTTAAGTGCACTAATTTTATAAAAGATGTTTTAGAGAGAGAAAAACTATTGAATATTCTGGAAAAATTTCATAATGATAAGAATCACAGAGGTATTGAGGAAACATATTTAGAATTGAGAAAAATAATATACTACCCGAATTTGAAAAAGGAAATACACAAATTTATCAATAATTGTGTCGTGTGTAATATGTGCAAATTTGATAGATTACCTATTCAAAACAAGTTTTGCGTGACTGAAACACCCTTAAAATCAAATGAAATAGTACATATGGATATATGGTTTTTAAATAAGAATACGACATTTTTATCATGTATTGATAAACTGACAAAACATGTATCCATACATTATTTGACTGATAAAAATTCAATAAGTATTGTTGAAAAAATTAGAGAAAGATTTGCCATTTTAGGTAAACCGATAAAAATTATAGCAGATAATGAATTCAATACTGCTCTTATAAGAGATTTCTTGAGGTCGGAAAATATAAACTATCATTTTACGTCTCCAAATACACACACAGGAAATTCAGACATTGAACGATTCCATCTTACACTTAATGAACATATTAGGTTGTTTAAATTGCAACAAAAAGATCAGGATCTCGACGATAGGTCTTTGGTATATAAATCAGTAGAAATTTATAATGATTCAATTCATAGCACAATTGGGGTTAAACCTAATGATCTATTGCATAACAAAATTGACTCATCAATTTGGAAAAATTTACATGATACTGTTCATGCAAAAAAACTGAAAAGAATTGAGAAGGCTAATGAAGATGGCCAGGATTGTCATGAATTTGGAGAACGAGAATTTGTTAAAAATTTAGGATTTAATAATTTAAAGCAAAAACCAAAATATATCATAAAACAAGTAAAAGAAAAGAAAGATACACATTTTTTGGACGAAAAAGATTGTAAACGTGATCGACAGATTATAAAAAGAAATTTTAAATATCAAAATCAAATACCAGATGAAAAATTTGAAAGAAAAGTAACCGGTAGAAATTATATAAGAAAGAAAAAATAAGATTCATAAAATATTTCCATTGTTCATTGTAGCTCTAATAAAACTTGTTACACAAAAAAGATATATGCTTATATACAAATTTATGTAATCAATGATAAAAAATATATTATACCACTATATATTAAAAAAATATTGTAATACAAAAATAAATAAAAAGAAATATTAAAATAAATAGCTTTAAGAAATATACATTTTTGTAAAATTTATGTTATATAAATAGATGTAAAAATAATTAATTTTCCAAAGAAAACTACTATATTTTTGAAATATGTACATATAATACATTCCAGGAGTAATGTATTGTCGAAGGGTGGGGGAGTTATGTATAAACATACATATGTACGCCACTCTAACATTATAATACTATTTTAATTGTAACTTACTAACTTACTTTATTCTTATTCATCATTTCTACTTTAAATTCCATTTTATCAAATATTTCCTTATATATTATTTATTATGTAATATTCTTTACTTTTAATATTATCAACTATTTTCCTAATTACTAATTATCTCTTTTTACTCTTTACTTATAAATTATCAAATATTCTTCTTATTGTTAATCCCGTTAAATCTCATGATTTTTGTCAAGTTTAAATAATCCCGTTAAGTATGTATAAATAAGCTCTTGTTTTTAAAAAATTGATTAATTAATAAAGTAGTTGTTGAAGTAACAACATTGAATAAAAATATTAATATCAAAAAAGGTCATTCTTTTACTATTGGCGATAAAAGCAACAACCCAACAATACCCTCGGCTATCATAATTCAGGCCGAAATTTGATCATCACCCCGGATACTCAACAACTGCGGTGACGATGGCAACTTCTTTCCATGACGCAACAGCATCTTCTATACTCCATATTAAGAACCTCCACTTTCGCACCTGCTGAATTCAAGCTCTCGCTTCTTTTGTTTTATTTTTTTTTTGTTATTTTAGGCATAACCATTACCACAACTTTTTATTCCATCATAATTATTTGTTCATAAATCAGGTATTTTTGATAATCAATTAATTTATTTTAATATTTGGATTAATAACCTTTTTGACCTAATTGTTCGATGTCATCATAATATTTCATTCATCTCTCTACGACATCATCCTGTGAATCCGGAGGCCTCTGCGAATCCTAATGGGTGAGTGCATACATTATTCTTTTATTATTTATTATTGATAAATCCAATACTATGGTCAAAATTGTTGCCTTATTTATTATATATATATTAATGTAGAATATAAGTATGTACTTGAAATAATTAATTACATGTTTATTTTATTTCATTGAATTGTCTTAGTATAATTTACATTATAAATATAAGTCATAAGTTTTCCCCATTTTTCGGATAGGAAGACATTTGTCAGTAATATTTTTCTAACCGATATTTTAATCAATCATGTTTGTTTTTCCATATTTTCCTGAATTATATATTTTCGGTAACGCGTTTTCTATTCGTGTTTATAACCAGAATTTTAATGTTTTTTGATTAATTACTTTTTTTTTTATATAAATATAAGTTTTTTATAGTCTTAAATGTTCGGATGTCTGAAGTTTAGCATTAATTAAACATGTTCCTATTCTTATTAGATGATAGGTATACTTAATTAATAAAATTGTTAATATGGTAATTATGCATTCTTAAAGCACATATTTTCTTTCACGGGTTAATTTCGGTTAAATAGGTTTATACGGGATCCTGTCAAACATTTACGCGCCAGCAGGATATAGGCTTGGGAGGGTATAGAGGCGTCGATTCCTAATAACACCTAGGAATCTCTCTGCTGACCTTAATTAGTCATTTCCATAGAATCTTTTCTTTCACTCATTTCAAAGGATAACCAAATGGCGGATTTCCCAAAGTATGGTTATCTGGTTAAGTTATTTCCAAACCTATCAGGGAGTCTATAATAATTTTTATGTAATTGTAGGTTAGATATAAGTAGACAAGAACTCCCCACCCGACTGAAGCTAGTGCTCAATGGCTCCCGCAGTCTCCTTTGTCTAACCAAGATACATGGCTATCTTCCGACAGTCCCAGGACTTCACTTGTAAAAATCCCCAGGCAATACCATCAGCCTACTGTGTACTTTACTGTGTATGTGATTTGAATAAAATCATAAACTATACAGAAAAAATAGTATCATTGACAAGCACATATTACATACCCTGCGGAACACCAGAAGTAACATACTACTAGTAACTAGTAACATAGTACTTATATAAACAAGCACGATTCGCCATCGCTGTATGCATACATTCTAAACCCAGCTTGTTTATAATTCAATTTTGCTGAGGCCTTACTACTTTAAATATTTTTCAAGTAAAATTTTGCTTCTACCTCAGGAAACTTCGGACATCTAGTATAATATCATATATATGCTCATTATACTTGTTCTATATAATTACCGCTGGCATTGTCTAGAATCCATTTCTTAGGGCTTTCTAAATATCTGATCTTTAGACCACGAATATTCTCTTCACACAAGACTGACTGAACTTCAGAAACTCACTCCACTGATTTGTCTTGCCTTTTATATGACAGGGTAAACAGTCCGATGAATGTTCTTGACGGGATTACGAGTGAAGGTGAAATGCTACTACAGTGATGCGATACTCTTCTTTCCCTAACGTAAGATTGCCATCCGTTGTTATCTTAAAACATTGTCTAAAATAGATGTAGTAGCCATGAATATTGTTATTGAGCCGTTTCGCTGTCTGACATTCTATACCCATCTCCGCGGATTATGTAGCTGTAGTCTTTAAAAGTTTAAAATTCAAAAACCAAATAAAATTTTTTACATTTAAAATTAAAATTAATTTAAAATTTTGAGTTTCTAAATTATCTGTGTTGTCCAAAAATTCAATCACTGCACCTCGCTGTTTATTGACTTTGAATAAAATAGTGTCTACCCCAAGGAATTTTATTTAAAGTGGACACATCCATATGTTTAAACAATTTTTCTTTAAAATTTTCAACTTTTTTTTCCAATTCTTTGCTTATATTTAATGTCTGATATTCTTTTCACATTTTTTTTATTTTTTTGTTTTTAAGTACAGTCTGTTTGAAGTGACATAGACAAAGTTCATGTTACAGTCTTTATTAAATACTTTTCATGCACAGATTTACACATCTAAACATTTTTGTTTTATTTCTACGTAAATTTCTGAATTAATTTTTTGTTCAAGTTTCTTTTCTAATTATATAAAGTACATGAGTACCAGTGATAAGGCTATCACATGTTATAAAACAGATTTACAAATGTGTGTCGTGTTATTTTTAATTTAACAAAAAAAATTTCATTTCGCATATTTGCTTGTTGTTGTTGTAATGATTATTTAACTTAAATCCAAGTTGAGATGCATTACATCAAAGCGTATGAGTGATATTAATTAAATGTTTGGTACCATGCGTAACTCATACGTCTAGTCTAACACAGAAGTAAATTCTTTTTTATTCTGCTTTTATTTCCATTTTTGTATGCACAAAATATTTAAAAGAATGCCTAGAAATGGATATGAAAAACGCTATATTTTTTAAGTAGTGCAAAACAAAAATAAGTTCTAGAATTAATTGTATTGTTGTAGTTAGTTATTATGAGTTGTTAATAACAGTGTTTCTAAGAAGACACTACAAAAAAGCGAAATTTTTGAATTTCTCAAAAAACAAAAAAGAAATTGCGCTTTAAAAATTTCTTACATTTAGGGTATACAAGAGTTTACTTTTACTGCAGTATTGTTATTTTCTAATTATCCTTAAACCTAGTTCTCACGCTACTCATGTCGTGTGTGTTAATTTTATTCATATGTAACGAGACCTACTGCTTAACATCGATTCCGAATGATGGATTGAATGTAAATTTTATTTTCACCACTTTTTCCAGAAATCTGTTGAGAGGAAGTCGCTGACAGAAATATCATTTTGTTTGAGATGTCTGAGAAATGGGCTGAACCCCAAGCTCTCGTCTAATAAGCCAACACACTACCTACTGGACTATGGCGACTTTTACCAAGGTGTTTAGAAAATTTGTTTTCCTCCATAAAAAATGTATATATTGGACTGTAAGTGATTCATGTTCTAAGCCTATAACAGACCAAAAAGTAGTCATTATTATCAATTCCTAGAAATCTCAAATTCATTCACGCTGTTATTACCAAACAAAATCGTATGCTATGTTCGCACGAGCCTTCGAATTATTTCGCTCTCTATTTAAATTACTTATTTGAATTATCATGTTCACACGGTAGTTTTGTAATTCTTTTTTACAGTTTTTCTTCTTTTTATTACTAAATTATTATTAATATTTTTCATACAGCTTCTTCAAAAGCTGCAAATACTTCTCAAAAGGTTTTCTACACACATAGTGCCTCGCTCCGCTAATTTCGCGAATAACTTTCTTATAAATAATACTTTTTTAAAATATTATTTTTGGATTCCATTATTGTTTATTGTTTACAATATTTTTTGTTTATATTTTTTGTGTTTTGACAACTGGTGATGGCAAAAATACGATAAAATTTAGAGATTACATTGATTTTTAAGTAATCCACAGGGTAATAGAGATTGGATTACACACAATTTGGGTAATTCGCTCACAAAATTTTGTATGGCGAATGACGTAATTTAGCACATAATTGGATGTTGAATTGCGAATGAGAGAGCGAATTACGAAAAATTGCTGCCGTGAGAATATGGCATTAGATTGTCTCACTACGGCTGACTTGAGAGAAGATTTTGATTCACTTTATCCTTCAGTCTTTAAAAAATCTCTTTTCATTCCATAGAAAGTCATGGCTTCTTCAGCAATGGGGAATCCTTCTTCTTGGAAAACGCATTTGCTCGTTTCTTGTCTTTTCTAACGACATGAGATCCAGTATGGAATGACCATATTTCCTACGTAATAGCTGATTTCGATAATATAGACAATCTCTTACTTATTTTGAGTCAAGCTCATAAGAGTTACTTATGCATTGCTATGTCTCATCCTCTGTACCTTATGTCAAGTTAAATTGACATCCTCCTAAGGGATGAACTCTGCTCATTTTAAAACTAAATTAGGGCGGCCTAAGTACACTAATGAGTGTACTCACAAGACACACCGCATTACACGTACACCTGAATCGAATTGGCGTTGTGGAAAATGAATTATGCAAAGCATATGGAGAAGAAATCAAAACGATGGGGCACTTCATTAAATATATCAGCATTCGTAAGTTCGAGAAACAGACTTCCTATAGAAAGTAGGGTGGTACTCTTTAATGGTGAGTGTACAACTAGCCTGCATGAAGGTTTAGGTATATGCCGATAGAGATGAGAGAGACCCATCGGCATATCTATCTAAATTGAACATATAATTCTGGCTAGGAAAATAGCCCTGACTTTCAACATTCGAATGTTACAATCTGAGTCCCCAACAATTTCGGCACCTCATTGAATGGATTTCTGATTTATTTCTGATTGCCCTGTTCGCTGTTACACTAGACTTCACATTAATGGAAAAAAATTCAATGCTTTAATATTCTATACGCAGTTTGAAATGCTTTGCACCGCTTTATTTATACAAAATTTTCATGAGTGGGCTTTTTAAGTTTTAATTTTTGGGAACTGTAATCAATCCCTTGCTAGTACCTTATAAATAGTTCATTAGAGAATATCCTTTTCTCTTCCTTTAAACTTTTTTATTACTTTTTACAAACAAACCTTATTTGCTTTAATTATTCCAAAAATGTAGTTCTACTGTATAGCAACAACAAAAAACCTTAAATTATTAAATATAACGCAAACAAGGACAACTAATGCGATATCACGGTTTTATCCTATCGCCGTAAATGAATTTTGTAAACTTTTTAAAATATTAATGTATAGGTAATGCATACCATTTAAAGCGAAATAAACAACAACATTATAAAGCGTAAACAACAAAGGATAACAGCGGAGACACACTAGTGAAAGAATCACTAAAAGGCGCAACTATACACTCTCGCGTAAACATAAAGTGTATAAAAAAAAACAGGAAACACGTGAAGAGATTTAAGCATATAATACCTTTAAACATTGAGATCTGTGTGTGTGTAATAATAACCTACCAACATAGTGGTTATACTCTTTCACTTTTTTTCTTGCTCTCTCTGCCTTATATTTCTATTTTATTTTACCATTTTTCCACCTAGAAATTTCCATAAAAAAGGGAAAGCAACATCAGACGACCTTCATCAACAATACAGCATACATAAGTATATGCGTATATGTATGTATATATTCTGTGAAGTGTACGTAAATATAGTTGTATGTAGATACGTGTGGAATGGTTAATTGTGGAAAATTATAGCACAACACAATTCAAGGCAAAAAAATAAGACCAAAAAAAAATTATTTTCGTCCTTTCTTTTTCCAAGGACCCTGAAGAGTTTTGCTAGACCCATTTAACCATAAAAATAGCACAAGTTAACAGAACACTAAAAATGTATCAGAATCTCGTACATTTTGGTACCATAGGAATCATATTTTTTAAAGTTGGTTTTTAGTGTTTGTTGTGTAAACACTTTGTCTTTATGTATTTGTCTTTATCTTATGAATCTGCAATGTCGCGCCAAAAACCGGTTATAAAACATACACAATTGGTCATTACAACCATTCAGTCAGTATTATGACCTAGCTTCTCATACCACGTACGTTGTGTGTTAATTTTATTCGTAAATGGTGGGACCTACAGTTTAAAGTGGAACTCAAATGACAGATTTACTTTTCATTTACTCTCTGAGTTTTTACCAGAAATCTGCAGAGAGGCAGTCACCAAAGAAATATTAAACCAACACACTACAAACTAAACTACAGTGACAACATACCAAATTGCCTAATGCATGATTCAAAACTCTTCTGCAATTGCAATTACACAAGTTTACTGCAAGTTTATAGTGGATCAAACCTATTTAGTTTAAGAAGATCACCTTCCTCGAAATATATTATCTATTGCTGAGTATACCCTTTCGAACATTTCTCTCCACTTCTAGCCCGGTTAATGGCGTGTATCTGACTATCACTTAAAATATTTAAATCAGGTTTACAACATTATCACTCAACGCCCGAAATTATGCATTCGTTTATCGCACTAACTTCGACTTGGAATATCATACTATGTTCCGATAGACGTAAGTATAGTTTGGCTTCTGGTAGTTCTACTAAGAGCCCCAATTCCATCCCCATTCGTGTAGCGACAAGCATATTTGCCATCACACTGATGCAATTCGTCGCGATTGATATGTTAGATATAACGTCGAATAAATCCGTCGAATATGTAAATTGGCGAACCTCCTAGCGCCCCGAGACTATATGCTCTAAGATCTGCTTTATTCGCTTAACATTAAAATTATAGACAAAAGCTACAAAAACAAAAAAATGCAGTAAAGAAACCTGTTTAGAAATTGTCGAATTGCTTCATAAAACAACAGACAGCAGCTTAAAAAATGGTAAACAAGTAAACAAATATATATCAACAACACTACAATTATTAATGTAAGCAACGATGTTTACATTTACAGAGATTTTGAGAAGTCTGATGAGTTAAAATCAAATGTGTAGTTCAAATTAAAAAAACACACAAATAGTTTTATGTACTTTGCACGCGCACAAGTTAAATGATCCTTTTTATTCAACGAGTTAGCAAGAAGTGATTTGTGCTTTCGCACAGAACAATAATGTAACGAAAAGAATGTGTGGAATTTAATCCCGTTACAAAATTGTGTATACTATAATATATATGTACATATGTTTGTTATAAAAGTCTCCAAAAAACATCGAAAGCGACAAATACATTTGAAGGAATGAATTCATTAATAAAATATAGTTTAAATATAATATATATGTAAATATAGTAGTTCTGACCGAACATACTGCCCCCATTGAAAGGCACTTTCAATCAGCTTCGATAATTGGGAGTGGGGCGATTCTGTGGATTGACCTTCGAAGAGTACCTTTTGATGTTTTAATATCGACAACTCGAACTTTTCCATCTCTTCCGTAGATTGTATTTATAACACGAGCAAGGAGCCATTTCTGTGGTGGTAAATTATCTTCATAAACAATAACTAATTGTCCTTCTCTGATGTTTGCGTACGGTTTAAACCACTTAGCCCTTTGTTGAAGGTCAAGAACATAATCACGACGCCATTGAATCCAAAACTGCTGTTTTAAATATGTGACTAATTGCCAACGTTTCAAATAATTTATGTTTTTGCATTGAGTTAAGTTTTCATCAGGTAAGGACAACAAAGATGAACCAATGAGCATATGGGCAGGGGTTAAAGCTTCACTATCATTTGGGTCGTCAGATCTAGGCGTTAGAGGCCGAGAATTTAAAATTGCTTCTACTTCAATTAAAACGGTTTGAAATTCTTCATAGGTAATACCAGCTTTTGACATATTTTTAACTAGAATATTTTTCGTGGATTTCACAGCCGATTCCCAAAGGCCGCCAAAATGAGGGGATCGAGGAGGAATGAAGATGAATTTGAAACCTGTTACTTCGCTGTAGTGCATTAACGAGTTCACATTTTCGCTGTTGAAGAACTGTTGTTTAAAGTCTTGAAGTTTGGCGCTGGCGCCAACGAAATTTGTAGCGTTATCACAATATAACCGCAAAGGTATTCCACGCCTACCTATAAAACGTTTCAAGCATAAAAGAAAGTTATTGGTAGACAAATCTGAGACTACTTCCATGTGAATAGCCTTCGAAGCGAAACAAACGAAAATTGCCACGTATGTTTTGTATGGTGGTTTCCCTTTAATTCGATATGAGATGTAGAATGGTCCACAAAAATCTACGCCACTTACGAGGAACGGCCGATGAACGATTAAACGATCAGCTGGTAAATCTCCCATGATTTGTTGCATGAGTCGGGGTTTGTATTTAAAACAGTGGACGCAGTTACGCACTACTTTCCTGACGACTTCCCTACCGTTGATTACCCAGATTTTTTGACGAAGAATTCCAAGCAGTACTTTTGGACCTGCATGCAAATGTTTAAGATGAAGGTATTTGACGTATATTATTGTAAAACGATGATCCTTTGGGAGGAGTGCAGGAAACTTTGTGTTGAATGGAAACGATGAATTTCCTAACCTGCCACCAACCCTGAGAATAGGCAAAGTTGTTTTGTAACTTTGAACGTCATGAATAAAGGGTGATAGCTTTTGGAAACTCGGCTTGAGATTTTGTCCTTTACGAAGAAGATTGATTTCATTATTAAACGTAACCGATTGAACGTCGTGTACGACTTTCCAGAATGCTAGTTGCAGTTCTTCCGATGATATGAATTTATCTCGTTTCGATTTATGAAAAAGACGGTGAATGTAGATAATAATATGCAAAATACGAAGATACGACGATTGACTGTTGATGATTTTCGAAATTATAGATTCGACAATAATCGTTGTTTTGAACGAAGATTTTCTCATTTCTTCTGCTGGAAGAATAATATCCAAATTAGTGTCTTGAGGCCAGTATTCATCATTTTGTTTTAAAAATTCTGGTCCAGTAAACCACATTGTATGCATTATATCATTGGCAAGACAACCACGTGAAACAATATCAGCTGGATTTTGTTTTGATGGAACATATCTCCAAGGTATGTTATGAGACGAATTTTGAATTTCAGATACTCTATTAGCTACGAAAATTACGAGAGACGACGAGTGATGAGTGAGCCAGTTCAAAACAATTTTTGAATCAGACCAAAAGAATATACGATAACTATAGGATTTGAATTTATGTTTAATTTTATTCCACGTTCGGCATAATAGAAGAGCAGCGCATAGCTCCAATCTAGGTAGCGACTGTTGTAACACAGGAGCGACTCTAGATTTCGCAATTAAAAGGTGTGAATGAGAAAAGTCTGTATCAACTGTTCTAATATATATGCAGCATCCGTATGCTAATAAGGAAGCATCCGCGAAACCATGTATATCGAATGTTATATTAGGATTAATTTGTACAAATCTAGGCAATTCAATTTCATTTATATAAGGCAAGCTTTTTTCGATTTGAATCCAACGGATTTTTAGACGTTCGTTTAAAGGTGTATCCCAACCTATTTGTTGTTTCCACAATTCCTGAATTAAGATTTTGCATAAAATCACAATTGGACTTAACAATCCTAGAATATCAAATATTCTGGCTACAATTGACAATACAGATCTTTTAGTAGGAACTTCAATAGTCGGCAAATTGAACCTAAAGCAAAATAAATCTTCGTTAACCTTCCAAAACATACCAAGAGCCTTAGTTATGTGTTCCTTGTTTGTTTTTATATCCCTATTGTCTGTATTCTGAGTTAATTGTGGATAATTAGAACTCCATTTCGATAATTGAAGTCCAGCTTTTTCAAGGATTTGAATAATTTCAGACTTTTTTACTGAAATATCGAAAATATTATCTGCTCCCGTAAGCAAATCATCCACATATAAATCATTCTTTAGAACTTGGGAACCAATATAAAATTCGTGCTTATAAGCATCAGCGATAAAAAACAAACTTCTAATTGCAAGAAAAGGTGCAGACGAAGTTCCATAAGTTACTGTATTAAGTTGGTAAATGTTTATTGGATCATTAATATTATTTCTCCACAAGATTAATTGAAAATTACGGTCTCTTTCATCTATAAGGAACTGCCGATACATTTTGCAAACATCTGCGGATAATGCTAGTTTATTGAGTCGAAAAGCGAGAAGAGTCAATATAAGGTCCTCTTGAATAGTTGGGCCAACCATTAAAATGTCATTCAAGGAGACACCAGTTGAAGTTGGGGATGATGCATCAAATACAACTCGTAATTTTGTTGAGGAGCTTTGTGGCCGGAAAACTTTGACATATGCCCGAGATTTATGTATTCATTCATGAAGTCTATGTACATCCCTTGCAATACTTCATCCTTCAAAAATCGTTTTTCTAGGTATAGGAAGCGACGACGGGCTACTTCAAATGAACTTCCAAGTTTATTCGGGGATGACTTGAATGGTAAACGTACCTTTACCCTTCCACTTTCATCAAAAGCCGTATTTTCGACATAATGCCTTTCGCACTGACGTTCTTCTTCAGTCAAAACTGTATTCTGTTGTGAAAATTCTTCGATTTCCCAAAAGCGTTTCAGCATTGAATCTAATTCTTCACACTTTGTAACAACGTTACACGACAAGACTCGATTGGGTTGTTGCGAATTTACTTTTCCGCCCACTATCCAGCCCAATTCTGTTTTCAATAAATATGGGAAACCGTTACCAAGTGAAATCTTACCGTCTTGCAAAAGGTCGAAGAATATCTCTGCACTGAGTAACAAGTCAATATGATTAGGTCGATAAAACTGTGGATCTGCGAGATTTAATCCATTAGGTATATTCCAGTTAGTACTATCAAAACGTTCGGAGGGCTGCAATGATGAAATGGATTTGGTTACACAAAAGATGGACGTAAATTCAAAGTTTGACAATCGAGATCTGATAGTAGCTGTTACTTTATATTTCAGTTGAGAGCGTATTTCAGAGACTCCTGAGATATTTTGATTGGATCTAACTTGTTGTAATCGAAGACGATTAGTGGCCTCTTGAGTTATTAAATTTACCTCAGAGCAAGAGTCTAAAAGCGCTCGGACAGGCTGCAGGGTGCCAAAACTGTCTTTGATGTAAACTATGGCTGTTGGAAGTAAGATTCGACTGCAATTCTCTGTGAAAAACGAAGATTTTGTTGTCATGTACAAAGCAGCTGAATTGTTTGTTGAGTTGAGCGATGGTTGATTGCTGTGTTGAGAACCTGAAGATTGAGAGTGTCGCAATGACAGTAAATTTTCATTGGATTTGGGTTGATGCAATGTCGAAGATTTTTGATTCCGGTTAGTTAGATGTAAGGACGAAGACGAAGAAGGTTGAAACGATGAGGAGTTTGGTGACAAATGATGTTGATGAATAGAATGCGACGAGTGTTGAGGTTCAATAGATGACTGGGTGCTTGAATTATGCAATGATGTATGGTGAGAAACACGACAAGTTCGACAGCGTGATTTGGATTGACATTTTTCCACGATATGTCCTTTTCGAAGACAATTGATGCATAAATTGGTGGATTTTACGAAGTCAAATCGACGCGAAACAGGTAGCGATAAATACGAAGGGCAATTGCTGATGAAATGCTCCTTATTTTGACAATATTCGCATAAGATGCTTGAGGTAACAAATGTAGTGCCAGGTCGCTTAGATCTAGAGGTAGATTGTTGGCTGTACCTCTGAACTGATTCGCTTTCAGTTGAACGACTCTCGAGAAATTGACATCTGCGGCTCATAATTAAATAAAATTCGTCCCACGACGGCAATTTTGTTAAGTCTTGTTTTTCATCATATACTGACCTTGATGCTGAATCCACCTTTGACAAAACAATATGTATAAGCATGGCATTCATAACATCCAAATGTGAACCCAGGGACAGCAAAGAACTTCGAAGGGCCGACACATTGTCTATAATTGAGCGTAAATTTGTAGCATTTGGTTTACTAATTGATGAAATCGAAAATAACGAATTGATGTTGTCGAGAAATATTAACGTTTTGTTATCGTATCGTTCCTTTAATCTATCCAAAGCTTTTTGATAGTTTTTCTCTGTTATTTGAAAAGCTTCTACAACGTTAAGAGCTGGTCCACTTAAACAATTTAAAAGGTAGTTGAATTTGTCGATGGTTGGAATGCACGGTTCCTCATGTACTAGGGTATTGAAGGTGCTTATGAAACGAGGATAATCCGAGTATTTCCCATTGAAATTCGGTAACTTCAACTGAGGCAACCGATTTTGATGTGAAAAAGATGCATTTGTTGTGTTTAAAAGACTTAGATCTGTATCACTACAGCGGCGTTTTTTAGATAACAAATCGATCATCAATGCTTTCGCTTGTACAAAAATTTCTTCCAACTCAGAACGCGATTCATCCGCTGCATCGAGTCGTTCAATCTGAGTTTGGATATGGCTCAATTGGGTGAAGTAGGATTCGAGTATTTGGAGTCGACATTTGATTATGGTGTAATCGCATGATGTCCCTTCTTTTTCGACTTTGGATTTTAGTTTTGTAATGGTACGCTTCATGGTACTTCTTTGTACCTTTAGGGATGATAAATCCATAGTCGATTGTTTTGTTACAGCGCCTTGTGCTTCTTCTTCCATTAATTACACCAATAATGCTCAAACGTACTTATTTCACCCAATTTTTCCCAAGCCTGTTTTGCCCAACACTGGCAAATAACTCTACACAGAAATGTATGTGTATGTGAGAGTGTACTGTCTTGCTAATGGTTAGAAAAAACTCAAACAGAAACGATGAGTGAAGAGAATAAACAAATATTTCTCTTACTTACTTGAGATGCTGAGAGCGTTTATAAACGACAACAAAAACAACAGTATGAAGATCCGATGATGAGTGATTGGTTTTGCTATTCAGTAATGACGTAGTTACGATGACGATGAGTGTATTAGGTGCGATGACAATAACGAGATTTCTACTAGCGATGACGATGATTATGTTCTTGATTACGATGACAATATTCTGGATAATGATGTTTTTGATGACGATGATGAAGTTTATGTGAAGACTGATGTGTGGTATGGCAGCGAAAACGATGGATTTAGAAATGTTAGGGTAACGATGAAAAAAATGAAAACGATGGCGATGACGATGATCTGGTCAACAGTAAAGAATGAGAGGGTTGATTTGCAAGAAAATCTAGCCAGACGAAGACGATGATAAATTTTATTTATTTTATAATTTTATAAAACTATTTTAAAGTTTTTTATAATTTGCAAATTGGACTTTTCTGTCCTGTCACGGTCGCCAGAATTTGTGATGAGTTAAAATCAAATGTGTAGTTCAAATTAAAAAAACACACAAATAGTTTTATGTACTTTGCACGCGCACAATTTAAATGATCCTTTTTATTCAACGAGTTAGCAAGAAGTGATTTGTGCTTTCGCACAGAACAATAATGTAACGAAAAGAATGTGTGGAATTTAATCCCGTTACAAAATTGTGTATACTATAATATATATGTACATATGTTTGTTATAAAAGTCTCCAAAAAACATCGAAAGCGACAAATACATTTGAAGGAATGAATTCATTAATAAAATATAGTTTAAATATAATATATATGTAAATATAGTAGTTCTGACCGAACAAAGTCGAAGTCATGAACATTCGCCTTCAAGAACATCCATCAGACCTTTTACTTTGTCATATAAAAGGAAAGGCAAAGCAGGCCACTAATTAGTGAAAGTCAGTTTGTCTTGTGAGAAGACGCAGTGTGTCTGTCGAACAATTGACTAGTAATTGTTATTGTTTATGCAAAAGAGTGCAATTGCTGTTGTGTACATAAAGTTGTGAACAGTGGTATACAGAATTGTGAGAATAATAAAGAATTATTATTTTGTCTTTTTTCTTTTTTTGGTAAATGCAACAACAACTAAGACTGTAAATGTTGATGAATAATTCAAGTCACTCGAACCATTTATGAGTATATTATATAAATATTTTTCTAAAGTTATGAATCTAAATGAGTAGGCTTATGAATCAAACATATCTTAAATGGTATGAGTTTAATGTCAATGTTGTACGCATACTAATTGCAACCTGCATTTATAAATCAACGTTGTAGTGAGTACAAAAGAATCAGAGTAGTTAAATTTCAATATTTTTGACTCACTTATGAGTATATTCAAAATTTCATGAGAGCTTATGAGTAGCGAAAAAACGATTCATTGCTGATCTCTGGTTCTACCTTAAAAAAGGCAAATTTTACATCAGGGCGAAGTTTTAAACGGTACCATTTCGTGTTTACCCTTTTCATATAGAAAATGTACAATGAAATGAGTGAAGGCTTACATTTGTTTGCCAGTATTTTCAATTTTTTCCAGCTGTTGTGTTTGTGCACAAAACTGAACTTATTTTCCTAAAGGCATTAGATGCCTGTTTGCTAATACCGTCGTAGTGAGAAAGACTCATTTCAAAAGAAATAAAAGAAAAGGATGTTGAATTGTCCGTATTTCTCTTATTATTATCATTATTATTGCCTTTGTTACATTATTCCCATATATTTCGTCTTCATTTTCAAAGGTAATGTTATTAAAAATTAAAATCCATTTTTGCTCCACCTCCTTCAGTACAGTTTCGTTTTTAACTTTCTTTGTGTCAATGATTTATTTTTCCATTTTTTTTTTCAATTTTACAACGAACATTGAACTTTTTATCTTGGGTTCGCTTTCTTTGTTGCTTTTTCTTCGCCTGTAACAAAAGGGCTCATTACAAAAACACAGAAGATTGGAAATACAAATAGAATTTAAAATGCAGTGCCTTTTTTGTTAAGATTTTAAAAAGAAAATTGAATAATTGAAGGCTTGTTTCATACTTAACTAAGTATTTAAAAGTCATAAAGAAATGCAAATCAATAACAATCAAAAGGAATATTAAATTTCAATAAAAGAAAATGATTTTCAAATCAAAATGTACAACGTGGTATCAACGACAAAAAAATGTACACTCTGTGGAAAGAATTGTCAATTTTATAAAGAAATTTGAGAAGACTGGATGGTCATTCTTGTGTATCATTCCAACATATGCACTGCCGGACATATTGATTATGTTAGAGTAAGTGTGACAAAAATCCGAGCTGTGAGCTGTGTACCCAGCAGCGATACTATTTTTCGTTTTATTATGACATATTTTCCAACTCTTGTTACAATTAAAACCGTCTGAATATTCACAACGCTTCACATATATGTACATGCGGTTTGAATACCAGAGCAATAATCTTTCAGTGCTGATTTATCGTATAGAACTTTATTTTGCGGAGTTTTCATATCTAAATCGAGTGTTACATCAACAAGCAAAATTTTAGCATATGGGCCTGCGAGACCGCAAAAGTGATTATGGAAAAAACATTTCATTCTAAACAAAACGGTTTGATGGTTTTGTATGCATTGGTCTGTATTTTCCCGAAAATAACCCGTTATCATCAATTCAGAACGCTATACGTCTACAATTGGAGATAATGAGCTACAATTGATGAGCTGGCTTTATTCCGGGGGATAAACAAGTAAACAAAAATTGCAACAACAAACAATGTAAAGAAAATGCATAAACAACAATAAACAACGACGTATATATAGGTGTGCGTGTTTGCTTTATTGATGTCGTTCTTATTTGTGTTCATGTTTCATTGTATTTTGTAATATTTTTTATTTATCCGTTTACTTAAGGTACCCTCGTTACAATGTACTTATACACACATATGTATGTCTCACACACATATGTATGTCTCATGTTTAACATATTTGTGCCAATATTGTTACATTTTATTTTTGTTGTTTGTAGTCCTTACCGCTATACCTTTATGCTTTTAAGAGAGCAAAAAACGAGTTTCAAATTCCTTCTCCAATGTGTTGACAATAAAAGGATTTTTCCTTGTCATACCAATAAAATATATGGCCTTGATACATTCTCTTCCTTTGCATTCCTTTCCTTTTTGGGCTTGTAATCAAATGCCTTAGTTTGGTAAGCTATTTAATAAATTAAGGGTTATGGTATGAAATGTTAAGTGATTGTAAAAAACACAATAACAATTTGTTAACTCAATTAAGAATAAAAAAAAGAATCGATAAACCTTTTTATGTTGCCAGTAATTTGTCAGAATATTTTTCTTTGGTGTTATCTTAATTGCTTTGAAGTAGCCATCATTCAAGTTTAGGATTTTTTAGTATACAAGGTTGAAAAGTTGAAGTATTTTATTGGAATGAAAAATCGCACAAGCCTTTCATCGATAATTCACATGCATTTTTTTGGGAGTTTTTTATAATATCGTAGTCCTTGACAGCCAGGTATGGAAAGGGAAGATATAGAGTGGCAAAGACTGTTCTCAAACCATGTAGTTTTGAAGCAAACAAAACTTTTGCTGGGATAACCAGTGATAACCTGGATAGTAAACGGTCTTTTGTCAGGGCCCATGTAAATTCAAAGTGCATTTTGCAGAACATCTAAATTGGAATGAGCTAGGTGGCATGCAGCGCCTTCCTGTTGAAAACAGATATTTATTACATCCAGCTTGCCGTCGACCTGGTCAATGTCGATCACAAAGGAATATGCTCTCCAAATAATATTTTTTTCTAAATGAATTGGATGCTTTTGCATCATGTGTATTGTGGTCGTCACAAATTCGACAAATTTGTTTGTTCATTTACTCTTTCATCCAGAAATCGGCTTAATCGGTGAATCAATTTTTTCAATAAAAACGCTGTTCAAATAAGTTATTATTTGCACGTGGTTTTTAATGCAAAATTCATCTGGGTTGATTTGGCAAAACAGATTGAATAAATGGCAACATTTTAAAGTCGGCGTACTCTAGTAGATAGTATGCTTTATTATGAGTAATCCTGGCTAGAGGATTAAGCATACAGTCGACTCTCCTATAATGCGGTGAGTGAATACTGCGTTGTATATAAACCGCGCTATAAGAAACTCAGATTTAACCGTACGTAATTTGTAGCGCGTTCAATGGAAACCGTCTAGCGTGTTGTATGGAAACTGCGCAAAAATATAAAAGACAACATAAATTATAAATTATTTTTATTGAATTAGAGAGTTTTTAAAAGGATTGATAAAAAATTAAACAAAAACCATATTAAAAGACTGTTTTCGAGCAAAAATAAGAAAGACTTTTGTAATATTATGTAATTTTTCAACATTCATTCTTATTGTCAGATATGAGTCGCCTAACTCGCCTTCTTGTAATGAGCAAACTGTCTTCCTTACTTGATTCATCTTCACACTGGTTTTCGATTGAAATTTTTTTTCACAAGCTAAGAGCTAAACAGTTTCTTAACTCTCTTTGAGATTTTGCTCTGCGCACAGTTTAACGATCAGTTTGAATGCAATGAAGTTCTAATTCTTGAGCCGAATTTGGCCCTTTCTTATATCTTCTAAATCTAGATTTTTTTAACCAAAACCGCGCTGTAAGAGTACCATGTCGCAATTTCAGCTCCGCGTTATATGGAAACCGAGTTCTGAGAGTATCGCGTTATAGGAGGGTTGACTATAATGGCCAACTAAGTAAGAAGAAAATAATAATTTTTCAATTTGCAGACTATTGTTCATGGTGGTTTCTCTTTAAAATTTTTAAAAATTGTTGACAATTTCTTTAAATACAAACCTGCATTTAAATCTAGGTTTGAACACTATGAAAACAAATTTATTTTTCATTATTTATTATTTTTATACATTTGGGTTTCTATAATAGTTTTTGGATTTTATTTTTTATTTATTATTATTTACTTTTATTGTTATTTATTTCATAAAATTTATATCATTCTTTTTAATTTTTATAAATAATTTTTTTTTAACGATATCACGTTTGTTTTGTACATAGAAATTCAAAAAAGATTTAAATTTAAATACCTTTAATCCAATGCATAGTTAATTGTTGTTTTTTTTTTGCTAAAAACCGAAATAAATGCCTTTACATTAAATTTGTTATTGTTGCTTAAACATACTTTTTTATAGTATAAAAGTAAATTAATTTTATTAAAAACGAAGGTCCTAAAAAATCTTGTGAAATTAATGCGATTTAAAGACTTAAGTTCTAAAGTATTTACAAAATCAGTTTGAATATTAAGTATTGTATTGTATAACATTGAATTAAAAATTAAATTGTTTTGTGCATAATTTTCTTGTTTAATAAATTTGCTTTAAGTCTTAAAGGCATTAGATGGAATTGAAGAAAAAATAGTTTCCTTTTAAATTTAAAAAATCTTTGCACATAACAAATATGGAATATAATTGCATTCGCGTACTGGAGCTTTATGAATGACGGAGCCAATGACCGGCTCTGAATATTGTTGAATTTAATTCATAAGTGAGCTCAAGGGAATATTGTGTTATTACAGTTGCAAGATCATCACACTTATTTAATTAACCAATACAATGCTTTAGTAAGGAAAGCTTAAGGCCTTTTTAATACAGATTACTTTACTCTGATTCAGATGTTCGAAGTCAGTTGAAAGTCAGTTGTAGGTCAGTTGTAAGACGAATCGCGATGATACTTCTTCTTACAGTTAGAAAAACGATTCCCCTCTAAAGTTTTTTGTTCTCATGAAGAATTTGCATGATCTCTGATGCAAAATCAGCGAAATGAGAAATTAGGGAGATGGCATCCGAGTAACATTGTTACTGTACGTAATGCTGCTTGAATTCCATAAAAAGAAGTAGTTTATACATCGCATAATTGCTGGGTATTAAAAATTTGTCCTCTGTGTTGATACGGTCAGATCACATGGCCATACGGTTGCAATTGTTACTTTTTCGGGGTATATTTGTATAAAGATGCCTGGAATATGCAATTCTCAGCTTATTTTGTACTTGTCATTAACCCGCAAAATGATGAAATCTAAAACAGACGATTGTAGTCTTCTAGACGTTGCGAAGTATCAACTGTTATATTCCCCGATATTAACGATGAGGTCAACCCTGTAATTTTTCTTGGATTTTAATGTCGATGTTGTGTATTGATTAGCGCTAACGCCCCCAACGCCACTAACTTCACCACTCATGTTACTACCATTACTGCTGTCCATCAAACCCAACAATGGTATAGTCCAGAAGGGGATGTACGTGATATGGGTGCCTCATAAGTTGGTATAAATATTTGGTGGTATTCTTGTAGACAGCAGTTGTGAGGCTCTGTAAACAGATCTATGCGTGGGATGTGCTCTTTACGGTGTATTGTATAGACACAAGGGAGGAATTGTTGTCAACGATAGTTTATCATACTGGAAAGAGAAAAACAAACAGAAAAACAAAGTTTTAAATAAAATTTACATTGAACGTAAATTGAAATAATAAATAGCAAAAAAATGTTCACATTCAAATACGTGATGTAATAAATTAGTTTTTAAGTTTACAGAAGGTAAGGTAAGTGATCAGGAAATAACTAATAGCTGTTCAGTATTCTATTCATTTATGTCGTATTGATCAGATCAAGAAGTAAATTTTAAATAAAATAGTTAAAAAGGGTGAAATAATGGCTCGTTCACATTGGCGGAGTATCACACCTGAATTACGACATAATTCACGTCAAAACATGTTTTTGATTGACTATACTATACTATACTATACTATACTATACTATACTATACTATACTATACTATACTATACTATACTATACTATACTATACTATACTATACTATACTATACTATACTATACTATACTATACTATACTATACTATACTATACTATACTATACTATACTATACTATACTATACTATACTATACTATACTATACTATACTATACTATACTATACTATACTATACTATACTATACTATACTATACTATACTATACTATACTATACTATACTATACTATACTATACTATACTATACTATACTATACTATACTATAAAAATTGGACATTTGGTTGTGCTTTGTCTAGCCAAATCATTACGATGCCATATTCTACAACAATTCTTTCAATCGAATAAAAAATTTCGTTTTTATCTCGTGCACCCTATGTTTTATTTAAATTTAAAAGTAGGAAGCCATCCGTGTAGCATCTGTGACAATGACCAGATTAACCAGGAATTAAAGTGAAGCAATTATTTGCAATTGGTATGTTAGATATCGTGTCATAGATTTCCGCTTTAAGCATGACTCTGCCTAGAGTCCTAATTTTACTTTGGTGATGTAATTTTGATCATATTCCTCTTAACCTGGAGATGATACGTTGTAAGCTTTACCTTTTATTGAACCCGTATTTCAATCGATTGAATAGTAAGAATATTGTAATATTTCCAATATCCTTGTAGCTGCTGCCTTCTCTTATTTGGCTAATTCCTCCTCTATAGTCTAACATATCTATCATTTGATAGCTATTAAAGTGGTTAGAGATCTATGTATTAGCTTTTTAATAAGTTACTTGTTATTTAAACACAACATTGTTATCAGCTGACCTTTGACCTCACAGATATTGATATTATTAAA
Organism: Sarcophaga rosellei; assembly: GCA_930367235.1. Classification (NCBI taxonomy): domain Eukaryota; kingdom Metazoa; phylum Arthropoda; class Insecta; order Diptera; family Sarcophagidae; genus Sarcophaga; species Sarcophaga rosellei. The sequence continues at coordinate 28,051,876 of OV884021.1, forward strand.
AGTGGAATTTCGGGTAACTTAGTAAATTTTTTTTTTACAAGTATGATTATACTTTTATTGTTATTTAAACAACAAATGCAGTAAATGGTAAAAGTTTACTTTCACTACCCCACATTTGGTTATTTCTATTAACTTTATAAAATGTATGTATACTTTTTTACACCACTATGGTTATTCATTGAACCAACTAACCATGCTTTTCAGTTTTATAAAATACAATATATTTTTATTCAGGCCACATATTTTTTTCTCCAAAACAATTAGCCACACACAATTTTTATGGTTCATACAGTTCATCTGTGGTAAAACAAATAAAAAGTTGTTTCTTTAATTTGATTGTAGACTGTCGTTTCGGTTTTTTTTGTTACTTCGTAGGGGTAAAATTCTGAATTTACGATTTGGCCGTTAGTAACTGGAGCAAGTATAAAAACAACAGCCATAACATCAACAAAATAAATATTTTATTATAACAAGAACAACAACAATTTCAATAGCAATTTCTCATAATATATTTTTAAATTTTTTTTCTTCAATTTCGATTAAAAAATGAAAGTAATTCATACCACAAAAGGACATACAAATTTTTGCAACGATGCCTCACGTATCGACAACATTCACCTGCCAATTTATTGTAAAAGGTGGAAAGTGAACTAGAAAACTAACAACACAATATATAGACAAAAATAAATAGAACCCCGATATGAATGCACACAAAACAATCGATTTTTTTTTTACAGAAATGAAATATCAAAAGGACGCGTACCAATAAGCCAAATTGAAATTGTAGGTATGTTACGGGGGAAATTGAACTAAAAGTGGATCTATTTAAATTAACTGTTCTTCTTTCTCCCAATTTTGCCGTCATTAAATTTTAAATAAAATTCAAATTTATGAGAGTTCAGTGGCTTAAAAGTATGAAATCGTTACACGTTTAACTACTTTGATTAAACAGGAAGAGTCTCTCGCTATCGATTCACCTCAGTCATCTTCCTCCTTTGACTTTTAAGGCTATCAATTCTAGTCTGCATTAGTTTTAGCACGAGCTTAACTCGATAATTCAAAATACCTGCTCGCCATCTCTCATAATTAATTTCAAAGTATTAGACTGATCTACAAGACGAATGTACTAGAATAAAAATAACGTCAACCATCATTTAAGATGTAATACTCAGACTAGGCTTACCTAACAGGTTTAATGCATTCATTGTTGTACGTTAAAAAGAAGTTACCAAAGATAACAATAATAGGGAATTTATTTTCGATTGCACTTACGTTTACATGTAACCCGAATTATTCTCCATATACATGCCTGTATACATATTTGGTCACTACAACCCCTTAGTCAGGATTACGACTTAGTTTCTCACACCAATTATGTTGTGTGTGTTAATTTTATCATGAGTGGCGGGACCTACAGCTTAAAGTCGACTACGAACGACAGGGTTTTGTTGAGAGAGTTTTCATGACAATTTTATTTATTTTCAGAGTTTTTGCCAGAATTCTGTTGAGACGAATTAGCCGAAGAAGTAATTTTCCATATTTTATTATATTCAAAATGTCTGGTCTGGGCCTTGAACCGTGGCCTCACCTCTAATGCCGCATATAAGGGGTCCAAAAAATAGCCAAAGAAAGTTATTTGCTAAATGGAGAAAATCATTTTTTTATGTATATAGATCTGCTGATCACGGCTAGGGCTAGGGACAGTTCGTAGCACTAGTAGTAGTTCGTGTGACTGAGTAATAGATTCGTTTGAGGGCCTCTCGAAATGGAAAAATTTAATAAAATATGCCCTGAACAGACGTCGCGGGTTTTCATTGTGCCCAAATTATGTTGAAGATTTTGTAGAAAATAGTACAACCCATTTTCTTTGTCTTCCCAAGATTTCCTGCAGAGAGGACAAATTTAATCCTTCATCCCCCAGTGAAACATATGGTTTTCATAAAACCAACACTGGTCTTAGTTAACACTTTTAGTTCACGAGCTTCGTTTTTTTAGGTAATATCTCCGTAAGAAAGATCTTTCCTTTTAACTTAGAGGTAGATAGTAACATAATAGCTGTAGTAGCTCTTATATAGCGGTTATATAGATAAGGTGCTTCCATTCCATTTTAGGAATCACACAGCAATTATAAAGGAAAACTGACAGATTGACATACATGCCCATAGGCTAAAAAGAACACTTAACAAGTTCGACGGAAGCAAAAATGTCGGCAAATAAGACAAGGTTAGGATATATTTTTCTGTAATTATCAGGTAATTCAAAGTTTACGTAGTGTGGTAACCTAACCTTTACTCAACTCAGATCAATTACAATGAGACTTTTGCTATTAGAATCGCAAAATAATTTACAATTCTTTTAAACGTCTGCATTTTGGCACAGGTGCAGAAAATCTTTGCAAAAAAAAAAAATATTTTCCAGCAAGCCAGGGCGTAGTAGGAGATGTATAGAGTATGATAAATATTTTATGCCTATTTTAAACCTTGTGTTTGTTTTTATTTGTGGAATATTCATTTCTAACTTTTTGTTTGCTCGGTAAATAATATCAAAAACAAACAAAATATTATGGCGTAAAAGATTGAATGAGTGTTAGCGGTAGTTGGTAGCGTTTTAACGCGGTCTATTTCAAGTCACGTTTTATATTAGACATGTAACCTAATACCTGTGAACATAGCAGTAAAAAACCAATTGTTTGCAGCGAAAGTGATAACAATTTAGTTTTATAGAGACAAACGTTTGGCTTAAAAAATTGGCATCATTTTACCAAAAAAAAAATATTTACTTTTACGGAAAGAGCTAAAACTGTGAACATAAATTAAAATAAGCATTTCATTAATGCCCTGAAAGTGCCCTAAAATATGCAAAAAAAAAATTTATTTTTAATACCAGTTATATGTATGCCTTGATTTTTTAAATCATTTACTGGAGCTCTCAGGAAATCTTTAAGCACACAAAATTTAATAGAATTTCGTTTTGAAAATTTATTGAGCAATAAGAAAAGGTATTTATCAACAAATGTTGCCGTGGTCTAGTAGGTAGTGTGTCGGCTTATTAGACGAAAGGCCCGGGTTCGAATCAGATGTCAGACATCAAAATGAAATATGAAAAAATATTTCTTCGGCGACTTCCTCTCAGCAGATTTCTGGCAAAAACTCTGAGAGTAAAAATTGCCATGAAAAAGCTTCTCAAAAAATTTGTCGTTCGGAGCCGACTTTAAACTGTAGGTCTCGCCACTCATGTATAAAATTAACGCACACAACATGAGTGGTGTTGAGAAGCTATGTAGGCCGTAATCCTGACTGAAGGGTTGTAATGGCCAATTATGTATGTTTGTATGTTTGATTTCTTAAATCATTTACTGGAGCTGTCAGGAAACCTTTAAGCACACACAATTTAATGGAATTTCGTTTTGAAAATTTACTGCGCCATAAGAAAAGGTATTTATCAACAAAAATCATAATCATATAGGAATATATAGAACAGGTAGGCGAAATGAGAGGAACACGAATTTATATATAAACAACCCTGGAAACAAATCAACTGTATTCTATGGAGCGATCATGATAACCAAATGCTCTCAGAAGGAAAGATTTACTTTCCATAACTACCTGCCAATAAACGCCACATAAGTACAGATCAGAGATCAGCAATGAGTATCCAAAAAGATGAGTAGAATCGAATCATACTCATATACTTATACGCTTTCATACTTATTTTAATATCATACTCATACTAATCATATTCAGATTTTGAAGTACTCATACTTAATAATGCACATGATGTTGTTGATTTCGACTGTCCATAACTCAACATATACAATAAACACAAAAAAAGTATGGTTCTCGTACAAACACTAAAATACTCACCAGACGGTTATTGCTGCTTGCTGCTCTGTATTTTTTCTTTTTTGTAAATGCAAAGACTGTAAATTTTAATGAATGATTCGAGTGACTCGGAGTATAATAAGTATTTTTCTAAAGTTATGATTCTAAATGAGTAGGCTTATGAATCAAACATATTTCGAATGGTATGAGTTTGATGTCAACGTTGTACGCATACTCATTGCAATCTGTACTTATAAATCAATGTTGTAGTGAGTACGAATGAATCAGAATAGTTAAATTTCAATATTGTTGACACACTTATATTCAAACTTTCATGAGTGCTTATGAGTAGCGGAGAAAACTATTCATTGCTGAAGTCTGGTACAGACGTATTGTGGTTATTCTCATGCCAACACCTTGAGTAAAGTTGACCTCATAATACCTAATGACTACATTGACTTTTGATCCTGGTATTGCTGTGAAAATAGTTAATAGATTGTATTAAGTTCGCAGAAAACGTCAACCAAGTATTTACATGCGAATCCAGATAAACTACTAAGTCGGTGGCGGTATTTTTTGGAAATAACTGAATCTCAGATTGCTGGGTGAATCTAGCATCAGAGTGTATCAAATACAGATATTCACATATTTCAAGCGAATATCCCTAGAGAGTGTATGTTACACCATATCTAAAATTGAGCAAGAATTTTGGTTGCTTCTTGTATGGGGACATTAAAAATATCAACAAATTTGAAATGAAATAAATTTGTAAATGTGGATATTGGAATACAAGTCTAATACAAGATTCATCATATGACTTCGTGACTTAATAAATCGAGTAGCTTCCTTTTTAACTAGACCCCTTACGGAACCAGTAAATGTATACGCTACACAACGAGATAGAAAAAGAAGTGAAAGCAATATCATAGATCTCTTAAAAAAGAAGGACCATTCTGTTGAATTGGAGTGAGTCATGGACAGAAACAGTTGTTTTTGGTATAGTCTTAAAAGCCCATTGAAAAAAAAAACGCGCTTATCTTCAAGAGGTGATGAACGCATAGTTCATTACCAAATTCTAATGTTCGTGTCTTCGCCTTCTCAAAATTTCTATCGTTGTTTCATTGTTGTCTGTGTATTTTGTATCATTGTTTGTTGTTGCCTTCTTTTTTTACTTGTCTATCCCCTTTTCTTTCATACTGAACATGTTCATTGTTTCTGTTTTTTGTAGCTTTTGTTTATCTTTTTCATGTTAAACAATGTTACACCATTTCCATTTTCGTAACAATATTTTATTTTGATCGGAATGCCTGCCATGGGGTTTGAACCATGCGACAACACTACCTAATAGATTACTGTGACTTTAAGTATGGCATTTAAAGCAGAAATTAATGATGAATAATAAGATGTCTCAAAACCAATGTCTGTTGCAATTTGTTAAATTCTAGGCATTAACTGTCAACGCATAGAATGGACGTTAACTTTAAAAACAAGCGAAAAATAAACCAGAGAACAGAAAGAAAAAAAACAAAAGAAGACAAATAATGAAAGAAAACCAACCATTATTGTTGGAAAAAACTTGAATATACAACATCCCTTATAGTTAATAGTAACTATTACTGTTATTTACACTTATAACACTGACAACATACTTAGAAAGTGTATACAAACTGATGAACAAAAGAGTAAAGTGCCTCGGCCACGTTCAAATTCTGGTGTTCAAATTTTGCATATGTGTTGGTAATATTTGTTTGACTCAGCACAGCAACACATCAAATTTCAGCCTTCAAATTTCATTTTAAAAATGTTGTGGAGAAGACAACATCACATGGTTTTCATCGGAAAAAATTCTTTTATGGCTTTCTTTTTCTTTTTTTTCGAAAATATTTTGTTTTTAGGTTTTCTGAAAGAACATATGCTTTTGGTTGGGAGAATACTTTGTTTTCTGTGTCCGAGTTTTTTCTTTTAATATAATATTATTTTATTGAAACTTATGTAAAAATAAACAAGATTTTAAAATAAAATAATAATAATAATTAAATATATAATAAAAGCAATTAAAACAAATTATTAATGGACTTAATTTTTTCGGCTTATAATTCACATAATTTTTATTAAACAAAACAAAGTTCATAAAAATAAAGGAACAATATCATAAAATTCATAAATAAATACAGAACTACATAAAAAATTACAGAACATCTACTTTTTTATTTTTATTATCATCTTTTTTCTGCACACATTCGTAACACCCGCGAAACAAAGAGTGATGTTACTCCTACGAAATCTGCAGAAAAATGAAATTTGAAGAAATTGCCCGCACACACATCAAATTTGCTTCCAATTTCTGCGGAGCAGGTAGCGAAAATCAAAAGTATTTTGATATTCTTCAATCTGTTCTCAGCCTGTACGTGTGAGGGCAGTTTTCTGTACGTGTGAGTACAGTTTTACCAATACAATCACAAAAATGGCAGATTGATCAATCTAGTTTGATCGTGGCTGTGCTGCTTAACGATGGAATAGAGCAACGAATTTTTTCCGATGAAAACCATGTGATGTTGTCTTCTCCACGCGGCACTTTAAAGTGCCTCGGCCACGTTCAAATTCTGGTGTTCAAATTTTGCATATGTGTTGGTAATATTTGTTTGACTCAGCACAGCAACACATCAAATTTCAGCCTTCAAATTTCATTTTAAAAATGTCGTGGAGAAGACAACATCACATGGTTTTCATCGGAAAAAATTCTTTTATGGTTTTCTTTTTTTTTTTGCAAACATTTTTTTTAGGTTTTCTGAAAGAACATATGGGCTTTTGGTTGGGAGATTGTTTTGTTTTTGTTTGTTTTTTAGGTTTTTCTTTTAATATGACAAATGATTGTTTCATAGTCATTGCCCTGGCGCAGGCAATTAAAAAAAACAAAAAAGGAAACTGCGAAGTGTCTTTGGATGAAAGAGTGGTTGAAGAAAAGGGATGCATTTACGCACCAAAATGTTCTCAATGAACTCAAATTGAGTCCTCCAAATGATTTTCAAAACTTTTTACGGATGGATGAAGGCACATATGAGGAACTTCCAAATTTGGTTGGCCCGAAAATTCAAAAACAAGATACTCAAATGTGTGACGCCATCTCTCCGAATCAACGTCTATCTATAACATTGCGTTTTCTTGCTACAGGCAATTTCTTTTCTGATTTAAAATTTGTCAGCGCTATTTCGGAACGAGCAATTGGTCACATTGTTATAGAGACTTATGGAAAAATAAACAAGATTTTAAAATATAATATAAAAGCAATTAAAACAAATTATTAATGGACTTAATTTTATAAATAAAATAATTTTTATTATTTTTTTACAAAACAAAGTTAGTACAAATAAAGGAACTATCATAACGAATCATAAATAAATACAAAAATACATATACAAAAACAAAACATCCACTTCTTATTATTTTTATTATCATTTTCTGCTACACATTTTCAAAACATCCGCGAACCAGATGGTGATGATTCTCCTACGAAATCTGCAGAAAAATGAAATTTGAAGTAATTGCCCGCACACACATCAAATTTGCTTCCAATTTCTGCGAAGCAGGTAGCGAAAATCAAAAGTATTTTGATATTCTTCAATCTCTTCTCAGCCTGTACGTGTGAGGGCAGTTTTCTGTACGTGTGAGTACAGTTTTACCAATACAATCGCAAAAACGGCAGATTGATCAATCTAGTTTGATCGTGGCTGTGCTGCTTTATAAATAATTCTGTCAATTATGCATAAAGTTCTCTTAAGTGCCTCGGCCACGTTCAAATTCTGGTGTTCAAATTTTGCATATGTGTTGGTAATATTTGTTTGACTTAGCACAGCAACACATCAAATTTCAGCCTTCAAATTTCATTTTAAAAATGTTGTGGAGAAGACAACATCACATGGTTTTCATCGGAAAAAATTCTTTTATGGTTTTCTTTTTTTTTTTTGCAAACATTTTTTTTAGGTTTTCTGAAAGAACATATGGGCTTTTGGTTGGGAAATTGTTTTGTTTTTGTTTGTTTTATAGTTTTTTCTTTTAATATGACAAATGATTGTTTCATAGTCATTGCCCTGGCGCAGGCAATTAAAAAAACAAAAAAAGGAAACTGTGAAGGGTCTTTGGATGAAAGAGTGGTTGAAGAAAAGGGATGCATTTACGCACCAAAATGTTCTCAATGAACTCAAATTGAGTCCTCCAAATGATTTTCAAAACTATTTACGGATGGATGAAGGCACATATGAGGAACTTCCAAATTTGGTTGGCCCGAAAATTCAAAAACAAGATACTCAAATGTGTGACGCCATCTCTCCGAATCAACGTCTATCTATAACATTGCGTTTTCTTGCTACAGATAATTTCTTTTCTGATTTAAAATTTGTCAGCGCTATTTCGGAACGAGCAATTGGTCGCATTGTTATAGAGACTTATGGAAAAATAAACAAGATTTTAAAATATAATATAAAAGCAATTAAAACAAATTATTAATGGACTTAATTTTATAAATAAAATAATTTTTATTATTTTTTTACAAAACAAAGTTAGTAAAAATAAAGGAACGATCATAACAAATCATAAATAAATACAAAAATACATATACAAAAACAAAACATCCACTTCTTATTATTTTTATTATCATTTTCTGCTACACATTTTCAAAACATCCGCGAACCAGATGGTGATGTTTCTCCTACGAAATCTGCAGAAAAATGAAATTTGAAGTAATTGCCCGCACACACATCAAATTTGCTTCCAATTTCTGCGGAGCAGGTAGCGAAAATCAAAAGTATTTTGATATTCTTCAATCTCTTCTCAGCCTGTACGTGTGAGGACAGTTTTCTGTACGTGTGAGTACAGTTTTACCAATACAATCACAAAAATGGCAGATTGATCAATCTAGTTTGATCGTGGCTGTGCTGCTTAAGAAAAGAATTTTATTGTATTCTCATTCGCATTTTGGTATTCAAGCAAACAACTCATTTGAAATAAAGAAAAATTAAAACAGATTTTTTTTTGCATTTTTTTTTGAATTCTACTTGCCTACAAAAACTATTGTAGGCTTCAAACAGCAGGCTTGAAAAGAAATTTAAAAGCAAGAAACAGCAGAAAAATGAAATGAGTAGCAATCAGACAAGCCAAGTAAATCGTTAACTCATGCATACATTCAAACAAATGACATAAACTTATACGAAGAGTAGTGAGAGCGAGAGAGGGAGAGAAAGGCTCTAATCAAACTAATGCCATAAGCTTATACGAAAGGAAGAGAAGAGAGAGAGAGGGAGAGAGAAAGACTTTAATCATAATTCTATTGTTGTGTTATCACTTTGGTAGCCTGTCAATAATTTGCAGCAATTTAATATTTTTCTTTATTTTCTTTCCCCCTGGTAGTTGATATGTCCATGATTGTCATGTTCATTACACGCACAACTACTATAATATGGTATCTGTGGTGAGGACGTCAGTGTTTTTATTGTAAATAAAAACAAACTAAAGAAGTTGTCCATCGACTAACTGACAGATTAAATGACAGAAAGCCGCAAACACACTTATATGACAGACTTCCCAGTCAGCTTAAGAAAAGAAAATAAAAATACATTTCAAGTAGGGAATAGCGCGTAAATGATAAAAATAAAAAAGAAGCAAAAAACACAATTTCTCTAAATATTATGACATACTTATAAGGTGATCATTTTTCTTTTGGTGATTTTATTTTAATAGCATACTTTAGGGGGCATTTTTATGAAATCGTTTTCTATATACTTTTATGCGCTTTAGAATTATTTTCTTATTATTTTTATGGTATTTTTTCTTTTAAATAATGTCTACTTTTTTGTTTTCAGCGTGGATATCATAATACAGAGAGTGTTTAAAGCAGTCTATGGAGTCTTAAAAGGGCACTTCAAGCAGGCATTTGTTTTAATGTAATGCTTAAAGAATTTATTTTAATTGCTTATTTATTATGTGTCAAAGCAATATTAAAGTTCTAGAATTTTTTTAAAGCTATAAAAGGAGAATATTTGGAAGCAAATGTGTGCTTTAAAAAAATTTAGAAAATTTAAGAAAAATAATATATTTTTCTTTAAAAAAAAGCAACTTCCTTTAGGTTTATGATTAGGGGAAAATGAAAAGTAGGTCCCTTTAGAAGTTCTACAGTAACCAAGAGAATCAGTTGCATAAGGTTCTACATTCGGAGTAATGTGAAATATAATCTGCTGCCAAATTTATTGACTACTAGAAATTCCAAAATACATGCAAAGAGGTCTCAGATGAAATGATCAGAAGGATGGAAATGATGGAACTCTAAATTAACATCTTTTGGTTGATACTAGTAATATCAGAGATTTTTTTCCAAATAGTATTTGAAAAATTTAGGTTTGTAAAGTTAGACGTGAAGTCGCAGCAGTCTAGAAAGCCCGTGGTTCAAACCCCCGGTTCGGACAAATCGAACAAAACGAAATATGCAAATTTTTCTTCGGCGACTTTCTTTCAACAGTCCTCTGGGAAATACTCTGAGAGTAAATAAAATTGCAATAGAAAGTTTCTCAAGAAAATCTGTCATTCGGAATCGACTTTAAACTGGAGTTTCCACCACTCTTATATAAAACATAAGTGGTGTAAGAAGGTAGATCGCAATTCAATTGAAGGGTTGTAATGACCAATTATGTACAGTAAGACCCCGCTTAACGCTGGGGATACGTTCCAATAAGTTCCAGCGCTAAACGAAAAGCGTTAATAGATAAACTGTGACGCAGGAAAGATGCGTTCGTACAGTGACTGCGACTTCGAAAAATACAGTTGGAATCTTTATTCTGGACAGACTAACAAAAGAGCGTTGAAATAGATACATAGTATACACCGTTTGTTATATAGTGCACTGCTTTTGCATTACCGCGTAATACTGAAACAGCGTTAAGCGGGGTCTTACTGTATGTATGTACAGCTGCGTGCAACTAATTAAGGACACGAAGCTTAAATGTGAGTTTGAAGCAAAAAAATACAAATGGCTGTATGATATTGTCAAAATTTGTCCAAGATTAGTTAATTAATCTCTTTGTCGTAGAAAATAACTACTTTTTGTGTCAAATAAATTATTATTTATAAACCTGTGAGCCATATTTTAGGAGATTATTGATTTCATTCGTGCATATAATTAGGGACACACCGTAAACTTTATGAAAAACATGTATTTATTAGAAAAATATTGAATATTTTGTTGCAAAACCATTGTTGTCGATAACAGCTTGACGTCTGCGAGGCATCGTGGTAACCAGATACATACTCTGGTTGGAAGATTGTTGTACAAATGCATCAGGATGGAAGCTCTTATCGGGAGATCGTAACAGCCTTAAAAGTTTCTAAAACAATGGTTTTCCAAGCGGTGCAATATTTCAGAAAACATTCGACAGCTGAAAAGATGCCATGGCTTGATTAATTTTTTACATTTTTTGACTAACAATTCTGCAATTTTGTATTTCTCTTATTTCATATGGTTAGTGGCTGTATTTATTTGACCTGGAATCCTGTGATTTCTGTGAACAAAAGCTTTCAAATGGAATGATGCATTACAAACACTAAAAAAACAATAATTGCAATGAAAACAACAAACGAAAAATTAAACACTCACTGTCTGCATGCATATGACATAAACGAAAAACAATTGAATTTTACTCAACAAATAAAGTCCTCTACGGCGGTTTTAGTTTAGTTATTGTCATTGGAAGGTGCATTGGTGGGTGTCATAGCAACACTTGTGTTAGTGGCTGGCTAAAAGCATGATTTATGTACTGGTCTCCCAGTCCCTCATTCGATCGGATCAATTTTCGTGCACTTTTTCGTGTGTATGGAGTCGTAACTCGGCAATGGCATCACGAATATTGGCCTTCAAATGCTCAATTTTCTCTGGTTTGTCGGCATAACACTTTTCTTTAACGCCGCTTCAAACAAAACGGTGTCAAACCGCAGCTTTTTGGCGGCTAATAAATCGACTGTATCATGAGATGTGTGGCAAGTAGTACCATCCTATTGAAACCAAACATCGTTTACATCAATACCATTGAAGAGCGGGTACAAAAAAATTGGTTGTAACGGTGCGATAGATGTCTACATTGACCTTAATGGTTTCGTCGTCCTTACCTTCAAAGAAATATGGGCCAATAATGCCTCCGCTCCACAAGCCGCACCAATCAGTCACTCGTAATGGATGCATTGGCATCTGTAAGACCACGTGTATGTGATCTGAGCCCCAAATACTGCAATTCTACTTATAAGCATACCGACCAGAATACAAATGAGCTTCATCGGAAAAGATGATGATTTGTTTTGGATAAAGTCGAGATCATCGTGCATCTAGTTGGCCCAATAAATTCTAACGCTGCTGAAGATTTAATCGATTCATTACATTTAGTGGAGATAATATACTGAATCTTGTGACAGAATAGAGAGACATAAGTATTGCCAGATTCGAAATAACCCATGATTCAAATTTAAACCGCTAGATGGTCCACCCGATATTAGCTGTTGTAAAACACCATTGCCCTGAAGTTAAAATTGTGTAATAAAGCAATACTTTCCCTTTAATATTAAATCTCAAATAAGTTGTCTTTTGTAAAGGATACACAAACATTCCTTTCTAAATGAAACCATAAGAAGCAAATAACCTTCATACCACTAGAAAACTCTCTCTCTCCCTCTTTGTGTCTACTATTCAGACAACATTTTAAAATCCCTTTTATTACAGAGTTTTTATCTGAACTCTTACAACTTTCTTTACTTCCCCAGTACAACTTTCATTACAAAAGAATTGTGCAGAAGAAAATATTTTTTTGTTTTTGTAGAGCAAGCAAATATTGGAACTGTCTTGAACAAAAATATTTTCTGATTATAAATTCCAGACGAAGATATTTTTCAAAGACCAGGCAGGAAGCAGAGACATAGTATTGTTGCTGACTTTGTAAAGTCATTTGTTGTAAAAGCAGAGAGACTTTACCAAGGAAACAAAGGAACTGACTGTTGTGAAATTGGAAATTATAATTTTAAATTTCCGGTAATTGCTTAAAACCATAAGAGGAGTATTTAATGTTTAAAATATTTAAAGAACAAAGACAAGAAATAATTATTGATTTTCGAAAAAGCCACAAAGCTCTTTAGGGGTTGTGATGTGTCTTATTACCCAATAAAGATATTAAACCTGGCATTATGTTACAGAGCAACAGAAGGTTGTATTGATTTTTGATAGCAATTATAACAAAAAAATAAAGGATATTATCTTTTATTGTTGTAGGGCTTATGCAAATTATTTAAATTATTAAACAATGATGACCCTTAACCAGTAAATATTATTTTATTCAAGTGTTTTTGCTATATACATAGGTATTAGGGTATGCCCTTAAAGAAAATTTAAAACTTAAATGATTGAAGAACAATAGAACCCTTAAGAGAGGAGTCAGAGCAGAAAAGATTGATCGTGGGGACATAGGTCTTTCCTGACCACAAATACGTATTATGATATAGTGCTGGGTGGTTTTCAAATCGTAAAAAATATGCAGTGTAAAAATATACCGTTGAAAAGTAGGCCCTACTTTTGTGCTACATAAATATACGGCAATTACTGCATATTTTTGGGGATTGTAGGAATTTTGTTTTAGAATTGCGATGACTTATCTTCTTTTACTGTTATTTCAAATTGATTTTTCTATCAATAACATTTGATTTTTCTATCAATTTTTTCTATCTTTAACATCAAATGTCCATAGATGTAGAAAAAAAATTGGAAGCAAATTTAGTGAAAATTCGGATGACGAAAAAACACTCAGTGGATAGCCCTAACTCATGCTATCCATTGTGTTAGAACTAGGAAAATTATGTTAGGGGAAGGAAAACAGAGGAAGTAGTGTTTGTGAATACTAAATTTGAATCTCTTTATATCATAAGTGACGGGAATGACCTCTACAGGAAGGAATTATGTACCATATACGAATTGTGTCTGCAATGCAGTGTGCGATCCGCTGGCTAATTGACAACAAACGTTACGTACAACTACACGATTCTGCGGAAAAAGTCCCAAAATCCATTGTAGTGATAGAACAGTGAAATACAAGCCACATTGCGAAGTCAAACGATGGCAAAGAAAAAGAAAGTTAAACTTACCTGATACGAACATGACTGTGATTGACCCAATGGACTGATGGACACACTCGAAATGACACCAAGATCTTCATACGAATCTATGCAACTTTGTTGGGAGGCGCCATTGATGTTGGTAGGCAGCTTTTGTCACCACAAGGCATCTGAGTTGTTGCTTATGCAAATGCAGTCAAACGGTTGCGTTCAGCAAGTTGATATTGATTGTAGTATGAGCTAGCAAGCAATGATGATGTATGTAATTGTTGTTGTGGTTGTTGTTGCTGTTGACAAATTATTATTTGCTGTTATTTGCCAAGTTGTTTGGTGTCCAAATGATTTTTATATATGAGAAGATTAAAGGCTTCATCTTCGTTAGGTGGAATGGGGCCCTCATAAAACTGATTTTGCTGTTGTTTCTGCCATTGTTGATGATGATGCTGTTGGTCTATGTTGAAATTATCTTCGAATTGCATATTTAAACATCAATATGTGGTTCTGTAGGTTTGCAGAAAAGGACTTATGGTAGGCGAGGCTATACCACTTTAACTTGTATAGGTGGCTGTAGTTGTTGTTGGGCATGTTTCCGTTTTCTACGTTGATAATATCCGGCGGAAACGTGACTTGTATCCGCATGTAATCAAATTTGTTGGTTGTTGCTGTTATTGTAAATGAAAAAGTCCTCCCATTGATGGGTTATTGAATGAGGTTGCTGTAACACCACCCATCATCAGAATCCACTTTCAGAGGCAATTCAACGAGACTCTGCATTGAGTTGTTGAAAAGTAATTTGTAATTTAGATTATCAGGTGAATTTGCATCCACTTGACATGTTATATTAATGCTTTGTTTCAGTATGGCGATGTTATTGTTGAATCTGATTTACAAACAAATGGATCTGTAAAGAGATAACAGCTTCTATAATTATTTTTCATTTTGAGAAATTATTTTCTTAACGTACAGCCTTTAAGTAGGCTTTAATATTTTTATTTTTTACGCATGTTTATTCTCTACCTCTCTATTCTACTTCTCTGTATTTTGAAACAAAAGAACCAGGATAACAATCTCCATATAATGAAACTATTTCGAGTCATTGTAGTTTTAGTACACCCTACCCTATGTATGTTTTATGTTGTATGCCTTTTCTTGGCCAATTTTATTAAAGGATTGCGAACAAAGGTATGACATTCCATACCTTGTTTAAATAAATCTTACACAGGTACATGCAAAAATGAGTAGAAAAGGGTATAGGAATGGGTCACGTGCATCCTATGCGCTTGAAATATGGCCATATACCTGGCGCTGTATGGTTTTCTCATATATTACAGTATAAATAAGACTGTATTTCGTTCAATAGTAAAATAGTTGCAGCAAAAGTAGAGGAAAAAAAGGTAGAAAATTAAGTGGAAATGAAATTGCTTTTCAGTAAATTGTAAGAGTGTTATAGAAAATTGAAACAACTTGAATTTATTTAACTTATTTAGCAAATAGTGCCTTAAAGTATGCCATAAGTTTATATATAAATGTGAATTCTTAGAGCAACAAAAAGTATACTTTAAAAACTAAATTTTTTCAGAATTTTCTTAAAAAGTCAGCACGATGAGAAAATAATAGAATAACAGAATTTAAAAAGAAATCAATTTTTATCATGAAGTTCTTATCGATGAAAGACATTTAATTCTTACAACTTCTGTTCTGAGTACTCCAAATGATAAAGAGAGAGAGAGAGAGAGAAGGAGAGGGAGAGAGAGAGACTAGACAGCATTATTAAGAGTTTGGATATAAAACTTTGGTCTAGACTAGACAAATGCCATAACCCTTTGAGAGCGTTAAATTTTGGGCTTTCCTCCGAAAGTCTATCAATTTACTAGAACTTACTGGCTGTGAACAGTTAGAAGGACAGAAAGTACAAAGGAAAATACATCTTTAAGCAATCTTAAATGTGGTCCAAATTATTCTCTTCGATTCTAATGGCCTCTTTACATACATGCATATATTACAAATACATGAGTGGCGGGACCTACAGTTTAAAGACGACTCTCAAGGATAGATTTTTGAGTAAATTTTCATGCTCTCAAAGATTTTGCCAGTAACCTGCTGAGAGGAAATCTGTTGTCAATTGTTGGAGATATGTGACCTGGGGTTTGAACCGTTGCCGTTGCATTACCTACTAAATATGCGTATAACTTACTTCGATATACTAGAATAAACATAATCTTTATAGCTCTTATCACAGTCTGATTCTGACTGCAATAATTGGCTTTGTGGGAAAGGAATGCAAAAACCCCATGTGAATATATTATGACGATGTTTGCGCTCATAATAACAGGTACTCTTAGATCTACAACAATTTAAAGCTGTGTTTACTACACTTAACTGGGTGCCACAGTGGCTTCGAAGTCGGCAATAAGTGCCACAATATCTGAACCCACTTCTTTCCTGGTTTCACAATAAAAATACCAAATAGGTCCTATTATGATAACGATTTACATTTCTCAGAAAAGGTCATCAAAATATCCAAATTTTTTCAGAATATGAGAGGCCCTCCTTAAATAGACCGTTCGGCCAGTATACATTTTTTGAGTTGATGCCTTTGTTTAAGTATCATTTTCCTCTTACTATAATAAAGAACACGTGCCGTCTCAGTGGTTCTATAAAGCTGCTGTTTAGTTTGCGATATACGAAATAGTGCGACAGAGTAAGAGCTACTCAATTGATACTAGGGGTAGCATATTGAAAGACTTTCTTTCTCTTTGCGCATACAACTCTATCTTACTCACATACATACATAATTGGTAATTACAATCCCTCAGTCAGAATTACGATCTAAATTCTTACTCCGCTCATGTAGTTTGTATTAATTTTATACGTGAGTGGCGGGACCTACAGTTTAAAGTCGATTCCGAACATTTTTTTTAAACTTTTCATGGCAATTTTATTTACTCTCAGAGTTTTGCACGAAATCACGAAAATATTTCACAGAAGAAATATTGTTTACAGATTTGGTTTTGTTGAAGACGTCTGACCTGGAGCTTGAACCGAGGCCTTATGTCTAATAAGTCAACACACTACCTATTGGATTACGGCGACTTCAACTCTTTCTTAGTTAAGTTAAGTACCGTGTTTCCGTATTTGCGGAATAACATTAATTTTACTATTAATGCAGAAACTTAATCACCTTAGAGATCTATGGCATCTTAAAGACGCAAGGACTATGGCTATTCAATTGAGAAAGGCAATGTATTTCTTAATTTCTAAAGTTTACTTACATTTGACATTCAAGTACAGTTCATTATTGGAAACGTGTCCCTGGATATTGGTATCTTAATATAAAAAATATTGGCCAAGCGATGATTTTGAAATGCCTTGCACAGCCAAAGTCTGATTCGATATTGTCATAGATGGGCACTTTGCAGCACCAGTAAAATTTCAGTAAAAATTGATTTTTACTGATTACTGAAAAAATCAGTATTCAGTAAATTTTACTGGTTACTGAAAAAAAAATTCAGTAAGTCAGTAAATTTTTACTGATTACTGAAAAAAATCAGTATCAGTAAAATTCATTAATTACATATTTTTGGAATTATTTTCTAGAAAAATTGCCTACAGTTCAAGGGTTCGAATAAAATTTGCTCTGTTCAACAAGCTGAATTATTAACAATTGTTACTGGAAAAGCATTCATTAACTCAAAAAACTTGCAAGAAGAACAAAAACTAAAATTGTCAACATTTTTTATCGTTCCAAATTATTACAAGTTCTATTTTGCATTATGGTTTGTTTACATTATTGTCAGAACAATTTAAAACCAAAATATTTTACAATATTATTATATAATATTACAATATTGTTACGAAAATGGAAAAATCTAGATACTGGTGTTTTGCTTTTACATCGTTTAACACTAAAAATATGAACAAAAACTATAAAAAAAAAACAATGAAGTTTTTTACAAATTATTACACTGCGTAACAAACACCAGCATAAAAAATTATAAACAAGTAAACAAAAATATTCCAACAAACTCCAGCATAAAAAATGATAAACAAGTAAACAAAGTACTATATATTATCTTTTTGGCAACACTGGTTTAAACAGCTCACGCACGATTCGTGTTTTGTTTCACTGTCAAACATCTTCAGTTTGGCCTATAATTTAATCATGAACCGTCTTACAAACGAACAACGCTTGCAAATCATTAAATTTTATTATCAAAATGCGTGCTCTGTTAAGAAAGTTCATCGCGCGCTTCTACCATTTTATGGTCAGTTTAATCGACCCACTGAAGCGGCTATTCGGGATACGTAAATAAGCAGAATTGTCGATTTTGGAGTGAAGATCACCCAGAAGCATTGCAAAAGCTTCTAATGCATCCAGAAAAGTCATAGTTTGGTGCGGTTTATCGGCTGGTGGCATCATTGGACCGTACTTCTTCAAAGATGCTGCGAATTATAACGTAACTGTGAATGGTGAGCGCTACCGTGAGATGATATCCAACTTTGTTTGCCCAAAATGCAAGAGCTTGACTTGCATGACATGTGGTTTCAACAAGATGGTGCCGCATGCCACACAGCACGCGTAACAATGGACTTATTGAGAGGCGAGTTCGGTGAACATTTTATTTCACGTTCGAGACCGGTCAATTGGCCGCCTAGATCGGGCGATTTAACGCCTTTAAACTATTTTTTTGTGGGGCTATGTTAAAGCTCATGTCTATACAGACAAGCCCGCTTCAACTGACGCATTGGAAGACAACATTGAAGCATTTATTCGTGAGATATCGGCAGAAACGTTGGAAAGAGTATGCCAAAATTGGACTAAGCGAATGGACCATTTGAGGCGCAGTCGCGGTCAACATTTGCATGAAATAATCTTCAAACATTAAATTATGTGGACCGTACTATTGGTTCAAATAAAGATTTCATGCATTTTTCTGAATTTTATGTGATTTATTTTTTTAATTTTCTAATAGCTCTTAAAAAATCACCCCTTATATTTATAGAGATTTCGAGAAGGCAAAGTCAGGAACATTCACCTTCAAAATCATTCATCAGACTTTTTACGTTCCCATATAAAAGGCAAGCCAAAGAAGGCAATGGAGTCAGTAAAAGTTCTGTCAGCCTTGTGTGAAGACGCGGTGTGTTTGAAGAGAGTAATCGTGATTTGAAGATCTCTGTTACAAAGATCTGTCGAATAATTGCTTAGTGATTGTTATTGTTTATGCAAAGGGTGTAAACAGAGGAATATCAACCAAAGCGATTGTTGTTGTTTACATAAAGTTGCGAATAATAAAGAAATTTAATTCAAACTAAACACAAATATTTTTTTTTATTTTATTTGCAATCTTCGAGCTCATATTTTAAACGTTTTTAAAAGGTAAAAACGTAACAATACTTTTTGTACCCAATATGATGACAAGTCTTTAGTCTTTGTTATAAAAATATAAGCAAAAGACGTCAGAAACTTGCAAAAAAAAGTTTTTTTTTTGAACCAGATTGTTAAAATTACAGCATAATTACATTGTTACACCGTAAAAGTTTGTTTACCATACAACAGGAGAAGAAAACCTCTGGCATTTAACAAGACAAGCAAAAAAAGAAGAAAATTTAATTGTGTTGTATTAGCTCTCAAGGGCCCGATTTACCGAACAATATCTATTGTGTTGTGAACTACATCTCTTTGTTAGCCTTTACAATGGTTACACATACATTCACACATAAATTCCTTACGCATGCAGACATTCTAGTGTTCTGAATTCAACATAAAAATATTCATCCCATGGCCTTGTTTTCTTCTGCGTCGATTGTTTAGGACCGTCTGTCATAGAGTTCATAATTTTATTAAAGTTTATTGCCTCCCTTTTTCTTATAAATATATTAGATTTCTTTACTTCTTTTTGTTGTATTTCAATTATTATTATTGTCATTGTCATGTTCTAATAGTAGGCTGCAGTTGTAAGTTTTTTGTTTCTTTTTTTAGCGGTTCATAATATGCGTTGTATGACACACAAATGGTTTAATGGCTAAATCACCCTTAAGCCCTTAATAACCTATGTAGGATAAAAAAAATCTAAAACTGATACCCAACAAAAGGGAGTAATAATAGTATGATAATGAGTTAATGAACTCCTTTTTTAACATCATTTACATTTTTCTGCACAAACAATTAACAAATGTATGCATAGCATCATATCGCTCCTCTTGGCTGTGTCCCATAATGATTATGCTTTTGTCCACAAATTTGATTCCTTTTCCTTCCTACTCATCCAACAAAGGCATCATTTAGAGGACTATATTAAAGTGGTTAAAATATTTTAAAAGCCGCCAACGATAATGGTTATGAGCATTACAATTATCCTTTAAAAGCAAAGTTTCAAAAAGTAGCACGAGAATAGTAGAAAAGAAAATATCAATAACTGATTCAATAAAAAATTTATTCAGAAGATAAAGTTCTACTCTATGCATAATTCAGGACTCTATTATAATAAGCTAGCTACTATATACCAGAGATCAGTAATGAATCGATTTTTCGCTACTCATAAGTACTCATAAGATTTGGTGTAAGAATGAGTCAACAGTATTGAAATTCAACTAATCTGATTCATTCGTGCTCACTACAATATTGATTTATAAGTACAGATTGCACATCTAACTCATACCATTCGAAATATGTTTGATTCATATGCCTACTGATTCAGATTCATAAGTTTAGAAAAATACTTATAATACTCATAAATGAATTGAGTGATTCGAAATTTACAGTATTAGTTGTTGTTGCATTTACAACAAAAAGGAAAGAAAAAGGCAAAGACAGCAAGCAAAGCAAATACACAACCTTCTAGTGAGTATTGTAGTGTTCGTACGCGAATTATACTTATTTTGTGATTCTTGTATACGATGAATCATGGAGAATCGAAATCAATAACATCATGCGTATTGATAAGTATGACTATGATGAGTACTTCAAACTTTGAATATGAGTAGTATGAGTATGATATTTAAATAAGTATGAATGCATATAAGTATTAGAAATTATGAGTATGATTCGAATCTACTCATCTTTTTGAATACTCATTGCTGATTTCTGATACACACAACCGCTGATTAGAGTACTTTGTTTTAAAATACCTTATTGAATTGCCGTTTATGCAACGATTGCTTCTAGACAATTAACTTTTGTTTTTGTTGGCATGTATGTATATTTGTTTGCCCGGGTGTATTTGTGGATGCGGTAAATAGCTACAGCAAGAGGAACACAAACGTAGCAAATAAATGATTTTCCACTTATTACAAGGGATATCCGTGTCACTTTGGGAAAACGGAGTTGTTGAAATTTGATGCAGGGATTAATTCCAGACCCGACGATGTTTGAGAACGATATTTCGGTACGATACGGTATTTCGATAAAAGGTTGAATTTTATTTTTTGCATCGTTTTGTCCAAAAGAAATTTGTAATCCAACAGTAAAGAAAGAATCAGCCATTTAGCGCCTTTAAAGGCCCTTGTATGGTCATGTAACAACACACTTTTTCTTTAAAGCTTACAACTGAGTATGAGTATATTAAAGAGTGTACTTCACTGTTGATATTAATTTCCATTTTTATTGAACCATATTATCATTTATTTTCCAACTTTATTCATCCTCCATATCTCTTCCTTAGTTACCGTTATTGCGAGTGTATGCGGATAAATAAATGTGCCTGGAACTGCTTATCTTTGTAATACTGTAATGGTTAGTCTGTGAATTTCCCTCAGGACTTAATACTAATTTTTGTTTATTATACTTAACGTAGCAGCTCGGGTTGTTTCTTTTCATACAGCCAGTTAGTGTCTGCCTGGGAGTCCTTTCCTTTGTATGGTTGGATGAATGCTTAATAAGACGAGTTCATAGGATATTTTGCTTTCATTTTTTACTTTTCCTCTCTTTTTTTTTTTCTTTTTTCTTGTTGCTGTTGTTTACACAAATATTGTTTATATTATATTGACAGTATTAAACACATACAGGGAACGAAGGGAAGGGAATAATACAATATGTATATACTCAGGTTAATAAGTATATCTTTAGGCTTTCGTAAATTAAGTATGAGGTTTTCATAAGACTCTTAGGAAATGGAAAATTGTATCACTGCCAGGTATAGTGTTTCGTTGTTTATGTAAATAAGAAATGAAGGTAAACAAAATTATGTATTAAGTTTCGTGGTATGTTAATACTGTGATTTATAAGAAACATCCTCCCGATAAATGATTACATTTAACATTAGAAACCAATATTTATCGAAAAATTGTTTATTTTTGTTTTAATTTCCATATTTCTTTGAATTTAAGTCCACTTGCATAAATAACACAGTCGATTAACACATTTCCTTGATTGACATCAAACTTATTAGAGGAAGAAGACAAAAACAAATGGGAGAAACCAATTCACAGACAATGAATAACAGAGACAATCAATAAAAGATAATGGAATCAAAAAAGAATTATACTGTAGAGTGGGTATAATTTAAACTAATATCATGGAATCTCTATTCATATTCAAAGTTTGAAGTATTCATCATATTCATACTTAACAATACGCATGATGTTGTTGATTTCGACTCTCCATAACCCATCATATACAAGAATCACAAAATAAGTATGAATCGCGTGCGAACACTTAAATACTCATTAGACGGTTGTGTGTTTGCTCTGTAGTAGGCTTATGAACCAAACATATTTCGAATGTTTGGTGTCAACATTGCGGTCATACTCATTGCAACCTGTACTTAAAAATCAATGTTGTAGTGAGTACGAATGAATCACAGTAGTTAAATTTCAATATTGTTGACTCACTTATATTTAAAATTTCATGAATGCTTATGAGTAGCGAAAAAACGATTTATTGCTGATCTTTGACACGGACCATAACGACAGAGTAATTGGAGTTTAGAACATTTTCAAATCGATTCCATAGGATTAAGACATACATACAGTCGTTAACATACACAATTTGTCATTGTAACAGTTCAATAAGGATTTCGATCTAGTTTCTCACACCACTTATATTGTCAATGTTAATGTCGATTCTGAACGACAGATTTTTGAAAAACTTTTGATGACAATTTTAATTACTCTCAGAGTTTTTGCTAGAAATCTGGGGTTTGAACCGTGGTCTTACGTCACACTACTTACTCGACTACGACGACTTTACGGCCACCATTACGTCTATTGCAACTGAGTTTATTGTGCGGTTTACATGCTGGCAGCATCATAGATTCTTATTTCCTTTGAAGGTAGGTGAAAAGTATTTACTATCGAGCCATACTGACAGAATTGTTGTTTCTAAAAACAATCAACTAAACATTAGCGAAATTTTGTTTCAAGATTAACATGCAGTACTATTAACAGTTGATTTAGTGAAATCCTGTTCACTGGCGTATCCGTTTGCGCGATTTAATGCCTCAGGATTACCTTATATAAGGCTATGTTAAGTTGTCAGCATATACCGGCAAACCAACAGTTCTTTAATCATTAGATATCAATATTCAAGACACCATTGATGGCTTACGTACTTACTTGTTTAATTGGTCATTACAGCCCTTCAACACTTGTGTTGTGTGTGTTAATTTTATCCATAAGACGCATGCCCTTTTGTTCTTTCTCCGGTCATCAGATTTTTGAGAAAGTTTTCATGACAATTTTATTTACAGTTATACACAGTTTCTGTCAGAAGACTGCTGAGAAGAATCCGATGAAAGAAATTATTTTTTCTTCATATTTATCTTCATATCTTTATTATTATGTTCAAAATGACAGAGCCAATAAGTCAATATAGTACCTAGTAGAGTACAGTGACTTCAAAAAGAATTTATTTCCAAACTTAACGGATGATGATCGCATGAAGTTTCTTTATCAAGAGTTGAGTTATCTTTTAGTCAATTGGAAAATCAATATCAATAGTACTCGATTTTCTCTCTAATCAACCGATTATGGAAACCATAATATTATGGGCGAAGCGCGCGACCCTTTTCTACTTGCTGTTCAATTCCATACGCATCCATGGTGATTTGGCGAAAGAGACTAAATAAATGAAAACTTATTTGAATGATGCTCAGTTAACGACTGTGAAAGTTCTAATCCTTGTAATTTATATTTTTTCCGTTTTTTTTGCATAAAAATTTCTTATTTGTTCGCTTTGCCTTAAATTTGTTAAACAAATTCAAATATAAAAACAAGACTTTCAGTATTACGTGCAATTTATATGTCAATTATTTTACTTATTTCCCACATTAATAAGCAAGAAAAATACAGAAAAAAAAGAAACTGGTCCTACTTAGTATATTTGCTGTTCCTTTTCGAATGTTTTCATAATCTCTTTAACTTTTCCTTTGGCTACACATTTCTCAGAAAAAGTACAATCTACGATGATAATTTAAAAATATGCTCTAATGACTGTGAAGGCCAAGGAAAAAGAAAGAAAGAAAAAATTTATAAACGAAAGTCAAGATTGGCAATAAAAATTCTACGAATAAATTTATTTCTTTTCGGCTTTGAGTCTATAAAGAGTTTTAAATTATATTTGAATATGCAAACGAAAAGCAGACTTATTTTCAAGGTCAGAAGTAAAAAAATTTAAAAACGTTTAAAATATGAGTTCGTAGACTGCAAATCAAATAAAAATTAATCTGTATTTAATTTTAAATCAAATCCTTTATTATTCGCACAATTCTGTAAACAACTCTCTGTTTACACTCTTTGCATAAACAATAACAATTACTAGACAATTATTTGACTGATCTTTGTAACGGAGATCTTCAAACAACGATTACTCTCTTCAAGCACACCGCGTCTTCACACAAGACTGACTGAACTTTTACTCTCCCATCGCCTGATTTGCCTTGCCTTATATATGGCAAAGTAAACAGTCTGATGAATGTTCTTGAAGTCGAATGTTCATGACTCTCGAAATATCTATAAATGTAAATATCGTTCTTTTCATTCATTATTGTTGTTTCTGTATTTTGTTTACATTTATTCTTGTAGTGTTGTTGGTATATTTTTGTTTAATGGCTTAGCATTTTTTTATGCTAGTGTTTGTTATTATATTACGCAGTATGATAATTTGTAAACAGGTTTGTTTACTACATTGTTTGTTTTTGTAGCTTTTATTTATAATTTTAATGTTAAACGATGTAAAAGCAAAACACCAATATCTAGATTTTTATTCATTTTCGTAACAATATAGAGGGTGGGCCCTTTTAAAGTTTAAATTTAAATAATGGTTTGAAATGTAGCCAAATTTAGTTTAGAATATTATTTCATTGATATGGTATTGGTCGATCGGACCAATTTTCGGCAACTTTTTCGAGTGTATGGAGTGTATTGTCTCTGGTTTGTCGGCATAACGCTTTTCTTTTACGGCGCCCCATAGAAAATTATCCAAAGGTGTCAAATCGCAGCTGCTTGGCGAACAATTAGAGTTTGACGCAATAAATCGATTATGGAATGAGATGTGTGGCAAGATGCACCATCCTATTGAAACCAAACCTCGGTCGTTTCAATACCATGGTGAGTTGGTACAAAAACGTGGTAATCATGGCGCGACATGTGTTTCCATTTACCGTAATAATTGCGCTGTCTTTATTTTCACATTTAAGCTGATAGATAACCCACAATATATAATGGCCTTTAACCTTTTTTTCTGTTTTTATTTTTAATTGGCCATTACAACCCTTCAGTCAGGATTACAGCCTAGCTTCTCACACCACTCATGTTGTGTGCGTTAATTTTATACGTGGGTGGCGGGACCCACAGTTTAACGTCGACTCCGAACGACAGATTTTTGAGAAACTTTTTCATGGCAGGGTTATTTACTCTCAGAGTTTTTGCCACAAATCTGCTGAGACTAAGACGCCGAAGAAATATTTTTTTTTTCATATTTCGTTTTGATGTCTGACCAGGGATACGAACCCGGGATTTACGCCTAATAAGCCAACACATTACCTACTGGACTACGGTGACATCACGACCTTTAACCTTACTTAAAAATATTAAATTTTTTTTTTTTGGAAATTTTACTTTTAAATTCCTTGAAAATTATTTAAGAACCTCTGACTTTATATGGTAATGCCGCCACACTTTGCCATTTTGCTAATACAGGGTAATTGTAAAATTTTCTTTGATTTACTTAAAAGCAGCACAAAGTTGTTGCTCATTTGAAATGGAAATATATAATTTGGTGTATGACTGCAGCAAATTACGTTACTAATGTTTGGCTGGAAAATTGAAGTATAGTAGAAGAAGTCTGGCTGTGTGTATACCAAAAATACCACCTACAAAATAAAGTAAAATGTTCACAAATGAATGTTTGAATGAAAACTGTAAAGCAAACCGAAAACAGAAAAGTAACACAGAATTTAATGATTATTGTAAGTGTTGTTTTACATAATTGATGAAAAACATGTTTGGCGTTAAGGAAAAAATTGTCCTAAGTTTTTACACAAACCTTGAAAAAGATTTAAATTCATTGAAAAAGAAAGTTTGTTTTAAATTTTAACTTTTTTTCTAATATTTACGATGTCTAATGAAAATGGATCTGTGGTCTATTCCAATAAGTTGGCACTATTTCAGGCGGAAATTTTTATTGGACAAACTGCACGTATGATTGAAACCAGAAACCTACCTTCTTCGAAGTTGATCATACATGTGTGGACAGTCGAGGGCTGGGATCTCAAATCGTCAAGCCTAATGATGCACTCTCTATAACATACACCACGGTACAACTTACGCCTATACTGGGTTCCGAAGCAATGTGACTTAGAAGGAAACGAAATGCACGAAAGGGATCGGAAATATTTGAGGAAGAACGAAATAAGAAAAAAAATATTTCTTCCGGCAACTTCCTCTCAGTAGTCGTCTGACAAATACTCGTAAATAAAATTTCCATCAGAAGTATCTCAAATTTGTCGTTCGGGAAAAAACGTAGACTGTATTCGATGGACGAAAACCAATAGGTTGAAAACTATGATGAATCGAAAATGCAGTTTCTTCTTCAATATTTCTTTATTCAGCTGCAATGTACATACATGAGCTTGTTCTGTTAATAATTTTGAATCGAGAAAAGTGAAATGAGTGCGAAAACAATCAAAACCTGTACAAACTATGTTCTTTTTAGGCCCAAAATTTTGACCTTAAAACAGACGAAGTACTCTATGAAATTTATAAACAAATTTTTTTCAAAGAAGATTTATACAATTTGAAAGCATTGTTGCGGTCGCCGTAAACTTAGGTCTTGCCACTCATGAATAAGATTGTTCCACACAACATATGTGACGTGAGAAGCTAGGTCGTAATCATGACTAAAGGTTTGTAGTGACCAATTAAGTTAATAAATATTTCAACTTTAATGAAAATAAATACGAATTTTAATAGTTAATAGTAAAACCACTGTTGTCAAATGTATGTCTCTGACTGTACGTAAGTATTTATATTTCAGCGAAAGGGTTTTAAATGGGAATGCTTGAAGTAAATTCTGTGAACGTATTGTCTAACAAAATATAATCTTAAAATTTATTTTTAACCTTTTTTTCTTTTTTGTTTTTGGTTTCCATTTTTTTGATGCCTTAAAACTCTCATTATGATTTGAAATATTCATTTCATAACTTTTCTCTTGAAGTTGTATTCAATCCCTTATGGAATCTTTTAGAAACGTTGAGGAACCTAATGCTCATGTCTGTATTTTAACATGCTAATAGGTTATAATCCTGACTGAAATGTTGTAAAGACCAATTATGTTGTGTATGTATTCCTTTGCTTTTAGTTGTCATTATTTAAGTAAACAATTAATATTGTTAACACTTTAGTCGTTGTTGTTGCTGTACTTATTTTTTTTTTTTCAAATCAAACAATACAAATAAATAAATAAAACATTATATAAACTTGAGAAATTGAAATCCAAAATCACAGTTTGCGTTAAATGAAAATTAGGCTTTTTTGCCTTCAACTCAACAGTTCAACTTGTAATTTTTCTTATGACTAATTTTTGAAAGTGTTTACAATGACATTTCATTAGGCCATAATAATTTGACAGATTAGCCACTTAGCAGTTTAATATTAATGACATTTGTAGCATGTTGCATGGCAAAACTTTGAGGAAAACAGGCGGAGATATCAACATGAGATAAATGATGTACATTCTGATGACTTGTATTAAGTGAAGTTGATGATATTGAAACTATTAACCGTTTAAGAAAATTTGGGGATATTTGGGACAAGTAGTATTGGTTCTATACAAAAAATTATACCAGTTTTGACGTAAAGAATCGTTACAGTTCTAGATGGGAAAAATTATTATCGAGATGACGTCCACATCTCCTCAGTGCCTAGCATAGAAACAACAATCTGAGCAGCATTTTACGTCACTAGGTACCCAATTTAAAATAGAAGAATACATTTTGCAGCGTTTCTAATTACAAATTTACATCAGTAACGACTTTGTAGGAGGTCAACAGTTGGTTTATAATAACATTTCACAGAAGATGTATAGCAGCACACTGTATTGTAGAGCTCTATGAATTGTTTCATAAGTTTCAATAAGAAGGTAAGAGACTCGGTATATCGATTAATTTCTGTGTAAATGCCCTACAAGATTCTACACAAATTTACACCGATGGCTCAAAACTGGTATTGGTATTTATTCGGAATAACCAAGTTTATAGGGCTACCGAATCACTGCAGCGTCTTTCAGGTGGAAGTGTCAACAATTCAGCCTTCGGTGAAAATTATTGTGAACAAAAATGTTCACAGTCGGAAAATCACCATACTTTCCGATAGCCAGGCAGCTATCAAGGCATTGGATTCTAGTGCTATAAACTCCAAGTCGTTGTACGACTGTTGCAGATATTTCAATGAGGTGGCGAACCGATGTGATGTTTGTATCAGAGATCAGCAATGAATCGTTTTTTCGCTACTCCTAAGTACTCATAAAATTTTGAGTATGAGTTAGTAAACAGTATTGAAATTCAACTACTCTGATTCATTCATACTCACTACAACATTGATTTATAAGTACAGGTTCCAATGAGTATGAGTACAACGTTGACATCAAACTCATAACATTTGAAATATGTTTGATCCATACGCCTACTCATTGAGAATCATAAATTTTGAAAAATACTTATAATACTTATAAATTATTCGGATGATTCGAATTATTCATCAAAATTTACAGTGGCACACAGAATTATGCGAACAATAAGGAATTTTAATTAAAACTAAACACAAATTTATTTTTAATTTATTTGCAATTTACGATCTCATACTTTAAACGTTTCTAAACGGTAAAAACGTAAAAATATGTATGTACTTATGCTACTTATAAACATAGATCATGTGGCTTAATAAGCAAATTAGAAAGTTTTGCGGTTTAAAATTGCTAGAAATGTTATTATATCAAGCTTCCTAAATTCAAAAACTGCTTATATGTTACGCAAATAAATCAGAAAGGCTCTAAAGTTATCATTCAGCCCGCTGAATTGACAAATTCGAAACATTTGAAAAATTATTAGCAAACCATTTTTAATTCTCATTCAGCTGGTTGAATTTAACCTCAAACAAAAATAGCACATATGTGTGTTTTAAAATATATTTAAATACTAATTCATTTTGCTAGCTGAATCGAAAAATTGAGAGAATGCTGAAACATTTTGAAACAATATTAATTAATATTGCTTGAATTATTTGAAGCAGTGCGTCCATAGCACGTTTGTAGTGTTTGGAAAATATGGAAGTAAATACTATAAATGTGCTCTTAATTGTAATCTTCAACAGCTGTAAGGAAATCATTTGAATCTACCTCTGCTAAGACAAGAATGTTTTCTCTCACTAGAGCTGTACAGCACTGTGTTAAGCAGTACGATAATTTGTAAACAGGTTTTTTTACTGTTATTTTTTGTTTTTGTAGTTATTGTTTACAATTTTAATATTAAACGATGTAAAAGCAAACCACCAGTATCAAGATTTTTCATTTTCATAACAATATAATATCAAAAATTTTTTCTATTTAATAATAATAATAAAGGTTTAATTTAATAAATATTTAAATTTAATAGAGATTTAAAAAATTAAAAATGGCGGATCCATTATGGCGGTAACAATTTTCTAGTAAATCTGATTAATTTTTATAAACCTCGACCGCCATATTGGATCAGCCATTTTGAATTTTTTAAATCTGAATGAAGATCTGTAATGAGCGAAACCCCTGAGTAACAATTTTCAAATAAATCTGATTAATTTTTAAGGACCTCCGTAATGTGTTTCTTTTTCTGTTGCACCCCTTTACATAAAAAACGTGGCTTTGGGCTCATTTTAAAGAGCAAACATCAATTGTCAATTTCTGACAATAGTAATGGTACATGCTAGAACAGTGTTTAGTTCTACAATTTTTCAAAAATGGCCAAATACGCTATTTTTAGGGGTTGCAACTTTTTCTCGGAAACCTGACATGATGGAAAGTTTTTGAACCCAGATTCGTGTTCGGCTGTGTAATTGTTGTCTTATTCTCCTACTAAATATATCGTTTTATTTATAATGTGTATAATATTTATAACATTACATGAAATATTTAATAAATATTTATGTTCCATACAATAATATATTTACACCGAAAGGCAGGCTGAATGTCTTAGCAAAATAATAATAATAAATTGTAAATGCATATAGAATATAATGGATGAGACAGTGTGATATTGGTATGAAAATATACACACTTACACGCCCCACTCCACTTGCCGTTAAAAATAAACAGTTTAGAACGAAAACCCAAAAAAGGGGAACAAAATCATTCAATAAATTCAATAAAATAATATACAGACATTCAGGCAGACAGACAGCACACATCCATGTAACACAACAGCCAATCGACAAGAATACTGAAAACAAAAAGTGTTTATAACGGTATGACATAAAAATAACACGCACTGCCATTGTTCAAATCTGTTCATTTCAGAGAGTGTCTGCGTGTGTATGTGTTCAGAATGAAATGCTGTTGCTGCTGTTGTTTTTATTATATTGACACATGCGTTTATTATGTCAAAGTTTATAAGTAATTGAAAACATGAAAATAACTTAATTTTCCTATGAAACGCAAAATGTATTGAAGCGACTAAAACAGTAAAAACAACAACTTTCAGAATATTTACGAAACAAGCCATAAACAAACAAAAACAACTTGGTTGAGAAGATATCGAGAAAAAGAAATAAACAGACAGTTTAAGAAACAAAAATTTGGAATGCTCTGACAGTAAAACAGAAGCATACATAAGTAAGGAATACAAAAAGATAAACTGATTTATTTCTTTTTCCTCTTTATTTTTGTCCAATATTTTTCAAATTTTATAAACAGCGTACTATGTAGTTCTTAAAGAAGGTATTACATAAGACTGATGTCTGGTTTACTGCACGAAAAATTAAATTCAGCTGGCTAAAGTACTTTCAAATGAAAGCCAACATATATTTATTTAATTTTTTATAAATTTTTAGGGCAATTCAGCAAGCTGAGTTGAACTTCAGCCAGCTGTATTTCATTTAAATGAAGAACAATAGATATTTACATAAGTTCTACGTATTTTTAGGGCAATTCAGCTAGCTGAATACCACTCCAAATAAAGAAAATAGGTATATGCATACATTTTATATATTTTTAGCTAAATTCAGCCAGCTGAATTGACAATAAATTGAGAAAATATAATTCAGAGAGCTTGTCCATAACAAATTTTAGTAAAATACGTATAGGAAAGCGTAAACAACACTTTTATTCTAATTTCGATTGCTGTATTTAAAGAGTGGGAAATTTAAAAGTTTAAATTTAAAAATGCAATAAAAAATAAAGAGTTTGAAATTTTGCAAATTTATTTATTTGTTGTGAAGTACATTTGTTCTGGTTAGAAAAAGATGCCGAGGCTGGCATCACAGTACCTCATTCGAGTGAACCAATTTCATCATCAAGAATATTGGCCTTCAAATACCCAATTGTCACTAGTTTGTTGGCATAACACTTTTCATTAACGACGATCCAAAGAAAATAGTGCAACGGTGTCAAATCGCAATTTCCAACTGACAACTGACATCACTATTTCGGCTAATTAAACGACCATTAAATGTTTGACGCAATAAATCTATGGTGGCATTAACGGAGATGTTCAAACCACGATTACTCTCTTCAAACACACCGCGTCTTCACTCAAGACCAAACTTCACGTTCATGACTCCGCCTTCTCGAAATCTCTATAAATGTAAACAACTATGTTTAGTGCTGTTTTTGTATTTTTGTTTACTTGTCTACCATTTTATTTATGCTGGTGTTTGTTGTTATATTAAGCAGTACGGTAATATATAAACAGGTTTGTTTACTGCATTGTTTTGTTTTTGTAGCTTTTGTTTATAATTTTATTGTCAAGCGATGTAAAAGCAAATCACCAGTATCTAGATTTTCCATTTTCGTAACAATATAGTTCCCTCGACTTCTGTGAAACTCGACCTTGACAAAGAAAATTAAATTCCTTTTTAACTACAAGCAGTTCCAAAACCTTCCGACAAAACATATGTGTTTGTGAACTCATACATACAGAAACTTATCAATGCTAAAATTTGACACTTTGCAGCTTTTATGTTTACATTATAATACCATCTTTATAATATTTTTTTTTCTGTTTTTTGTAAACCATTCCCCTTATTGTCGGAAAAGATATGTATGTATGTATATGAGTCCTGCACTATTTAAGACAACAGGCGGTTTATGTGTTGTAATACAGTAAATGCGTGTAAATGTGTACGAAGGCATAACAAATGTAGTGTGAAGACATTCATACAAAGAATTTTTGAAATCTCTTCTTAAACGTGTCAGTGATTTTTTGCCCTACCACTCAACATTAGAATATTTGCTTAAATGTGGGTTTTTCGAATAGAACAAATGTTTTGATTTCATTTTCAAACGTTTTTCCTTATTCGGATTCATAAATTTTTTTACGATAAGAAAACGAAATAAAATCCGTATATATATTCCGAATAAAAATAAAATAAAAAATGAATGATGGCAATCAAATTTTATTTTGGAAGCTAGAGCCCATGGTGTACAAAGTAAAACGCAGAGTGTATAATAGTTTTTCTATAAAAGAAAATATTTCAGGCATTTACTTTCCTGATGTACACTTCAGAGCAGGCAGATTTTAACTCAATTAAACATTTGTTAACGAACAGTGTATATACTGTCCAGATGTTGGTGTTTTGCTTTTACATCGTTTAACATTAAAATCATGAACATAAGCTAAAAAAACAAAAACAATGAACTTGTTTACATAATAAAAAAATAAACAAAAATATACCAACAAACACCAGTATAAAAAAATTATACCAAGTAAACAAAAATACAACACCAAACACAACAAGAATAAAAGTAAACAAAATACACAAACAACAATAATGAAACAACGATATTTACGTTTGTAGGGATCTCGAGAAGACGAAGTCCTGAACGTTCGAGTTCAAGAACATTTATCAGACTGTTTCTGTGCCAAATAAAATGCAGGGCAAAACAACCGAGTGAGTTAGTAAAAGTTCAGTCAGTCTTGTGTGAAAACGGGATTGTTTAAAGAGAGTAATTGTGGTTTGAAGATCTCCATTACAAAGATCAGTCGAGTAATTCTTATTTTCTACGCAAAAGAGTGCAAAGAGGAATAACAAACAAAGCAATTGTTGTTGTTTACATGAAGTTGTGAACAGAGGCACACAGAATTGTGTGAACAATAAAGAATTTAATTAAAACTAAACACAAATTCATTTTCATTTTATTTGCAATCTACGAGCTCATATTGTAATGTTTTTAAAAGGTAAAAACACAACAATATTAAGTGCCAAAATAGCAAAACGGAAGAATAATTAGTCGAAGGAAACTAACATTAATTAAAGGAAAAATTCGAAATTGATAATTGATTTAGGTATCTTATATTCAATACTGGATTTAAAATTTGTGTCGTCGAATTTAAATTTCCTTAAAGCAACTTGGAATATGAAGCAAAATGTGATACGGACATCCCTAACAAAAATTATGGAATCCTCTATTTTTAGAATTTTATTCACAAATTTTTTTCTATTACTGCCATTTAGTAGAAAAAATATGTCAAGTAAAAAAATCATTTATCATTCCATTTATTTTTTGTCAAACTTAAACAATAATATGATTAATGTACGAGAGTATACTTACGTTTTACACAAAAAAAGACAAAATAAAAATTAAAAAATATGAGAATTCAAATACCAAAATTAAAATGCATGTACAGACCAGGACTTTCTGTACCCGCTCTAAGTACTCTAAATTTCGTTCTCATTTTATATTTCTTTTATTTGATTATGCCTTAAATAAATATCAAAAAAATTAGAAACCTTAAAGGCCTCTTAAGGATTCTACATAAAAGAGATTCTCTTCCACTTTTTGTAAAGTGACCATTTTTTAAGTGACACAGCCATAAATTAAATAAATACTCGAGACGATGAATTGGTTTTAGATTGATGTTAACAAAATAAAAAAAAAACCAAAAAACTTGAAAATCATTTTCTATGATA
Source organism: Sarcophaga rosellei (assembly GCA_930367235.1). Taxonomy (NCBI): domain Eukaryota; kingdom Metazoa; phylum Arthropoda; class Insecta; order Diptera; family Sarcophagidae; genus Sarcophaga; species Sarcophaga rosellei. Next base: position 28,086,420 of record OV884021.1, read on the forward strand.
CAGCGTGACCACGACATTTTGCTTCTGTTGGATCTGTTGGTTTTTATCCATTTTGAAGAAAAATTGTGGTCATTGCGGCACAGAAAACGAAAGTTTTAAGTGGCTTTACATAAGTAGTAGTCGTACATACAAGTATACCCTAATATACTGAAACAGGAGTAGGTATAGATTAACAATCAAAAAATAAGAAGTAATGATATATGTTTATTTTAAGGCAAACAACATAATAAATTGTTACGTTTTTACCTTTTTAAAAACGTTTAGATTATGGTTTCGTTAATTGCAAACCAAAATAAAAACAAATATGTGTTTAATTTCAGTTAAACTCTTTATTATTCACACTACTTTTGTGTGCCACCGTATACAACTTCACTATACAACAATTATTGCTTGTTCACTATTACTTTCTGCTTACAACCTTTTTGTAAGCAATAACACTTGTACGTTTTATCCATATAGCGGAGATCTTCACACAATAGCGATCTTCAAACTGACTACTTACTTCGAACGCAACGTGTCTTCACACATGACTGACCGAATTCTTAATGAATCCTTCCTGTTTTGTCTGGCCTTTTTATATGCTCACATTTCAGTCTGAAGAAGGTGCTGGAAGTGGAATGCTCTTGTCTTCGCCTTCTTCAGAGTTATATCGCTACTATATTGTTGTTTGTGTATTTTGTCCTTGTTGTTGATCCTCTCTCATGTTTGTTGTTGTTGTGTTTACTTGGAATGTGCTCGATGCATTTGTTAGAGTGTATCTGTGTCGTGTGTGTTGTGTACACATACTCATACTCAGGGTCTTTGTATTTGTAGCTTTTGCTTGTTTATGTTAAACGATGTTTCCCTGTGAAACAATATTAGGTCGTTTCCATTTGCGTAGCAATATTAACTACTATTAAGAAAGGAAAGTTAAAAAGCAAATAAATTAAGTAGGTCTAGACGTTAGTTTCTCACATAAGAAGAAAAACATGGCCCCCATATAAAATACAAATCAGAGATCAGCAATGAGTATTCAAAAAGAGGAGTAGAAGCGAATTATACTCATCATTTCTGTATCATGGAACCTGTGCTCATATTCAAAGTTTGAAGTACTCATCACATGTTGTTGATTTCGACTCCTCATAACTCAACATTTACACGAATTACAAAGTAAATCGCTTACGAACACTAAAATACACAAAAGGTTGTGTGTTTGCTCTGCTTGCTGCTCTCTCTTTTTTGCTTATGTGCCTTGTTTCGAATCCTTTATAATTGTTACAAGTATTTTTCTAAAGTTATGAATCTAAATGAGTAGCTGCTTATGAATCAAACATATTTCGAATGGTATGAGTTTGATGTCAACGTTGTACGCATACACATAACAACCTGTGCTTATAAATCAATGTTGTAATGAATACGAATGAATCAGAGTAGTTAAATTTCAATATTGTTGACTCACTTATATTCAAAATTTCATGAGTCCTTATGAGTAGCGAAAAAACGGTTCATTGCTGATCTCTGATACAAATCCAAGGGCTCATAGGGTAGCTGGAAAGTCATTTAATTGCGTTTCATAAAGAGTAATTTTCAACAGATAATTTGGAATTGAAACGGCAATAAATATTGTTGCTGAATTGAAAGAAATTTGAATATCTACGTCTATTCCTACTGTAAATATATGGTGAGAACGTCTTATTCAATGCTATACAAAATATTTCAAAAATGTAAACTGAGTTCAAACTACCTAATAGTGTGTGTTTTTTTTATTAATTTTAATAATATCAGAAAGAGGAATATTCATGCAATTCTCATCTACGGTGTTTGTAATAATATAACCTAAATATTTACAAACTAAATGTATTTTCCATGATAAACTGGTGCTCCCGAAACCTAACAAAAATGGGAAAATATTTTTAGTTTCTCAAGCAGCTTGTATCACGATACAAATTTTTCAGCAATACTTAGTTACTACAACGCTTTCTTTATAAAAGTTTTTTAGCAGCTTAAAATAGACATCTATTGTGGAATTCGCCGTAATATGTTGGCTTATTATGCGTAAGGTCACGGTTCAAACCTCAGGTCAGACATCGAAAATAAAACGAAATATAAAGAAAATATATGTTGAGAAGCTAGGCCGTAATCCTGACGAAGGGTTGTAATGGGCAATTATATCTATAAAGAAAATATTTCTCAGCACATTTCTGGAAAACTCTGAGGGTAAATAAAAATTGCTAACAAAAAGTCTCACAAATATCTGTCATTCGAAGTCGACTTTAAACTATAGGTGCCACCACACATGTATAAAATCAACACACACACAACATAAGTTGTGTAAGAAACTAGGTCATAATCCTGACTAGCTTTTATTTTTGGAAAAATTTTCATTGCCTAGCTACAAGATGTACTTCATAAGAGCGTCAAAGTCAAAATGCCTCCATAGGGAACATTTATTACAAACGAGACTGCTGCGAGGAAGTTGCCAAAAAAATATTTTTCATATTCCGTTCAGTTTGAGATATGTCAGTGACCACACTACCTACTCGACTACTGCGTTCTTTTATACTTCTGACAAGACTAAATTCAGTCAACGATCAGAGTAGGTATGCACTTCCTAGTAGATACTCTTCTTTTTCCTTATGGATTAAAGGAAATCCTCCCTTTACATTGCCGTTTTCAGTTCTTCAGTATTATAAAGGGTGATTTTTTTAAGGAAAATGAAAAAAAACACATAAAATTCAGAAAAATTCGTGAAATATTTATTTGAATCGATAGTACGGTCCATATAATTTAATGTTTAAAGATTATTTCATGCAAATGTTGACCGCGACTGCGCCTCAAATGGTCCATCCGCTTAGTCCAATTTTGGCATACTCTTTAAAACATATCGGCCGGTATCTCACGAATAAATGCTTCAATGTTGTCTTATAATGCGTCAATTGAAGCGGGCTTGTCTGTATAGATTTGAGCTTTAACACAGCCCCACAAAAAATAGTCCTAAGGCGTTAAGTCGCACGATCTAGGCGGCCAATTGACCGGTCCCGAACGTGAAATAAAATGTTCACCGAACTCGCCTCTCAATAAGTCCATTGTTACGCGTGCTGTGTGACATGTGGCACCGTCTTGTTGAAACCGAATGTCATGCATGTCAAGCTCTTGCATTTTGGGCAAAAAAAGTTGGATATCATCTCACGGTGGCGCTCACCATTCACAGTTACGTCACGATTCGAAGCAGCTTTGAAGAAGTACGGTCCAATGATGACACCAGCCCATAAACCGCACCAAACTGTGACTTTTTCTGGTTGCATTGGTAACTTTTGCAATGCTTCTGGCTGATCTTCACTCCAAAATTGAGAATTCTGCTTATTTACGTATCCATTGCTTATTTACGTATCCATTACGTATCCATCGTCGCTGAACACAATTTTTCAATAAAGAAGTGGATCTTCGACCAACTTTCCAAGAGCCGATTTAATTTAAATTTTAAATATTCTTAGCATTCGCAAAATACAATAAAAAATTTAATTTTCAAAATACATGAAAACGCAGAATAGTTTTACTTTTTAGCCTTTGGCAGAAATTCATTGTATTGACATTATCTTTTTCGTTGTTTAAAATTGAACACGCCATGGTTTTGTTTTAATTTTTATAGACTACGACCTACTTCACAGAGCGATTCGTGCCCATTCAATCAATGAATCAAATTTGCATTATGTGCAAATTTTTAATGTGTAATTAATATAGAACAACACCTTAAATCCTGCCTGTAATATGCTTTATCAGTAAAAAAAAAACCTGAACTTAATTGATCTTATACAGCATTTCCTTCAGTAAATATACGCAAGCTATCACACTAACACTCAGGCTATTAACTGTGAAGGAAACATGTATGGTAATAAACGAGGCATAACTAAATAAAATAAGAGAGAATGAAGCATAAGTTAAGCAACAAAGGAGATGTGTGGAGCAGCGTTGCCACTACCAAAAAAATTTTATAACCAAAATTAAAATAAAAAATAACCAAATAAGGAAAAAAATAACCAAAAATTTTTTTGGTATAAATGTATGTATTTGTTTTTAACAAATTTAAGGTTTAGTACAAAAATTTTATTTTTTTCTGTGTAATTAAACTACAAATAATTAATTAAGGGTTTTATTTATTTGCATTAAAATTTTTTTATAAAAATAATTATATATCTCACTTTAAAGCAATAAAATAAAAATTGTAGTTCTCTAGATATTCAATATTTAAAAATAATTAAAAAAAACTTGTAGAGTTATACATAAAGTATGTTTATTAGAGCGACTCAAGCGACCCCCCTCAAAATGAAAATTCAAAAACCGTTTTTTTACAGAATATCCTTAAAAAAAGGACATGGATGATTGTCCGTGGACAAATTGTATATACCGCTGGACGCGCCTTGAAAAAACCTTTCTTATGACACCCATACTCTATATGTTGGTTAGGAAACAAATTCTCAAATTAACAAAACATACAAAAATATACCCTTTTTCAAAATGGTCCAGCTCACGAGAGCTCAAAGCTAGAGCCGAAATATTTTAGATGTCATCTTAAAAAAGTCCAAGGTTCATTTTTAGGAGGGTACATTGAGCACTTAGACGAAAGGCCCGAGTTCGAATCCCAGGCCAGACATCAAAAAAATACAAAAAGTATTTCTTCGGCGACTTCCTCTCAGCAGATTTCTGGCAAAAACTCTGAGAGTAAAAAAAATTGCCATGAAAAGTTTCTCAAAAAATCTGTCGTTCGGAGTCGACTTTAAACTGTAGGTCCCACCACTCATGTATAAAATTAACGCACACAACATGAGTGGTGTTGAGAAGCTAGGCCGTAATCCTGACGAAGGGTTGTAATGGCCAATTATGTATGTGTTATGTACATTGAGCACTTTTTTTGATGAGTCGCTCTAATGTTTATGTATTTTAAGGTTTGATATAAAAATTATTGTACTTCAGTGCTTGTATTTATGATAATTATCAAATTAATATATAAAATAAACAAAAAACAAACATGCGATTCTTTGCAAACATACATCAGTCAAGATTACGGCCTAACTTCTCACACCACTCATGTTGTGTGCCTTAATTTCATACTTGAGTGGCGGGACCTACAGTTTAACGTCGTCTCCGAACGACAGATTTGTTGAGAAAATTTTTCATGGCAGGTTTATTTACTCTCAGAGTTTTTGCCAAAAGTCTGCTGAGAGGAAGTGGCCGAAGAAATATTTTTTTTTCATATTTCGTTTTGATATCTGGCCTGGGGCTCGAAACCGGGCTTTACTTCTAATAAGCGAACACATTACCTACTAGACTACGGCGACTACAGGGCGATTCTTTGCATAGTAATAAAAAAAAAATCGAACATAAACATATCAACAAATTAATTGCAAGTACAAACATTTCACAATTTTATTTAAAATATGCCTTTGGCAGACCATACATAATGAGAATCACTTTGTTTTTGCACAATTTTGCACAAATGATAATTTGTTAATAAGTAGTAATCGATGCACATTTGCAAACATTTTTAGTTCTACATACAAAGTTCATATATAAAAAATATGTAATATCAGATGTTTAACTTACAAAACCCTGTTGTGTTTGTACTTTAGTCCTTTTATTAAGCACTTTTACGGTGCTATCAATTGAACGTAATAAGAAATGAACGCTTAAAGAAATAAAACACATTGCTAACGATTGCAAAGTTTGTAATGCAAATTTTCAAATAAAATTAAAGAAGTGAATGCTGTATCAACGATAACAAAAAAAAATAACCAAAATGAAGAAAAAATACACATTTACACATTAGCAAAAAAAATAACCAAATTTGGTTAAAAATAACCAAAACGGCAACGCTGGTGTGGAGAATATTAAATTTTTTCTGCCGAAAAAGTGTTTGGCAAAATAGAAATACAAAAACGACTTAACAAAACGCTCAACCAACAACAATAATAAAACAAAACTCTTAGCATTTATGTTTTATTCTCGTTTTATACGGTTTACTTTTCATATATTTAATTAGGGTTTTCCATATGCTTGGCTTGAGGATTTTTAGCCATATTTGCTCAAAAATTTGTTTCGTACTCATGAAAAGGAGCGAAATCAAATAAACAAAACAAATAAAAAAATCATGAGAACAATAACCCAAAAATAAATGCCAAATAAAAACAACGTATACAAAAACCTAAACAAATGAAGGATATCGAAATGATCGTAAAAAAAACCAAAACAAAGCAAATAAAGGGTAGGCCATATACAAGTCTAAATTTGAATATGCAATAAAACAAAAACGGTTTGAAATTTTGCCAAATTTTATTTTTCTCGGTTAGAAATGGAATATAATTTCATTAATATGGCTGCCGTAGCTGGACTCACAGTACCTCATTCGTATCTTGGCAATGGCATCACGAGTGTTTAAATGCTGAATTGTTTCTGATTTGTCGGCACTTTTCTTTAAGGGTACCCCACACAAAATAATTAAACAATAACAAATCGCAGCTTCTTGGCGGCCAATTGACATCACCATTCCTAACGTTTGACGCAATAAATCGGTTGTGGTATAAGATCAGTGACAAGTTGAATCATCCTGTTGAAACCAAACATCGTTCACACCAATACCATGAAGAGCGGGTACAAACAAATCGGTTATCAAGCTGCGTTAGGTGTCTTGTCCTCACCCGTCGTCCTCATTTTCAAAGAAATATGGTGACCCGCTCGACAATTCGCACTAAGCAGTAACTCATAATGGATGAGGGTTTTCTGAGCCCGAAATACGGCAATTTTGCTTATTAACGTTACCACCAAGATGAAAATGAGCTTCATCCGAAAAGATGATTTCTTTTTTTTGGCAAAATCGGCATCATCGTGCAGTTTCCCGTTGGTCCAATAAATTCCAATGTTGCCCAAGTGTAAATCGATTCATTACGTTTAGTGGAGACTATATACTTTTATGTTTTTACCTTTCAAAAAAATCGTTTAAAATATGAGTTCGTTGATTGGGAACAAAATAAAAATAAATTGGTGTTTAGTTTCAATTAAATTCTTTATTGTTCGCACTATTTTTGTGTGCCACTAACGTGTAGAACAATAATTGCTTGTTCGCTATTCTTCTATGCTTACAACACAGATCTTTTAAACGGAAATCTTCAAACCACGGCTATTCCCTTCACACGCAACGCGTATTCACACAAGACTGACTGAATTCTTGCCTTTTTTATATGCCCATGTAAACAGTCTGATGAATGTTCTTGAAGTCGAATGTTCGTGATTTCGCCTTCTCGAGATCTCTATCGTTGTTTTATTGTTGTTTGTGTATCTTGTTCACGTTGTTGCCTTCTTGCTTACTTGTGAACAAGTTCATTGTATTTGTTTGTGTAGCTTTTGTTTATCATTTTAATGTTAGACGATGTTACACCCTTTCCATTTTCATAACAATACTGAATTTTGTGGCAGAATATAATGACAAAAATATCGCGCTGGATTAGAAATAATTAATGGTTCAGATTTAAGCCAATAGTTGGCCCACCCAATACATGCCGCAACAGAGAAAAAGAAAGAAAAGTAAAACAAGGTTAAGAGGAAGGAAGTGCTTCAGAAATATTTTCCTGAAATACCAAAAAAAATTAAATTTAAACTTGCTTCATCCAAATCAATTTGTATTTTCAACTCATGTGTAAAACTCTCTGTTCTTTTCTTACTCTTTTGTTGATTTCTACTTTTTGTCTTACAAATTACATCGCTACTAACAATTATTTATTTCATTTGCTTATGAATATAAATGTGTAAGTGTTAGTTAGTGTTAGTTACGAGGTGTTTTAGTATACGTTTTCGTGTATTTGCCACTTGATTTACATGAAAATAAAACTTTTAAAAGTCCTTTAATAAAATGTAAAGTGAAAGCACAGTCATTGAAATTATGCTCTCTCAATGTGAGAGACCATATGAAGTGTTTAGTGTGTTGTAGTTTGTTTACTACTTTTACTACTTTTACTTTGAAACTACACTTCTAATTGTAGCTTTGACGTTAACTTATCTCTTCGCATGAGTAAATATTAGTATATGTTGTGGTCAGTTTTCATGCACGCATTCAAGTAGCAGAAGGCAACCCATCAAATATTTTGGTTGTTTTACTAAAATTGTTTGCCGTAAATAAACTTTGCAATGTTAAAGTATAGCAAGAGAAACAATTGAAACTTTTAACCTGTAATTACCCATTGAACGTCAGTTTCAACAACCATCATATGGCGCAATTATGAATCTGGTTTCTAAGCGTTACCACTTTCAACTAGGACAACTATTTTTAGCAGAAGTGTATTAGCAATGTTAATAATATGTTGCCAGCCAAAGCTAACTGCAAAATTAAGATTAAAATCAGCTATATGAAGTACATTTTTTCTATATGTTATAATAGAAAAATTTATCGGATGGGCCATATATCGGTTTAAATATGAATCATCGGTTATGTCGAATCTGGCAATATTTATGCAATGCTTCTCCGTCACAAAATTCAGTTTATTACCTCCACTGAACGTATTGAATCGATTTACTGCATTGAGATTTATTGAGAGAAATTGCACGACGATGCCGATGTTGCCTAAAAAAAATCATCTGAGGCCGTTCTGTATAGTATTCTGACGGTCTTGATATCTACTTGAGATAACTAATTATGAATTTTCAGAGGACAGACGCTCTAAGGGGGCTCGATGGATAGAAGGGGCACCAACCAGTTACTCGTACTTGGTCGTGACATCATCTCAATCACTGTGGCAGTGCTTACAGGTCATTTTGTTATGGGAAGACACACAAAGAGAATGCAGCTCCCATTTAACGACTTCTATTGTGGGTGCAGATCGGCTGAGGAAAAGGAAACTGTTGTCCACTTTCTTTGTCAATGCCCATCTCTTGCGAGGTGCAGATATAGGTTATTTGGCTACCCAATCCTTGCCAGCTTGACGAAGCTATTGCCCATTGATGTCAAACTTATCAAACTTTCGGGATGGTTTTCCAGCCTATGGTAGTCGTGCTTTAGAATGTGGAGCACTTGCGCTAACCAATTTCTTCTCCCCTGATTTGGAGAACTTGGTCAATACAGAGGCTGCGTTCACTTTTGGCATCACAACGTCCGCTCTGATCTAAGCTTAAACCTCTGCATAGTACTGACGTGAACGATGTTTGGTTTTAACAGGATAATGCAAATTAATTAGTCGAAATGGTGATGCCATTTGGCCTCCAAGAAGCTGCGAATTGACACCGTTGGTCTATTTTCTGTTGGGAGCAGTTAAAGAAAGGTATTATAACGACAAACCAAAGAAAGTCGAGCATTTGATGGCCAACAACCGTGATATCATTGCCGATATTTGATATTGGCAATATTGCAAATCGTTTTTGTTTTATTGCATTTTTAAATGTAAATTTTTAAATTTCCCACCCTATATAAACAGCCCGCTGCTACAATATTAGCAGACTTACAGTCTGTCCCTATTAGAAGCATAAGGCAGTATGGAAGCAAATCTACAGAATGTAGAACTCTCAGTCCTCTTCAATCATTTACTACACTTAACTTACTTAATTATTTGCTTATTAAAAACCTTTATTCAGGATTATAACTTAGCTTCTCACACTACCCATGTTGTGTATGCTAATTATAACCATAGGTGGCGGAGCCTACAGTTTAAAGTTGACTCTGAAAAGAAAGATTTCTGAGAAACTCTTCATTTTAATTTTATTTACTGTCAGAGCTTTTGCCAGAAGATTGCTGAGAGAAAGACTTGAAATGAAAATTCGTTTTCATTATTCAGAATGTCTTAGCGTTGAGCCATGTTTAAAAAGCCAATACACTACCTACAACAGTTCAGTATCAGAGGATTTATGAGATTTGAGAATTCTCTGGACCAGCCTTATAGTCTTTCTCAAAGGCACTTAAATCCTGTTGGATATAACGCATAATATCGGAGGCTAAAGTTTTTAATTCCGACATATTTATTTTAAAATTTAATAATTCCGATAGTAAATCGATTTACCGTGAGTAAATTTGGTATAAAAAATTTGTTTCAAATTTGAAATAAAACTAATCAGCAGACTAAATTGCCTATTGGGTATTCTTTGTGCTTTCGTTGCACTACATAAAGTCAACGGCAATATTTGTTCCTTACATTATTTTGGAAATATTATCTAAGAAAAAAGCTATTTATTGGCTTACCTTGTCTGCTGAGGGTGGGGTAAAAGCAAATTTTTTCCAATTCCTCTTTGTGTAATGTTTTTGTGTTGTGTTTGTGTGTAATGTTAATAATGTTAATTTGTTTGTAGTCACTTATGATATTTGTAATTGTTTTTGGTTTATTGTTAGTGAACTGTAATGGGATGTAATTGTTTGTGCACTTTATATTTTTAAATTTTTTATTTTTTGTCATTATGTATTTTGTTGCTATTTGATTTGAACTTTGATGAACTTTTTATTTTTGGTTTCTTTACTTTTGATTTTACTTATGTATTGTAAAATGTAGATTGTTTTTATTTTTTATGAACTGTTGCGAACTTTTATTTTCTTTTTGGTTTTTTTTTTCTATTTCATTCCTTCTCCCAATTGTCTCTTTTTTTTTGTTATTATTTTGTCTTTCCTTTTTCCTAAGCTGGTTACTCTCTTCTATCCAAACTTTGCAATCAAGAAGGCAAAATAAAACTGAAAATAAAAACGAAAAATACGAAAAGCATTAGAAAATAATGTCCTTGTGCTAATGTACGTCAAATACCTTTGTGGCTTTTTGTTATATGCGCAAGAAAAAAAAACAAAATTAAAATAAAAATATTTCAAAAAATAGTTGACATTATTGGCAAACTTAATGTTGTTTTCAGAAGAATTCTTTTATTTCCTTTGCGGTTCCTCCTCATGTTGAGATATTATTCTGTATCGCCTTAATCATGCATATATTCCTTCACCCACCCATTTCTCGTTCTATTTAGTTTTTGTATCTGGCTTCCAAACTTTTATGTCAATTCAAAAAAATGTTTTTCAATGGTATTCTGTTTAAAATTTTAAATTTTAGGATCCTTGAAAAACTTTAAGTTACAAAATGTGAGAGAGTTGTTTTGTTTTCTATTATACACGCGTTTCATTTAATCAATATACACAGGTTTACACAAAGTTTTTTCGCATGTAAATGTTTTTCTAATAAAAATTTGTTTGCTTGCATAAATTAAACATGGAAAGGGAAAGCCGTAGAATAAATAGTAGAATATTTGGAGTACATAGCATAATTACAATAATGAGTTTTATCGAGTTTTATTCAATGGTTTTATCGTTGAACAAAATTTGAGTCTTTTGCCTATTAAATAAGTAACATTAACATGCAACTGCAAAATCTACATAATATTATCTGTTTAATGAAATTCTCAGATTATTCTCCTGTCAGGAATGTTATCTTGTTATAAAACAGGTTTCAAAAATTTTAAATAAAATTCATTGCATTTTTACAAGCATTTTTAAACATTTAACTCCAACTAAGCTGCAATAATAAATGAAAGTACAATCAACAATTAGTTGTCACTCCAAATAGTATTTTTAAATAATTTATAACGAGTCTTTCATTAAGTGCTTCCTATCCTTATATTCAAAATCCTTGTGTGTGGAATTTTTGTAATAAATCATAGTTCAAATGTCTGCTTCACTGAGTGAAAAGGACAAGAAATGTGAGATTTCTCTTAAATCTCACACATCAATCGGATTGAATTTGCTATGAGTTTTGTTGGCTTCAACTACCGCTGCTGCTTGTGTATTCTTCGAACAAACCTGTGATTTAAGAAATCTCTACAAGTCGATTCACATCACTTCCAGTTAAGATGACCGTGCCTTCGAATAAGACAATAAATGGTTTGAGAAGAAAGTATCGTAATAGTTTAAAATTGTTGATTGAAGGTTGAGAAATTCTAAGTTTTATTTTGGGAAACTGAGTTTAAAATCGAACTTGATTAAGTCGTATTGATTTCGATTTATAGGTTAGGTTAGGTTAGTGAGGTAGCTTCCATACCCAAAAGCTCACTTGAGCACGCATAACGACCCATTGTGACGCCACAGGTGAACGCAATACCTGTACTGACTAAGTTCCCCCGAACATAGGAGGGAGAAGTCGGTCAGCGCAAGGTCTGCACATTTAAAGCACGACTACCCCGAGCTGAAAAATTAGCCAGAAAGTTTGATAAACGAGGATATATCCTTGACATCAATGAACGATAGCTCCGTCAAGCTGACAAGGGTTGGAGAGCCAAATAACCTATATCTGCACCTCGCAAAAGATGGGCATTTACAAAGAAAGTAGATAAGTGGGATCTGCACCCACTGCAGAAGTCGTATTTCAATTTATAAGTTCTCTGATAAATTCCCGCACAAATCGTATATTTTTATTTGAACGTCATTATGGTCAACTTTATTTTAAACACACTGAATTGGACTTAAACAATCTTATTGTGAATCTGATACGCATTTTTCGCGGAGTACTCGCATATATTTTCCTGTTGTTGAAACACAATTTTTTTTAATTTATTTTCAATATTGTTTAATTTCACAGTTAAATCAAATTTTTTAAATAATTTTTCAACACTTCAAAACTTTCTTTTCATTTTGAATTTCATTTCGTTCCTTTCTTAATGTTTTAAACTTGTCCTCGATGTATTTCCTATGTACACCACTAAATATTCGTGTAATAGTTGTTTTTGTTATTCTGTCGCCGCCATGTTTATATGTTACTTTTAGAGGTGTAAAAAGGCTTGCTATTGTTGTTATTGTTATTCTTTCGCCGCCATACTTTTGTTTTTTTTTTAGCGGTGAAAAAAATCTTGCTATTGTTGTTATTGTTGTTGCGTCGCAGCCATACTTTATTTTTTTCTTTTAGAGGTAAAAAAAATCTTGCTATTGTTGTTCTTGTTATTCTGTCGCCGCCATACTTTCGGTTTTTCCTGCTTTAAATAAAATTTCATACAAATTTTGCTGGTTTTCTTATTTAAGCGCTCTTTGTATTCATTATTAATGCGTTTATAAAACCCTACTTGTGAGTGCGTGTATGAGTTTTTATAAAATGGAGCATTTATATGATTAATGTTAATTAAGTAGTAGTGGTTATGTTATGTTAAGTAGTAGTGGTGGTGGTAGTTAAGGTGAAATTGTTTTCTTGTTTTAAGAAAGACATTTTGTTTTTCGTGGTTTTTGCTTTTGAATTTCTTTTTACAATTAAAAGCAATTTTTGTTTTTAGCCCTTGAAATGCATGATCTACTTAAATATGGGTTACTTAGTAAATAAATTGAAAATTTTTTAGCAGACACACATTTGGAACTTCTAATAAAAATCAGAGAGGTATTTTATATTTTTTCTGCCTTAAGGGTTAATTTATGTACTTCTTCTTAAAATCTCTTGTTTTTCTTTCCTCTTTCTATTTACTCTTGCAGAGAACCATTTCATAAGCTTAACATTGTTTACAAAACAATATTTTTGTTAAGTTTTATCTTAGAGTGTTGGTTGTAAGCCCACATCCCTTTGCTTTATTTATTCTTCAAAATTTATCGCAGATTAGATTCTGACTTTCACTTTGTCTCATACAAATTATGCCGATGAAAGTAATTCAATTAAGTTTTCAATGTTTTCTCGGTAATTTTCGATCAACTTTTGACAATAGAAATACTTCTTTTTAGGTGGCGGGGGTGTTAAGATTAATTATGCCAGCTTCGTTCTGAAGAAAACTGAAATTTCACAAAAAAAATTTAATTATTGTTCAAGGAATTTTGTTTAAACACAAATATAATTGGAAGCATTTGGGAGATAACTAATTTCGATTACATCTGAGTTGATTGCAAAATGTATTCCCAAAGGTACCTGAAAGGGTTAGAAGGGATTTCTATTCAAGTCTCAATGTTCGCGCGAGTCACTCATGATAAGGCAGTAGACTTAATTGTTGTTAAGGACTACAGTCGGTTCAACAAAATTTGATTACTAGCATTGTAATTTTCGGTTAAGAGACAAGAGGTACTAGAATTCAAGTAATGGGTGTTCCAAATTTTCCGTAGTTTAGTAGGTAGTGTGTCGACTTATTAGACGTAAGGCCACGATTCAAACCTCAAAAATGAGGTCGAATTTGCAACTGTGAGCGGTATCCATCAGAGCAACATGATAACGGTGTTGTCGTGATCGCAACAAGATATGTCGTTTCAGCGAACTGCTGTCACCCTCCACGTGCTTGTGTTTCAATCGATTTACTTCAGCAACGATTGCCGGCGCAAATTATTTACAATGATATCAACTGTCAACAAAGGTTTGGAGTATAGTGAATGGAACTGACTGAAATGTAATCGAATACATACATACTGTTATGAAAATGAACAATCTAGATACTAGTGTTTTGCGTTTACATCGCTAAACATTAAAATTATAAACAAAAATACAACAACAAACACCAGCATAAAAAAATGGTAAACAAGTAAACAGAAATACAACAACACACACTACAAAAATAAATGTAAACAAAATACACAAACAACAATAATAATTTACAAAATACAAAAACAACGATGTTTACATTTATAGAGATTTCGAGAACGCGAAGCCACAAAGACTCGCTTTCCACAACATTCTTCAAACTGCTTGCTCTGCCATACAAAAGCCAAGGCAAAGCAAGCGAGTGAGTCGGTGAAGTTCAATCAGTCTTGTGTGAAGACGTGGTGTGTTTGAAGAGAGTAATCGTGGTGTGAAATTCTCCGTTATAAAGATCCGTCCAACAATTGCATAGTAATTGTTATTGCCTATGCAAAGGGTGTAAACAAAGGAATAACAAAACAATTGTTGTTGTTTACGTAACGTTATGAACAGTTCCACACAGAATTGTGGGTATTTTATATTGCATTTTAATTAAAACTAAACACAAATTTATTTTTATTTTATTTGCAATCTAAGATCTCATATTTTAAATGTTTTTAAAAGGTAAAAACGTAACAATACATATATAATTGGACATTACAATCCTTCAGTCAGTAATACGACCATAGCTTCTCGCATCACTTATATTGTGTGTTTGAAGTCGATTCCGAACAACAGATATTTGAGAAATTTTTCATTGCAATTTTATTTACTCTTTTTTTGCTAGAAATCTGCTGATGGGAAGTTGCCAAAGGAATATTTTTTCCTATTTGGTTTTGTTTTAAATGTGAGATCTGAGGTTTAAACTGAGGCCTCATGTCTAATAAGCCAAGACACTACGTAGTAGACTACGACGACTTCATCCCCTGAACCACATTACTTAATTAACCATTACATCTGTTTAGTCAAGATTACAACCTAGGTTCTCACACCATATATGTTGTGTATGTTTAAATTTTGTTCATTAGGGCCGGAACCTACAGTTTTACGTCAGCTCCAATACTGGTAGGAAGTTGCCACGGTCTCTGTCCGTCTATGACAAAATATTTAACACAAATTATAAATTGTTCTTAACCAAATGCGGTTCTATCAAACACCATCATTAAACTAGAAAAGTGATTTTCAAGAAATTGCTTTTTTGCCATCAAATTACTATTACTATTTTGAGTGGCCTCGCCTAATTTTTTATAATGAAGGATTGTAATGTTAAGTGAAAAGGAGATTATTTCATGAATTAATTGATGAAGTTTTCCTTTATGCTATTTAAATTTGCATCGAAAAATTTTGTTTCTAAGATTACTTCAAGTAAAGAGTTTACAAAATATGCTACTAAACTCGGATGATTAGAAGCAATGAACTTAACCAAGAATGAAGTAATTTGCGCTATTTGGAATAACTTTTTAATGAAATCTCGTTAAGTCTGGAAGTCATTTAAATTCGATAATTTTGAAAATAGTATTCAAAACACATATTATTTTTGAATTTTAAAAATATATTTGAATTTCTCATTGTAGCCATGTTCATCAGTCACCCTGTTTACATTTGATGTTGAATTCTATAATTTTTCATGTGTGTGTTTGCTGTATGATTACAATTTTATAGAGAATTGCAATAAAACAAAAACGAAGTCATATTTTGTCAAACTTTTTTTTTTTGTTGTGAAGTACAATTGTTCCGGTTAGAAATTATTTCATATATATGCCGCGCCTTGCCTCACAGTACCTCATTTGATCAGACAAATGTTGTCATTAAAATGCTCAATTGTTTCTTGTTTGTCGGCATTTTTTTTCAATTTTTATTTAAAATTGGATCCTCACTGTAATGTGAGCTAACAATTAGTATTCAAATCTTAAAATCTATACTAATTCTACTATTATGTTAATTTAGTCCAGCCAGCGCGGGACGAAATATGAATGGTTCATAGAATTAATTTGGCATTGTTAATAACAACAACAACAATTTGTTATCACACTTCTCCTTATGAGGTCCGCGGTGTCTCTTCTTCTCAAACGGATGTGACCCGGATCATTTAAGATTTCACGGGCTAGTGGGTTCGGGTGGACCTCTAGCTTCATCAAATAGGTCTCAGCATACCTCGAGATTTCCTCTTTAACCAATGGCACGTTCAGGTCTTTGTGGATGTTGGAATTTCTTATAAACCATGGAGCATTTGTTATCAATCGCAATATTTTATTTTGTCGTCTTTGAATGCGTTCAATGGCAGAAGCTGAGGCAGTGCCCCATAACTGCACTCCGTAGCACCAGATTGGCTTCAAAATTGCATTATAGAGAAGGAGCTTGCAATTCAAGCTAAGGACCGAATTTTTATTAATAAGCCAATTTATTTGTATCGCCTTCAATTTCATTTGCATCAACTTAGCATCAATGTGGTTTTTCCATGTTAGCCGGCGGTCAAGATGCATACCCAAATATTTAACCACAGAACTCTGAGAAATAATTTTGATGTTTATTCGAACAGGCGGGCAGGATTCCCTACGCTGTGTAAATGTAACGTGAGTACATTTTTGCTCGTTAACCTTTATCTCCATCGCTTCAACCAGACCTCCAGCTGTGATATATGATCTTGCAAATACGTAGTTGCTTCCAGTGGATCTTCATGGATGCTTAAGATATCTGTATCATCGGCAAATGTTGAGGTATGGGTACGACTGCACGTTGGCATTTCAGAGGTATAGACCAGATATAGCATGGGTCCCAGGATACTCCCCTGGGGTACTCCGGCCTCAATAGTCTGTGACTCACTTAAGTAATCGCCTTCCTTGACTTTAAACTTACGATTAATTAAATACTCTCGTAATAGGTTGCAGACATTTGGTGGAAAATTTTGTCTCAGCTTATGTATCAGACCTTCATGCCACACTTTATCGAACGCCTGTGAAGCATCTATAAATAGAGGGGAGCAGTATTTCTTTTCCTCAAAGGTCCTTCTTATGGCACTCACCAGTCTATGTGTTTGTTCGATTGTGCTGTGTTTGCTTCTAAATCCAAACTGATGATTTGGAATGCACTCACCGTTGCTCAGTAATGGATGTAACTTTTTGATTAGTGCTTTCTCGAACAGCTTTGATATATTAGACAGCAGGCTAATTGGTCTGTATGACGCTACATTTGTGTGGTCCTTTCCAGGTTTCGGGATCATAGAGATAAGCGAAATTTTCCATGCCCGTGGACAATATTCGAGGCGCAAAACAGCATTGAATATGAAGAGGAGTAATCTTTTTGTCAGGCTCGGCATCTCCGAAATGATTTTATTACTGATTTTGTCAAAACCTGGTGCTTTTCTGAGGTTAAGATCGCTGATAACATTTTCAACGTCATGCAACTCAAGTCTTAATAATAAAGGTGTACTAGACTGTGTTGCTAAGGGTGGTAATTCTTCGACGTCGTCTGCCATATTTGGGGTGAAAACCTGCTTCAAATATTCCACAAATAAATTCCCCTTTTAAAAATCATCTCATTTTCTTTAACGACGCTCTCCAGAAAATAGTCCAACGATGTCAAATCGCAGCTTCTTGGCGCCCAATTGACATCACCATTTCGGCAAATTAAACGGCTATCAAGCGTTGTTACAATAAATCGATTGTGGTCTGAGATATGTGTCAAGTTGTACCATCCTGTTGAAACCAAACATCGTTCACATCAATACCATTAAGAGTGGGTACAAAACAGTGGGTTATCATGGTGCGATAGATGTCTTCATTCAGTATAGTGGTTGGGCTGTCCTGATTTTTAAAGAAATATGGGACAATGACGCCTCTGCTCCACAAGCCATACTAAATAGTCAGTCGTAATGCGTGAATTGGCTTCTGTAACACCGCGTGTGGGTTTTCTGAGCTCCATATACGGCAATTTTACTTATTTATGTATCCAGCAAGATGAAAATGAGGCTCATCCGAAAATATGACTTTTTTCGACATCATAGTGCAGTTTCTCGTTGGACCAATAAATCCCAACTTGGCTCAAGTGTGAATGGATTCATTACGTTCATAATATGCTGGATTTTGTGACAGAAGAGAGAGACAGAAGTATTGCAAGATTCAAAATAACCGATGGTTCAAATTTAAATCTATAGATGGCCCACCCGATATTTAGCTGGTGATTAACAAATAAAGCATTGCTTATATAGTCGCCGTAGTCTAGTAGGTAGTGTGTTGGCTTATTAGACGTAAAAGCCCGGGTTCGTATCCCAGGACCGACATCAAAACGAAATATGAACAAAAATATTTCTTCGGCAAAAATTCTGAGAGTAAATAAACCTGCCATGAAAAAGTTTCTCAAAAATCTGCCGTTCGGAGTCGACGTTAAACTGTAGGTCCCGCCACTCAAGTATAAAATTAACGCACACAACATGAGTAGTGTGAGAAGCTAGGCCATAATCCTGCCTGAAGGGTTGTAATGGCCAATTACATACATACATAACAATTCTGTATTTGTGTAAACCGATATACATACGTAAAAAACCATTTAGGAAGAGTTAAAAACCAAAAAGAAAGAAAATGTGTTTCCCTTGGAAAAAAAGACGAGTAGAATACAGCATGCAATTGTAAAAAGTAAACACAGAAAAGCACTTGAACATATAATATATCCCATCACAACAACATAAACATATTCGTACAGACTCTAGGGATTACAAACAATATATTAAAAGAGGTCATATTCACGAGTTCTTCTTCAATACCGTCAAAATGGTATTGTTGTTGGCTGTTGTTATATACTGAACACGCAACAAACATGTGTTAGATGGCTTTTAATCTCACAACATCATGACAGAACTTCTATGGCATTGGATTTTTGGTCAATTCCGTTTAGAGCCTCCAATGAATAGGCAGAAAAGCTGCAGGGTTGTAAAATATTTTCATTCATTTTCCATGTGTATGTTATTTGGTTGCGGCTAATATCGCAATCCTTGATAAATATTCAAAATTATTTTTGTTTCCATTTTACAACATCATCAATAGTTGTTTATTATCGCTGCTGCTTTGGGTAGGAGTAATGCTATTGTTTTTCTCAAAAATATTGGTGCTATTTGAAATTGTGAAATTTTTAAATCCTTAGCGATTTCTAAAATGAAAACAGAACTGAATTCATGTAAATAAAAACAAAATGCTGCTAAAAACTCCGAAAATAAAAATACACTCAGAAGAATTGTTGTTGTTGAAGCCGATTTCGAAATCGCGAAAAGCATGAGTAGACACTGGTTGATCTAAATCTTTATTAATTGTTCAGAATGAAAGCTATCAATGATTATAGAAATATTTAAGTCAGAATAAAATCTAAAAAATTTTCAATATTATGTGAGCTGGACGATACTGGTACTGAATGAGAATGACATTAATTCGAGTCATTAATTTGGATACAGAAGAAATCATGACAGAAGAAATCATGACTTAAGCAAATCTATCGGAAAGATAGATTGCAAACACGATATCGAGGTTTCCATGAATTAAACTCCATGGACTCCAGATGAATAAAATATTGAACAAGATTTTGTTATGGAAGAGGTTAGTTCATCATAATTATAAACCATGACCACTTTTAATATCTTTTTCAAATTCTTCTCTGCGGAGTAAGATCAGAGAAACAGTGAAACCGGGTATTGAGCATGCGCGATCCTGATCTTGTCAGCAATCTGAAGGTAGTGAATGAGTTGTTAGTTTCCTAAATTGAATGTTTAGGTCTTTCTCAAATTGCAGGATGTGTGCTCTGTATTCCAGACAGAGACTTACGCCATTGGAAGCAACACAAGATATGTACGAGAATTGGATATCGAAAATCTAACTGTTTCTGCATAGATATCATTGCAGCGATCAGCGTGTTTAATTCCAAAGTAGTGAGATGAGCAGCATTCTCTTACTGGCTTTGCTTGGCCAACGTGATATTCTTGATGGGTGTGCTACTAGGGGATCATTGCTTGGTGTGGTGACACTTAAACTCTTTTTGGGTGTAATTATTGTACACCAGGACTAGGCGCATGTTTTAGAGTCTAGTTTATACAAATGTAGGAGCCTTTTGGATAAGAGGGAAAGAGAATTGAAAGAGTATTTTCTATGTGAATGAGCTGCCACACGGGAAACTGGATTTAAGCTCTCACTGCAGGCACTCAGTCTCAAGTCTCAGGAACACGCTGTAGAATTTGATAAGATTTTCTAGGGGAACTGGTTGATGCTTAATGAGATGTAAATGGAACTGGATTAGGGAAGTACAATTTGTAAGACATCACATCCACCTCCAAGTGAACTTACGAGTTAAAGTTCGAAACAATCCAACCGAACCTATAACCCATGAGCGAAAATCTCGATTATTAGTCAGTTTATTCATTAATTGGTAACATGTTGTGGAGTTAAGAACAAATTACGTTTCTAGTAATTTCTGGGAAGAGTAGTTCGAGTACTTTAAACAACACCAAAAAAATGCGGCTTAGACTGGTAGGTAGTTGTGATGGTCACTGGTCAGACATCTCCAACAAAACAAAATATGAAAAAATATTTCTTCGACGACGTCCTCTCCGCGGAAAACTCTAAGAGTATAATAAAATTGTCATGAACAGTTTCTTAAAATCTGTCTTTTGGAGTCCACTTTAAACTGTAGGTCCCTTCACTCATGTATAAAATTAACACACACAACAGAAGTGATGTGCTGAGCTAGGAACTTCATTTACTCTCAGAGTTTTTGCCAGAAATCTGCTGAGATGAAGTCGCCGAAGAAATACTTTTTGTATTTTGTTTTGATGTCTGGCCTGGGGCTCGAATCCTGGCTTTTCGTCTAATAAGCCAACACACTACCTACTAGACTACGGCGACTTCACATCTGCATGCATCTGATAAATCATCAAAAAAACACGGTCTTCTGTTTCATAAATGTGTTGGGGAATCAGCAACTTACAGTACACGTTAAAATAAAAAAGGAATCCTTGGTGGGCAATGTTATTGAGTACATTTTGAAAAATTTTATAAAATCAGGCGTAGATCGACCTATCTAAACAACACAAGGGCTTGTCTCATTCATGTGTATTTGTAATATCGATTCAACCTTGAATACTTTCTTTTAAAAAACACATCCTTACCAGTTTCATTACACATGTCAGTAACATAACACATGTCATTTCATACCAATTGTTTTTTGCTCTGTAGAAGTCATAAGCATACCATTAATGTTGCCAATATTTCATTGTAAATATCAAAAGGCAAAAAAAGGATTCATGTTTTTCATTTTGTTTCACAGCAAATAATTACAATGTAAAATATACTGAGTAAATATATCACTTGGGAACTGATTTTTTTATTTTATTTTTTGATAAAAATGTTGCCCTCATATTATGTTGTGCTGGTGAAACAGAAAATTTATACATTTTATTTGATGTCTTTGTTGCTGATTAAAATATAAAAACAACAACAGAAACAACAGTAAATAATTATAATTATGTTTGTTTAATTCAAAAATAAAAAAGTTTTTTTGCCATGCTACTCATAAAATGTTGTTGCATTTACAAAAAAAGAAAAAAGCGCAAAAAGCTAGCATAGCAAACACACAAACTTTTTGTGAATATTTTAGTGTTCGTATGCGAATCATACTTATTTTGTGATTCTTGTAAATGTTGAGTCATGGAGAGTTAAAATCAACAACATCATGCGTATTGTTAAGTATGAGTACGATGAGTACTTCAAACTTTAAATATGAGTAGTATGAGTATGCTATTAAAATAAGTATGAATGCGTATAAATATCAGAAATTATGAGTACGATTCGAATACTCATATTTTTGAATACTCATTGGTGCTCTCTGCTGCATACTTTTTCTGTTTAATGGGATACTTCATCCCATCTTGTGCAATGAAATACGGCTGAGGACACTAGCCATAGTTTCAGCCTGTTTTAGCCTGCGACGCCACAGGTAAACGCAAACCAAATCAAACCAGGGAGGAAGGAACGATAGCTCCGTTAAGCTGACAAAGATTGGGGAGCCAAATAACCTACGTCTGTACCTCGCAAGAGATAGGCACTGACAAAGAAAGTGGGTAACAGTCTCCACTACCCACGGCAGAATCGATCATGGGACCTGCTTTCTTTCCGCGTGTCTTCCCATAACACAATGACCTGTAAGGCTGGTCGCTGTGTTTGAGATGATGCCACGTCTAAGTAACTGGTTGGTGCGCCTTCTATCCATTGAGGGCCAAGTGGTCCTACCGGTGGAGTAGGACATCTCATTGATCAATGATAGATTGCCATCTCGAAAGAAATTTCGCGCGATGGCCAGTTTGAAAGTGGTAGGTGACATTCCTAAGTCGATTGAAGAGGATTCCGGAAGTAGTGCACCAGCCCTGGCGAGCTCGTCGGCTCTATAGTTTCCCGGAATGTCACAGTGCCCGGGGGACCAGATAAGTGTGACACTGAAACGCCCTGAAAGAAGGTTGAGACAGCGGTGACATTCCCTGACGATCCCGGAGTTATTTACTATCAGAAAAGATCGAGATGCAAGTGAAAGGAACACCGTAGGCGAGGATCCATTGAGTGTCCCGGTAGATGGCCATTACTTTCGCCAAAACTACGCTGCAATAGTCCGGTAGCCGGGGAGAATGTTTAGGTCCAGTTTCCCAGAGTAGACTCCCTTTAGTCAAGATAACAACCTAGCTTCTCACACCACTTATGTAGAGTGCGTTAATTTTATACATGAGTGGGCGCCTACAGTTTAAAATCGACTCCGAACGAACGATTTTTGAGAAACTTTTCATGGTAATTTTATTTACTCTCAGAGATTTTGCCAGAAATCTGCTGAGAGGAAGTCGCCGAAGAAATATTTTGTCATATATCGTTACGTTGGAGATGCCTGACCTGGGGTTTGAACCGAGGCCAACACACCACCTATTAGACCACGGCGACCATTTTTACAACCCCTACGCTAAATTCAATTTCAAAAATATAAAGTGAAAATTATTTTTGCTCCCAAGTAATAAATCACACGTATAAGTGTCTCCTGTTTTTTCATATCAATTAAAGAAACAGCGACCAATTAAAACCATTTAGTTATTTAGAAAGCATTACAGTTCTCCTGCTATAAATAATCATAAGTAACAAAGAAGAATTATAGCCATTTTGTCTTAATTGTCTACAACAAATTATAAATAGGTATTGCCATTGGCAAACAACTGGGAAGCAAATACCAAAATGTCATTTAAATTGTCAAAATACTTTGATTTATGTAGGAGGCTCTCAAGCCATGGGACCATACAATTTTAAGCTCGTGTGCATATAATTTTCTTAAGTTATATTTATTTAAGTTTTTGTTTAAAGCAACAACAATAAATTGACCTTAATATTGTGTGTAAATATTAATTTCGTTAATAGCCAAAATATATTAAGGAGCCTCAACCCTCTGTACATGTACATTCCATGCCATTCTGCTTTTAGCTATAAATTTGAATTGCCCTGTTTCAAAGCAATCAAATAAGCCATCTTCTAATGGGAAATGGAAAACAAATTCCCTTTAGAGACTGATTAAAAGGAACAAAATTATGATAGAGAAATATGAAATAAATTTTTACCATAATTGACCAATCAACCACGCTGTACCGACCTATAAACCATAAAATATTTGAAGGCAAATAAAATTTGTTTTGTGGAGTTTTATTCCATAAAATTTTAAAGCCTTATTTACTAACTTTAAAATAAGCGCAAGTTAGTCAGCATAAATCACCTAAATTCCTCGGATATTAGCACTATCAAAAACACTTGTAGGCTGTATTTATAAACATAGAATTGTTATGTCGAAATCAGACAATCAGTATTCAAAAAATGAGTAGAATCGAATCATACTCATAATCTCTGATACTCATACGCATTCATACTTCTTTTAATATCTACTCATATTCAAAGTTTGATACTTAACAACATATTCATATTCATACTTAACAACTCTACATAACTCAACATATACATGAATCACAAACTAAGTATAAATCGCGTACGAATACTAAAATACTCACTAAATGGTTGTGTGTTTTCTCTTCTTGCTTCTCTGTCTTTTTTGCTTATGTGTCTTTTTTTTAAATACAACCACAACTAAGACTGTACATTTTGATAAAAGATTCGAATCATTCGAATAATTTATGAGTATTATAAGTATTTTTCTAAAGTTATGAGTCTAAATGAGTAGGCTTATGAATCAAACATATTTCGAATGGTGTGAGTTTGATGTCAACGTTGTACGTATACTCGTTGCAGCCTATACTTATAAATCAACGTTGTAGTGAGTACGAATTAATCAGAGTAGTTGAATTTCAATACTGTTGACTCAATCATACTCAAAATTTCATGAGAACTTAGTAGTACGGAAAAAACGATTCATTGCTGATCTCTGGTCGAAATCTCTTCATATTCGATGGAATGCCGTTTGATCGGTGTTAGAACAAAGTTGTAATTTGCTGGGCCCCCGAAGCAGACTTTACAGGCACAGTCAAGAGTCTTTTTGTAGTATTAACTAGATAGAGAATCAGGCTGTTGACTCGCACGAGACCTGCAACAGGTCAGATTAGTAGAAGAAGAGCTTTGCGAAAGGTGAACATTGTTGGATTGTTGGTTTTCTATCAGGAATCAATTATCTGAGATGAGGCTCAATTTTGGAAAGACAATTTACACAAAACCGGTCCAATTGTTACAAAAATGAAAATTCTAGATACTGATGTTTTGCTTTTGCTCGCTTAACATTAAAATTATAAACAAAAGCTACAAAACAAAACAATGCAGTCGACAAACCTGTTTACAAATTATCGTACTGCTTGATATAACAATAAACACCAGCATAAAAAATGGTAAACAAGTGACCAAAAATACACCGACAACACTACAAGAATAAATGAAAACAAAATACACAAACAACCATAATGATGTAAACAACGATATTTACAGTTATAGAGATTTTGAGAAGGCGAGGTCATGAATGTTCGCTTTCAAAAACGTTCATCAGACTGTTTAATTTGCCTTATAAAATGCAAGGGAAAGCATACGAGTGAGTTAGTGAAGTTCTGTCAGTGTTGTGGGAAGACGCAGTGCGTTTGAAGAGAGTAATCGTGGTTTGAAGATCTCCGTTACAAAAATCTGCCGAATAATAGCTTGTTTTTAGGCTAAGGGTATAAACCGGAGAATAACAATGAAAAGCAATTGTTGTTGTGTACATCAAGTTGTGAACAGTGGCACACAGAATTGTGCGAATAATAAAGAATTGTAATTTAAACTAAACACAAATTTATTTTCTTATTTTATTTGCTATCTACAAGCACATATTTTAAACGTTTTCAAGAAGTAAAAATATAACAGAATCTCTAAATCATCCGCTATCTCGATCACCTCTACACTGTATACGGTCTTTCGAAATTATTTGTGAACTTTTTAAGGCTTCAATCGCAAAAAACATCTTTAAGGCGTTTACTACGCCTTTTGTGATGTGAGAATTCCTGTATATTTAAATCTGTAGCAATTTCCTGTATACAAATTACTTCTTTTTTATTAAAACATATTTTTTTTTTACATTTAATGTAATTCATTAAATAAACTTTTAAAAGAAATTTTAGTAGACATTATAAATTGTAAGAAAAGCAATAAAATGAAAGCGAAAGATAAACCATTAAATATTAAAAAGTTTGTGCGAGTTTTAGACACAAGCTAAATCCAGTATTTTGGCTACTAAATGCTTTAAATAAATGTTTTAAAATATCAGCCATAATTTAAAATATTTAAATAAAATAGCAACCAAGTGGCATATTCCCTATAATACACTATAATACGAAGGCTCCCTGGTCATAACAATTTGATTTTTTTTGCTTGGCACTAAACTAGGGTAGAAAGATAATCTTTGAAAATCTCTGGTGACTAAACAAATTCTGTTTTAAGTGTTCTTTTGGGTTTTTCCTTCCCTCCGTCTGTCTGTTGGGTTGTGTGTCTTCATAAGATTCATAAGGTTCATAAATATTAAAATTAATTTAAGATGGTTTAATTTCTTTTTTTCACAGAAAATGTCAAATTTTCATTAATTTCTTTATAACTGGGAGTAAATTTCCTAATTTTTACAAATTTCTCTTACTGTTTGATACAATATTAAATTCGTATTACAAGCTTCATATTGTATATTCTATGTGCCTCATAGTACTCATTTATAAAGGATTTAAACGAAAGATGCTCTGCGCAATAAATTTCTTTTACATTTAAAAAACAATTGACTTGCTTTCCAACATTACTTTCTCCAATGGCTATATAATGAACAACATATGGACAATAATTTCGTTTTTTTTTTGTGTGGAATATTCGGTAATAAATCTTAACATTCTCTGCATGACAGCATTTTAAAATTGTTGGTACTTTTAAGGGTGAACAATAAAACAATAATTTTTGTATAAACGTTACGATTTATTGATTTTTCAGAGAGAATGAGCATGTGAAACACCACAACATAAATACGTATGTATTATATTAACATTAAAAATTTAATATTTATATATAAAAGTTTTTATTTTTTTAAAACAATAAAAAAATATTGGTTTTGTTCTTCGTTTAAAATTCTTACACACATGCCAACAAATTTATAAAATTTGTGTTCATTTTTAACTCTTATAAGGTCAAAAAGCGTAGAAACGGTACATACAATAACAGTAGAACAGGATAGTACAAAGGTGCTCGTTAATGACGGTAGCGTATTCAACACGTTTGATTCACTTGGTCATTATCGCAATGTGGCTTGTATTTCACTCTTCTACCTCTACTACAACGAATTTTGCTCAAGCGAAATAAAGGGACATGTTCGTACATTTTTTACGTAGCACCCGTCTATCTCTTGCAGGCCAATTATACGCACACTACATTACGGATGGAATTCGTTCTTTAGAAGGACTATCTGTATGTAAAACTCCCTACCTGCAGAGGTCTTTCCTGCCAATTATAACATTTTTATGAAAATAAAAAGTCTAAATACTGGTGTTTTGCTTTTACATCGCTTAACATTAAAATTATAAACAAAAGCTATAAAAGCAAAACAATGCTATGAACAAACCTGTTTACTAAATATCGTACTGCTAAATATAACAACTAACACTAGCATAAAAAAGGTAAACAAGTAAACGAAAATACACAAACAACACTACAAGAATAAATGTAAACAAAATAACACTACAATAATAAACCTTAACAACAATGTTTACATATATAGAGTTTTCGAAAAGGCGAAGTCAAGAACGTTCGCCTTCAAGATCATTAATCAGACTGTTTACGTGGGCATATAAAAGGCAAGACAAAGCAGGCAACGGAATCAGGAAAAATTCAGTCAGTCTTGTGTGAAAAAGAGAATAATCATGGTTGGAAGATGTCCGTTATAAAGATTTATCGAATATTGTTATTGTTTATGCAAAAGAGTGTAAAGAAGTATAACAAACAAAGCAATTGTTGTTTTTTACATCAAGTTGTGAACAGTCACACATAATTGTGCGAACAATAAAAGATTTATTTAAAACTAAACACAAATTTATTTTTATTTTATTTGCAATCTACGAACTCATATTTTAAATGTTTTTAAAAGGTATAAACGTAACAATATGCTTGTAGTGTCAGGTGTATTGCAAGTTGCTTTTTGCATACTACTTTGTATCAAAAGGCAGAGAGCGTTTAATGTTCACTTAAATTCCTTTCTCAAAAATGAGAAGCTTTAAGGGGATCTGAGTGAATTATGTGGAGGAATCTCTATTGACGTAGAAATTTTAGGGTTTGTAGGCCAGCACTTTAAAAATAATACCACACCACCTGACCAATGGTAAACTTATAATCAAGGCTTATGTAGTAAATTGTAAAAAACAAAATTAATGGATTTAACAGATTAGCTTTCTGTAACTCAAAATAAAATTATATACACTAGACACAGCCATACATAGACCAAATCGGTTCTAATGTTACAGCGCCTACATAAATTATCAACATCACAGTCTAATAATTGGATTGAAAAGTTGATAAGCTAACGTTACTACTATTACATAGCTATTGATAGTTTTCTCTTTTCAAGATATCTACTTATTCAATTGCTAATAATAAACCTTTAGCCAAGACTACAACCAAACTTCTCACACCACCCGTGTTGTACAAGATAATTTTATCTATAATTGGCATGACCAAGAATTGAACGTCGACTTCGAACGACAGATTTGAGAAAATGTTCATGGCAATTTTATTTACTCTCAAAGCTCTTTCTAAAGGGTTTTGGAAAAATTTTCCATATTTCGATTTGTTCGATATTGATATTTGAGATGGGATTTGAACCACGGACTCTCGTCCAATAAGTCAAGACACTACCTACTAGACTACGGCGCATTGAAGATAGTAGACTCATTCAAGTGCCTAGTTCTGATCCAGTCCATTTCATACTCCCCCAAAAACGGATTAGAATTCTCGTGTATAAGACGGCGTCCAAAGTCTATTTTGATGTCTCTCGACGGCATTCAGAAGACGGCGACGGTGCTCATTAATGAGCACCTCTAGCAACTCTATTGATTCATTGATTCATTGGAGCATCGTCACAATGTTGCTTGTGTTTCGCTGTTCTATCAGACTTGTTCACGAAAATCATATATTCTTACGTAGTACTCGTCCTTCATGCTCTATTAGCCATCGGATCAAACACTGTAATACAGATCGTTCTTTAGCCAGGCTATCCGTATGCGGAAATCGCTAGCACTTATAATAGAATAAAATTTAATCTAAAGTTCACAATGTAACATAAAAACTCCTGTATTCCAGTACAATGCATTGCATAAGTAGGGCCCATCCCCTGAGTGTTGGTCTACAAATAAAGATAAGAAAAACATTATGTATGACTGGCTCAGAACAAGTATTTAGCAGCCAAACGGTCACACATTTAAATTACCATAATTGTGTCTGCCAGTAGGATACATAAAATGAAATTACAGCCATACATCATTAAATATTTATACAATACACATGTCGAATATTTAAATATACCATGTATTTTCGTGTTTGCTTTTTGAAAACAAATTTTAAATAATTTATTAAAAATTTCTACGCTTTGAATAATTTTGTTTCATGGTAATTACAATACCAAATAATTTAACAATGCTGTGAAGTGTATGATTGTAATTGTTGTTATTCTTGTGGATAATTTTCCAAAAAGTAATTAAATTTTGTTTTTAAATTGTATTGGTCATGAGGGTAGTTTCATTACTAAAAATTACAATTTTGTATTTCAAAAACAAAATGGAAAAAAACCTTACAATATTTTTTTTAAACTTTTCTTTCGTTTTCCTAGGAAACTCCCCTTATATCTATTGAATTCATTTATTAAATAATTATTTTACATAGTATGTATACCCATATAAAAAGCTAATTAAAAACTAAATTTTAAACTTTTCATATTGCATTTCTAATAAGCGGTTTTAGTTTTGAAATAATTATTCACCCCAACACTCCAGTAAATGAAGAAAATTATCCTTCCCGCCTTCAATTGATTAATTACACGGTGCGACAGTTGAAATACACCCAACTAATAATATGTTACACTATGGTGTAGGTTGTGAATTTTGTTGAGTAGAACTCAAAAATAATTTTTTTTTTATATTTCTCGAACCCTCTAAACTTGTTTTATATGACAAAATCTTTTTCATTTTTTTTGTTCTTTTCACAAGAAATTATTGTTTACCCAAATATTCTTCAACCTATTTTCATAATCGAAAGTTTTTTGAAAGGGAGACAGATGAGCCCTTAAAATGGTATACATAAACATATGGTTCAAACTTACATGTTATGAGTTTTGATCGGGTAAACTTGGAAAATATGTTTTTTTTCTCGTATTTTCAAGCTTAGCCATTCTTAATTGCAAAATTTACTTCAAAAATATAAAATAAGTGGGAACATTCTGAAAACGCATTATCTTGTGAAAAGACATACATAATTGGCCATTACAACCCTTCAGACAGGATTACGGCATAGCTTCTCACACCACTCATGTTGTGTGTGTTTATTTTGTAGATGAGTGGCGGCAAGGCAAAGCAGGCGAATGAGTTAGTAAAAGTTCAGTCGTTCACGTGTGAAGACGCGGTGCGTTTGAAGAGAGTAATTATGGTTTGAAGATCTCCGTTACAAAGATCTTTCGAAAAATTGTATTGTAATTGTCATTATTTATGCAAAGGGTGTAAACAGAAGAATAACAAAGAAAGCAATTGTTGTTGTTACATCAAGTTGTGAACAGTGGAACCCAGAATTGTGCTAAAAATAAAGAATTTTAATTAAAAAATTAACAGAAATTTATTTTTATTTTATGTATTTGCAATTCACGAGCTCATATTTTAAACGTTTTTAAAAGGCAAAAACGTAACAATATTTATGCATGGTTAAGTGAGTAGCTGGAGTTAGAAGAGAGATAAAAAGAATTTAAAATTTTATTTTTGTGTAATATTTTCTTGTTCCTGTTAGTTGTTATATGTAATACCGTATCATTTATTTTTATTTTTTGTGTTTTGCTTTTATATTGCCATAGCTGCTGCCATTGCTATTGAACTGTTGCTGTGTTGAGCCCCATTTTATTGCTTTCGATTAGAAACTGTCTGCCATTATGCCAGTCTTTAGGCTTAAAACACATGATGTTTTCCTGTTGTGGATCTCCTAATCCTAAGAGATTTTTTTTTGGAACGTGAGTTCGCATGAGGGAAATTGCGTTTATATTTTGAGGCATTTTAGTTGTGTATTAAACAACGGATAACATGTTATTTTATAGTATGGCATGGTATGGTATGGTATTCATACTCGTATATTTTGTAATTTCTTTCTAATAACTTTTTAGTTTATAAAAAATAAATAAAAAATAGGTTTTTAAGGAAATGGTTTTTTAAACATTTTTACTTTTCAGTAAGTGTGTCTAAGCTGTAAAATGCTGCTGTAAAATGTTTGACAGTTAAACAGAAGTGTCAAAACGAATAAAACACAATTGTCAGGGGATACTCGTGCAAAAAATATGAATTATTATGAGTTGTAAAAAGAAAACGAAATTAATGACATGAAATAAAATAAAACAGCAAAACTGGGAAATAAATTTCTGAAAAGCAGAATTTAATTCAAATCAAACGAAATATAAAATTTCTACGTCACAATTTAAAATTTTTGGACGCTTTCTATACAAAAAATTTTTGAAATCAATTTTTGAATATCAATTATTTTTGTCTTTAAAATATTTTCTTAAGAATTTTAGTACTTAAAGTGGTTCTTTTTTATAAAATTAAAAAAATTCCCATACACACGACTATTTTATTTTTTTCATTTTGTCTGATTTCATCAAATAATGCCAGTTTGATGTGTATAATTTAAAAACTATTTTTACAATTTGTTTGCGGTTAAGCACATAATATGTCTATGTGTCTCTGGGGAAGACTTAACGAAATCAATACGATTTTGAATTATGGAACGAAGAAGGAGCAAAAAGTCTGTGAAAAACCACAGTTTTATACAAAAAAAACTTGTGGACATGTGGTTAATTTATCTTGAGTACATGATTAGTTTTTACAGTAGGATAAAGTGTAAAAATGGACATAGTACATGAAAAAGAAATGAATTTATTATCTCGGTGAATGGCTCTAAAAGATAATATTGCTGGTAATATTAACAGCATCAGATCACCTTTACTGCTTGTTTGAAAGATCATATAGTAGGGGACTCTCTTTTCATTCTATGAACAGTTATATAATTAATCATTACAATCCTTCAGTCAGGTTTACAGACCTAGTCAGGTTACCGCTTAAAGTCGACTCTTAACGACTGATTTTTATGAGAGACTTTTCGTGACAATTTTATTTACTCTTAGAGTTTTTGCCAGAAATCTGCTGAGAGAAAGTCGCCGAAGATATATTTTTACATATTTCGATTTGCTGAAGATATCTGTCCTGGAGTTTGAACTGTGGTCTTGTATCTAGTAAACCTACACACTACCTTCTAGACTGCGGCGACTTTAAATACGAAGGATAACATTGGTAACAAAAAAATTAATTTAAATAAATTTTTTGAAAAATTTAAATTTTTTCTTTAACCCTAATTTTACTGACAAAAACATTAAAAAAAAATCGTCCTAACAAGATCCTCTAAGGCTAATATATAAAAACTACGAATTTCTTATGTGGCCCCTACATGTTACGACTGGCTGTACAACTTTATTATTTTGTACAAGCAATTCCTATGGCTGCGGTTGGTTGAGAATGGAAAAATCGAAACGAGGAAGAAGACGACCAACAGTTGATTCAACATGTTGTAAAATTATTGGCAACGGGAAGGGGCCCCATTACGTATACTTCGTAAGAAATCTAATCGCAATTGATGTTGTAATTTTTGATTTAAAATATACGAATCACTTAATTTTTAATTAAAATAAAAATGGATTTCCCAACGTTAAATTAAGCAGAACAGGAAAATCAACATACATATGAAAGGTTACTTTGTATATAATATATTATTATGAAAATGGAAGTGGTGTTTTACTTTTACAACGTTTAACATTAAAATTATAAACAAAAGCTAAAAACTTGCTACAATGAACTTGTTTACATAAAAAACAAGTAAGCAAAAATATACCAACGAAACACCAGTATTAAAAAGTGACAAACAAGTAAACAAAAAAACAACAACAAAATTGCCAGAATTAATGGAAACAGAATCATAACTACATTATATTTTTTAGAGATTTCGAGAACGCAAAGTCATTCGTGCTAGAAATCTGCTGAGAGGAAATCGCTAAAGAAATATTTTTTTATATAATTTTATAGGTGATGTCTGATTTGGTTTGAACCAACGCCCCATGTCTAATAAGCCAACACAACACCTACTGGACTGTAAAATAAAAGTCATGTAATTTTTTAGGGGTGTGTAAAGTACATATATATCTCTTGTTACATTGATTTGATCATCAAAATAAGCCTCACACACTAATGTTAGTATGTCGCCGTAGCCTAATAGGTAGTGTGCTCGCTTATTAGACATAAAGCCCGGATTCGAGACCCAGGCCACACATCAAAACGAAATATGAAAAAAAAATTTCTTCGGCGACTTGCTCTCAGCAGATTTCTGGCAAAAACTCTGAGAGTAAATAAACATATCATGAAAAAATGTATTAAAATCTGTCGTTCGGAGTCGACGTTAAACTGTAGGTCCCGCCATTCAAGTATAAAATTAAGGCACACAACCTGGGTGGTGTGAGAAGCTAGGCCGTAATCCTGACAATTTTGTATGTATGTATACTCACGTTAGTAAGGTTAGGGTTAAATCTAATAATATTTTATAACATCATCGATTTGCAGTCCTTTTTTCACGATAAATGTTAAATAGTTTCCTAATTATGCATCGCAAAAAATTATTATTAAAAATTATTCATAAAATCTTTAAAATTAACACATCTTGATCATTATAAGCCTTAGTATTTTTGCTAATAAATTCCTTAAAAATGAATATCTTATAATTTTAAATCATTAGTTTAATTTTTTATTCATTAGTTATGTATTGTTATGATATAACGTGTATTATTTTTTTGCTGTGCATTACATACTTTTTCTATTGCGGTAATATAATAACAGGTAATCCTTGTATAATCCTCCTATGCTGCTTTTCTCTCTCCTCATATTTTTGTAAATATTATTTGTTTTGCAAGAAATATATTGTGGTGGCACTAACTTATCTTTTTCACTTTTTATATAAACTTTTAATAGAATTATTATACAAAGAGGATTTTATTAAACATTGAACTGCTCTTTACACTTGATTTGAATTTGATATTTTATTATTAATTTTATTATTGATTGATAATTTATTGTTTTAAATTTATTTTCATTTATTTTTAATAAAAATAATTAAATTTGCACTTGTTTTTCTAGAATATTTTTTACGATTCTTTCTTTTATTTGTATTCTTTTCCAAACTTCCATAAATTCTTTCCAATTTTCTTTTCAATTCACTTTCCCTTTTATCTTAAAATTCATTACGACCGTGTTTTTTTTCCCATAATTTTCCGCTCGAATTGAAAAAAATGTGCGCAATTTATACGTTAATTTTGATGGCAAAAAGGAAAACTTTTTACGTTCTCAACACCATGCTGTTATAAATTTTTCTTGTGATTTTTAAAACTAGGTTTTCGTAAAACCTCTAGTGTGGTGTAAAAAGCTACGATTAAATACGCTTCTCTATGTTGCGAGAAACAAACCGTTTGAATAGCTCGGCAATACTAAATTCACTCTGCTAACGAAATGTATGAATTGCGAGTATTTCAGTACAGAAGGCCTAGACAATGAGTATATTATTGCAGAGCATAAACATGTTTATGTGCAAGCCAAACAGTATAAAAAACCCAATGCCATATACCCACAAATATTTGCTCTCTTCAACACACTATCTTGTTCTCTCATTTGGTTAATATTTTAAACTGTCTACCTTTCTCTCTGAACTTTCTATGCTTTTGTATAACATTACATGTGGAGGTAGTTCAGTTAACCTTTCGTTTTCCCACCATAAAGAGAGTTTGAGTTCTTAAAACAACAACTAAAAATGAGAATTTTATCACTCCACCTATACACTGTAAGAAAGTATTTTTACAAATATTTGTGCATAATATTGGTATGAGGATTTGCTTCAGTTAACCTTATTTAGATTTTTAGTTTACATACAAACGAGAGAGCACAACAGAGTTTTTTCTGTTTTATGTCACTGAGAGACGCTCCGTGAGAGTTTCTTTACGAGTGCTAATGGTGTATTTGCTTTACAAGTTATTGAAACTCTCTAGTAAGAATTTCTTGGGTATTATTTTGTATGCTGTGTGGTGGTGTGTTCTTGAATTTTCATATTAAATGTTAAACAATTTAAAAACCTTTTTAATATGCAGGTACTCGTTGGCAATGTAGGGCATTATTGCCTAAAAATGTTACAGTTTTTGTCATGCAAACGATAGGACCTTGATGAATTCATCAACGTGCAATATTAAGAACTCAAACTTGATGTTACTTTGAGTTTCTTTAGCTACTGAATACAGAAGTTCTTACATGTTTCCAGTAATAGTATTTAATTTCTTTACATATAAGTAAAGGTTTGAGGGAGAAATGCACAACAATTTAAGAACAAATGGACACAAAATATATAAAACTATCAAAAGTCGGACCACAAAACATTCATCCATAAGTAAATGCACATGAAACCACGTTGCTATTGAGTTTAAGTGTAAATAAATCGGCCTCAAATGGATTTTTTAAAATTCGGACTTCAAAAGGATATTATGGATAAAAAGATCGATGAAGTTAAATGAGGTTGTTATTTAATTGTACAATAAATTGATATGGAAGGCTCTTATAGAGAGTATTTCAGAAAAGGTCAGACATTCTATAATGCAATGCGAAAGTCTTGCAGTAAAATCCCGTCGATGTTATCCAAGTATTATCGAATTTATACCATAATAGTCAGATCAATAGTAACCTATGGCACCAATATTTAAGTAGACAGAATCTAGAAACGACTGAAATGGAGTTGCACAACATTCAGAAAGCAGTGTATTGTGGTACAGCATGTGCAATGAAAACCTGTACTACAGCAGTGTTGGATGCTCAATTCGATTTAAGTTCATTGCATTTAGTAGTAAACACCAGAGTTTTAGAGGCTTAGGGAAACAAGTTTCAAACAGAAGTTGATGCTATCTTTCTGCTTAACTGCCTTTGGACCAACCAGTGAACTATGATTTTGAGGAATGCTTTGCACCGAGACGAAGTAAATAAATTGGATTATTTTTGTGGTGCAGTCAACCCTTCTATAACGCGGTGAGTGCGTACCGCGCTATAAGAATCTTGCATTTCACCGTAGAAACCAGACTAATTCGTAACGCGTTCTATGGAAATCGTCTACCGCGTTGTATGGAAACCGTGCTACAAGAAACTCGGAATTAGTACAAATCACATCATTCGTACGGCGTTATATGGAGACCAATACAAGATAAATTATTTTTATTGACTTAAAGAGTTCATATAAGAACAGATAAAGAAAAAATGAAACAAAAACTAAACTAATATACTGTTTTCCAACAAAAATAAGTAAGGCTTGTAAAATTATGTAATTATTCAACATTCATCCTCACTGTCAGAGATGGGTTGCAGAAACATTTTTATAATGTCGGAGCCGGCAATGAGATAAGCTGGCCTTTTTACATAAAAATGTTGTTTGTATATCTCGGCTGTGCTTTTGCTTCGAAAATAAAACTTATATTACGCCATCTTACAATATCTAGTTACGGCCGTCATTCAAATGCTGTGCGGAAGGAACTGCAATTTTAGCTGTGCTTTATGTGAAAACCGCGTTATATGGAAACCGCGTTCTGAGACTGAAGCAATTTCAGTGCCGCGTTATACGGAAACCACGTTCTGAGAGTACCGCGTTATAGGAGGGTTGACTGTATACGTATGCATTAAAAACGTGTATTGGAACTGGAGTAGGAGTTTTTGGACCAAGAACGAAATATTCTGTGCCAGTATGAAATCTTGTGAATATATTCCAAGCGAAAGAAAGTGCTTAAATTGTATAGAGGGTACAAAAGGTGTTTCATAAATTTGGTCAGTCCGGTCATCTTGTAAACGCTCAGCTCTTCGAGTACTGTCTGAGTAGGTTTACCCTCTCCTGAGTTGCAGGTTATGTGAGAAATGTCGGCAATGAATATGTTTTTTTTTTTTTTTGTTTTGCAATGAATAGACTAAAACAATACAATTATCATTTCAAGTCACCCTACTCTAGTAGGAAGTGTGTTGACTTATTAGACGTAAAGGCCAGGGTTCAAACGCCAGGTCATACATCGAAACGAAAATATTAAAAAATATTTCTTCGGCTGCTTCCTCTCAGCAGATTTTTGGCAAAAACTCTGAGAGCAAATAAAATTGCCATGAAGAGTTTCTTAAAAAATCTGTCGTTCAGAGTCGTCTTTAAACTGTAGGTCCCGCTACTCATGTAAAAAATTAACGCACACAACATTTGTGGTGTGGGAAGCTAGGTCGTAATCCTGACTGAAGGGTTGTAATGACCAGTCAGGTATGTATGTATGCATGTACATAGTAGCTAAGTCTAAAATTTTTGGGGACAATGGTTAGGATAATGGAAGACAGGTCTAATATGAGATTCATTAGAGGACTTTGTGACCTATTAAATTGAGCGGCGGACAGTTCGCTGTTTAACTATTTCCTAAACTGAACCAGTACGCTGTATGATTTTCGAAAATCCTTCGTAACGAATAAGTACAACATAAAAAACTACAATTTTCATTTTCCTGTGCGATAAACATATAAAACACGCAAAATTAAATGAAATCATTGAAACAAATGTCGTAATTGGAGCACCTAATGACCTTTAGAAGAAGAAGAAGTCGCCGTGGTCTAGTAGATAGTGTGTTGGCTTATTAGACGAAAAGCCACGAGTTCAAATCCCAGGTCAGACATCAAAACGAAAATATGGAAATATTTCTTCGGCGACTTCTTCAGCAGATTTCTGGCAAAAACTCTGAGAGTAAAAATTGGCATGAAAAGCTTCTCAGAAATCTGTCGTTCGGAGTCGACTTTAAACTGTAGGTCCCGCTATTCATGTATAAAATTAACGCACACAACACGAATGGTGTGAGAAGCTAGGTCGAATTGACCACCTCTGGGTAATGTACTTGTCACAGTTGACAAGTTCACGTCCTCTAACCTAACCTAACCTGACATGAATGCTTACAATTTACATATTTTATTTATTTCTGCAATCCAAATGTACGTACATCATATATGACCCACTTTTGCAACAATGTCACATACTTAAATAAATGCATGTAAAAGTTTCAGTCATTTGAATTTAATTTAAAAATGTAATAATAGTTTAAGTTCTCTTAGTAATGTTTATTAAAATCAAATGATTTGTTTTTAATTTTAGTTTTAAACAAAAACTTTAAATATTCAAAACCCGAAGTAATTCAATTTAAAAGTTTTCATAACTACAAAGCTTTTGTCAGGCAATTGTAATCCTTGTGGAAATGTATAGCTAACTACTAGAAACTTTACAAACAATTTCTAACATTTTACTTTAAATGTAAATAAACAAAGAAACATTATAAAATCATGTTCCTTATGTTGATGACTAAAATAACATGTTGCTTTTTCATAAATGTTAACTTAAAACGTACGAAGTGCGCCAATGTTAAATAGTAGGTATAATTTTAAATATCAGATAAGGACTTTATAAAGTCTGTTATTAATGTTTCTGACTAAGAGAACATGTTGCTTGTCCATAAATGTTAAAATAAAATTTACAAATGGGTATCAATGTTAATATAATGTTGATATGATTTTAAATATTAGTACAACATGTTGGAGATCAACTTGCTTACATTAAACGCTACACTGTTAAATGTTAAAGAGGGGATATTAATTACAACATGGGCATATCGTATGCATTATGTTTCTCCTCTCAATGTTAATTTGGCCTGCTTTATTTGTATTTCAAGGTATTAGGCATTATTTAAAATTTTTTATAACATGTTTGTATTCAAATTTTTTAGATTTGCTTCCACACTGTCATACTAAAAAGTTGGTATAATGCTAAGTTGTGGATATTTTGTATTACAACATGTTGCTTCGGAAAATGTTAAATAACTTGATGAATCAATTGTTTACCCTAAAACTTCCTATTTAACATTATTTTATTCAACAAAGCATTGTATATTTTGAAAAATACATATGTTTCTATGCACTCATAATGTTGCATATGTTTACAAATTTAAATGTATGAATATAAAAATATGCCAACAAAATTTCATGACGGCAATCTGTTTAAATAAGAAAATTGTTGCAGCTGCAGCTCACCTAACATGGTAACAAACAAATCATAAACAAAACACTTTCTATATCAGTGCTACTAACTTTAAAGCACTGGTAAGACCTCCTAGACAATGCAAACTGTTACAAAACTATCGTCGAAGAGCCAGTAGAATGCGATTCACAGACTTTACAAAAGCCTCCGGTATCCTTCATCATTTGGCGATATCAAATCACTGTGGATCAATTGCATTATATATGGTAGGATGGAATTCGTTATCCAATATCATGGTCAGACTTATGGATTAATCAGCTAATATCGGCTAATATATCCTATGGGAAAACAACAAGAAGTTGTTTCCATAGCAAAAGCAAGTCTGGTCTTTGTCAAATATATAGCAAAAGACGAATACTCAGAATACCAGTTACAGCGTAAAGTCTATTTGGCATTGAACATGGCAGCAAGTGGTTCAATGCAAATTGCATGTTTTACATTCATACATACATATGTACATAATTGACCATTACAACCCTTCAGTCTGGATTACGGTCTAGCTTCTCACACTGTGTGTTAATTTTATAAATGAGTTTAAAGTCGATTCCGAACGGCAGATTTTTTAGAAACTTTTCATGGCACTTTTATTTACTCTCAGAGTTTTTGCCAGAAAACTGCTGAGAGGAAGTCGCCGAAGAAATTTTTTTTCATAGTTCGTTTTGATGTCTGACCTGGGAGTTTGAACCTTTGCCTTACGCCTAATAAGCCAACACACTACCTACTAGACTACGGCGACTTCAATTGCATGTATTCATCAACAAATATTTGCGGTGCCGCACACCCAAATAGGCAGAAAAATCAATCGAAAGTCAATTAAAGTTCGTCGAAAAAACCTTAATAGAAACGGAATTAGAATAAGGAAAGCAATTGTAAAACCAGGAAAGCTATTGAATAAAGGGTATTCGAGTATTAATCAGACGATCGGATCTTAGTAAATATTGTTAGGAAGCGTTAGTTCTTGTAGGAGTAATACGATCCAATATATAATAACGGCTATTTAACTATCTCTGGCTAGGTAAGAGTTTGAAATTCATATTCGGTACCGAAGCAACTCCTTGACATTTCAGTTCATGCAGACTTTTAAGCAACAAGTTTATTTAGGAATTTTTTTATTTCATCTTATGAATTCTTTATATGCTTTCAATAATTAAAAACAATGTTGAAATGTGTTGCTGTGGTATGAGTTTTGCTCATATTTAAAAGAAAGTTGTTTATAAACTTATTTATCCCATTGATTGGTGGATTCTATGTTTTTATAGTGAAATTCGAATCAACAAATTAAATTCCTAAGTTATAAGACATAAAAAAATTATTATTTTGGATTGTGTGGTTGGTTTGAGTTTTTCTCCATATTTTGGTGCAACTTGTATAGAAGCAAATATATTGTGATGAAACCTATATTCTATATTTTTATGGTAAAATTTGTAGCAACAAGTTACATTCCATAGCATTGAAATCATTAAAATTACTTTTTTATCGCAGCATCTTCAATTCACCACTTTATTTGTTGTATTGTGTTAATCCAACAGCAACATGTTGATTTTGTCCATAATGAGAGAGCAAAATGTTAATCAATTATTCGGGTGTTAAATGTTTAAATATGGATTCTATGTTTTGTTTGTTACAACTTGTCAACATGTTGAAGCCGCGAAGGAGAAATTAAATATTTTGATGCAACACATTGACAGCACATTCAAGTTATTGAAAATGGCAATAAATTACAAAAATTTAAAACTAATTCATTAAAAATTCTTATGGTTGCATTGTAATTGTTATGAAGCTTAACTTTACACTTTAACCCTACACTGATGATACCGTATAGCCTTAAATCACTGCAATTTTGAGTTGAAACCTATACTTTTTCGTTATGCTACAAGAGCATGTTAGTTGTGGATTTTTGTTGACTTATTTACCATTTTTTTATGATGGTGTTTGTTGTTATATTAAGCAGTAGGATAATTTGTAAACAAGTTTGTTTACTTGCATTGTTTTGTTTTTGTAGCTTTTGTTTATAATTTTAATGCTAAGCAATGTAAAAGCAAAATACCAGTACCTAGATTTTTATTTTCGTATCAAAGTTAATAATAGTAAGAGGTTCGATATGCCTATTAACACACAACATAACAGAAACAGACAACATAAGTCCAGATCTGTAAAAACATTGTGTGTATAACGCGTGATAGTACATGCTCTGACGATTGATACCGAAGAGCCTTAGCATCACCTCCTTACGTGGTCTTCATCGATTGCGAAAATGCTTTTGATACCCTTGAACATTTTGCTGTTTGAAAATATTAACCAGCAAATGTAGAAAATCAGTCAGTATTGTGTTAAATTTGACAGGATAGTAACTAACAGTGTTGGTCCAGTGATCGTGGCGTTTATTGGCTAGGAATTCAGAAATTGCCTGGAAGTTTGAATAAATGTGTAGCCAGCAATGACCAAAACTTTGAAGCAAATGTTTTTTAGTTTCCCATTAAAAATGTTATGATTTAATTTCACAAAAAAGCTAACTTCATACCGGTACACCGGGAATTTTTTACACTGTTACCTGTTTCTATCTATTTTCCTGCATTCTCTTTCATTTTTCTTTCCTGAGTAGATAACATGTTGAGGCGGTAAAAAATCAAAAAAGAAAAAAAAGAAAAGAAGGAGAAAAGTTATCATGATGAGTTTGATTTTCTACAAGCATATTAAAGGTTACGGCAATTTAAATTAGGTTACAAGAGCTTGTTCTTTATTTCAACGAAGCCGCTAATAAAAGAAAATAAGGGAGATGTGATGAAAATTTAAATCAAATGATTAGTTCCTAACAAGTGTGAGTATCAGTATACATACATAGACGTGAATGTGTATGTGTGTCTTTAATTTATAATGGGTTTTGCCTTTTTTCTGTTCTAAAACGGTTTCGCTACTCCTGTTGAAAATAAAACATAAAAAACTGAGGAAAAAATGTTACAACATGATTAAAACGTTTTTGTTGTTACTGTTTTGTATTTTTTTATGTTCAAAAGGGATCCCATTCTTTTCTTGTGCATGTATGTGTAAACATTTTTCGTTAGCGTTTATTCCACATTCTGTTTTTCTCCTCTTAAATATTTTCTTTTGCAATTTTTCTGTTATTTCGTTCCCTACTGTAACTCAATATGTATGTATGTGATTTTGTATTCCTCCACATCTATGCTTTAAATCATTGTCTATACAGCACTCACATTAACTTACATTACATTAACTCTCCCTAGCTCTCTCATAGACACCAATACATAGGCAATAAATGTTTTCTTT
Organism: Sarcophaga rosellei; assembly: GCA_930367235.1. Classification (NCBI taxonomy): domain Eukaryota; kingdom Metazoa; phylum Arthropoda; class Insecta; order Diptera; family Sarcophagidae; genus Sarcophaga; species Sarcophaga rosellei. The sequence goes on from OV884021.1 coordinate 28,128,991, forward strand.
CCGTTCAAAAAGTGTAATTAAATTGTTTATGGTTCAAAGAGTATGACGCGGTATTTGATTTGTAGTCCCTACGGTTCATTCCATTCAGTGCTTATCAAACACGGTTTACTTGTACTCCGTGAGGTTGATATTGATGTTGTTAATAATCGCTAAGTTGACTGGGCTGTTGTTGTTGTTGGGTTTTATTTTTTTTCCTATGTTGAATTATTGCCACAAACGATATTTATTTATACAACGCACCTGTTACCTTCGATTGTGTGTTCTTGCAACAGGGTCTCAGTGCTTCAGTTTGCATGCTTTTAATAGCGTGGCATGTAGACTTTGTTGTGGTATTTCACAGTAAATTTGTTGAAATTCTGTTATTTCCGTCTGTGCTTTCAAATTCTAACAGAAAATTAAAAATGATTATGATTATTATTGTCTCGTTTTTATGTGTTTCTTTGGAGATTCGTGGATTTGATGATGTAAAACTTTTTAAATTAATTTTTGAAAGGACGTACCGCAACAGCCTGGTGGTGTTATCGATTTCGGAAAGATGCCACCTTCCATAGCTCCATTCAGTCTCTATCCATCTGTGAATATCAATATATAGTCGTCTACCAGTTGCGTCACATTATTTTACATTTTGGACATCTTGAACTTCCTCGAGAAGTTATAGCGTGGAATCATGTAACCAACATTTCTTGAAAGATCCCACTTTATTAAGTTCGCCGATTGATCTGCGCAATGCCCCAGTGAGCTGATGCTCAGAAATCTTTGTATCTGTCATAGTATGTTAAGGTTAGACATGCTGCCAAGGGATTCCCTCCATATAACGCAACCACCAAGATTACTGCAGAAGATGCCATGATGTGGAGGAAACGAAATCGCTCCACTTCAGAATGAACGTCATCGGTTTTTGGGTGACAGAACGTTTGAAAATCTGGGCAGGCAGGTGAACATCCCACTAAGGGAACTGACCAGTTTCATCCTTTGATTACTAAGGCTTATTTGAGTATGCATAGCTGCCCGTTTTGACACCACAGATAAGCGCAGTCACTGTACTCACCGATTACCGCCAAACTCATCGAAGAAATTTTTCAGAGCAGGGGCTGCTCACTAAATCACGACAACAAAACACGGATAGATTATTACCAAAAACAGGAGTAGGAGGAGCTCTAAGCAACTTTAAAAGTTTGTGTAGTCTATTACGGGTGTATATAAAGAGGATTTCAAAATCGTTTAATAATCAAAAAATATTAATAAGAATTCTTCAATTTAAATCTTTTTTAAAGCACATCATTCTAATAACGCTGATTTCAAATCCCTTTTTTTTGGCTGTTTACCTTCTATGCCAGTATTTACGGCCTGAGGCTATTTGAAGCCATCAACACCGATTGCTTGTTTGAATATAAATTTTGATACCAATCAACTCCATCACCGTTTTTTGTTTGTTATCAAAACGTAAGAGGCAGGCCTTTTTATTTACAGCCCTTCATCAATTAAAAACGTTCATAAATAGACGTAAAATTTAATTTCATTTTGTTTTGTTTCGTTTCGTTTCTTCTCTGTTGTCTTTTGCTTCTTTACTATTTTTTCTGAAATTTATTTGATTTCATGACTCTGTGTTACTTTGTTTTCTTCAAGTTTAAGCCTGCTGATGATGCCCGTTGTCTGTTGTCTGTACGTCAAGAGTTTTAAAAGATGTTTATTGATGGTCATTTTCTACGATTTCCCTTCTTGCTTCTCTTTAATTTTATTTTTTTCTCTAACGTTGGTGTCGGCCTTTTCCTGTAATTGCTCAGCAACAAAACAAGCACTTCCAATCGCAGCGATTAACTTCATTTAGCCGTGGATAGAATAATAAAAACGAGGGCATTTATCATAGACTTTTTGCTTTTTAGTGCAACTATAAGAACTTTTTTGTTTTTATGCTGGAGAAACTAATGGAAGATATGTAAAAAACAGGGTATACAGAAATTAAAGATGAAATGAAAAAAAGGAAGATTTTTCGAAAATAAGGAAATCAAAAATTGAACTGAAAGAAAAGGATCATAAGATATAATCTTCGGAAGGCTTACTTTTATGGCCATTTCAAGAATAATTATAGAAGTTTGCCTTAATGTTACATCCAGCAATTCTCATGTCACTAAGGAGTTCATGACTTCTGATACCGGGTGGGTTATTTATCGCTTTAAATTATAAACCATCGGTTATTTCGAATCTGGCAATACTTATGTCATTCTCATCAATATCAACTCGTCATCGTTCTCAAGAATTGATCATTTCACGCAACGTTCGTCGTTCGGAATCAACTTTTAACTGTAGGCCCCGCCACTCATGTATACAAATTAACACATACTACATAAGTGTTACGCGAAGCTAGGTCGTAATCCTGACTGAAGGGTGTATATGATGTCTACATATAACAACAATTTTGTACGACCAAAAATTTTGTTCGGACTACATGGATGTTCGTAAGAGTGCATGAAGATAAAGTTTGTCTCTCCTTGACCAGGCATTGCATTTTATAATCTCAACGATTTTGATACTACAGTAATTTATCGTGTTAAAGGCTTTAAAATTAAACGTTTTTGGCCTTGCTTGTTCACCAAACATATTTATGACCAACAAAGTCCACAAACAAATTTTAAATAGCACTAAAAATGTGAAACAAAACATTATTTATACGTATATAAATATTTATTCAAATAAAATCTCTTTTATAATTCTTGAAAAGCTCAGGGAGAGAGAATTAAAATGCCAATTACGATGTACACTCTTGTTCTTTTTAGTTGTTCACTTTAAGCCAAAATAAAATTGCATTACCAAACTGAAAGAAAAACTGCCGTAAACTTGGTTATTCGCGGTAACAACAGCAAAAGACATGAATGAGTGAAATAAATGAAACACGACAGCAGAAAGCATAGAGGGTCCTTTATTTTAGAGCTTCCTATTTTTAAATTTAAATCAAACAAAATGTGTGAGAGATATCATAGAGATTTTTTATTTATTTGAAAGAGCTATTGGTGCCATAGTGAGTGCAATGTAACATTATTCAAATGTCCGCTACGGAAGCTCTGGGTGGAGCGCATTTGGAACGTTCAGTTTGTTTGACTTTTGCCCACAAAATTAAATTTGGCTGCTGGCATGGTTTATGTTGGTTTTCGGAAACGTTAGGTCTTGTGGCTTATTCGCATACACCTGCGTTTTAAGAAAACTCCTCAAGAAAAAGTGACGAAGTCAAATTACATTCTTTCGGTGGTTTGTTCAGACTTCAGCAATGCTTCGTTTTTTCTCTACTCAAAAGCACTCACGAAATTTTGAATATAAGTGAGTCAACAGTATTAAAATTTCATTAGTACTCTCTACAACGTTGATTCATAAGTACAGGTTGCAATAAGTATGCATACAACATTGACATCAAACTCATACCATTCGAAATATGTTTGATTCCTAAGCCTCGAAGTGACTCGAATCGAAACTAAAAACATAAGCAAAAAAGCAGAGCAAACACACAAGCTACTAGCGTATATTTTAGTGTTCGTATGCAAATAATACTTATTTTGTGATTCTTGTAAATGTTGAGTTATGGAGAGTCGAAATCAACAACATCATAAGTGTTGTTAAGTATGAATATGATGACTACTTCAAACTTTGAAGATGAGTAGAGGTTCATGATATTAAAATAACTACGAATGCGTATAAGTATCTAAAAAATGAGTATGATTCGATTCTACTCATCTTTCTGAATACTCATTGCTGATCTGTGGTTTGTTCACACATCATCCCCACATGAGATGCCCTAAAATCGCTTTAGAAGAATAAGAATGTGGCAAGAGCTTTGTGGCACATAGCGCCATTCTGTTAAAACCACATGTCGTTGGTATGAATCAGGTCAAATGAATTTAGTAATCATCGGTCTACAAGGCCTCGCTTAACACTGTCTTTCACAAAGAAATAAATCCGCAACAAGCAGTGACTTTTTCGGCATGCATTCGATACTCTTGGATCTCATGTGGATTGATATCGTGAGAAATACTGGAGGACCACTCCCAAGTAGGAGAAAGTTACTCATGGAGGCTGGAAATAATATATTTCTTAATGGCTCTGAAATCTGGGCTTCTACTTTGAAAACTCGAACTAGAGCTAAAAAACTACTACACAGAGTATGGCAGCTTTACGGGTCACATCCTCGTATCGCGCGGTATCAACACAAGCTGCCTTAATAATAGCTGGAATGGTTCCCATAGACCTTCAAGCAATTGAGCGTCCGATGATTTTCAACGCTAGACAGAGCACGATTCAGTCGCAGAGTATAGAAACGATACAGCACGAAGTCTTCTTAAAATGGCAATATCGCTGGGAAAATTAACGGCATGGTAGGTGGACATATAAACTGATTCCAGAATTGGAAAAACAGAAAAAACGGCGAAGTAGACTACTACATAACTCAGATGCTAACCGGTCATGGATATTTCAGAGAGTACCTGCATCGCATGGGGAAATTTCGCTCGTCATTCTGCATCTACGAGGAGGAAGAAATGTTAGACGATGTCGAACACACTTTCTTCGCTTGGCCGAAATGCTTCAGGCTCTCAAGGCTGAAATCGGCATTATCAGTGCTACAAACGCCGTGCTGAAAATGACAAACAGCAGAGAAAACTGGAAAGCGGTAAAACAATGTGTGCACTATGTCTTGCGAAGGAAAAAATATGACCTAGACGCAATAGAATAAGAAAAGAGCGGAGCCTGGCGGAGCAGGCTGACAATGATGGAACTGGCACAGGTGCCAAAAAGGGGTCCACCTCGAAGTAATACAACCGTGGTTCCGAGGTGGAATGATACCCCGGTGAGGAGACAATGCGGGTTTTAGTCGGTATATCCAGTGGGAGAGTGCGACATACCATGTATGGTGACGACCTTCATGAATGCATAAAGCATTTTCCCTCCTTCCCGCGAAAAAAAATATCGTGAGAAAAAAAAACAAAAATAAAAATTAATTTGTGCCTAGTTTTAATTAAAATTCTTTATTGGTCGCACAATTCTGTTCACAACTTTATGTAAACAACAACAATTGCTTTGTTTGTTATTCCTTCAAAACAATAACAATTACTAGACAATTATTCGACTGATGTTTGTGACGGAGATCTTCAAAGTACGATTACTCTTTTAAAACACACCGCGTCTTCACACAAGACTGACTGAACTTCACAACTCATTGCTGAAGAATATTTTTCGATGAAAATTAGGGTCTGTGGCCAACTACTGCAGCATCCATTCAGCAAACACTTAATCCTGTCTATGATTCTCCAGGATACCTTGAGGAACAGATTGAATAAATGACAACTAACTTGACAAATGTTGCTTCAATAAAATGACCGTTATCAACTATCAAACATTGAAAGTTTCAATTGAACGACCCTATATTTTTTTTGTTCTGATTAGACTTTACAATTCAACATTTTCGCTCATTTAAGAAAATAAAAGCGAATAAATAAACCAAAATTATGAATGGACATCAAAGCCTTTAAATATTACAAGAGTTTATGCAGTTAAAAAGAAAAAAAAAATATTCAATTTAAATGATGGTAAAGGGCACAACAACGACAATACAATGTAAACCTAACAAAATAATTGCTTTTTTTGGGGGGATGTTGAGCAAAATATAAATCATTTAATCAAAAACTTTGCTTCAAGGAAAAAAATACTTTTTCATTTAAATTAGAAGCTTGAGAAAGCATAGAGAAAAAGAAGACAGATTTTGTCAAAATGAGAGAAACTTTTAGAGAGAAAATGTAAGTTTGAATTAAAAAAAAAAAATAATAATAAATAAAAAGAATTAAAGAGTGAAAAAGTTTAAAACGTTGTGGTATTTCATAAATTTTTGGGTCATTTACCTTTGGCGAGAAAAACTATCTCTTATAGTTCAATCTTTAAAAAAAAATTCTTTTAAAATCTTAGAGAAAATGTAAGCATCAGAATTCCTTACACTCTCTTCATTATACGGCATTAAAATTATTTTTTATGTTACTATAAGGACTACGCTGAACAAAGTACAGAGGTTGGCATCAGAGATCGGCAATGAGTATTCAAAAAGATGAGGAGATTCGAATCATACTCATAATTTGGGATAGTTATACGCATTCATACTTATTTTAATATCATACTCATACTACTCATATACAAAGCTACTCATCGTACTCATACGTAACAATACGCATGATTTTGTTGAGTTCGACTCTCCACTACAATACTCACTAGAACGTTTTGTGTTTGCCTTGCTTGCTGTTTTTTACTTTTTCTTGCTTCTTTTCTTGTAAATGCAACAACAACTAAGACTATAAATCATTTATGATTCATTCGAATCATTTATGAGTATTATAAGAATTTTTCTAAATTTATGAATCTGAATGAGTAGGTGTATGAATCAAACATATTTCGAATGTTATAAGTTTGATGTTAACGTTGTACTCATACTCATTGCAACCTGTACTTATAAATCAATGTTGTTGTCAGTACGAATGAATCATAGTAGTTAAATTTCAATATTGTTGACTCACATATATTCAAAATTTCATGAGTGCTTATGATTAGCGAAAAAATGATTCATTGCTTGAAATGGTGGTTTCAAATCCATGCTGCATGCAAAGGGTGGAAACAGAGGAATAACAAACAAAGCAATTATTGTTGTTTACATAAAGTTGTGAACAGTGACACACAGAATTGTGCTAATAAAAAAGAATTCTGATTAAAACTACACACAAATTTGTTTTTATTTTATTTGCAATTTACGAGCTCAGATTTTAAACGTTTTTAAAATTATTTGATAATTCACTATTTATAGAACCACTTCATACAAAAAATTCATAATCAAAGCAAATACAAATTACAATAGAAATCATCAAATCTATTCAACTGAGATTTTTTAAATTCCATACCAGAAACAATTCCATATACGCAAACAATAACGACAAAAACCAATGCAAATCCTTTGATGCCACTGAATATGTCCCAAAAAATTAAACATTTCTGGGAGACCTAAATGAATTCCAGTAAATATATGTGACATAACGACTTAAAAACTACTACCATTACTATAAAACTAAATTGTGTAAACAGAGAAGAGGAAAATGAGACAAGAATAAAAAGGATATAAATGCGGTACACGTCTAACATACTGTTACGTAGATTGCAAATAAAATAAAAATAAATTTGTGTTTAGTTTTAATTAAACTTTTTAATGTTCGCACAATTCTGTGTGCTACAATTCACAACTTGATGTAAACAATAACAGTTGCTTTGTTTGCTATTCCTCTTTAAACTCTTTTGTATAAACAATAACAATTGTTCGACACGGAAATCTTCGAAGCACGATTATTCTCTTCTAACATACCGCATATTCACACAAGACTGACTGAATTTTTACTAACTCGTTGCATGCGTAAACTTGCCTTTTATAAGACAACGTAAACAGTCTGATGAATGTTCTTGAAGTCAAATGTTCATATCTTCGTCTCCTCAAGACCTCTATAAAAGTAAGCATCGTTGTTTTATTATTGTTGTTTGTGTATTTTATTTACATTTATTCTTGTAGTGTTTGTTGTTGTTTTTTGGTTTCCTTTTTATAATTTCTTTATGCTGGTGTTTTGTTGGTATATTTTTGTTTACTTGTTTGTCATGTAAACAAGCTCATTGTTTTTGCTTTTGTAGATTTTGTTTATAATTTTTATGTTAAACGCTGCAAAAACGCCATTTTCATTTTAGTAACAATACGTTAACAGGCTAAAAAAAAAAAAAAAAATAAAAAAAAATATTTTGATTTTACCACTGTAAGGACAAATAACTTAACTGAAATTGGTTGCAGCTGAGATATTCTATAAAAAATATAATTTTAAATCGGATTTAAAGTCGACTCCAAACGACAGATTTTTGACAAACTTTTCATGGCAATTTTATTTACTCCCAGAGTTTTTGCCAGAAGACTGCTGAGAGGAAGTCGTCAAAGAAATAGTATTTCATATTTCGTTTTGTTCTAGTTCCTTGGGCTGGGATTTAACCCATGGCTTCACGTCGAATAAGCCAATTCAGTACCTTCTAAAAAAGATTTAAATTTAAAGATAGGAAGCGCTTAATGAAAGACCCATTGTTGTAGATTTAGTGCCCTTTGTTAATATTTTACTACCTAACTTGAAAACAATAAATAATTTTCAAATAATTATTGCAAAATGCGATAAAAAATTTTTTAATTTTTCCGTCCGTTCGATTTTGTTTCTTTTCATGCAATTTAATACACTAGAGAAATGGGTTTCGAATATTTTAAAAATAATTTAAATTTAATTTCGAATTAAATTAGGAATTCAATGTCGAATTACGTATTTATTTCTTAACTTTAAAGAGTTTTATCTTAAAACGCTTTCAAAAAAGAGAAAAATTGTTGACACAGTTTGGCGTTGAATATTTTTTTTATCCTTCGTCATGATTGTTGCGACTGTCATTGAAATATAGCAGCAACCACAAAAAGTGTGGAAAATACATCTTCAGACAGCAACAGAAGAGAACGTTGGAATGGAATATAATTAAAGCTTAAGTGTCTAAATGCATTTGTATGAGAAGTATTTATTTGTATGAATGGCTGTGTGATATAAGTATGTGTTTATGTACTTATGTATGTATGTATATAACAATTACTTCCTTACGCTAATACACACAGACAGACAGCCATACGGACGTGCTTGAATTTAACCATGAAAAGGTATTTCACACTTGAACTGCACATACATAGCTGCCTCATTTGTACATTTCTCAATGCCAAACGCTCTGCACTGAAAAAGTAACCCAAATTGCCTTAGCAAAAAAAAGGTTAAGGAACACACAAAAGGGTTTTTTTATTTCCTTTAATCTCATTAAAACTTAACTAAAGGAATGAAAATGAAAACGAAAATAAACATACACATACACATAAAATTACTTCAAATTACAAAAAGAATAAGACTCGAAAAGAATGCAACTGAAATCGAAAATTTTACCCTAAAGATGGAGGTGATAGAAAATGAATGAAACTGGTTCATACACTCACAGTTTTTTCTATTTTTTTTTTGGATGGAGGATATTTAAAAATTAAAAAAAAAGTGTTTAACACAATACTTAAAAATGGATTGAAGAAAAAGCAGGAATACAAATAAATACAACTTAAATTAATTTAACGTATACATCCATCTTTTCAACTTTCCTTTAATCGTCCATAAAGCTTTCATCCTCAGCAGCATATTTGGATACAAGTGCATTGCTGGGAGCATAGGGTAAACCAACTAGACAAGTTAACTTTTGTTTTTAAAGTGTTTTATGAAGAGATACCCGATATACTATTGTATTGTATTGTTGTCATTGTTAAAGTATCACAATAATATCTTCTTGGAGTCTATTCTACTAACAATCTTCGGGATGCTTTCCCTGGCGAATACTCAGGCTATGACTGACTCACTAGCAGGAATGTGTTCCGATGATTTATACTCATTATAACAGAATCTACCTATTGAGTTTTAGATGATCCCCAAGTATATTGTATATTGTTTTTAACAAGTATATTTAGGTCTGGGTCTAGACTACGGACTACGGGTTTTTTATTTGCCTATTAGAGTTAAGGCAACGGTTCAATCCCTAATCACTCATCTCCAACAAAACGAAATATGAAATAATATTTCTCTTCGCATGCTTGTCGACTATAACCTGTAAGTTCTGCTACTGATGTATAAAATTAACAAGCACAACATTAGTGGTGTGAGAAGGTAATCCTAACTCAAGGGTTGTAATGATCAATGATGTATGTATGTACATACGTATACTCTGTGTCTACAGTGTCCTTTCAAAAGTCTGGTCACTAACCTTAGGTTACTCTTGGACAGTCTAATTAATTTCTTAATTTGTTATTACTACCCTAGGATCGCAACCAAGCTTCTCACATCACCCATGATGTATGTTTTCATTATGCCACTGAGCTATGCCACGGGAGCTACAGTTTAACATCGACTATTAACAATAGGTTTAAAAAACTTTTCCTGGTAAATTTATTTACTCCAGACTCTATAACAGAAGATTGTTAAGAGGAAGACTCCAAAAAAAAATATTTTTTATTATTTCGTTTTGCATCATGGGCTCTCGTGCAATAAGTCGACATACTACCTACGAGACTATGGCCACTTCTGGATAGTCTTATACATGATTCAAATCTCTTCTTTCTTGATTTGAGATTTCATTTATATAAATTTGCCTCCACTCCACAACATGTTCCTTGTTCCTGCGTTCCTTGCTGATTCAGTTGATGTAATCGTTAAAAAACTTACATCGATGCTCGCCCATACCGAAGGATATATTCAATTAAACACTTATTCCCCGCGTTCAACCGTCAGCTCAGACAACATCACGAACAAAACGAATGTGACAAAACTGACTAAAGGGTTGTAATGACCATTTAAGTAAGTTAAGCAGGCTAGAGATCTCTTACTATGACCTATCCTAGGTACATATGTATCTTCTAGGTCGTTAATTTCGAAATCATTGGCTTATGGTATACAAGGGTTAAACATTTCTTGCTATTTATGCCTAGTCTAGTTTGCTTTTCAAGTCTGTAACAATAAATAAGAGGATTAGAATATTTAAACTATGGGACCTACAACTACCTTACTTGCATAATATATGCAAAATAAAAAAAGGAGTATTCAGTACAGAGATCAGCAATGAATCGTTTTTTGCTACTCATAAGCGCTCATGCAATTTTGAATATGTGTAAGTCAACAGTATTGAAATTCAACTACTCTGATTTATTCGTACTCACTACAACATTGATTTATAAGTATGATGTCATCAAAATTGACAGTCTAATTTGTTGTTGAATTTACAAAAAAAAAAAAAAAAAGACACATAAGCAAAAAAGAGAGCAGCAGGCAGAGAAAATACACAACCACTTAGTGAGAATTATAGTGTTTGTACGCGAATCATACTTATTTTGTGACTTTTGTAAATGTTGAGTTATGGAGAGTCGAAATCAACAACATCATACGTATTGTTAAGTATGAATATGATGAGTACTTCAAACTTTGAATATGAGTAGAGGTTTCATGATATTAAAATAAGTATCAATGCTTATAAGTATCAGAAATTATTAGTATGATTCGATGCTACTCATCTTTTTGAATACTCATTGCTGATCTCTGATTCAGTAGTTGAACTTAACCCTGTTCCTTAAATTTTCAATTGCTTATTTAGTCCAAAGCTATTTTGTACTGTTGTTTTTAAAAAATATCAAAAAAGAATTCTGAAGTGCGTTGCCAAACATTAGGACAAGTACTTCAACTCTTTGTATTTAAGTCCAACAATTTTACGTTTTTTATACTTAACTTTCATGCTGGTATTTGTTAAAGCCAACAAGCAAATCAGAAAAGGTTTATAGTGAATAGGGGGAATTTTGCCAAAAACTTCTTTTTCATATTTTTTTAGGTTCAAAAATAAAAGCAAAAAAATTATGTTTTATATACGAGGAGTATAATAATAACACACAGCCAATAAAAGAAATTACGGTCGTCCTAAATATGGAAAGAACACAAAAAAAGGAAACAAAAATTTTCTCATAAAGGATGAAATAAACAACATTTTATGAAACTGTTGCTATTGTAAGAAAGTACGAAGAAAGAAACAAAGTAAATAAGAAAATATAATAAATAATCAGAATTGACATCAAGTGGCAGTTACTTTTAGTTTTTATAAGAAATGTTTTAAAAACCCAAACAAGAAGTCAAAACAACAAAGAAATTTCAAGTCGGTCATATGGGCTTTCAGACATCCTATACTGCAATAACTGGCTTTTAAATTCTAACGTAAACTATTTCTGATCCCCATTAGAAGTCCAGAACCCTTTACACGACTTTACTGGCTCCTCTGCAATAATAGCAAGCATAGACTGTGGCACTTCTAGTACATACTTGGCTTGTACATACATGTACATACATAATTGGCCTTCAGTTAGGATTATGACCTAGATTTTAAAAACACTTATGTTGCGCGGGTTAGTTTTATACAGGAGAGGGACGGGACCTTCTGTTTAAAGTCAACTCGGAATGACAAATTTTTTTTGATAAACTTTTCATGTCAATTCTATTTACTCTCAGAACTTTTGTCAGAAATCTGCTTTAACGAAATCGTCGAAGAAATATTTCGTTTTGTTAAAGACGTATAATCTGGAGTTTGAATCGTGGCCTCATTTCTAATAAGGCAAAACACTACCTAGTAGACTACGACAACTACTTGCCTTGTTATAAGGTTTATGTATACCCTTATAACAAGGTTTATGTATACCCTTATAACAAGGCACACTTCCAAAGTTGTTTTAGGTGATTAACTTAAAAGCTATCGTATGATACTGTTACGTTTTTACCTTTTAAAAACGTTTAAAATACGAGATTGCAAAAAAAAAAAAATAAAAATACATTTGTGTTCAGTCTTAATTGAATTCTTTATTGTTCGCACAATTCTGTGTGCCACTGTTCACAACTTGATGTAAACAACACTTTGTTTGTTATTCCTCTTTGCACTCTTATGAATAAACAATAACAACTACTAGTCAATTCTTAGACAGATCTTTGTAACGGAGATCTTTAAACCACGATTACTCTCTTCAAACACACAGCGCCTTCACACAAAACTGACTGAACTTTTATTGACTCCGTTGCCCGCTTTGTCTTGCCTTTTATATGCCAACGTGAACAGTCTGATGAATGTTCTTAAAGGCGATTGTTTATGACGCCTTCTCGAAATCTCTATAAATGTAAACATCGTTGTTTACATTATTATTTTTGAGTTATTTGTGTATTTTGTTTACATTTATTCCTGTAGTGTTGTTTGTGTACTTTTGTTTACTTGTTTACCATTTTTTATGCTTGTGTTTGTTGTTATATTAAGTAATACGATAATTTGTAAACAGGGCTGTTGACTATGTTTTTAGCTTTTGTTCATAATTTTAATGTTAAGCTATGTAAAATCAAAACACCAGTATCTAGAAGTTTCATTTTCGTAACAGTATGATATAATTTTATCAGTGTTTCATTTGAAATTAACTTTCGTATTTTTCTTTAATTTTATTTCCCAATGGAATATAGTGTCAAACAGTAAGCGCCTTGAAAATATATTCCCGCCTCCACGATGCCAAATAACAAATGAAAACAAAATATTATTGTTGTCTCCTGCATATATTGTCTCAAAATATTTAAGAAAACAATAAAGAGAAAAGGAAAAAAAACTTAAAAAGGAAAATAATTTATTATGCAACAATAACAATAACAAAAGTAGTTCATCTCCATACTTTATTTGTCACAAACGCAGGAATAGCCGCCAGTATCAAGGACATCTTGCATAAATTCACTGAAAGGAAATAGAGGTTACAAGGAACAAAAATTGTGAAGCTTTAGGTGTGAGGAGTATTTCCGCATTTTTATTAGAAAAAATTTTACTTTGCAGGGATGAAAAAAAAATTGTTTGATTTTGTTTTTTTTTATAATAAAGACCATAAATCAGGAAAGAAGTATCTGTGGCATGAGAGAGAAAAAGCATGTCAAGTTTGCTGTTTTCACTTCCAAAGGGATTGAAAAAAATGTAATGTACATTATGGTGAAAGCAAACAAGTTCATCCAAAGTTTAAATACAAAGTTCTGGTTTCTATAAACTAACATAAGCGACTTAATGATGAAGAAGACTTGAAGGTGATTTCATAAAAATTGAAAATTTTTTAAAGATCAAATCCTAGTTAACATCTAATTTTCTTTTTTCAGAAGGTTGGTAAGTTTGACTACGTGTAGCGGTAAATAAATAACACTCGGGGTAATGGAACCTATTGCGTTCGTTTTCTACCTTTAACGACTCTAGCTCATGGAAAATTAACATGTTTTCCTGCTCCAGGAGAAGCCGTTTAAGGTCTCCAGAGGATATACATACCCATGGTGTTGATGACAGCATCAATTAGGGCTCAGATTTTGTAGTATGTGTCATGATGTGTTATTACTCGAACTCAGAACCCTGTTCCTAAGAGTTCAGGATAACTGAATAAGAACAATACTAACGTATAAATGGGTGGCTTCGAATTGGTACAAATTAATCTGTAAAACTCTCCTCCGCCTTTCGGAATTAAACATCCCCAAAGTTCGGATATCAGATCATTAAGTATGCCGTCCCATACAAAGTCGTCCTCCCATCGCTATTTTTCCTTCCTTTATCAGTGAGTGCATTGACGATCTTCCACGAGCTAGTATTGAACCCAACTCTGGAAAGTCATTTATTTTTTTAAGTTTAAAGGACTTATAGTCTCACTATTGACCATAAGAAGAAGAGAGATTGAGAAATCACCACCAGTTGAGCCAGAGTTCATCAAGTCTCAATCAAGCGACAATTTTGAAGTTTATTTACCCATACATGTATTCATAGTTTCACATTACAACCATTTAGACAGGATTATTACCTATTTTCTCACACCACATACATATGTTGTGTGTGTTAATTTTATAATAATTATATAATAATTTTATAATAATTTTATATATAATTTTTTACATGAATGGCGCGAACTATAGCTTAAAGTCAATAGTTGTTCATGTTCCATTTCTGTCGAGATGCCTAACCTGGGGTATGAACCGTGGCGTTACATCTAATAAGCCAACACACTAATTATTGGATACGCTGACTTTATTCTCTGGTCACAATTTTAACTACAATCGGATGAAGGAGACGCAGTCGTTACTGCCGACACAAAATAGTTGTATCATGACACCAACAAGTTTTATCATTTAACAAAAGAGTTGTATAATGATGCAAAAAAGTTGTATCATGACACAAAAAAGTTGTATAATGATTTCAAAAAAGTTATTTTCAATTGGCTAAAGCCGATACAAAAAAGTTGTGTCGTGATACAAAAAAGTTGTATCATGACACAAGAAAGTTATATAACGACTTCAAAAAGTTATTTTCAATAGATAGAGATACCTCCATAGAGATAGAGCCGATACAAAAAGTTGTGTCGTGATACAAAAAAGCTGTATCATGACATAAGAAAGTATAACGACTTCAAAGAAGTTATTTTAAATAGATAGAGATATCTCGATAGAAATAGAGCCGATACAAAAAAGTTGTATCATGATACAAAATGTTGTGTCACGACTTCAAAGGAGTTAATTTAAATAGTATTCCTCATTCGATGGAGATAGTGGCAGTTAACTCTTCTTTCAGATGGCCTGCCTTTTGTATATTTCATACAATCTAGGACGCTGAGTGTAATTAACTCAATTCCTTTGACCGAATACTTGTACCCCAGACAGGGGGTTTCGAAGAGCGATTAGAAGAATTCAATGTTGCAAGATTTTAGGGCAGTAAGGTTTCATTTGTATAAAAACGCTTAATACTTCGGCGATGATATTCATTCGTTTTAAATCAGGATTAACTATGTGCTTCGGTAATTCTCACTGATTAAATGCCCAACAGCCGAATAATGAATATATATTTTTTTCTGTTACACCATCTAGTTAACTTAAACTTAAACGTATATTTC
Source organism: Sarcophaga rosellei (assembly GCA_930367235.1). Taxonomy (NCBI): domain Eukaryota; kingdom Metazoa; phylum Arthropoda; class Insecta; order Diptera; family Sarcophagidae; genus Sarcophaga; species Sarcophaga rosellei. The sequence continues at coordinate 28,144,556 of OV884021.1, forward strand.
CTCCATATTGTTGTTGTTTGTCTATCTTAATGTTTTTGTTTAATTTGCTTGGTGACGCCTTTAGCTTTCATACGAATTTGCTTAAGTTGATTTTAGGGGCCTGTTGATTTTATTGCCATCCCTTTTATTATTTATTGGAATATACGTGACTCCATTCAGAATTACAATCAAACATACACATGCTCCCTTGAATTTTCTGTTTCATTTTATTTTTTGTTTTCTGTAAAGGAAAGCTTATTTGCCTTAAAGGCACTTAAGAAAATATCAAAAAGATGAATTTTAATTTTATTTCCTATAAGTGCACAAACATTAATTTTTTTATAAATTATGCTCATACGTAAGACTATAGAGAACACCGTTTACGGAACATACACACGTGAAACAGTTTTTAAAAGGTGTGTCAATATTTGTTTTGAATACAGTAGTGGATATGTGTTTATTCGCACTTGTTTATTGAATTCAGCCACACTATCAATAAGTTTAAGAATGCCAAGAGAAAATCAAAAGGAACGGATGGAAAAATTTTGTCGGACAATACGAAAGACCTTCAGAACTATTAGGAAACCTGGTTCAGAAATTGTTAAATATTGTTATGTTTTTACATTTTAAAACTGTTTAAAATATGAGCTCGTAGATTGCAAATAAATTAAATATAAATATGTGTTTAGTTTTAATTAAAATTTTTGCCTATTAGTATAATTTTTTTTTTTTTTTTTTTAATTTATTTTATTATTCAGTTACAAAACAATTCATTATATCATCTTAAAGGTACCTCTGCGCCTTATAGGCATTATTGAGGTGAGTTAGCAATAACATCCTAACAACAATTTAAAAGATGTAAGCAAACAATGAAAATAATTCAAATAATTAATTTAAAATATAATAATAATAATAATTACATGCATTTGGATATAATATTAAATTCTGTGTGCCACTGTTCACAACTCTATGCAAACAACAACAATTGCCGATTAGGGCGGTTATAAAATGAGTGTTGCGCCCAAGAATGCACGTTTATTATTTGTACACATTATTGAATCCGATATCTGTCGACGGGTATTTAATGCAGGGATCTGTGGAAGTCGGCGATTAGGACGGCCTCGTTTGCGTATGAAGGACCAAATCGAGGAAGCCCTGTCATCGAATGATGTGACCAAGACTTTTATAAGAAGCAACTGATGACAAATCTTTGTTTTATCTTTGTGTCCTCTAAATAATTTAAACAGAGGAAAACAGTGTGTCATTATACTATCGTTTTTAAAAAAATTTACATGCACGGGAATGAATCGCTACCAGTGTGTTCACACATCACGTCTACATCAAATACGTATATTAAATTCGTAGAACGTTTCATTCTATACGTACCTCGATTTATTTCTTTTGTTGTTTGTTTCTGTAGGTGTTAAAATTTATTTGAGCGTAAATTTCATGAGAATTTTAAATGATTTTCATTTGCATATTCCCGTTCGTTAAACTCAAATTAAAAGGATTCCTTTGAATTGTAAAGAGTATAAATAAATGAACTTTCATTATAAATACAATAAATTCATCATTTTGCACAACAAATGTAATTGAAATTTCTTCCTAAGCCTACAGTGTCTGTCTGTGACTCTGTATTCATTCGTTTTATTAATTCATATTTAATAATACATATACTCATAATAACTTTACCGCTAATTGGCTATCATTACAGCCACTTTGCTTACCTGGGTTAATGACACTGTTAACAAGTTGTTGGTCATTTAGTTTACATACCACAGCAAAAAGGAACAACAATTGATGATATCAACCGCACACATAAAACATGCCTCTGAGAATAAAGTATGAGATGCATTAACGAAATGTACATGTTGGATTGGATTAACAATTCTCAAATGGTTGTAATGTAACTCAGTCTAGTCGCAATTGACTAAAAATTTTAAATGGCGATTGTTTGTATTGGGGCTAGTAAGAAACAAATAATCTTTTGCTGGTGTAAGCAGTAATTGTGATTCAAATTTGCATTTCTGTTATGGAGTACGACTATAATAACCGTCATCGTTGTCATTATACTGTTATTCTATTTCGTCTGATTGTGTGCTCTGTGTTCTATGGGAATGTGCTTCTTCTTTCTTCTGGAGGGGAAGGCATCCCAAAAGAAGGATTTTAATCGTTTTTGAACATAAATCAGTCAAGCAAGTCGAAATAGTATTTAACAATTCGTATATGCCATGATAAAGTTTCTCAAAAATATGTCATTCAGAGTCAAATTTGGTCTCGCCATTCATGTATAAAATTAGCACACACAAAAAAGTGATGTGAGAAGCTAGGTCATAATCCTGATTGAAGGGTTATAATGACCAATTATGTATGTATGTATGTTTTTTACAAAAGTTCCATTTGATGCAAAGAAGTACTTCTTCAGTTATAGTTCAGTACCATTTCAAAATTTCAGGTTTGCAACACTGATTGCGAATTGTCATTTGTCTAGGGCCGGAATTAACTATATTCTCATAAAAAAAATGGTGTACTGAGTCAATTTTTATACTATTGCCATGTCACTTTATAAACAACAAAATTAAACAAGTGGTTATTGTCAATTGTGTTATAATTAATCTAGATAAAGTCACTTATCTTCTCACTTTTTATGTTTTATTGTGTTACAATATTTTTACTAACAATTGGGCAATTCACACAACTTTGTATGCTGTATGTTGTATTGAAAACATTTGTTTGTTTGTGAACGCTCAATGGTATGCCGTATTGTGTATTTCGTGGCATTCAAATAATTTGATAGCCCAAACCAACACAACATATGAAAACATATACACATTTTTTTCATTCACACAATTTGATAGCACGAAACCAATACAACTTTTAAAAACATAGGAAGAAAATGTGTATAAGTGTATCGAATTTTTATATGAAAATTATCAACAACAATCATACACTGTTGTATGTTCTTCCAACCACAGAATACACACAGAATCGAAACCAGATTTTGACAGTTAACCTAGCATTGCGAAAGGAACAGAAAATATTACCAAAAAGTATTTCTGTCCCTCTCTAAATACAACTCTATTTTTGTTTACTTACGTTTTTTTTAGTTTTCGGGGTGGGTTCATGGTGAAATTACTTATCAGGTGTGGTTACGTCGTCAGGTGATTATGTTGTTGTATAGAGGTAGAGATTGTCAAATTATTGTTTGTTTACGTTTACATTTTGGCAGTTTAAATTTTTAAATTAAAATTAATTAAAATTAATATCAGCGAACGGACGCAAAAAACAAATCTTTATGAACCTTTAAATGAAGAATTCGACATCAGCGATGAACAAATGATCAGAAGTTTTATTAATCGTAAAATTTAAGTTTAAACATCCACACATAATCGATCGTACAATAAAATTGTAATATTCCTACCATAACAAATTTGAAATCTTGCGGCTATTCAGAACACATAATTACAAAGACCCCGATGTTGTTATCGGACCTTTCTGTGCATTTCAACTCTGTACGCAAATTGGCTATAATGGGGGAAGTCATTTGTCTGAACGCTTTTATATTTTATACATCACTATACACACCATATTTTATACATCACTTGCTCGTATCCTGTTTTGTGCGAGATCCTTGCAAAATACACAGTTTTATTATTGTTTTCATCATTTTTAATTCATATAAATGAATATTTCGTTTAAAAATCAATTTGTTTGTTTTTATTTATTTTTTATTTTTTTTATTTGCTTTCATGGTGAATTTTCAATCAGGTGATTTTGACAATCTCAGCCAGCAAGAGAAACAACAAATTTGTCTGTTGTTTTTGGTTTGTTGTAGAATCGCTCACACCTTTATAAATTATTTCACCATGGGTGGGTTTTTATATTGGCGAGAGTTAATAAAAAAATGTAATTTTTGTCTAAAACTATCAATAAATAATAAAAACAACTAATAACAATAACCTTTTTAACATTTCCTTTCAAGAAATTAGAAAATATTGTCATCTTTAAGTAAGAAACATTTTTTATGAGCAGTACGTCTTATTTTGATCTTGTAATATTTAGCTTCTAATTACCTCTTGCACAAGAAACTATATTCATTATGACCGAAAATTAGCCACATTTCGATTAATATTTAAATATTTAAGAATCTTTAAACTTTTCATTGAAGAAATTAAAAAATATTCCAAATTTTCCCTATTTTAACACAAAATAAATGTTTATTTACATTTATTTTTTCTACTTTAACCTCCAGTTTTCACTCTGTATATCTATTGCTTCTAACACATTTGTTTCGCAATACATTTTAATATTTTGTTTCTCCCTCTAATTGGCAGGTTAAGCCACTGCTTTGAGCGTTTATTAAACGTCAAAGGTATCGATTCTGTGTGTATTCTGTGCTTCCAACAATACAATGAATACAACGATACAAAGGCTTTTGTGAATTGACCAAATATGTATTTTGATTGTCATTGTTATAATTTTAATTTATTCGTTGTTTTTTGTCGTATTGAAATTATTTTGTAGGACAGTGGGTGGGAATATAAGAATAATGTTTCATGTTTTTAAAGTATACATTCGTAATTGCGGCAATTGTAAATCGATTGATCCGCCGTAGTCTAGTAGGCAGTGTGTTCGCTTATTAGACGTAAAAGCCCCAAGCCAGACATCAAAACGAAATATGAACAAAAAAAAATATTTCTTCGGCGACTTCCTCTCAGCAGATTTCTGGAAAAAACTTTGAGAGTATATAAACCTGCCATGAAAAAGTTCCTCAAAATCTGTCGTTCGGAGTCGAGGTTCAAATGAAGGTCCCGCCACTCATGTCTAAAAAAAAATTAAGGCACACAACATGAGTGGTGAGGGAAGCTAGGCCGTAATCCTGACTGAAGGGTTGTAATGCCCAATTATGTATGTGTGGAGAGCTGTGATTTAATTACATATTAAAAAATGTAAAATCAGAGTAACATTTAATATTTCTCCCTATTCAAGTGGAATATCCATGGGACCATTGAATATTATTAACCTTGATGAGGCTTAACTTATTTATCGCCGTAGTCGCCGAGGAAGTCGCCGAAGAAATATTTTTTTTCATATATCGTTTTGATATCTGGCCTGGGACTCGAACCCGGGCTTTAAATCTAATAAGCGAACACACTACCTTCTGAACTATGGCGACTGAAGCTCTATGAAGACCAAAACAAAAAATTTCGATAAATTGTTAACGTTTTGAAAATATGTAGCTCACTACTTAACAACCTGCCAAAATAAATATTTTCTCCCAAATCTCAAATAAAATATATATTAGGAATGAATGGAAAAAATTTTAACCAAACATCTCGAAATTGTGCTCTAATGTCTAAAGATATTAAAATAAAGAAAAAGAAATAAAAAAAGACTTTAGAGCAAACAAAGTAACGCCTCACTATGCGTAACAGTCAGACGGCAGCCAGAGGGGCAGAAATATGAAGAGACAAGTAGACATGTTGCTTTTGTGTGTAAAGATTTTGTTCAGCCGACTTTGTTTACAAACAAAGTTAAAATAAAACTAACATTTCATAACAAAGACATTTAATGTTACAACAACAATAACAAAAATTACAATTAATTTAATAAAATCACATGAACATATAAATCTTTGTATAAACCAAACTGGAGAATGAACTTTAAATAAAACAACCTACACAATTTTGATGTATGTTTACATTAAGATGCTGCATTCTACCAACTCTATAGCACATGCAGATTATATGCAACTCTGTTTAGACAAAAAGACGACAGCTACTTCATCTCGATCTCTGGTATCTTAAATAAAAATCAAACGTTAATAGGCATTTCACAGCAGCATGCTTAGCTTAGGAGCAGGACCACGCACTCGTACGGCTTGTTAAATCTAAGAAACTTTACTGCTTCATTTTCTATTTGTATTTCAAGCTGTTTATGTTTATATTCCTTTGTTGTTTGGTAGTCATTTCCCTAACAGTTTACCTTGTCACATTCATATGGAAACACAAAACAACTCTTTTCTTTTGGACAAGATAAAGACTTAAAATATCCACAGGAGAGACATACATATTTGCTTGTGTATAGGGAGTGAAAGGTACCCACTATATGGCAAATTCTGCTGTCTGCCAGTAGCTTATCTTTCAAAATATCTTCTTAACAAATAAACATCAAAACGTCAGACGTTTATTTTTGTAAATTTGTTTATTTATAACATTACACAAAAATTTTCTATTCCGATTTGTTTTTTATGTCTGCGATCTATAAATGATAGTTTAATGCAATTGTTAACAGTAATTTTAACAGCGGTTTCCGTCAGAATGCGCTATAGGAGACAAATAAATGTTAATTAAATGCACTTAACTTAAATCCACAACAAGTTTTAGTATATTTCCACTCTTCCAAACAACTTTCAATTGGCTTTTATAAATTTTTGGCAAATGTAAGTCCTTTAAAAAATTTTTCAATAAAAATTTATGGGATACTCACTAGATAATGTAAATGGCCAATTGGCACTAATTCAGGAAAGTGTTCGTCAGCTTTATGACAGATGTGTTCCTGTCTAAACTTGTTACGGTCAAACACCAATCATGGTTCAATGCTGAAATTAAAGCATTAATCGATAAGCGAGACCTTGCCTACAGGCAATGGAAGAGGTTCAGAACGGACGATCTGACAGCCATTCATAAATCTGCTCGTAGAGTGGTTACCAAACGCATTAAAATCGCAAAAACATTGTTTTACTGCAGGAAGTTCTCCTTCCCGTTGGATAATAAGTATACATGGAAGGCAATCCGCGATATTGGTATTGGTCAAAAATATCATAATACTTTTCCTGATGTTGATGTAAACTCTTTCAATGACGAAATGTTAATAGTGTTACGTTTCTACCTTTTGAAAACGTTTAAAATATGAGCTCGTAGATTGAAAATAAAATAAAAATAAATTTGTGTTTAGTTTTAATTAAAATTCTTTATTATTCACACAATTCTGTGTGCGCGTGTTTACAACTGGATGTAACAACAACAAGTGCTTTGTTTATTATTCCACTGTTTACACCATTTGCATAAACAATAGCAATTACTAGACAAATGTTCGACAGATCTTTGTAACGGAGATCTTCAAACCACGATTATTCTCTTCAAACCCACCGCGTCTGCACACAATACTGACTGAACTTTTATTGACTCAGTTGCCTGCTTTGCCTTAGCTTTTATATGGCAACGTAAACAGTCTGATGAATGTTTGTGGCTTCGTTGTTTCATTATTGTGGCTTGTGTAGTTTTTTTACATTTATTTTTGTAGTGTTCGTTGGTATATTTTTGTTTACTTGTTTATCACTTTTTAGCTCTGCCAACAAAGTGTATTTGGCAGAGTCAGCATAAAAAATATTTCATTATCACTCGCATACCTGCTGAGGGTTTCATATATCTTGAGAATGCTCATGCGATAAGAATACCTGTCTATATGGAATCAAATAACGTGTTAATGAATTTATGCTGAATCAGCGTCTGGTGCTTGGGGTAGCAGAATGTTAGAACATTTTTGGAGAGTAGACAAGTGGTTTGAAGTTTGTCTTGGTGGTGCGCTCTTTTCGTACAGTTTGTAAAAGTTATTCTTTTCATAGAAGAAATAATTATTGTAAATTTAATGAATAAAGTTATCCTTTTCATATAAGAAATAATCGTTGTTAAATTGATTGCATATATAATTGTAATTATTGATTGTGGCGTAGTTGATCGCGCCGAATATAATTTTGTACCAACCCGAACCTAGTATATTTTTGTTTACTTGTTTATAATTTTTTTATGCTGATGTTTGTTCTTTTATTACGCAGTGCGATAATTTGTAAACAAGTTCATTGCTTTTTTTGATTTTGTAGCATTTGTTTATAATTTTAATATTAAACGATGCAAAAGCCAGTATGAAGGTTTTTTCCATTTCGTAATAATATCCTCAAATTTTTTAATGCGCACTCCTTGAAGAACTTTGCATCTAGGTTTCTATTATGTGAAAATCAAAATGATGTTCAACTCCATCGCAATGAACTCTTAGTAATTTATTTTATAATTTTGTTTTGTAAATATATTTGTTAATTCTTTTATTCGCTTTTGATCTAATCCACTCAATTTGAAGTTGAAACAAGCAATTATTTTTTATTTAAATTGTTTATAGTTTTAGCTTACAAAAGCAATTATCCTTTAAAAATGTTGTTGTTGCTGTTGGTTTTACTAATCATTTTAGTAAAGACATGACTTTAGGGGACATTTACGAATAGTTTTACATTTGTTTTCATTATTATTATAAATTTAATTAGTCCTCTACTCTGCTCTGCACCTCAGTTGGGGTATGTTTAACTCTATGCGATGAAACAAAGTTCAAAGAATTGTTTCGAGAGCAGAACTTTAGCAGTCATCAGTGTCTACACAAATTAATATGTATATGGAAAGAACCCTTTTTATGTCACACTATATATGTATGTAGGTATACTTGTGTATAACCACCACTAATTAAGTAAATTAAACTGTTTTGTTTATAAATAATTTTTATAACTGCCGCACCACTTCCGTTTCATTACTCTATTGTCAGGGCTTAGCTCCCTTTCTCCTATGACAGTGTGTGTTTTGTGAAATTGTCACTTTAATTTTTTTGTATAAACCAACAGGAGTGTATAAATGCGTTCCTTGCAATGAATGATATCCTCGTATATAAGCAAGTAAAATATGTATATATTTATGTGTTCTAATGAAATAAAAACTAGCATTAGAGTAGAGTAGTTTTGTCATTTTCTCTCGTATTACATGAAAAAATATGACACAAAAATAAATTACTGCCACCATTAGAGTATCACAGACCCATTAAATGTATAGACATTCCTTTTATTGAGCAAACGTAAGCACATACAACAATTTTTATGAAATAGAAAATAGTAGTTGATAGCAGTGAATGCATTTAGGACTTGACTCAGAATAGATCTCAGCCTGATTCTCAGTCAAGGTTTTCTTTGAAGATAAAATTAAGTATGCTACACAAGCGAAGGAAACTAATCCAACACAATGGCATAAATCTTGAAGACACGCTAAATATTGTTACGTTTTTTTACCCTTTTAATAACGTTTAAAATATGAGTTCGTAGATTGTAAATAAAAATAAATTTGTGTTTAGTTTTAAATCAATTATTTATTGTTCACACAATTCCATGTGCCACTGTTCACGACTTGACTTGGACAACAACAATTTGCTTTAATTGTTATTCACCTTTACACTCGTTCGTTAGATCTTTATAACGGAGACCTTCAAACCAAAATTATTCTCTCCACACGCAACGCGCCTTCCAATAAGACTGACTGAATTCCTTCTACTCGTTGCCTGCTTTGTCTTGCCTTTTTATATGCCCACGTAAACAGTCTGATGAAGGTTCTTGAAGTCGAATGTTGGTGGTTCCGCTTTCTCGAGAACTCTATTGGGCCTTCATTGTTGTTTGTGTATTTTGTTGCGTCTCTCCCCTTTTCTTTCATACAGATGTTGTTGGTTTACTTGTAACAAGTTCGTTGTATTTGTTTGTGTAGCTTTTGCTCATTTTGATGTTAAACGATATTATACCGTTTTCATGTTCGTAACAATATTTTACTATCGAGTGGGCCATCTATGATTTAAATTTTAATTATCAACCCATAATTTCGAATCTGGCAATACTTATGTCATTCTATTCTGTCACAAAATTCAGTATGTTATCTCCACTAAATGTATTGAATCGATTCACTCTTGAGCAACGTTGGGATTTATTGGAATAGATGGGTCAATGAGAACTGCACGATGATGTCGATTTTGCCAAAAAAAATTCCTCTTTTCATATGAAGCTCATTTTCATCTTGATGGGTACGTTAATAATCAAAATTGCCCTATTTGGGGCTCAGAAAACCCACACGTGGCCTTACAGAAGCGAATGCACCCATTACGAGTGACTTCTTGATGCAGATTGTAGAGCGGAGGCAAAATTTGTGCATATTTCTTTGAAAATGAGAATGGCGGACACATTACGCATCATCTACTGTAAGTTAATTTCTCAAAGTAAATCTCCGTTTGTGGTCGATTGACCAATAAACCAGCATTTTTTTCTAGGACGCTCTATCAATATGTGGAAAACTGCTTCACTACCTTCATTCACAACTACATTTTTCCTTGCTGTGTGATACAGTGTGCCACTTTTTTAACTTTTCACTGATTTGAGTAAATGCTGTAGGCATTAGGGCTCGATGATACGAATCTTAGTGCCCCGTGTGCTAAATTTCAAGTGCCGTGGCCGTGGTTTAATTCCCACCAGAGACTCGTGGTCTTACAGGAGCCAATGCTCCCATTACGGGTGACTGTTTGGTACAGCTTGTGAAGCGGATATATCATTGGCCCATATATCTTTGAAAATGAGGACGGGTCAACTATTACGTTTGATGAAATTACCTATCGCAACATGATATGAAGTCGCCGTAGTCTAGTAGGTAGTGTGTTGGCTTATTAGACGAAAGGCCCGAGTTCGAATCCCAGGTCAGACATCAAAACGAAAATATGAAAATATTTCTTCCTCTCAGCAGATTTCTGGCAAAAACTCTGAGAGTAAAAATTGCAATGAAAAGCTCCTCAAAAAATCTGTCGTTCGGAGGCAACTTTAAATTGTAGGTCCCGCCACTCATGCATAAAATTAACGCACAAACCATGAGTGGTGTTGAGAAGCTAGGCCGTAATCCTGACTAAAGGGTTGTAATGGCCAATTATGTATGTATGTATGTAACATGATAACCGACAGTTTTGTATACGCTCTTCATGGTATTAATGTGAACGACAGGATGGTGCAATTTGCTACACATCTCATACCACAATTGATTTATTGCGCCGGACATTTGATGGCCATTTAGTTAGACGAAATCACCAAGAATCTGCGATTTGACACCGTTGGACTATTTTCTTTGGGCCGCCGTTGAAGAAAAGTGTTATGCCGACAAACCAGAGACATGATGTATTTGACCCCAAGTTACCCGCACTAATAAATGCAGTATTAGAGTGTAGATATCTGGGTATCTTTGATTATTTAACCCTACATCTGATTCTTAAGAAAGCTAAGGTTTGGTCTGTTCTGTTTGCAGTGCCGGTATACAATCATATCATTATCTATAATAGAAAACAAAGTGGGCATGTGAGATATCATCAAAATTTTTATTCGTTTGAAAGACTAATTGTTGCCATTATGTGTGGAATTAAAGTGTTCGCTACGTTTTCTCTTGGTGGAACGCATTCGAAATGTTGAATTTTCGATAGCTCTGGCGCTTAAATTATTTTGATTTTGATCGATGGCATGGGTTATATACGTACGTTTTGAGAACTGTGAATGGAGTCTCTTTTGCATACCCCTGCGACTTAAAAAAACCCACAAGAAAATTTCAAACAAAGTCTAGCTGCAAGATCTAGGTGGTTGGCTCATATCAGCATCAGCTTCATTTTTCGTACAGATTATCCAATGCGGCATGATCTGGTTGACGCGTTGCACCGTCCTGATGACACTACGTCTCGTTGCAGTCATAATCATTCTATTCAAGCCGAAATAAATTGGTACAATATTGAAATTTAACTATTCTGATTATTACATTATTTTTTTAGGTTTTTCAAACTTCGGTAAGGACTTAGAAGGTAAACAAAGTCAACGTTCCCTTACTTCTAAGGTGCAACAATTAAACTTACTTTCAATATACCTTTCTGGCTAAACTGTATCTGTCTATCTTTGAGAGAGCTGAGCCGTTAGTCACTATAATTCAATACGTAATTGCTTTCTGAAATTATTTAAATTTCGATAACTTTTCTTTGGTGAAAAAAAAGCTCTATGAAAGATTATAAAAGGCTTACTAGAATGACTCCAATTAAAGTTAGAGGGTTTTCAAACACAATATTCCCTTGATAAGCCACTTGGCAACCCTAAATGAAACCCTAGTAAGTGGTTTAGATTGACTTTACTCCACAGCCTTAGTTTGTCTTCCAATTGCCTTGTCTGTCTCAGCTTACTTTCTGCAGATGTATTTATGGTTCACGAGTAGATTGTATTTCACTACTGATTTGTAAATAATTCAAAATCAATGTTTTTGTTATTGTTGTTATTAATACAAGAAATTTTCATTTTCAATATCAACATCAACATTGTAGCAGAACAACAACAAAACTATTTAAAGTATCAAGTAGCAATAGTAGTCTATCTTACTGTCATTGCTTCAAACTTTTGATATGTTTATACGGTTGTCTTCGGTAACATGAATAATTCACGACCATAGGCCATGTGCCAGTATATCAACTTTAGCAGTAGAAACTTTAAACGAATAGTACTTATGTAATGTAGGTAGCTGTGGTATTTCAAGAGGCAATTTATTTTTCATTATTGTTGCCATTAGTGAGGCTGTTACTATCTACACAAATCGACTGAACAAAGTACAAATACCGTCTACTTGTTTAAAAGTTGATATTAAGTTACCAGAATTGTTTGTACAAGTCTTTGCATATTATTTTCATTACCGAGTGATGGTTTCTTCTATTATACCACTGGAGATTTAAGTCATCTCTTATAGAAGACACATTACCATAGATAGAGTAGTTACACTAGCAACGATTACATATGTATATATTAAAAACAGAGGAAAAATGTGAAACAATCTCTTAAAAATATGTCTTTAGCGTGCAATAAATACAACTAAGAGTGTAGTTGTTAAACAACAATTTTATGGACCGATTTTGATTTGCCTCGATTAGGTTCTATTGCCATGTCATTCCAGCCCAGCCGTTAACATAAAAATTTATTCATTTTAATTATCTCTCTTTGGAGACAAGATCGAATATGACTTAATTACACGTAAAACATAACTTATCGGTCAACCTTTTAACATGTTCGTTCTTCCGAAATTTATTTTGCTTCCGATTAGTAACCTATCCCATGATCCATCAAATGAACGCTTTCAACTGGTCTGTCTCTTTATATCTAGCACTGAGAACTGGATTTAAGCGGAGATTTTTTTGCATGAACATTTAAATTTTTGCACTCCATCAAGTCCCGATTTGGTTCTAATGAAGATAAAATTGCCATGAAATGTTTCTTAAAAAATCTGTCGTTCGTCAACTTTAAACTGTTGATCCCGCCACTCACGTATAAAATTAACACATACAATATAAGAGGTGTTAGAATGTAGATCGTATGGCCAATTATGTGTATGCCAATTGCGTGCATGAAGATAAACTTTGGTTACATTATGAAAACCAATCTTTTAATGAAATCAACACAACAATTTGATAGTAATTTACCATACAACGAAAGTGGTTAAAAGATTTAACATAAGCGCTGTTCAACATGCTGTGGTTAGTCTCGACCAAAAAAAACTACATTTTAAGGCCTATATTGCCAACAAACTTCTGAAGCGCTCTATCTAGAACTACTTGATAACCGTAATTTGTGTAATTCTGTCGTCATTTCATTGGTATTGTTACGTTTTTATCTTTTTAAAAACGTTTAAAATATGAGTTCGTTTATTGCAAACAAAATAAAAATAAATTTGTGTTAAGTTTCACATAAATTAAATTCTTTATTGTTCGCACAATTTTATATGCCACTGTTCACAACTTGCTGTAAACAACAACAATAGCTTTGTTTGTTATTCTTCTGTACACAATTGCGTAGACACTAACAACGCAGATCTTTACAACGGAGATCTTCAAACCACGACTGTTCTCTTCACACTCAACGCGTCTTCACACAAGACTAACTGAATTCCTACTACTTGTTGACTGCTTTGTGATTCATTTTTATATGCTCACGTAAACAGTCTGATGAAGGTTCTTGAAGTCGAACGTTCGTGGTTTCGCCTTCTAGAGAACTCTACTGCGACTTTATTGTTGCTTGTGTATTTTGTTCACGTTGCTTGTTGTTGCGTTCTCGCTTACTTGTTTTTCCTAAATTCTTTCATACTGATGTTGTTGGTTTACTTGTAACAAGTTCGTTGTATTTGTTTGTGTAGTTTTTGTTTATCATTTAATGTTAAACGATGTACACGTCGTTGCCAATGGTCATCCATTGTAAATTGGCAAAAAAGTGTGAATAAATGGCAAGTAATGTGACGGATGTAGCTTCAACAAATTGTCTGGAAACACAGACAAAGTTTGATCAATTTTACGGTCTACTTTTTGGGTGTGTAATTAGATTGGTGCCCAAGTTAAATATAAGAAAAGTGCCTTGCGATTTGCCATGGATTTATATAACCGTATAACTGTTGCCAGTTTGAATACAATCTCTCTTTCGTATTATTATTATTATTATTTATTATTTATTGAGTTATCATAAAGCAATACATACATTTAAAATTTATTAAAAGTCTATGAGCTACTATCTAATTTAAGATATTTCAACATATAAATCAAATAATAAAAATTTTAAAATTACAAGTTATGAGTATATATAATTTATAAAGAAAAAGATAAGAAAAAACTTTGTATATCTAAAAATGTAACTGTACCACTGGAACAATATAATCTGGATCTAATTTATTTCACGAAATTTAAATAGTTTACTTATGTAAACTACGAAATATCATCTGATAAATTTTTAATTAGTTCATACTCAGAAATACTACATTTATTAGAAAATGCTAGATTCTGAGTTTTAATGACATCTTTGATAGTTTGTTGAGAATAACGTTGGTGCAAGTCTTTTGTGCGGTATAAACGAGGTAGTTTAAAAATAATTTTTAGAACTTTATTTTGGACAATTTGCAGTTTTCTGACGTGAGTTTCAGCCGTATTTCCCCAAACACAACATCCATACAGTAATATCGGTCTAATAACAGTTTTATAAATTAATAGCTTGTTTTTAGTACTGAGATACGATTTTTTATTTAGTATAGGGTATAAGGCTCTACAGCACTTAGTCGCCTTATCCACAGTGTGTTCGATATGTTTTTTGAATAACAGTTTTTTATCCAAATATATCCCCAAATATTTCACTGATTCACTGAAAGGAATAGTAACATTATCATTTCTAAGTTGCGTTGTTTGAACTCTCTTTGGGCTCTTATTGAATGGAAACAAAATGGCCTGTGTTTTGTCTGTATTAATTTTAATTTTCCATTTGTTATAATACTTAATACATGTGTGTAGATTTTTCATCAATTTACCAACAATTGCATTCGATAGTTTGCCTTTGACAATCATTGCGGTATCGTCGGCATAGAGTGCTATTTCGGTACCACTTTTTGGTGTAAAATCAGCCACATATAGAGAGTATAGGGTTGGGGACAGCACTGCACCTTGTGGTACCCCAGCTGGAATATTACGTGGAGATGAAATCGTGTTATTAACAACAACTTTAAATGAACGGTCAGTTAGGAACGACTGAATTATTTTAACAATATATAAAGGAAAGCCATAATTTTTGATTTTGTGGATTAATCCGTTGTGCCATATGTTATCGAAAGCTTTTTCAATATCCATTAAAATTACCCCAGTTGTTAGTCTTTGTCGCTTGTTTTTCTTTATTATATTTGTTATTCTTTTGACCTGGTGAACAGTCGAGTGTTGGTGACGAAAACCAAATTGTTCATCGTTGATTATTCCATTTTCTTCGATAAAAGTATTCATCCTGGAAAGAATTATTTTTTCTAATATTTTATCAACACAACTTAAAAGGCTTATGGGCCTATAGCTAGATGCCAATTTTGGATCTTTTCCGAGTTTGTGTATAGCTATTACCTTAGCACATTTGAATACAGAAGGGAAATAGCCAAGTTTAAGACAAGCATTACAAATATTTTGCAGAGCTACATACGCGGCTTCTGGCAATTTTTTCATAAATATGTTCAAAATTTCATCAAAACCTGGAGCTTTGTTATTTTTTAAACATATTACATTTCTTTTGATTTCATCGATTGTTATAAGATTTTCATTATTAAAGTTAATATCATGAATGGAATTTAACTCTTTAATAGTTTTTATAACTTTATTTTCTAGTTTAGTTTTCATTTGTGATGTTAATGTATGCGCATTTTCGAAATGATCGGCAATAAGTCGGGACTTGTCACTGTCTGATGTAAAATTTTGATTGTTGTGCTTTATATATGATATTCCATTGAACTTTTTGCTTCGCATGACTTTTGAAATGTACCAAAATCTTTTTGCCCCAGTTGGAAGATGAGATAGAAAATTATTCCAATTTTTATTTCTGTCTATTTTTAAATTTGTATCAATAAGATTATTTAACTGTTTTACTATTGCCAAAAGTGTAGTTTTAGTAGATGGATTATTTGTTCTTTGAGCCTGTCGTTTAAATTTATTTCTGGTTTGTATACAAAGTTTTGTATTGTTAGATATTTTCAAAACATTTGTTGAATAAGTTTTCTTCGGCATTGATAATTTAGCAGTATCGATAGCATTTGTGAATATTTTAAGAGCATGTTCTATACGCTGGGTTGAGTGTAAATTATTAAAATGTGTATTACCTTGTACTAATAGGTCTTCAATTTTTTGTTTGTATATATTCCAGTTTACATTTATGAGGTCTATTTTACATGTATTATCCATTTCGACTGCAGCATCAATAGTAAAAGTTACTGGACAATGATCAGAGGGAAGAATATTGTCATGAGATATTAAAGGCGAAATAAAAAAGTTTGTGTTAGTAAGCATTAAATCTATGGTTGTAGGATTTCCGATAGTACTTTGAGGATAGCGAGTTGGATTATTAGGGTAATATATAAAAAAGTTGGATCTTAATTGCAAATTATATAAAACATTTCCGGCCGTATTAGCCCTGAGACAGTTCCAGCTCGAGTGTTTGGCGTTAAAATCTCCACAAATTATATATTCTTTATTAGATGGTGTAAGTTTAGTTATATCATATTTAAATGTGTCATAATATCTTGGCGAATATATTGCAGTAACAACAAGTGTTCGATTTTGCAAAAATATTTCTACAGAAACGTTTTCTATTTCACGAGTTTCATAATTAGGACAATTTTTTGCTTTAATATTATTTCTAACCGCAATTGCAACCCCGCCACCAGCACTTTGTCTATCTTGTCTATAAACTCGAAAGCCTGGGAGAGAAAAACTATTTTCTTCCTTTAGAATTGTTTCACAGATGAGAAGAATATCAATGCACTTATCTTTTAGAATATGTTGTAGCTGGATTTTTTTTGATAGAGAATTGATGCCCTGAGCATTCCAAAACATGATGTTGACTTTAGATTTACACTGCATATTTAAGTAAACTCATTATAATATTAAGCTGATCTAATTTTGTTGAACATTTTTTTAAATCAACTATAGCATTTTGGAAAATTGTGAACAGCTGATCCATAGAAAATAAATTACTTTGACCGGCGTTTACATCTTTAAAATGATTTGCATATGATTGTGCATTTGTAGTGAAGTACTGCGGAGGATTTGATTTAGGCAAGTTGGGGAAATTTTGATTTCCTGCATCAAAAATGGGAGTTTGAGTATTTCTTCTCTGTATGGCGATGTTTTTACTTGTAGCTCTTCTGCGGGCTTCTAAGTAGTTGCTTCTACATGGACAGTTTGGATCATCAGCTTTATGTGCAACATCTAAATAACCTTTTGAAGCGCAATTGAAACATTTATATATAATTCCACTTGAGGCATTCTTCATTGAACATTTTGTAGAATCATGACTTTTACTGGAGCACAAGAAACACACAGCCTGTCTGTAACAATTTTCAGTTCCATGACCATATATACCACATTTTTGGCACTGAGTTGGTCCTTTATTTGGGGCTGATCTCTGACTTTTCCAATTAACAGAGATATTTTGTAGGTATTTTATTTTGAATAGAACTTTTTTTATTACTTCAGTACGATTGAATGTAAGTAAATATAAAGCATCATTCTTTGTAGATTTTTGAGTGATTATCTCTTTAATATCAAGACACTTAACTCCGTGATAAGTTAGAAGTTCTTCTTTAATCCATTCAGTTGGGACTTGGTGTAGACCCCTCAAAACCATTTTATAATTAGAATTATCGTACACTTTGTGAGTGTGAAATTTAAGATCTGTTGTCTTTAAGTCAGCCAGAAGACTTAAATATTTGTCCATATTTTCAGAAAATACTTTTGTACCCATAGAAGTTCTTCGGAAACAATAACCATCAGTGCCGATGAGTTCTATAACCTCTTTAAATTCAATGGAAGAATCAATTACAATTGGTGGAATCTTTTGTTTTTTAACCGTAGCCGCAGCTGCGTTATTGCTAGTTGAAGCCGGAGGGTCAATATCTGTAGTATTAAGTTGAGATAACATTCCAAATTTATTATACGATTTGGAACTAGCCTTCTGATTTTTCAGATGAGTATCCATACCATTGACCGAAATCACCGATCTAGGAGCTTTTCCTCTTTTTCTTCCCATGATTTCCCTAAGGAATCACGTGGAATATTTATAAATAGTCAATTAAATTGTTTTTAATAAGTAAGTAATTAAGTAAGTAATTAGTACAAATCCTTGTTTTTATAAACCAGAATGCAATCGAACTTATAAAATGCGCTATAAAATTTTTACATTTCTTTTTACCACACTCGATATTAAATTTATTACACTGCCAGTGTAAACAGGTTTTTCGTGTACAAATATTTACTGTTTATTTCCATAGTAAACAATACTATTTAATGCAAATTTCTGTTGTCATTGTTTTCATTTCATGTTATTATTTTTGCGGCGAAAAAAAAAAACTTATTTTCGTTTGTTGCATTGCAGAGGGAACCGTTTAAATATTAGATACACAAAGTGTTGTAGCAAAGCTTTTAAAATGTGGTTTAAACAAAAACAAATAAAAAATTCATAATAAAATATCCACAGAAAAACTATTGAGTCTACTTGCTATTTTATTTCGCTCTAAATTTTGGTTTAAATTCAATACGAACTTTTAAAAAATGTCAATAAAAATAAATTTTACTGAAATGGTTCAATAAAATTTAATATTTTTATAGTGAATACAGTGTGGTCACCAAAGGGAACATTTTAGGCCTTTATAGCACTTTAAAAATTAAAATAAGTTTCTCTAACACCAGACAACCATCACACCACGAAGGTCACCTTGTTGAAGCTAAAGCTGCGAAATTAGTCGCCACTTCAGTCCTTGTTTCGATTTCATAGTTACAGAAAACTTGATATTTCGGATACGCACCAATTGGAGAAGGGATGCTGGTCATTTGAACGTTATATGTATCCACAACAGAGATCAGCAATGAATCATTTTTTCGCTCCTCATAAGCAATCATGAAATTTTGAATATAAGTGAGTCAACAATATTGATATTTAATTATTCTGATTCATTCGTACTCAGTACAACGTTGATTTATAAGTATGAGTACAACGTTGACAGCGAACTCATACCATTCGAAATATGTGTGATTCATAAGCCTACTCATTTAGATTCATTCAAGTGACTCGAATCATACATCAAAATTGACGTTCTTAGTTGTTGTTGCATTTACCAAAAAAGAAAAAGACAAAGACAACAAGCAAAGCAAACACACAAACTTCTAGTGAGTATTGCAGTGTTCGTTCGCGAATCATACTTACTTTGTGATTCTTGCAAATCTTGAGTAAAGGAGAGTCGAAATCAACAACATCATGCGTATTGTTAAGTATGAGTATGATGAGTATGTACTTCAAACTTTGAATATGAGTAAAATGAGTATAATATTAAAATAGGTATGAATGCGTATAAGTATTAGAAATTATTATTATAAATAATAATAATTTTTTTGAATACTCATTGCTGATAGGTCTTTCAAACATGTATCACAATTTAAAGTTAGGAAGTACTTAGTGAAAGACCTGTTATTTGTTTGACGTGTATTATTAATTTGTTGTCTTCACAAATGTTAAAGCAGAACTGACGTTTACTGATATTTTCAAAATTTATTGCGTCTTTCAATGCTACATGGTGTGTATGTGATTACAAAAAATTTTTGTTTCTGCACAGAATTTTAAGTCATCCCTTACTTTATTTAACAGTTTAATATACTGGCAACTCTATTTTCTCTTGAGCAGTTATAAATTGCATGTCTTCTCGTTGTGTTTATTAAAGCCTACGGCTAAAAATATATCACTTTTATGCTGATTTCTTTAGTTTTGTTAATGTTTTATAATTACGCAGTATACATGTGCTTTTTTTTTGTAATTTCATATGTCCACAGAAGATTAACGCAAACATTTCTGCTTTATTAATCAGTAAGTCATTTTGTTCATATTTAACGACGGGAGAAGAAAAATAGTAGGATATCAATGCAAGAAAGTAAAAATAAATAAATAAATGGCTCATGAGATGGATTGTATGTAATTAATATTCATTCTTAATAATGACAATTAAGGCAAAACTTTAAGCATAAATTTATTCATTCCTTCAGTTTTGTTAAGATGTTTGTAAATGAACGGTTGTGTCAATAAGGTAAACATTATTTAAAATAATTGACAAGTTGCAGTATATGACAGCTCATCAGAAGGAACACGACGTTTTGATAATGGCGAATGTACGGATCACGCAATTTTAAAATAATCGTGAAGCAAAAAGTTAAAAATACAACGGGAATGTTATTGCTATCTGACAAAACCTAACACGCGATTAACAAGTCCGTTATAGCAGTTATCAAAAGGGAAAAAATTTATTTAAGAGTAATTCGGCTTTTTTCCTTCTTTTATTTGAGGAAGGAATCGTATTCGATACTGCATAATATTGTTACGAAAATGGAAATATTGTTTTGCTTTTACATCGTTTAAATTTAAAGCTACAAAAACAAAAACCATGAACTTGTTTACATGATAAATAAGTAAACAAACAACAAAACACCAGCATAAAAAATTGATAAACAAGTAAAAAAAATGCAACAACAAATATCAAAAGTGGTAAACAACATGTTTACATTTATAGAGATTTCAAGAACGCGAAGTCATTCTTCTTCAAGAGCATTCATCAGGCAGTTTACCCTGCCATATAAAAGCCAAGGCAAAGAAGGCAACTGAGTTGGTAAAAGTTCACTCAGTCTGGTGTGAAGAAAGTAATCATGGTTTGAAGATCTCCGTTCAAAGATCTCTCAATCAAATTGTCTAGTATTGTTTATGCAAAAGAGTGCAAAGAGGAATAACAAACAAAGCAATTGTTGTTGTTTATATCAAGTTGTGAACAGTGGCACACAGAATTGTACGAACAATAAAGAATTTAATTAAAACTAAACACAAATTTATTTTTATTTGCAATCTACGACCTCATATTTTAAACATTTTTTAAAAGGTAAAAACGTAACAATATTATCAGCCGTAAACCGTGTTGAAAATTTTGATTATTAATTAGAATACAATTACAAATTATAGTATAACTATTACGAGCTATAAAGCGTAGACCTTATACTCAGTGTAGTGTAGACTTTATGCTCAGTATAATGTAGACCTTATGTTCAGTGTAGCGCTAATGTGTGTATCGCACTACCCAATAGACTACCAGGGCATCCTGTGTTGAAGATTAATTACTCTAATCAATAGTGTTGTAGTCTAATAGCGTTGTGATTGAGTGATTGAAATTGCGTATATTCCATACATACATAATATCTTTACAAATCTTTTGTCAGGGATCAAAAGTTTAACATCAACCTCGAAAGAGAAACTTTTCATGGTAATTTTTTTTTACTCTCAGAGTTTATGCCAGTAATCTGCTGAGCGAAATTCGTTGACAGAGATATTCATTACATTTCGTTTTGTTCGACATGTCTGGGTTAAGGACTGAACTTTTGGCTCTCGTTTAACAAACCGACACACTACTAGACTACAGCGACTTCGTTGAAATTATTTTAGTAAAATGCGTTCCAAGTCAAAGCTGAACTCGTTCACAGCAGATAGATTCAGGTTAATTGTGTGCACGCTCTTTTAAAGAGACTGTTTGTAATTCATCATCATCTGCTGTAGCATTACATACATATATTCGTACATTATTGGTCATAACTACTATTCTATCAGGATTACGACCTAGCTTCTCACACCACTTATGTTGCGTGCGTTATATTTTTTAAACATGACTTGCAGGCCCTACAGCTTAAAGTAGAATCCGAACGACAGAATTTTTGATAAACATTTCGTGGAAATTTTATTTATTCTCATAGCTTTTGCCAGAAATCTGCTGAGAGGAAGTCGCCAAAACAATATGTTTTATATTTCGTTGAAAGAAATATTTTTTATATTTTGTTGGAAGTGTCTGACCTGGGATTTAAACCATGGCCTCACGTCTAATAAGCCAACACACTACCTACTAGACTACTGCGGAATTAACCAATATTCCTATCAATATTGACTAGATTTGACTGCGAAATATCCGCGAACAGTCCACATTATGAAAGAGATCCGCCCCCGAGTGCCTAAGTCAGAACCCGTAGGCGAGACGACATTCAGTAATTATGACCGTTTTTAGCCTCATATTTCCTACTAAAATGTGAGAGAAATTTGGTCATTTTCAATTATAGAAAAAACTAGAGAATCCCCAGTGTTCATGTGCATTTTCTGATCTTAGTATAACTGAGTTTTTTGGGAATCAACGCCCATTCATCTATCACATTCGACAAATCAGTTATAGAAGTATGTATTCTATATGGCGTAAAAGTCATAACAAGGGCGGCTCAAATTCGACAATTTTGTTTGTTCACGTAACCATTCATCTAGAAACGGGCCTTATTGCTGATGATGAAAATTGGGGTCAGTTGCCAACTTCTGTTGAACCCATTCAACACAGACACACCGTTGTCTGTAATCGTTTATGGTAACTAGACGAAAGAGTGTTACAAAGCATCAACTCTAATTTAACACATTTAATTGCAATAGGATGCCGGCTATCAGTTAACAAACTTTCCTTTCGAAATAAACTTTTGTTGTGGGAAACGCGTTGTTTTAAAATGCTAACCATGTCTGTCCATACATATTCTCTGCTTCTTGGAATATAAATTTTCAAGAAGCTTTCCATATTGCACTGCAATAACCATCGAGTGTCTCTCTTTTTTGGCTGCTATTTTGGTCTTATTCTTTTAAAGCCAAAATTTATTAGGATTTTCTATTTTTGTTTTATTGCCTTATTCCTTTTCTTGTATACCGTCCATATGCTAGTCTTTGTCTGGCCACAGATTTCATTTAATTTTATGGTCTATTTGTGGTCCCATGGAGATGTAGAGTGGAAACATGTTATTTATAGATTTTACTTAAAACTACTGTGCTTTTGTTCAATTTACTAGAAATAATTTTTCTTAATTTATTGTTTTTTTTTAATCTGAAAGAAAAACAACATTTTGTTATTGAATTGAAAGGCAAATGGTTTTGCATTAGTTGTGGGGATTCAGTGCACTTTGCATAGAACTGAAGATTTTAAATAACTTATGGATTTTAAATAAAAGGTCGGAAATACTGCTACGAAAATTTAAATGTCGATAAATAAAATCGAATTCGTCCGTTAGAAATCACTACTGGATTTGAATTTTATGCTGGTGCTGCATGGGTCCATATATCCTTCAGAAGAGCGTCGTCAACGTTGAGGCCACTAAGTCATTGACAATCAACTTTTGGTTGTGAATTTGATGATAGGGACAGAAACGAATTGTGGTTTCAGCAAGACTGCGCTATTTGCCACACAGCTCACGCTACATAGCATATTCTACACAAGCGATTTGAGGGAATATTCATCTCACGTAGAGATGCTGTGAACAAGCTACCCAGATCGTACGATTTTGTTTTATTCGACTTTTTTGTGTGATTTATTCGCATACACTTCCGCATCCTCCACAATGGTCCTCGAAGCCAACATAACCCATGCCATTGGTCAGAGGTATAAAAAATTGGACATTTCAAATGCGCTCCAACCAGAAAAGAACTTGCAGGCATTTAAAATACGTTATATTGTACACATAATGACATCAATACGTGTTTCAAAAAAGAAAAAATATCGAACAAACGCTTTCTTCACTTTAATTTAAAAATACGAAGCCCTTAATGAAAGACTCCATAATATCAAAATTTTAAAACAAAATCAATAATTTTTTATGAAATAACTTTGCTGTGTTGACACAAATTATGCATGAATAGTTGTTTGAACGATTTGTATTGAAATATTTTTAAAAACGAATTAAACTAATTTGCTTGCTTTTCATTGCTTTGATTGCCTAGTTTTACATCAATTACTTTGTGGAATATGTTGAAGCTTCAATGAGACAACAAGATGAGTGAGCTATGAATGTATTAAAGGGAGGTTAACCCTAATATTATTATTAATAAATATTTTTATTTCTATTTGCATGAAATAAATAAAATAGGTTAAAAGGTAGGCCTTCTATTATATATTTTATGAAATATGAGATATTAACGGGTATCGTTAGTCGAAAAACTGTACAGACATGTTTAAAGTGTTATCGGTAAGCTGCCATGCAACCCGCTAATTAATTATGGAAAACAAAAGGTACCGAATGTGTATAAAATATATTTCTTTCTTTAGATATTGAAGAGCTTTTCCCAAAAATAAAATAAATAATTATGGATTTAAAATCGCAAGCTATAGACCCATACGTACATGTGGAAGTACTTCTACTAATTTTTTTATATCTCCGGCGACTTCCTCTCTCAGCAACCCTCTGGTAAAAACTCTAACGGTAAATAAAATTGCCATGAAAAGATTTACAAATATCTGTCGTTCGTAGTCGAATTTAAACTGTAGGTCCTGCCGCTCATATACATATATAATTAATACACACAACATAAGTGGTGTGAGAAACTAGATCGTAATCCTGAGCGAAGGTTTGTAATGAGCAATTATGTATGTATTGCCTATTGACTTCATTAATCTTTATTATTAACACATTGTTACGAAAATAAAAAAAATCAAGATACTGGTGTTTTGCTTTTACATCGCTTAACATTAAAATTATAAACAAAAGCTACAAAACCATAACAATGCAGTAAACAAATCTGTTTACAAATTATCGTACTGCTATAACAACAAACACCATAACATACACCAGCATAAAAAATGGTAAACAAGTAAACAAAAATCCACAAGCAACACTACAACGATGAGATTTCAAGAAGGCGAAGTCACGAACATTCACATTCAAGAACATTCCTCATACTACTAAGTTCAGTCTGTCTAGTGTGAATACGCGGTGGGTTTGAAGAGAATAATCGTGATTTGAAGATCTCCATTACAAAGATCTGTCGAATAATTGTCTAGTAATTGTTTTTGTTTAAGCAAAGGATATAAGCAGAGGAATAACGAGTAACAGCAATTGTTGTTGTTTATATCGAGTTGCGAACAATGGCACACAGAATTCTGCGAATAATAAAGAATTTTAATTAAAAATAAACACAGATTTTTTTATTTTATTTGCAATCTGGTAAAGTTCGAAAAAATAAAAAGATGATAAATTTCTTCTTAAACTTTATTTTATAAAGAATGTTTTTTATTGCGATGAGAACAGAGTTATAACTTCTCTTGATGAGGTCAGATTTAGGACTAATTCTTGAATATATATAACAGATTAATGTTATTGTTAATTAATGAAAAGTATTCTACAGTGATGTCAAAAAAATTTAAATATTTAATAAAGTTTCATGTTATAAATATATGGTATGTGGTTAATATATACATAAGTATGTACATATATGTGATAAAAAATGAAATGAGATTAAGAATGCTATTCTTAACACAATGTACGAACTCATATCTTAAACAATTTTAAAAAGGTAAAAACGTAACAATATATTTGTATTGGCCATTGACCAGTAAGCACGTTTATAATTGCAATTTAATTTAAATAGTAATACATAATACTTATTTTTAATTGCATTTATTTATTGGTAATTTCTATTTTTTCTTTAGAATACTACACCGAAATGAAATAAACAAAAAACTATAATAAATAAAAGCCACACAATTCACAAAATTGTTAATAAAATTTAATTAAGTAAAATATCTTGTTTTAAACAATTCATTATTACTGGCTTGTTGTTTCCCAATGCTACGATAAGGTAGGACAAAACCCTTTGTTTCTATATAAATTTGACTCTAGAGAACAAATCATTTTTCTAAGAAAAAAAACCCACAAACTTAAATAAGTTGTGAGTGGGTAACAAAGATTCAACGGATTATATTTCCTGATCTACTGACTTCCTTGATTTGTCCATTGCAACCCTTTAGTCAGAATCATAATCTACCTTCTCACATAACCCACATTCTGCGCATTAAAGTCGGCTTCGAACAACAGATTTTTAAGAAACTTTTCACGGGAATTTTATTTACTCTCAAAGCTTTTACTCTTCTGAGATTTAGTCACCGAAGGAAATATTTTGTTCACATTTCGTTAACTTCGAGAACCACGGTATCTCGTACAATAAACCAATACTGTACCTACTAGACTACGTTTAACTATCTAATCACAGGGCTCTGTAAGCTTAGTTTATACACGATGTTTTGTTGTAAATAATTATTTGACCTGAAACAAGTAGTGAAGTCTAGTAAGTAGTGTGTTGGCTAATAAGGCATGAGCCCACGGTTCATACCCCATGTCAAACATCTCGAACGAAAAGAAATATGAAAAAATATTTCATCAGCAAACATTGCTCAGCTAAGAAACTAAAGTCGCCATAAAAGAATCTTAAATAGAGTCGACTTTAAATTCTAGATCCCCCCACACTTATATATAAAATCAATTCACACAACGTAATTGGTGTGAGAAATTAGGTCAAAATCCTCAATGAAGGGATTGAGAAAGAAATAAATTAAGTAGACGCTTTATCCAGGAGGCTTTCACTTCACATATACTATTCAAGCAGTATTCCTAATTAATACCAAAGGTTTTCCAATAACTATAAATTATATGTCAAAATTGTCTTAAATCTATCTAAAATTGATTAAATTTTTTCATATATTTTCTTACCAAAAATTTATAAAATATTTTTACGTTTAAAATATGAGCTCGCAGATTGCAAATTATGTAAAAATAAATTTGTGTTTAGTTTTAAATACAATTCTTTATTACTCGCACAATTCTGTGTTCCACTGTTCACAACTGTATGTATTCAACAACAATTGCTTTGTTTGTTATCCCTCTGTTTACACCCTTTGCATAAACAATAACAATTACTAAACAATTACTCGACAGATCTTTGTAAAGGAGATCTCCAAACACGATTACTCTCTTCAAACGCATCGCGTCTTCACACAAGACTGACTGAACTTCATTAACTCACTCGCCTCCTTTGCCTTGTCTTTTATACATGGTACCCTGCCATGTAGTCTGATGAATGTGCTTGAAGACGAATGTTCGTAGCTTCGCCTTCTCGAAATTCTATAAATGTAAACATTGTTGTTTACGTTTATTATTAAGGGTTGTTGGTATATTTTTGTTTACTTGCTTACCATTTTATTTATGCAGGTATTTGTTGTTATTTTAAGCTATACGATAATTTGTAAAGAGCTTTATTTACTGCATTGTTTTCTTTTTTATTTCTTGTGTTTATAATTTTAATGTTGAGCAATGTCAAAGCATTTTCGTAACAATAATTTTTGGCGGCTAGGTCCCATTAGAATTCTGGCAAAAACTCTAAAAAAGTTTCTCAAAAATCTGTCGATCGGAGTCGACTTTAAACTGTAGGTCCACTCACGCATAACGAACTCGACATTTGTGATGTGAGAATATAGATAGACTGAGGGGTTGTCATGACCAATTATGCCTCTTTTTAATCTTATTGGTCTTTGTTATAGACCAGGATGTAAAATCCAACTCCAAACAGTTAAAACCAATGACCAATGAGTACAATGATTGACAGAATACTTGGTGAAACTTGGTGAACATGAAAGCATTCTGTGAGCTCAGGTTACTACAGGGAGGGTTGTCATGAAGGCATTATGACACACATAACACATATATTTGTTTTAAATTCTGAAAATAAATCCATTAAATAACTATACACTTTTAGTCTTTTTGGCATTAATTTTTTTGTTACATTCTACAGTTTAATTGAAAAATATATATATGCGTATGTGCACTATAACATATAATTGTGGCATTTATTTTCATATAATTTTTTTATTCAAATCACTGAAAACCAAAAGCACAAGCAGCATATGATACCATTTAGAATTTTGTAGAAGACGATAAATGAGTTCGTTCTATAAAATTGATGATTTTGCGGCAAATAGATTCAATTTAAATGTAATCAACACAATTATTTGATGTACATGTATAAACAAAACATAAATAAACAAACAACGCCAACCCAAAACTACATGAACTAAGGAATCTGCCAAATAATTTCAGTATGTACAAACATACGTACGTAAAAGACATTATTTGGATATAGCTTCTGTCACCATTTATGAGAGTGTTTATTTTATATAAGAGTGGTGGGACCTACAGCTTAAAGTCGACTCCGAACGACAGATTTTTGAGCAACTTTTTCATGGCAATTTTATTCACTCTCAGAGTCTTTGCCAGAAATCAGCTGAGAGAGTCCAGATATTCGAGATGTATAACCTATAGTGTGAACCGTTGCCTCACGTCTAATAAGCCAACACACTACCTACTAGACTACAACGACTTCAGTATGTATACAGCATTAATAAAATAAAAAACAAGATTTCACAGTAATTCTACAGCAAAAAAGAGATGATTTTGTGTCTACAGATTGAGAACCCATTTTGAAAATTTTCACTTCAGATATCTAAAACTTTCTAAGCCTTCTAAGGTAGTCAGTCCTCTCTCGCCTATCTTATCAAAACATATTTCAATTGACGCATTGCATTGAATACACAAAACGTTTTATGGACTTGTATGTAAATCTGTAACGAAAAGGCACGCATATTTGCGAATATTTATGGAGAAGTATTGTTCTGAATTCAAATGTATTTTGTGTTGCATTCATTCCATGCATCATAATACACACAATCGATGCAATTTTCATTACATTAACATGTGTTAACAGCATGTAGTAATATTCACGTAATCTATGTGGAGAAGCGAAAATAGTTTTTTATTATCTCAATGGCTTTAATGATGCACAAGCACATTTGTTACACTGTTTCCAACAATTCTCGTAAAAACAAACATTTATAGGAACAAAGCACCTTATGGTGGTAGTCTAGTGAGTAGAGTATTGGTTTACTAGATTAATAGTGTTTCTGCAAAATCCTGTATATTAGGTTCAAGGGAATATAGACAATCCAAAAGCTTTTACAGCTTGAATGGCATACAATGCCACACCCACCATATTCTGCAGACCTGCCAACATTTGATTATTACACCCAAACCTTTTTTTACACGGTAGATACGTTCCAGTGGATACCGTGTAAAAAAAAAGCGTAAAACAAGACAAATATTATGTATGTATGTAAGTGTATAAACAAACTGAGAGGATATACATAGGATTGATGCAGCAGCCTACATATGCCTATAAAATTGAATAACTTTATAAAAACGCACAGATTTAGTTCAATAGTAAACACAGAGTTTTTATTTTATTTCATTTTATGATTATAAAAAAATAAAGAAAAAACATAAAAATTCTCTTCCATTTATAAAAATAAAATTAGTTATCAAACTCTTAAGACAATTAGGAACGGAATTAATTTCAATAAAAAAATTTTTTTATTTTATTCGGAGTCAGTTTCTGATAGCAAGCGCATTCTCTTTTGCTGGGGTGGCTCAATATCAGTCTCGTCAGTAGAAATACTTATTACTTCTACATCTTCAGAAGCTGTTTCTGGCGCTGGTTTATTGCTTTTAACAGCAAATTCTGTTATAGTGCGTTGTGAGTGTGTGAGTTAAAAGGGATTAAACGATTTTATCCGTATAAAAAGGAGCGAACAAAAAAAAAGTATATTTGTTAAAAAAAAAACCGTGTTATTTCAAATTCGCGTAAAAAAACCCGTGTAAAAACGGGTTTGGGTGTATTTGCTCCAGTCACACCAAAATTTTTCAGATGATAAAAGCTTCACCTCAAATGAGGAGATCAAAAACCACCTCGATCAGTTTTTTGCCAGCAAAGACCAAAAATTTTATGAACGTGGAATTCTGCTACTATTAGAAAGATGGCAAAAGGTGTTGGACCATAACAGCCAATATAATGTGGTCCATTTCCTGGTTTCAAAAGTAAACGTAAATAAAACACATATAAAATACTTTTTTTTCATGATATTTCTTTTTTATTGTAAAGTTTGAACGTTGACATTATGTGTGAAACACTACATCATTTAAACGACCTCCACGCGAAGTGTTGCAAGCATTGATTCTTTTGAGGTAATTTTCGACCACTTTTTGACACATATTGGGCGGTATCTCAGCCATAACTTGTCGAATGTTGGTTTTTAAGTGCTCAAGACTTGAAGGTTTATCTGCATAAAAACGGTCTTTCGCATAGCCCCACAAAAAAAAAGTCTAATGGTGTCAAATCGCATAATCTTGGTGGCCAGTTGATATCGCCACGACGAGAAATTATGCGGCCAGAAAATGTCTCTTGGAATAAAGCCATATTCGCTTGAGTTGTGTAGCATGCGGCACCGTCTTGTTGAAACCACATATTCTCCAAGTCGTATTCTTCAATAGCAGGCAAAAAAAAGTCGGTTATCATATGACCACAACGCTCCGAATTGACGGTGACAGTCGTTCCATCGTCGTTTTCGAAGAAGTAAGGTCCAATAACACCTTCGGACCAAAGAGCGCACCAAACAGTGACTTTTCTGGATGTAATGGTCTCTCTTCAATTACTTGAGGATTCTCAGAACCCCAAATACTACAATTTTGTTTATTAACATACCCACCGAGTGTGAAATGTGCTTCATCGCTGAAGAAAATTTTGTTCGAAAAATTGCCGATACGTGGCTGTGGCAGAATCACCATTTTTGTAGTAGGTTTTGATAATTTGTATGCGTTGTGTGATAGTTAAGCGATCCATTTTCGTCAATGTCAGACTTTCAACTGAAAAGAAAAAAATTGGTTTCACAACTTAGTTTGACAGATGTCGAATTCCAGCCCCATACTTTTAAAACGACGAAATGGATAGCCCCTTATAATTTAACCAAATATTCGTTTATTATACGAAAACTGTCTTTCATTTCCACAAAAAAAAAACGTCTTATGCTATCTGACAAACTTCGGTCCAAACCTCAACAATATGGGAAATCAAATGTTGATATTTTCCGTTTATTTCTGCTCTCTGTTTAAAAAAATTGCAAACATAAAAAGTTAGTGGAGCTATACAATAGATAGTATTCGTAACTATTCCATACCTGCCACATACATTTAAGTTGTTTTCTATACTCATTTAACTACGAATTCTTGTTTTTTCGAAAGTAACTTATGCCGTCTGTTAAACACAAATTAAACAGAAAAACAATAACCATCTGATACAATGGATGCCAAAAGTAAATTGTTTTGTAGCGAGCCATTCTATAGTAAAATCTATAAGAATTTATTTGCTGATCTTGTGAACTTCAAATGCAAACAAACAATTGCAATAACAACACACAACAACTAGCCACGCGTTTTAAGCATGCCGCATACCAGCAATAATAATTTTGGTACGTTTATGTTGAAAGCTAACAAGTGAATGCTCGCTCGCTTTTATTGAAAAATATGGGGGCTTCAAATACAGTGTCATAAATAGCATTCTTAATTGCCGGGTAAAAAAAAAATAACGTGACACAATAATACTGATACGATACGAAATTTTGTTAATTCGTTAAGAATTTGAAATTTGTGGGCGAGGCTGTTAAAAATAAGTAGTTTTTGTTGCAGTTTTTAGCTTCAAATTGTGGCATAAAAATATCGTGTTGATATGGTAACGCACGTCAGTGCTATATTCAATTGTTTTAAAAACAAAAACGATTTTTTTCATGATATTTATTTACACCATTATGTGGAGGTAAAAATTAAAGATCAAAAAGAAACAAATTTATGACAAATGTATTCGCATGTACTCTACATTAAACACAAGTATTTCATGAACCGTGAACAAAACTTGGGTTGATTGTGGTAATTCAACTCACTGGTTTTTTAGTAAATATTTTTTTTAAACGGAAAATCTTGTATAAGGTTCGGCGGATTGCCTCCTGGAGTGAGGAAGAGTTGTCCTCAGGCTGCTCTTGACACTATGCTCTGCCTGATTCCGCTTACTTTGTATGTCAAGCGGTGTGCAGCGTAAAGTGCCATACGTCTATGGGAATCGGGCTGATGGAAGCAGCGCTCGATAAGTTACTCCAGAATTCTGAACGTCGTCTTTCCTGAGGGAAGGTACGGCCTTTCGGAAAAAGACACCGACTATATTCTGCCTGAGGCTTTGTCCCTGCCTGGTTTAAGGATACTTATACCGGAAAGGGCACAATGGAATGGTGGGGTACTCCAGGGGCAGAGAGGTATTACCCATCTTCACAGATGGGTCTAAGTTAGGCGGATGTACAGCCGCTGTGGTTTTCTGTAGGGAACTCGGTCTTGAAGTCCACTTCAGGTTGAATGATGACTGCAGCGTTTTTCAGGCGGAGATTTTCGCAATCTTGAAGGCTATTGAGCGCATAGCTGTTGGGACCAGCTTCGGATTCGGAATCTTACATGATCTTCGTTGACAGTCAGGCTGCCCTAAGGCCCTTTGCGTCGGTCTGGTGCAAATCAAGGATGGTTCGCGAGTGCAAGAAGTCGTTGAGGACTTTTGAACCAGACCGAATCCGTCTATGCCGGGTCATAGTGTAATACTCGGTAATGAGACGGCAGATGCTCTCGCTAGGTTAAGTTTACTTTCTGAGGACGATTTGATAGTTGGTTCTGATTCCCCAATCTGTCACCTTTACGGCCTCATTAATGAATGGGTCAATGGGAAAGAGCGCAGAGGCGTTGGGGGAATGGATCCGGTTTTAATGTCTCTAGAAGTCTATAGCCTGCTGGACTATCGCATGGTATGTTGCGATTAGGAGGAGTTAGAGAATATCGAGCACCTCCTCTGTAACTGTGCAGCCTGCCCCTTGGCAAGGGCTTCATTGAGGGTTCTGTGTTGAGAGCCGACATCACGGCTCTTCATGGTACCTCAAGGCGGTTCTTTTCCAAACCAGCAATTGTTTCCGATATAAAAGGTATTAGTGAAGAACTTATAGATTGCTATATATAGTACATTGATACTGTAAAGTTCCCAACATTTTAGTGAGATACAGCTTAACTATTTGTTCAAAAATATAATGTGCACTGCATGCCCATTGCTGCCCATAAAATACTAATACGCGTAAGGACATAAGTCACGTAGCAATACTTTCTATTGGTAACAGAAACAGAAGAAGCATACTGTAAAGTTAATAGAAAGTATAGATAAATGTTTTCCAGATAGTCTAACAGAACTTCTGCATCGTTTGCTTGCATAAATGTATCTTTCAGAACTAGATTATGTAGTTAAATTAATGATGAAGTCTTACAGGTTACCCAGAGCTGAGTGCAATGCATGACCGATTTTTATGAATGATTTTATGGAAAGCATAAGTATCAAAAAAATAGTTTTAGATTGTAAGGGCGGTGTGGAATGGACGTGGACTATGTTAATGAAATTCTATTTTTTTTTATTTAAGCAATAAAGTTCTCAGTATCAATTCTTAATGATTCTATTTTTTTTTTTTTGCAAAAACAATATATGAAGTGGAAACACTATGCGCCTGCAACTCCGATGCTCAAAAATATATTCCAGTTTACTGCCTTTAAATTCAAGACATTTCGGTTTCATATTAAAAGTTGCTGCAATTTTAATCTCCTGTTTGAAGAGGGAACCTTGGAAAGTAATAAAATGTTCATTCCATGTTTGTTTTTCATTCATATTTACTTAATAGACTTGAGCAATCCGTTATTTGGTTACTGCCTACAACTTGGTTGGATTACATGACATTCTCAGCTTGGTTCTTATAACACCGTCCAGATCATTCTCTTACCGGCGTCAGCTGATCAATCTCATCCGAACATCCTTTATAACAGAACGACGTGACTAAGCCAGTGTAGCCGCTGGTATTCAGCACCCTTTGCAATATTCGTGTCGTTGACGAGTTCATACAACTCATTGTCCATTGGGATGCATAAATCATTGCCAACTCGTACAGGACCGAAGATTTTGCAAAGAACATTTTTTTAAGTATTTTTATAGCGACTTTCCTTCAACAGATTTCCGGGAAAACCTGTGACTTTAAACTGTAGACCCTACCACTCATGTACAAAATTAACACACACAACATAAAGTGGTGTCAGAAGCTAGGTCGTAACCCTGGGTTGTAATCAGTGGTGTTGTGCTAATTTTTTTTTACCGGAACGCGTTCCGGTTCAGCAGAAAAAAACGTTCCGGACTCCGGTTCATGGTTCGGAAAAACAAGCCGTTTCGTTCCGGTTTTTGTTCCGGTTCGGGTTCGGTTCAA
The DNA here is from genome assembly GCA_930367235.1 of Sarcophaga rosellei. Classification (NCBI taxonomy): domain Eukaryota; kingdom Metazoa; phylum Arthropoda; class Insecta; order Diptera; family Sarcophagidae; genus Sarcophaga; species Sarcophaga rosellei. The sequence goes on from OV884021.1 coordinate 28,179,016, forward strand.
ACCCTTGTTTATAAAAATACATATAAAAATTCGTCAAAAATTAGAAAAAAAATCAGCAATTCTTTTTAATTTTTTTTTTTCAAAACGCCAGCCAATTCTCGTTATCTGAAATCATCTTTAGGTCCGGAACGCGTTCCTGTTCAAAAAGGAAGGCACCAGAACGTTTCAAATATTATTAGAAATTCGCGCTACTCAGTGTAGACACTCCAGTTCTACGTGTAATAAAAATGTGTGTCTGATAATTCTCAGTCAAGCTTCTTGGGTCAATACAGTGTATTTTATTGGTCAAATTTCATTTTCTCTTGTCTGTTGGCTTTCCTTTAACGTGAATGGTTTTTACTGTCGTTTCATTTGTTTTCATTTCTTTTTTTTTTATTTTTCAACTCCTTCACTCACCCATCACATTTTTCACCGTTCCCTACAGTTGTTTGTTTTTTGGCATTTTTTGCGAGTTTTCTTCTTAATGTAAGTTTGTGAGTGGTTGAATATTTTTGCTTGCGAAAACTGTTTGAAATCAAATGAAGAGTGGCAGGAAATTTTTACGCAACCATCCTGTACTTAGTTGTTGCCGACGTTGAAATGCTATGTTTTCTTTTCGTTGACCAGTGCCTGCTGCTTGCTACATCTTTTGCAACAATTTGCAACAATAGAGAGAAACAAAATGCAATACTTTTATACTGTTTTTGTTGCCTTTAGTGCATCGGATCCAGGGATACTCTGACTTACTTTCTTGTTTTTGGTTGTTTGTTGTTTTAAACGATGAAAACGTTTGTCTAACAAGCTTGATAGAGGAGAAGACTTTCAGTAGAAATGGTGCACTATGGTTTGAGCAATAAATGTGAAAAGCGAATCTGTCTTTCTTTATTTGTCACATGTATGCCATTTCTTACAGAATGTGCTATGAGCTCTAAAATGTGAAGACTTGTACTTGGGTAGGAAACATTTTATGGGAAAAAAACGATTAGCGGCGGTATTGCGATGGGCATGGCCAAACAACAGAATGCTCAGTACCAATTTTCAATAATCTAAAACAACGCCTACTATTTTTTTTTTTTGCAAAAGCAATGTGTGAAAGCCAGACACCAAAACGAAATATGAAAAAAAAATATTTCTTCGGCGACTTCCTCTCAGCAGATTTCTGCCAAAAACACTGGGAGTAAATAAACGTGCCATGAAAAAGTTTCTCAAAATCTGTCGTTCGTAGTCGATGTTAAGCTGTAAGTCCCGCCACTCATGTATAAAATTAACACACACACAACATGAGTGATGTGAGAAGCAAGGCCATAATCCTGACTGAAGGGTTTTAATGGCCAATCATGTATGTATGTAATGTTTGAAGTGGAACCAGAGAGCGCCTTTTACTCAAAACCCTAATTTTGTACAAGTGGTAGCTGCAATGGAGGGCAGTGTAAACAGCGAAGACTGTTGAGACTTAAATTTTTGGAAAAAAAATTTAAAATTCTTGTAATATCCGCTGCAGTTTCCAAACGTTTTTGTAAATTTTGCGCATTTTTCTTGTCAACTCACTAGGAGACATAATCAGCCCACTAATAACAATTCCATTGAAGTTTTTCCCTTTTCCCATTCCTTCTATAGCCCAAGTCAGTCATCTCCAGCAGAAACTCTGAGAGTAAATAAAAATTGCAATAATAAGTTCCTCAAAAAATCTGTCATTCGGAGTCGACTTTATAATGAGCACATATCTTAACATTAAAATTATAAACAAAAGCTACAAAAACAAAACAATGCAGTAAACGAACCTGTTTACAAATTATCGTACTCCTTAATGTGACAATAAACACCAGCATCAAAAAAATGGTAAACAAAAATACACAAACAACTCTACAATAATAAATCTAAGCAACGATGTTTACATTTATAGAAATTTCAATAAGGCGAAGTCATGAACATAAGCCTTCAAGAACACTCATCAGACTGTTTACTTTGTCATATAAAAGGCAAGGCAAATAGGCAAGTGAGTTAGTGAAATTTAGTCAGTCTTGCATGAAGACACTGTGTGTTTGAAAAGAATAATCGTGGTTTAAAGATCTCCGTCACAAAGATCTGTCGAATAATTGTTTAGTAATTGTTATTGTTTATGCAAAGGGTATAAACAGCGGAATAACAAAGAAAAGCAATTGTTGTTGTTTACATTAAGTTGTGAACAGTGTCACACAGAATGTGCGAATAATAAAGAATTTTAATTAAAACTAAACACAAATTTATTTTTATTTTATTTGCAACCTACGAGCTCATATTTTAAACGTTTTTAAAAGGTACAAACGCAACGTATCTTCAATTATGCAATTCCAGGCCATAGTGAATCCTGTCTACAACTTTTATACCGAATCAGGTGATGCATTTCTTTTATTTAAGCAATAGTGATGAAACAAGAAAAAAGAATGAAACAGCAATATTGCATTTTTTGGAAATTATTTATTTGTATAAATAAAATTTTTCTTTTGCATTTATTTTTAACTTTTATTCTTATTATTATTATTATTTTTATTCTTACTGTGCTTATTTCGTTGCCCGCTGCTCTTCAAGAGTTTTTTTCTAGGAACGGAATTTTGCTGAAGAAATTGAATTATAGACTGTGTTATTATTATTATTATTCCTCTATTTGTTGTTGCTGTGTAAGTTAGTTGCAAAGTTTTCAAATACAACTCATTGTGATGTTGCATATTTTTGGCTGGCAGATAAATAAAATTCCTTTGCAAAAGCGCTTAATCTAAATTTAATGTTTGAAGAAGGGGAATAAAATTTTAAAATATAGTTTATATATTTATAGTTATGATTTCAAGTACATAAATTTGAAAATTTTACATAAATTTGCAGACAGTGTTAATGTAAAGAGAAATCAAAAGCAAAAAAGTAGGAGAAATCGAGTAGAATCTAACTTCTGTCTAACACCCACAAGGTGCATATTATGTAACAGAATTTATTTGCTTAAATCATTTGAAAGAATCAAATATCTTAGGGCAACATATGTATTTGATTCATTGATGGCCTATGTTTCATTATATTTCTTAAAAAAATTAGTCATTAAACATCTATATTTGCGATAATGAAAAATGACTCATAGGTGAGGTGACGAACTCATCTTAAAGTAAGAAACCAACTTAAGCTGGCATTTAATTTCATTATGATACCACAATCAGTATTTAAACCGAGAATCAGATATTACCAGAAATCAGCAATGAGTATTCAAAAAGTAGAGCAGAGTAGATTCGAATCATACTACTCTAGTATACGCATTCATACTTATTTTAATATCATGGAACCTTTACTCACATTCAAAGTTTGAGGTACTCATCATACTCATACTTAGCAGTCTGATGAGTGTTCTTGAAGGCGAATGTTCGTGACTTCGCATCCTCGAAATCTCTATAAATGTAAACACCGTTGTCTCATTATTGTTGTTTGTGCATTTTGTTTACCTTTATTCTTGCTGTGTTTGTTGTTGCATTTTTGTTTACTTGTTTACAATTTTTTATTCTGTTTGTTGTTGTTGTTTTAAGCTGTACAATAATTAATTAACAGGGTTGTTTATTGCATTGTTTTGTTTTTGTAACAGTATATTAGAAGTGCTACTAGGACTTGATGAATAGTTTATGGGAACGAATCTAACAGGGATTTTCTAGAGAGGAATAACTTTTATATTGTGGAATAATAAACATTATTTCAAATATTTTACTGCAACAAATTTAAATTAATCGTATCTACCTTAACATATATTATTTTTCAACACATTGATTTCCTCTATTTATAATCGAATTTATAGAAAACTTTTACATTAATTTTAAATGCTTTAGCGACTTTCACAACATGTCTCAATCTGCTTATGGATATCGAGCAGAAAGTAAAAAGAAAAATAAAAAAAGATAATAACGAGGAATTGAAAATGAAAATTGCCGCATTGTCTTAACTCATCCAAGTGTATTTCGCCAACATCTTAAGCACTATCAGTATCAATAAACGCGACTCAATATGCACTCTTAAAGGCAAACATGCATGCACAGGATGGCAAAACGTATTAAAAGACAATGAGCGGCGTAGATAAGATAATAAAAAAACACTTCTCAACTCTACACCTCCCTATATGACCTCACGTTCGTCATTGTAAGGTTTTGGATGTCATCTTATGACTGTGCGGTTTTCTACGTGAATGACAGCCACTTTTATTTTACGACTGTAAAGCATGTAAAATTTTAGTTCGTTAGTTGTGCAGCTATTGACCCATTATTGAGTTGATACATACTATTATACTCACTTTACTACAAGCAATACTCGATCTACTGGCAATGATAACGATTGAGGCAAGCAAAAAAGAAAATCTTTGGAAAGATGGTGGAGTACTATTCAACAATCATGCAGTCATCATCTGGTAGGTGAGTTTTTTTTTTGTTTTTTTGTGGGATACAAAATATAAAGACAGCAACGTTTGGTTCTCATCTGAAACATTAAGCATTGGGATCACTGAGCATTCAATAATGCATCAATTTTTCTTGTCATCCGATAAGAGAATAAGAAAACAGCAACGGAAATTCTAGCAAATGTTCTTGAACATTTATAAAAAATAAAAGGAAAGCATAACTATTGAAAAACTGTACCTTGGGCTAGCAGTTTCTATAGAGGCATTTATCCATCATATACAAAATTTAAGACCAAATTTTTTACAAACGGCCACCACTTACTCTTTAATAAATACTAGTAAAGATGTAGTTGGAAGATGGAGGTGGAGAAGGAATCTTTTACATACGAATAGACAGGTCCCGGAGGAAATGCTGTTACCCATTCGATTAACCAACCGTTCATTATTGTTCTATAAGAAAGAAATGCATTGTAGAAGATTGCTTGCAAATTCCGGTAATATCCGGAAACAATTTACTAACTAAGGCCTATTCAGAATACCTGAATACTGGAGGAACGGAGACGGAATTTGATTTACCAGCCCTCCGTGAAATAACACCTTACGGCAGTCCCGCGGGGGGAGAGTGGTTGAAGTGTGTAGGGGGTGGATTTAGTATGTAGGCACCAGTGATGGTGAATCGTGCAGTCTTTTGTTAGAACAAAAGTGTCTTTAGAAGATTCCCACCTCCGGCTCAAGGCAAAAAAAAAACATACATACATACAAACTACATACATACATAAAAAATTGGTCATTACAACCCTTCAGTCAGGATTACAACTTGGCTTCTCACACCACGTTAATTGTGTTTGTTAATTTTATTCATTAGTGATGGGATGCACAATTCAAATTCGACTTCAAAAACAGATTTTTTGATAAACTTTACATGGCAATTTTATTTTACTCCCCGAGTTTTTGCCAGAAGACTGCTGACTGGAAGGGGCTGAAAAATTTATTTGCGAATATTTCGTTTTGTTGGAGATGTCTACAGCATCAATAAAATCAAAATAAATTTTCGCGGTTAATCTACATACATCAAAAAAAGTGATGATTCTGTGTGGATAGTTTGGAAATCCATTTGAAAATTTTCTCTTTTGAAATCAGAAACTTTCTAAACCAGGTAGGTAGTTTAACCTTGCTCATCTTATCAAAATATATTTCAATTGGTGCATTGTTTTTAATTAACAAAATGGTTCATGAATTTGTGTTGTAAATCGATAACGAAAAGGCACGCATATTTGCGAAATTTATGTATAAGTCTTGTTTAGAATTCAAATGTATTTTGTGTTGCATGCATTTCGAGTAGGTTCCTTAATTAATACGCACAATCGGCGCAATTTTCGTTACATTAACATGTGTGTTATCAGCATGTTAATAAACGAACATGTCGTAACATAATCTATATGGCGAGTCGAAAATGGTTTTTTATAACCTATAATCGCATTAATTATACACCAGCATGTTTGTTACACTGTTAACAACTCTCGAAAAAACACTTAGAAAACAAAGTATCTTTTGGTGGCATGGGGCTAATATCGACGCCTCCGTTCTATAACATTCTAAGTCGAAAAAGTGCGTTTTGAGTTATGAGCTCTCAAAGTTTTCATGCGACATACGACTATATGTATATTCTAAGTAGATTTTTTCCTATAACTTCGGAACGGATAGGCGCATCTTAACCAAATTTTGACAGTGTTTAAGTTAGAAAACGTAGAATTTAAAAATGCAAGAACATTAAAAACGTTAAACGAAAGTTATAGAATGGAGTCGTCGATATATTGACTTGCCATGAAAAAGCTTCTCAAATCTGTATTTCAGATGTAATTCAATGTACATATTTGCTTTACAATATTTCTTAATTTTCTGACAAAAGTTATCCTTGAAAATATTGGTAAATAATTTGGAAGTAATTCAAACTTTTGATTAAACGCCTAAAAGTTTGGCAGTTCTTCACAACCCATTGCAAAGGTTTAATCTTAAAAGCTATAATAAGTATCAGGCAATATCGTAAGCATATATTTTGAAATTTTTGGTCTCTTCGCATCTGATATAACTATAATTTTGCGCACTCGTTAACAATGTAATCCAGTGCAAATTAAAATAATGCTGTATGGTAGATGAAGTCGCCGTGGTCTAGTAGGAAGTATGTTGGCTTATTAGACGAAAGGCCCGAGTTCGAATCCCAGGTCAGACATCAAAATGAAATATGAAAAAATATTTCTTCAGCGACTTCCTCTCAGCAGATTTCTGGCAAAAACTCTGAGAGTAAAAATTGCCATGATAATTTTATACATGAGTAGCGGGACCTACAGTTTAAAGTCGACTCCGAACGACAGATTTTTGAGAAGCTTTTCATGGCTATTTTTGCTATCAGAATTTTTGCCAGAAATCTGCTGAAGAAAGTCGCCGAAAAAATATTTTCTCATATTTTCGTTTTGACGTCTGGCCTGGGATTCGAACTCGGGCCTTTCGTCTAATAAGCCAACACACTCCTACTAGACCACGGCGACTTCAAAAACTACTACTAGGTATGTTAAATTAAAATGCAACTTTGAGTTTTTTCTAGCACATCGATTTTTTCTTTATTGATAACATACGTGTTTTAGATTCTTTTTAAAGATTTTCATGAAATTACAAAAGTTTAAGGATTTAAAATAAAAGTTTTACTTAAAAACTGAAGAGTATTAGTTAAAAATAATACCAAACACGCTAAGTAAATCAGTATTATTTTATCCTACATCGCTCAAAAATCGGCTTCAATATCTATCTATTATGATTTCTATCCGATTCATTTCTCTTCAACATCCAGCAGTAGATTTGCATTTCACCTTCCTTGGTACATATCTGCTCTCCATAACTATAATATCTTGGTGGACACGCTCACCTTGTTCCTCGCTTACGCCACCAAAATTCTCAGGAAGGAAGTCAATTCTAGAATGCAGATAAAGCAACTTTATACTCATACTGCAACCCAGTTTATGGAAGTTGTTGGGCATATCATTCACTATATTTTCATAGTCTGGGCTTCTATTTCTATTTCCTAAAAAATGTTTCACTGCCTCTTTAAATGACTTCCAAGTGTTCTCTTCGGTTTTATTCACTTTTTTTTCAAATTTATCGTCTTGCATTAACTGCATTATCTCATCCCCGACAAAAATGCTTTCTTTAATTTTCACATCCGATAAATACTTAAATTTGTCACAGAAGTACATGAAACGGGGACCGTCTTTAGGTAGTGCCTTCACAAATTGATTCATAATACCTAATTTAATGTGAAGTGGAGGTAGCATAATCTTTAACGTATCATCTAGCGCCTCTTTTATAACGTTTTTATTTCCAGTAATTAATAAGCTATATGGGTTTTATTTTTACCATTAAAGCCTTTTATGTTTGTACAGCAAAAGTAACAATCGTCTATATGGTTTTGCGGTTCCATCTAAGCCATTGACGTTTTCAAAATAAAAGTATGTTTATCTCCCCGTGACCATTTACGTAGTTCACGAACACAAGTAGAAAACATTTTATATGGCACAAATTTCTTGTCTTGGTTTTTTATATTGATTTTAAAATAATTTCCATACAATTCCACGATAAACTTAGAAATATTTTGTAATTGTTTCCGTATTACATGACTTCCGCATATGAAACAGAAGTTATCTGCAGAATTACTACATTTGCGAGAAGCAAAAATCACAAAAATATCGACACAGCCTATATATATATAACATAAATCGTAATATGATTTTAAACACGACAATAAATTAATTTTTATGGCAGATGAATTTGTAAACGTCATTAGTACTATTAGCATTGCACCGTAATTAAAGACATTTGAATTTAACACTAGTAATACGGGGTAATACTAAGAAAAATTAAAAAAGTCCGTTCCTCAGAAAATTTACGTGATGGGTTTTTTTAGTATTTTTTTTTTTTCGTAGATTCGTACCCAATAAGTATCCAAATTGCTAATTAGTTTTTTAAGGGGAAAACCATCGCAGGACTTTGTTATTTGTTTTAATGATTGTTTTTGTCAACATTTCAGATTTTCTTACAACTATGATGTTATGCTGTCAAGCTTTACTTCTTTTAGTCCATCCTCCACTGACGTTAAAACAGTAATAACAATAATAATAATAAGTGGAAGTGGAATAAGTGAAAGTCATCGAAAAAAGAAACGCAAGTCATCAACAAATTTACTGTAAAAAATGCAATTCATTGACAAACATTTAAGACGTCGTAAATCGAATGGCGATGTAAATCGAATTTACTAGGAACAAAAAATTTGATGACGTAAATCGAAACGAAATAAACCAAGATGACGTAAATCGAGGGATTGCTCGATGACTGATTATTTCTCCTACAATTCTCCTCTATTGCCCTTTCGCAATACATACGCACATGCAAACAAGTCCTGAAAATAGATTTATTTAATGCTGACGTAACATAATTTTAAAAGGATCATGGATTCAAACCGTAAATGTAACAGACATATATATAGCATTTTCAGTTTAAATTAAACCTTTTTCAAAATAAATGAAACCTTTTTCAAAATGAACGAAACCTTTTTCAGATTAAACGAAACTTTTTTTAAATTAAACGAAACCTTTTTCAAAATAAATGAAACTCTTTTCAGAATAAATAAAACTTTATTCAAATTCAATTAAACATTTTTCAAATTAAATTAAACCAGTTATAGAATTTGTAGGTTTATCATATTCTGTTGTATTTTTTTTTTTGAGAAATATTCGCAAAAAGTTATTTGAACAACTTAATGTAACGCTTGCATTGTCTACAATTTTCAACGGATTAAAAGACCGTATGAATAGCGCATCTACTATTGAAAACCGTCGACAGTATGCCTCAGAATTTGCAGTTTGGTCTCCTCAATAAAAAGAAAAAATGATTTTTATAGATTTACGGCGTTCACAATCACGTGCTAAGGTAGGTGAAAGAGCTCATGTTGTTGTGCCAACCGTAAGGGGAAGGAACGTTACTTTAATTGCTGCGATAAATAATGCTGGTGTTGTTTACCATAAAGTTTTTCCCTTTCCACTGTAAATTCAGCCCGTTTCCAAATATTTCTGAGGGAGCTCCTGGATAAAATTGAAAGCAGCCGAGAGTTACAAAATTAATTTTTAATTATGGATAATGTCAGAATCCATAAAACCCAGGAAATTCGAAATATGGTGAATAATAGTGACTGTACACTTAAATTTTTACCACTTTATTCTCCTAAGTTGAACCCGATTTTCTAAGATAAAATTCCACGCCCGATCATTATTAAGTGGCATTACCACAGAGCATAACATAGTAAGTGTAATTGAGGAAAGTCTCGCACAAATTAATCAAAATGATTGTGCGAACTATGTTATGGATATGATCATGAGAATTCCTAAAGCGGTCAGTGGACAAATTCTTCATTAATTTTAACAAGTATGAATATGTTTGTTTTCTATTAAATTCTATAACTGGTTCAATTTAATTTGAAAAATGTTTAATTGAATTTGAATAAAGTTTTGTTTATACTGAAAAGAGTTTCATTTATTTTGAAAAAGGTTTCGTTTAATTTAAAAAAAGTTTCGTTTAATCTGAAAAAGGTTTCGTTCATTTTGAAAAAGGTTTCATTTATTTTGAAAAAGGTTTAATTTAAACTGAAAATGCTATACATACATAATTGGCCATTACAACCCTTCATACAGGATTACGGCCTAGCTTCTCACACCACTCATGTTGTGTGCCTTAATTTTATACTTGAGTGGCGGGACCTACAGTTTAACGTCGACTCCGAACGACAAATTTTGAGAATGTTTTTCATGGCAGGTTTATTTACTCTCGGAGTTTTTGCTAGAAATCTGCTGAGAGGAAGTCGCCGAAGAAATATAATTTTTTTTTTCATATTTCGTTTTGATGTCTGGCCTGAGGCTCGAACCCCGGCTTTAGGTATGATAAGCGAACACACTACCTACTAGACTACGGCGACGACATGTAAATGTAACGCAAGCGTTAATTGAAAACCAAAATATCATAGAAAACAAACGAATTTACAATCGGTCAGAGGTCGACTAAAATCACCTGTCTGGATAGACATTGCAACAGTATCAGCTATACTAAAAACTTTTTAAATAGCGATTAAATCTACCCAGAAGAAGTTAAGGTCTAGTAGGGAGGAACTTACAAACTAAGAAATCGATGGATGCATAGCTCATCAGAAATGACATCTAACGATATGCCCTGTGTCCCATAAGCCATATAAAAGTTACATTTGAATGATACAAAATTTTTCAAAAAATTCTGGTTATTCATGAACAAGGATGGACGTTGAAACTACATTCGTTAGGGACTTAATCGCAGCATGTGTATTCGAGTAAATCAAAAGATATTCAGAGAAATTGCCATCACTCAACTTCGCTTTCAAAATTGCCGTGACCCCTGTTTGGAAAACACTACAGTGATCAGGCAACTGATAAGAAAGTTTAATATCTGGACGAAGGTAAATAAACAAGACAAACAAACAACAACAAAATACACATATTGTACGGTACATAAATACGTTGATTTATAAACATAAGCAAATAATGATCAAAAGTAAATAATTTTGTTATCTTCATCCACGATAAATCAATTTTTTTTTTCAAGTTTTAAATACTTAACAATGTTAGATCAAAGTGCTTATCTCTAAATAAATTCCTTTGTGTTAATCTTTTAACATATTGCACCTCATATAATATGATTGTGTTAAACATAATTTTACTATTATTTCCTGGTTATTCTGAATTTATTTCCCTACAATGTTTCATATGGTTATCAAAAATATTAAACCTTTAAATAATTTTTATGTACAGACATATTTAGACCAGTATGCTATATGAATGCATGCAGATTACATGGTTCACGATATTTATTAGCACAATAAATGGTACAGACTACAGGTAAAAAAATTAAACAAAAAATAAAAAAATTAAAACAAAAAATGGTTTTATTCGGCACATTTTAAATTTGATATTCTCACTACCATTTATACCAGTAGAGAATAAAACCCCAACAAAACGAATTTATTCGTGTTTCTTTTTTTCTTGTTTTTAAAAATGTTTATTGATAATCATTTCATTTAATTGGATATAATTTTTATTGTTATTGGTTGACTATTGACATCTGGCATCTGTCCGTATTGGTTTAGACTCCACTAAGCCAATGTAATCTGATGTAATGAGTGTAACAGACAGGCCGCTATACCAGCATATACAACATTTGGTATTGAATTTTTTGGTTGAGTCACTCTTATTTGATAACAAAAAATGAAAAGAGAAATTGTTAGCCTGTTCCGCTATGACCTACCCTCACCACATTTTATTTGTGAAGTAAACCTCTGCCGTCATTTACATATATATCAATGTACGTCAGGTGTCTAGGTAAGGTGACTAATTTAACGCTTTAAAAATCGATTTTATAGAGGACAAATGACTAAGAGAGCTGTTAAGGATCAAGAAATAATTTTTAAAACATTTTTATATTGTTACGAAAATGAAAAATCCAGCTACTGGTGTTTTGCTTTTACATCGCTTAACATTAAAATAATAAACAAAAACTACAAAAACTAAACAATGTAGTAAACAAACTTGTTTAAACATTATTGTACTGCTTAATATAACAACAAACACCAGCATAAAAAAATGGTAAACAAGTAAACAAAAATACAACAATAAGCATTGCAAGAATAAATGTAAAAAAAGCGAAGTCTCGAACACTCCTTCAAGAACATTTATCATGCAAGGCAAAGCAGGCGTGTGAGACGCCTTGCGTTTAAATAGAGTAATCGTGGTTTGAAGATCTCCGTTACAAAAATTTGTCGAATAACTGTCTAGTAATTGTTATTTGTTTATGCAAAGGGTATAAACAGAGGAATAACAAACAAAGCAGTTGTTGTTGCATACATCAAGTTGTGAACAGAATTCTAATTAAAATTAAACACGAATTTATTTTTTTTTTATTTGCATGCTACGACTTTCTTTTTTAATCTTTTAATGAAATGAAATACGATTTGTATACTGTGTGCTGTATTATAAGACATGTGTGGAATCCTACTAACTGTAATTGGTTATAATGACCACCATATCGAATTTATATTTATATTAGCTGGAAATCGATTCGATTCTGATTGCATTACTTTCTACTTGGATTCCCAGCATCGCTGCAGGGTATTTGTTCATAAAACTCTATTAATTGTATTCATTTAGTTCAAAGTAGCCCATTGTCTAACGCCGAGGATTTGAGGCTCCAGATCGGTCCGTCTATCTGTCATCAAATAAATGAAAAGATTTCTCACTATTTTGTTAAAACATCGTCGGCGGCGGGAATAACAGTGAACAATTCTTATTCAACAGTCCCATTTTACAAACAAACAAAAGTATGTATTTTATAATTCCCTTGAAACGTTTAATTTAAATAAAAGTTCATCCTTCATGTAATTCGGAACTTTGGAAGTTTATAACGGCTACCGAAAACCGAAAGTTCTATTGACTTTAAATCCACAAATTACGTTTAAGTTTACGGAACATTACGGAAAGTACGTTCGTTTATAGCATATGCTTACTGAAATTACATTAGGTAGGTAGAAGTGGCTGTCCCCTCGATGAAATCATGAGCGGATACACTTAGGCCGCACACAGGACCCATTGTGATACCACAGTTTCATAATCTTCCCTTAGTCCAGGAACCACTCGGTACTTTCGATGAAGTGGCTCAGACTGCCAATATCCATGGATGACAGTTCATCGAGATCCTAAATGTAGTAGACACCCAGGTGCCTCTTTCTCCTCCGACCAAGTGCCGGTTTATGCGTTGAATATTTAGCCTTCGCTGTAATGGTTGTTCCCTCCAACCAGTCAATGAACGCAATGATACTGCTGCTGATGTGAAGATATAGTGTGCTTACCAAATTGTCCAGAAACTTAATACTGTTCCATAAAGTACCAATACGACTTTAAGGGAGTATTTGGAAGACCATTTGGAAGAACGGTTATATACCCACTGAATTTCAAACAAAAGCAAAATGAAAAATGTGCTGATGAGTGCAATATAATCAGGCAACACTGAACAAAACAGATACGTTCTATGCCAAATCTGTTAATTGGAGTGCTTGATCTTATGGGATATCCTAATAAATATTGGATATAATATTGTAATATGTTGGAACATTGAATTTTAAATTTATTTAAAAGTAGTTTTTCTTGGGGATACGTATACTTTTACTGTGCAAAAATATCGGGTCATCAGAAACTTTCCCATATTTTTTTTATGAAAATCTTAAAATTTATTTGTTTTACAATAAAAGAACAATTTAATAAATATATAAATAAAATAAATATAAAAAGCAATCAAGTATTTTTACAAATCCTTGCTTAAATAAATTTGCTTACTTGAATTGGGGTATATATAATTTTGTTGTGAACTGTACTTCAATACTTATTTTATTTTTATATTAATACAAATATATGTATATACATAATTAAAAAATCTGCATTTAATAAAAAATGTTATGACTTTTTTTATTCATCTTTCTGTTGTCTGATAATAATTGTAATAGATGGTATGCATATTTACTTGTTCGTCATTATTATCCTTGAATTTCAGAGCTGGGATTGATGATGCCAGTGGTGGTTTTACTTGCCATTATTTATTTTCATCCTTTATTCCTTCATTTTTTTTGCATTATCCTATTATTTACTTAGCAAGCCAAAAGTCAAAATGGAAAATATGAAATTATAATGCAATGTTTTTATAATGAAAAATAATAATGAATGAGTTGCATTTTATTCATTTTTATTTCCATGATATTATTTATTTTTCTTTTCTTGCAAACTGTTTTTTATTATTAATGGTTTTATTTTTATGTTCGTTTTTTCGTATAATTTTTTTAAAGGTTTTCATTTTGCAGTTTCCTCAGAAATTTTTATGGCAAATAATGCATTTGGTTGTTATTTTCGTTGGAAAATATTTAAGGTTTCCACAGAAATGGTTTGGGGAAAGATACATGTCAAAGGGTATTTATACTAATTAAAATAACTTTAAAAAGTGGAAAACGCTTAATATTCCATTTTAGCTTTTTGTTTACTTCATGCACTGGCATACAAAGTCATAATTTACTTTGATAAGCCAAATGAATTAAGGATACCATCATTGATAACACATACATGCATACATAATTGGTCGATAAAACCCTTCAGTCAGGGTTACGACATAGCTTCTCACACCACTTATGTTGTGTCTATTAATTTTATATCTGAGTGGCGGGATCTACAGTTTAAAGTCGACTTCAAAAGACAGATTTTTTGAGAACTTTTCACTTACTTAATTGGCCATTAACCATCCGATTAACGGATTTCGGCCTGCCCCAACACATCCTTCCAACCGCATTTGCTTTTTGCGCGCCTACGCCAGTTGGTCACACCAATCGATGACAGGCCGTTCTCGATTTGGTGATTCCAACGCACACAAGGGCGTCCTCTCCGCCGACTTCCGCAGATCTCCGCATCAAATACCCGTCTCGCCAGTGCATCCTCCTCCATTCTAACGACATGGCCGAGCCAGCGCAGCCGCTGGATGTTAATACGCTGTACAACGTCTATGTCGTTGAGGAGCTCATACAGCCCACTGTTAGATCGGATACGAAAATCATCGCCAATTCGCACTGGACCGGAGATCTTACGTAGGACTTTTCTCTCGAACACTCTCAAAGCTGCTGCATGTGTACTTAATACATGCCTCTGCTCCATAAAGAAGCACGGGTAGGATGAGTGTCTTGTAGAGTGTTAGTTTTGTCGCACGAGAGAGGTTTCTGCTACTCAATTGCCTACTGACACCATAATAACACCTGTTGGCAAAAGTTATCCTGCGCTTGATCTCCAGCAGTAACATCTCGCTTGGTACCCACTATGATGTCAATGTCGACAGCAAGCAACTGGACACTTTTTTGACAAATAGTACCATTGCGATGCACTTCCGCCTTTCGCAGCACTCTCCCCATGACGAAGTTGAAGAGGTCGCATTGCGGCAAAAACACGATCCCTCATGGGGCTATCGAAGGCCTCCTTATAGTTCACAAAAAGATGGTGTGTGTTGACTTGTTGTTCGTCGGCCTTTTCCAGGATTTGACGTAGTGTAAAGATCTGGTCGATGGTGGACTTTCCAGGTCTGAAGCCTCACTCAGAAAAATGTTGCTAGAGTAACAGGAAGTCCTAGAATGATTTGGGTTTCATAAAATGATTATGTAGTGGATTTTTTTAACACGAAATGCAATGAGAGAAAGAGAAAAGTAGAATAGAATAGAGAATAGAGTCGCTTATCATAACTCAATTCTTATGTAATGAAAAGACTGTTCTTTAAGTTTACCAAGTGCGTCTTTAGATACGCACTGTTGGGCTTTAGTTTATTGAATAATCATATGAGGGAAAATGTCCCGTCTTTTATACTATAATTTTGATGACTTGACAATTCCAAGTCAATCCCTTAATTCTAATACAATTTGTATTGGCTTAATACTAAATACATAGGTTTGTGTGTATGTTAAATGTTTAGCTATATTCTATAGGTTTGTGTGGTTGTTAAGTACTTAATTATATTCTATGGGTTTGTGTGTTTGTTATATTCTTAAGTATATTCTATGGGTTTGTGTGTTTGTTATATTCTTAAGTATATTCTATATTAAATAATATTGCACTGGTTTGTGTGTGTGCTAACCATGGGACAAGTGGGTGCAATATGACACGCGCCCGTTCTCCATATAAACATAATAATTCCCACGGTAAAGAGCCATACATGATCACTAGCAAAGCAACACAACAACAACACACATTGTGTAGATTATATGCATACCAATACTGTCGGCGGCCACTCAGCGAAGTGTCAAATGATCCTCGCGTGTGCGCATACCATTGTGGCGTTATACGCAGCAGCGACGGACAGCAACATTGAGTCAAGTGGTCGCTGCAATTTGATAATCTTTTGTTTATGCACATTAAATGCTTGTGCTGGCATTGACAACCGTAGAATCATGCTACACCTCCACCCTTTACAAGAATGTTCATATAACTTTTGTTTTATGGACATTCTTTTACACAACACAGTACAATGATTTTACGTCTATTTCTAATTTATATTAAAAAACTTAGTATGATTAATAGTATTAATCTTAATTTAAAGTAATACAATTTTAATATTATTTCTAATTAAATTTTAATATTTATTTTGTTTTTAATGAATATTTAGTGATAAGTTTACTTAGTTAAAAAAAATAAAATTTATCTTAAATATTATTACATTTTTCTGCGCAGTTTAATGTCATTATTAAAACTATTTATTATATATCTTAAGTCTATTCTTATGAACTACTTGTTCCTTATTATTTTTCTTATCAACTATAGTTACATTATTTCTTAAATCTATGTTTTTAATTTTGTATGGGCCTTTATATGATGCCTCTAGTTTATGTCCTATATTATTCCTAAGTAAGACTAAATCTCCTATGTTAAAATTATAATCTAATATATCCTTATCATAGTTATTCTTTTGCTTTATTTTATTTATTTCTAATAAACGTTTTGCTCTCTTAAGTGCAATTTCTAATCTAAATTTTGCTTCTTTTGCATAGTTATCTACATTGTATAGTGGTGTAATTGTGTCTACCTCATTGAAATCTTTGAAACTGTTTGGTATTTTGCTGAAAATCAACTCAAAAGGACAGTAATTATGTACAGTTGATGGTGTTGTATTAAAGCAATATGTAAAATACTTAAGCCATTCATCCCAGTCATCCTTATCTACTGATATATACGAGCGTACGTATTCATTAAAAGTTCTATGACTTCTTTCTATCGTACCTAAGGTCTGGTGATGATGAGCTGTTGATGTTAGTTTCTCGATCTTCAACAGAGTGCACAATTCGTTTAATATTGAGTTTTTGTATTCTGTACCCATGTCCGTAATGAACGTCTTCATCGGGCCATAGGTAAGTATAAAATTCTCAAATATCGCTTTTGCGATAGTTTTTGCTGATTTGTCCGGTATTGGTATCGTTACTAGGTATTTAGTCAAGTCGCATATTAGCGTGACTGCGTACTCATTTCCATGTATCGATCTTAGAAATGGTCCAATTGTGTCTACATACACCGTATCAAACGGTTTGTTAGGTGTCTCTGTTATTATCATTGGACCTTTAACGTGTTTGGTAGATTTCGCTATTTGACATTTGTGGCATGCTTTTACATATTTAGCTATGTCTTTTGTCATGTTTTTCCAGTAGTAATATCTTTTTATCTTTTCAGCGGTTCTGTATATCCCGCAATGACCTCCTTCAATGGGGTCATCATGATATTTCAGCATAATATCAAGAATTGCCTTAGCATTCTTTCTTTCGATTACAGTTACTCTGTTTAATAGCGCTATTTTAATTTTTCTTAATATTTTATTGCCCGTGTCTTTAAAATCATTTATTGAGATAGATTCGAAAATCTTCTCACTAGGTGCTACTTGTAATTTATTGATATTCAGGTTACCGGCCAGAGAAAAATTGTCCTAAGTCAAATCTCTCTGAAGTAAACGTATCATTCATTGTTATGCTAGCTAATATTGATTTTCCTTTCTTTATGTAGCATTTGTTAGGAAAAATCTTTAATTTATAAAACTTTCTGACGTCACTATTCTTAATTGGTATATATATTTTGGGCTCATCTACGCTATCTTTTTTATGCTGATTATTTATTTCGCTACTGGTTTTTTGTTTAGTCATCGATCTTGTCGAGACTCTTAATACGCACGATACCTTTTTATTTATGTTTTTAAAGTCCTCAATTGTAATTCGCGACAATGCGTCCGCGACATAGTTATCCTTTCCATTCAAAGTCTATCTTTATATTATTAACTAAGTCAAATTTTCTAACAATATTCAAGGTCCATTTACATATATCAATTTTATAATCTATTTCTTAACAAATACTTTAAAATGCAAAAACAAACACATCAAAATATTATATTAATTTACATATCAAATCAAATTAAAAGCTTTATTAAATAACACCCTTTTGGGTTCTTATTCTTATTTAAAAAAAATCTATAAAAACCTTTTTAAAATAACTTTTGTGTTATTAATTCTTTAGGTTTTATTCTAGAGGGATCTTACAATTTAAATTTATTATATTTTTCTTGTTCATATTTATTATAATTAAAATCTATATATATTTTTTTTTTTAACATACAAATTAAAATAATGAAAATAATTTTTACTTTAAAGCATTGTTGCTAGAGTTATATAAAAGTATTGGTTCATTTTTAATGTATGCAATCTTAGATTAATAGAATAAAAAAAAATTTTTTTGCGTTGGTCAATTTTCGGTATTGGCTCCAGCAAATTTTTAATCATTTGTTTGTTCTTTATGAATATGAAAGTGGACACGCTGGAGATGTCGACCCTGATAATAAAAATTCTGTCAGCATAGTCCCTGGAGAGTTCCTCCAACTTGGGAGCCATCACTTTGCAGGGAGCACACCAGGTGGCACAGATCCTGGCAGGATCGCCATGTAATGAAAAGACTGTTCTTTAAGTTTACCAAGTGCGTCTTTAGATACGCACTGTTGGGCTTTAGTTTATTGAATAATCATATGAGGGAAAATGTCCCTTCTTTTATACTATAATTTTGATGACTTGACAATTCCAAGTCAATCGCTTAATTCTAATACAATTTGTATTGGCTTAATACTAAATACATAGGTTTGTGTGTATTTTAAATGTTTAGCTATATTCTATAGGTTTGTGTGGTTGTTAAGTACTTAATTATATTCTATGGGTTTGTGTGTTTGTTATATTCTTAAGTATATTCTATGGGTTTGTGTGTTTGTTATATTCTTAAGTATATTCTATATTAAATAATATTGCACTGGTTTGTGTGTGTGCTAACCATGGGACAAGTGGGTGCAATATGACACGCGCCCGTTCTCCATATAAACATAGTAATTCCCACGGTAAAGAGCCATACATGATCACTAGCAAAGCAACACAACAACAACACACATTGTGTAGATTATATGCATACCAATACTGTCGGCGGCCACTCAGCGAAGTGTCAAATGATCCTCGCGTGTGCGCATACCATTGTGGCGTTATACGCAGCAGCGACGGTCAGCAACATTGAGTCAAGTGGTCGCTGCAATTTGATAATCTTTTGTTTATGCACATTAAATGCTTGTGCTGGCATTGACAACCGTAGAATCATGCTACACTTACTCAAAATGTCTTTAAGGCATCGGTACTAAATTAAAAACGAACAACCCTAAAATAAGTGATGGAGCAGTGCTGTATACTCCAACAAATTTCATATGTACATATTGCTATAAAATGTGTTTTGCTTTTACATCGTTTAACTTTCAAAACAACAGCTACAAAAACAAATCAATAAATTTACAACTTTACAATTATTGCACTGCTTAATATAACAACAACACCAGCACAAAAAATGATAAACAAGTAAACAAATATGCAACAATAAATACTACAAGAATAAATGTAAACAAAATACACAAAGAACAATAAGGAAACAACTATGTTTGCATTTATAAAGATCTCGAGAAGGCTAAGCCACGAACTGTCTCCGTCAAGAACATTTATCAGACTCTTTATTTTGCCAGGCGCGTGAGTTAGTCAGTCTTGTGTCAAGACGCGGAGCGTTTGGAGAGTGTAATTGCGGTTTAAGGATCTCCTTTACAAAGATCTGTCGAACACTTGCCTAGTAAGAGTTATTGTTTATGATGCAAAGGGTGTAAACAGAGCTATAACAAACAAAGCAATTGTCGTTGTTTACATAAAGTTGTGAACAGTGGCACACAGAATTGTACGAACAATAAAGAATTTAATAAAAACTAAACACATATTTATTTTTATTTTATTTGCAATCTACGAGCTCATATTTTAAGCGTTTTTAAAGGGTGTAACATTCCTTTAATTGTAACATTCCTTTAATATAACTTCCTTTTAATTACCAAGAAAAAGAGCAATTAAAGCATGCATTTATAGTATCCTAGTACAAAGTAATCAACTAACAACTTGGAATGTAATCAACTATACGTAATGGTAATATTACTGCAGATAGCCTTTCTACACATATATGTACATGACAAGCACTTGCCATATGAGCAATACTGTCGGTATTAGAGTATTTGACAACAATAACATGAACGTGTATGTCCGCTTTGGAGATAAATCCTGTGAACTGTTGTGCAAACAAAATAAACGAAAGGTTAACGGAGACTTTGTAGTTTCACTCATGTATGAAGTCCTACGAAAAATCCCTAAAAATGTTGTTGCTTTTGTTGGTGATGAAAACGAAGCCAGTATTTCTTGCCCTTCAGTTTTAAGTTTTGCTTTAGTTTTTTTCAACTACGTGTTTGTCCATATCCAAGGATTAGATATCAGAGATAGCAGATGAAATTTTATTCTTTTGAAAGTATTAAAAGGAAAATGTTTAGCTCACGGTACTAAGGAAAATTACTGGCTTTGCAAAACTTCTGATGTATTGCAGATAATGAATGCCTCTCCAAGAGCTAAGTTTTGTGTGGTCTAAATTTGAGGCTTGTTGTTGCATTGATAGACATGTAATATACAGTGATAAGGACTATTAAAATGATTAAACTACGTACATATTGTTACGTTTTTCCCCTTTTAAAAACGATTAAAATATGAGTTCGTAGATTGCAAATAAAATAAAAAAATTAATTTCTGTTTAGTTAACATAAATTCTTTATTGTTCGCACAATTCTGTATGCCACTGTTCACAACTTGATGTAAACAACAACAATTGCTTTGTTTGTTATTCTTCTTTACACTCTAACAAATGTTCGGCAGATCTTTATAAAGGAGATATTCAAACCACGATTATTCTCTTCACACGCAACGCGTGTTCACACAAGACTGACTGAATTTTTACTGACACCGTTGCCTACTTTGTCTTGCCTTTTATATCGCAGGCTAAACAGTCTGATGAATGCTCTTGAAGCCGAATGACTTCGCTTTCTCGATATCTCTATAAATGTAAACATGTTTTTTACGTTATTGTTGTTTGTGCATTTTATTTACGTTTGTCCTTGCAGTGTAGTTCTTGCCTTTAGTGTTTACTTGATTATCCCCTTTTTATACTGGTTTTCGTTAGTATATTTTTGTTTACTTGTGTGTCATTTAAACGAGTTCATTGTTTTTGTTTTTGTAGCTTTTGTTTACAATTTAAACCATGGGAAGCATGGGCAAAGGAACAGCGTATATTAAATATAAAATCTATTTTTTATACAACACTAGCGACTGAATTCTATAATGATTCAAGGTTTCTCAAAATGATTGAACATAAGTACAACACGAGACGAAGAGCGACAGGTAAATTTAAAACTGGTAGCTTCCACAATAACTACGGCAGAAACACATTAGAAGTAATTTTACCACAAATTTTCAATATGTTACCAATAGAACTTATAAATATTCAGCACAAACAAAAAAGAAAAAAACTTTTGAAAAACTTTTTCATAAGCTCGCAAAGTTAACTTATTTATGTTACCACCTTCTCATTTCATTTTATTTTGTATAATCTTTATTTATTTATTTATTATTTATTTTTTTTTCTCAATTAGTTAATATTTTATTACTTAATTTTATTTTATTATAAATCTTCTGCAGACAAGACAAGCTATATTGCTTCGCGGAACTATTAATTAACAAAACTTCTTGTTTAAACAAATTAACAAATTTTATATCCTTTAATTATCTATTGGAATCAATTTATAATATTTTTGAATTATATAATATATTTGAATTGCTTTTCTTCCGTATAAAGGTTTTCCTTCCTATTTTTAGTGTACATATTGAAAAAAAAATTATTACCAATACCTTAGGAATCCTAGTTTTAAAATAAGATCTCAAAATGTACAACGCATGAATATTGTACACTCAAAAAAATATTGTTGGTTAATTTAACCAATTTCAGTTGTTAATTTACTCGTAATGCAAATTGTTGTTGCAATTTTTATGGTTAAACAATTTTTATTAGTTAAAATAACCAAGTTTTAACAGTAACTGAACTACTAATGTAAATTGTTGTTGGAATTTTTCTAAGCAAACAATTTTGATTGGTAAAAATAACCAACTTTCAACAGTAACATAACTGCAAATGTAAATTGTTGTTGCAATTTAACAAATTTTGGTTGTTAAAATAACCAAGACAAAATGGTTATAGGACCCTCATGTAAGTTATTGTTGTATTTTAAACTGATTTTGTTGGTTAAAATAACTATAAAATTAGTCAAAGAACTTTTATTATAAATTGTTATTTTATTTTAACTATTTTATTTGTCAAATTTTAACCAATACTCATGGTTAACATATAAAAATAAAATTTAACTATTATATTGGTTAAATTAACAAATAAAATTGTTAAATACTTGAAATAACGGATTTTATATTGTTTTTGTCTATCACAAAATTACGGAAAGATTGCCATGTAGAGATTATAACCTTTGCTCTTGTAAATCTGTGAATATGGTATTAATTAAAGTAACGATGGAAACTCTTAAAGCGTGAGTTTCATCATTTTATTTCTGTAGTGTGTGTACCTGTTACAATTATACCTGTTAAAATTAAGAAATTGTAAATCAGTTTACCTTTGCTTTATGTATTTAAAATTCAATAATTTATTTTGATTATGAAATAAAGAACTTGTGAAGGATACACAACAATTTCTTATTGGCTTCAGTTTGTGGTGCGTCTTTTTTCTACATTACATTATTGTGAAGTGAAAAATATTAAATTAATAAAAAAATAATAAATAATTAAACTAAATTAATAAAATTAAAGTGTCAAAAGTGGTAATACTCGGTGTAATATGGAAAAAAGTTCGTGTTCATCAGCCTGTTCTCTTTCTAGCCAGGAAGAGGAGCTGTCTAAATTGTTGGAAGAATGGAATTTTGGGTACATGCTGGAGAAATTACAATTACCACGAAGAATTAAAAAACTTTACAAATAAAGTAGTTATTAAGGAAACAAAGTCGGCTATTTCTTATTTTCCAAGGAAATGATTTTATATGAAATAAAAGGTATTTTAGTTACAAGTGACATTTAAGTAGACTTCGTTTGTCTTAAACATAAAACTAGTTCCTATCTGCAGCACTACCAATCTTTTTCTGTTTTAGATGTAGAAAATATATATATGTTAAAACCGGCGGATTTTTTTAAATCGCCACTACATTTAAGTTACTCTTCCAATGGAAACGAATATATTCGACCTAAGTATTATTAAAATACAAGTAGTATTTATTTTCTTATCCAGATTTAAGTTAAACTTATCTCCTTTGTTGAATTAAAAGATAATAAAATGTAATATATTTAATATACATATGTACATATAAATCAATAAAAAAATTACTAAGTAAATCAAAATAATTTTTTTACTGTAAACACAAAATGTAGTATAAAAACTATATTTTAGTAAATTTACAAAAAATATTGTACTTTTACTGTAAAAATAGTATGGTTACAGTTTTACGGTAATTTTACCATTAAAATTGTGTTATTACAAAAAATTGTTACTATACAAATTTAAGGGTCATTTTACCACTAAAAAGTTATTTTACAATTATTTCTGTAAAAATACTATAATCCGTGGTATTTTGTACAATATACTTTGTAGCCTAACCACAAAAATTGTACTCTAACCAAGTTTTTTGTAAATAATATTTTAACAATTTCATATTGGTTATTTTTACTATTTTTGTTGGTTGGTGCAATTTTAACCAACAAAATTGATTAAATTTACCAATAAATTTTTTTGGGTGTAAATAAAGAATAAAGAAAGATAAAGAAAAGAGAGAAAAACATTATTTCCATTTTCCATGCGCTCAGAAAAATTTTCGCAATACTTTGAGATTGGAAGTATGCTCAAGATTGTTCTCGATTACGCCCATTTCTCGAAGAAGCCAAAAGCATCAAATGCATCCCGAAAAGTTCACTGTTTGGTGTGGAATTTGCCTCATTCTAACTTAATTTGTAATTTAAGCAACTTTATTTACAAAAAACACATATTAGCTTAATTACAGATTAAAGCAATCATACCCAAATCCAATCACAAAAACTTGTACATACAAGCAAATATTTGTTCACATTACATAGATGCTTAAATATCGGGTGAGCCATCTATCGGTTTTAGTTTGAACCATCGGTTATTTCGAATCTAGTAATACTTATGTCATTATATTCTGTCACAAATGTCAGTATATTATCTTTATTGAAGGTAATGAATCGCAGAAATTGTAGCAGAGAAAAGCAATTGGTATTTAAAAAGATGAGTAGAGTCGAATCATACTCATAATTTTTGATACTTATACGCATTCGTACTTATTTTAATATCATGGAAACTCTACTCATATTCAAAGTTTTAAGTACTCATCATATTCATACTTAACAACACGTATAATCTTGTTGATTTCGACTCTCCATAACTCATCGTATACACGCATCACAAAATAAGTATGATTCGAGTCAGTCGAATCATTTATAAGTACTATAAGCATTTTTCTAAAGTTGTGAATCTAAATAAGTAGGCTTACGAATCGAACTTATTTCGAATAGTATGAGTTCGCTGTCAATGTTGTACTCATACTCATTGCAACTTGTACTTATACATCAAGGTTATAGTGAGTACAAATGAATCGGAGTAGATAAATTTCAATATTGTTGACTCACTTATATTCAAAATTTCATGATACCTTGTGAGCAGCAAAATAACTATTCATTGCTGATATCTGGTGTAATAAGCAAAATTCTCGTATTTAGGGTTCGGAAAACACACATGTGATCTTGCAGAAGCCAAATTACGAGTGACTGTTTGGTGCAACTTGTGGGGCGGAGGCATCATTGGCCCATATTTCTTTGAAAATGAAGACGGCGCACCGTTACGGTCAATGGAGAGACCTATCGCAGCATGAAAACCGATTTTTTTTATTGACATTGGTGTGAACGATTTCTGTGCCACAATCGAATTATTGCGTCAAACGTTTGATGGCCGTTTAATTAGCCGAAATGGTGGTGTCAACTGACAGCCAAGAAGCTGCGATTTGACACCGTTGGACCATTTTCTGTGGGGCGCCGTTAAAGAAAAGTGTTATGCCGACAAACCATAGTCAATTGACCGTTTGAAGGCCAACATTCGTGATGCCATTGCCGAGGTACGACCCCATACAGTCGAAACAGTGCACGGAATCGAACTGTGGTCTGCTCGAATGAGGTACCGTGAGGCCAACCGCGACAGCCATATAAATGAAATATTTTATTTAATATTTAATATATCCCACCCTATATTTATTCACATATACATCCATGTGTACATACTTAAACACATAGAGCCGGTTAGAATACGTCACAATGTCCTATCTTTTGCATTAGTCACTCGTAATCGTGTTAAACACAAAATAGGCAGACAGTTGAAGTAAGGAATGCATTACGAGATGAATGCTTCTTGTTGCAGTTCTCTATGTAATCGACAAAATAATCAATAACAGTGTACAAAGATGAGTATATTTGGGCAACTCTTTTATCATTTTGTCGTTAACTAACTGCAATGCTTTGACATCAATGACAAGAATAGCAATAAATTATCAACAAACCTGTGTAAGATTTATTACAGATAGAAAGTTAAATAGTGGAATGTAAATGAAAGGCTGTGCATTAGATTTAGTTTAAAATGACCCGTGAAGGAGCTAATTGTAATCATCTATTAATGATGCGAAATAGACAAATACTAGAGTGGGTCATTTGTTTTATTAACATAGGAAATCGTAACACTCGATGGAGAACAAAAAAATTAAATTTAAATTGGGAAAAATATTTTTTATTGGCTTATGGCTTATGGTGAAGCGTACATATATATGTAATATATATATATTACACTAAATATATATATTACACTAAATATATATATATTACACTAAAATATCCGTATTTACGCACTAACTGTCAAATGAAGTCGCCGTATTGTAGTAGTTAGTGCGTTGACTTGTTAGACGAAGGCTCTTGATGCGATCCCAGGTTCACACATCTCCAACAAAACGAAATATTAAAAAAAATTCTTCTGAGAATAAAATAAAATTTCCATGAAAAGTTTCTTAAGTGCGATCGGAAATGATATTAAACAGTAGGTACCGCCAATCATATTTAAATTAACACACACAACATGAGTGGTGAGTGGGCTCGTGTGCGCAGTCTACTAGATGGGGTTGGCTTATTAGACGTGAGGTGATTAAAACAATATTGAAACATTCGGCGACTTTCTTTCAGCAGATTCATGGCAAAAACTCTGGGAGTAAATAAAATTGCCATAAAAAGTTTTTCTAAAATCTGTCGTTTCGAGTCGACTTTGGACTGTAAGTTTATTCATGTATAAAATTAACACACACATAAAGGATTGTAATTACCAATCGTGTATGTATGTATGTGCTGCCTACTAAACTCTTCATTCATTGTGTGTTAAGAACATATATTAAACAAATTCGAGGCGAAATACCACTTTCATCTGTTTCGGCTTCGACTAAGTGCAGGAATTTCTCACCTTTCACGAAATGAGAGATTTGGGTGGATTTCAAAATAATTTAAGTAAGTTGCACGATGTCTTATGATTTCCATTTTAACAAGCGGTTCTTTAAAATGTTTATTAATTTTGCTATTCTGCTGACTAGAACAGCTTGGATAACTCAATGCCTTTCACTGCATTAAAGACCAAGCCGAGAGTGTTGGCGGTAATTTCTCATCTACTATTGTGGAATAATAACACAGTAGGAATTACTACAAAAAGGCTGTGGAGCGATCCTAATGAAGAGCGAACCATGGGTATTTTTATAATAAATATGAGCGACCTGAGCATGCTAAACGAGCGTACTCACTGGACACTCTACTTTACATGTATACCTGAACCGTGCTGCAGGCCTTATTAATCTATATTTATTTGAGAACGATATTGGTTATGCCATCAATGCCAAGGGCGAGCATTAAAGGTCGATGCCTTCCAGCTTTTCTTGTATAGTTTCAATAGGACATCGAAACGTGCCACATAGCTCACTAAAAAATGGGATATTTTGAGTACATGGTCATCTCCCATGGGAGTGATCTAACATCGTGACCACCAACATCGTGCGATTCCATTCTGTTAGATTTTTTTTTGTGGGATTTTCTTAGTACGACACGAAGATCCTCAAAGCCAATATAGCCCATGTATTTTCAAAAGTACTTCTTCCAGCGAAGCCATGGCAGATATATGAACAATGTTATATACCACACCTAATGGCACCAAGAGGTATTTCAAACGAATAAAATATCTCGATTCAAGTTACAATTAAAAATTTTAATACAACTATAACAAGCCGGATAGCTTAACATGGATTCATCCATGTTCTCTGAACAAAATGTTTGTCTTGAGGTAGAAAACAATATAAGTGGTGCGAGAAGGATGTAATCTTTACCAGAGATCAACAATGAATAGTTTTTTCGCTACTCATAAGCAATCATGAAATTTTTAATATAAAGTGGTGGCCACGAATTTAAGACACGACATATGACTGACTTATTTGTGATAATTTTTGCATTTTATCGAAAAAGTTTTGGGTCCATGATATTTTTCTTAAGAATTTAGTAATGTTATGAAGAAAAATTAATAATATTTTGTTACCTATATTCGGTCATTTATTTTTATTTACATATTATATATATAAACACAAATTTTATCCTGGTCACGAATTTAAGACATAAATTAAGCTCAGCTTCATACAAAAAATTCTAATATTTAGTGGGAAATCCTGGGTAAACTTTCGACTAATGCCACACAACGTTGCTTTGGAATCGCATACCAAGCCTTTTGGATTTCTTCCCACAAATCGCTGGAATTTCTTGGTTTAACTGTTCGTACATGTTTCTCAACATCATTCCACAAGTTCTCAATTGGATTGAGGTCCGAGGATTGAGCTGGCCACTTAAGAACAACGATATCCTTTTCCTCTAAGCAACTCTTCACTAGACGTGAAATCTGCTTAGGGTCATTATCATGCATAAATTTCTATATTAGAGGCATGTTGTCTTCAGCGAATGGTATCATTGTGTCTGTTACGATATTTTTGTAAACATGGTGGTCCATTTTAGAATTTATATTGTAAATGGGACCTACACCATGCCAGGAAAATGCTGCCCACACCATCACATTTCCACCACCATGTCTGACCGTTTTTAGGGTGTACTTTGGATGATGCTCCAGGTTTGGAGGGCGCCATACGTACCGCTTTCCATCAGAGCCGAAGCGGCAAAACTTCGACTCGTCGCTCCAAAGAATATTTTTCCAAAATATCATATGTTTCTTGAGATGTTCTCTCGAAAACGCTAGTCGGGCTTTGATATTTTTTTTTGACACAAGTGGTTTACGTTGTGCAATACACCCACGCAAGTTTTTTTCATTAAATCGTCTTCTTATTGTCCTAGACGAAATATTAATGCCAAAATCCGATGCAATGTTATTTTTTATTTAAGTTGAGCTCACGAAAGGATTACTAGCAGCTACTCTATAAATTAAAATATCCTCCCTGGGTGTAGTTTTTCGGGCTCTAGGTTGCTGTTTGATATTTTTGGTGGTACCATATTGCTTGATGTGTTCCATCGCGTTGCAGATCTTGCATCTAGAACATTTAAGCAGCATGGATATCTCTAATACTGTTTTTTCAGCAGATTTTAGTTGTTGGATCAGTTTTCGCTCGGCATCGGAACTCCAAGTACCTCTGGCCATTTCTAATTAAATATTTCGATGTATTTCAACATAGAATAATAAAAACATTCATTACTCACCGTTTAGCTTCAAAAAACACACACAAAAAATATCGCTTAAAAATCAGAAAATTCTGAAATGTCTTAAATTCGTGGCCAGTCTCACTCTTCTAACACGATTGTTAAATACAAAATTAAAGAATATGTTTGCATATCCTTTTTTGAGCCTTCTGTATATTTTGTTTTTATTTTGCGCCGTACGACTGGCAGCTTCGTATTTTCTCTCAATGCCAAATGCGATCTTCAGATGATATTGAGTTCATATTATATTATCCGCACTCTTCTAAACAGAACTATAACATATTGTATGTAAAGTTTTGAAGTGTAAAGTACTCTTTAAATACCTGCTTTAATATAGAGAGCGATAGTTTTGCACTCAAGTATAAAATTAACACACACAACAAGAGTGGTGTGAGAAGCTAGGCCGTAATCCTGACTGAAGGGCCAATTATGTATATATGTATAGTTTTGTAAACACGAAGAGAATTCGTGTCGAAGCGAAGATTGTTCGTATTTTCTTTCAAAGCCGAACTCTCTCATAAGTATACACGATACAAAGTCTTCTCTTCTGCGCGAAAAACCCCCTTAAGTAGTTTCACAATGAACCAATGGAGAAACAGCAAATTAACTCGAAAAGTAAAAAATATAACTCGGCTCTCTTTTGTACCCTTCTTGAACGACATTTGTCTCATAAATATTCAGATATTGTACTTCTCATAACGAAGAATTTCGCTTAATTATGAGTATGGAGGTAAATTGAAAAGATTTAACCGAAGCGCCGGCAGGTAAAAGACGCTCGTTATTCTTCGCTTACAAAAGAGCAAAGAGGCAAAGGCAAATTGAGAATTATATTTACCACCCGTCCTGAGTATAAAAGCGCTAATTTAAAAGTATAAATTATTATAACTGTGACAACCTCTGAACTATAAGGTTATCAATTAAATACTCATCATAAACGACAGCAAAGCGGCATAGGCAAATTAACAATTACTTATATAAGTTAACACCATAAAAATTTGCACACATTAAAACTTTCCCACAGAATTAAAAGTGCCAAGCAATCAGTAAGTAAAATAAGTAAGGAAAACTCTAACTGGCGCCCGAGCAAAAAAAGAAATCCTGAAAAAAAACAAGTAAGGATAAAAAAGAGAAATCCTGAAAAAACCAAGTAAGGATATATCCTCCAACAAAAAGGCTCCGTAGTAGCCTAAAGGAAAAAAGTGTTAAAAAAAGGCAAACCGGGGGCATGATGTGCCAGCCTTTTCATGTAAAAAAAAGGATAAACATTTAAAAAAAAAAATTGAAAAAGTGAAAAGTGCATCAAGTGAGAATTAAAACTAAGGGTGAAAAGTGAAAAAAAGAAACTAATTTAAATTAAATGTGAACAGTTATTTGTGAAAAAATTAATTTGTGTACTTATGCTACATGAGGATCTGCAGCCCGAAAGGAAAACTCATAAATGAGTTTCATCTTTCGGATTGTTGCCAATTTTGGAGGACGCTACAGCACCAGGTGTTAGCATCACTCAAAAAGCCAAAGAAGACTTCATAAAGGAGCTTCGCTACATAGTGAAATACATGGTCGAAGCCAAAGTATATAATCTTGAAACTAAAACTTATAGAAGTTTATATAATCAACAGGACATAGAAAACTTACGTAAAAGTCTTGAAATATAAAGGAAGTAAAGAAAATATAACATATAAAGAAAAAAAAAAACCTTGTGAACAAAGAACATTATAAATAAAAAGCAGTAATTAATACCAGCAACTACGGTCAACTACAGTCAACTTCAGCGGTCAACTGCGGTCAACTACAGTCAACTTCAGCGGTCAACTACGCGAAATATGATTAGTGGACCGTATTTCTGAGTTTTCTTTTTTCTTTTAATGTTCATAAATGTTTTTATAAATAAGATGTATATAATAATAATCGTTTTATTTTAGTCTATAGTATATTTTAATTCAATAAAATTTTTTTTCTTAATCAATATTTTTTTAATCACTTCAATTTATTTTTATATCGAGTCTGTTAATTTTTCATTA
Source organism: Sarcophaga rosellei (assembly GCA_930367235.1). Lineage (NCBI taxonomy): Eukaryota > Metazoa > Arthropoda > Insecta > Diptera > Sarcophagidae > Sarcophaga > Sarcophaga rosellei. Next base: position 28,210,346 of record OV884021.1, read on the forward strand.
TAAAAGAGATTGGCTCAACAATACTACTTCACCATGAACAGACTAACAAACGAACAACACTTATGCCATAAGGATGTCTACGTACGTAATTAGTCATTACAACCACTTTCAGTTAGAATTACGAACTCTCGTTCCTCAGAGTTTTTACCAGAAATCCACCAACTCTTAAAAAAGAGTAACGATATTAAATCGCACGATTTTGGTGGTCAATTGTTGTAATAAAATTGTAAAATTATTCTTTTGGGAATGTTTTCAAAACTGGTCAGATTGTGTGGCTTGTGACAACATAGAGTCCAGTTCATTGGAACTTTAATTTCCCGGAACATTTTCGAAAAGAACAAAACAGGAAAAAATGTCTCAGTTTCAGTACTTTTTTTAAAAGCAATGGCATTTTCCCAATCAGATTTATCGATTAGACGTACATCATGCATACATACAAAATTGATCATTACAACCCTTCAGTCAGGATTACGACCACCACTACACCACTTATTTTACCCCCCTAGTAGAAAGTATGCTCGATGATTGGAAACGTAGTGCCCTCTGTGTTGTTCTAAAAAAGACACCCTATGATATGCGCCAAGTGCAGAGGCACAAGCCTTCTGTCTATCGTTTATTAGATCCATACGGGCGTACTATGTGAACGAGTGAAACCACTTGTCAATACATTGTGCATGATTGAGCAGACCTTTACATTACGCTAAATTCTGCAGAAGGCTATGATGAACAAGTCGCCATACACCAACGTACTGTCAACTATTAGGCAACCTTCCATAAGCTGCCCACATATTTTATTTGTTTCTCCTAGAGATGGTGGTTGCAGCTTTCTGGATCAGTACGGTTGCACCGGGGTAAACGGCTCTAGACTACGGCTACAACGGCCTCCGTCCCATTAAAGCCCTTACAGGCCTTAAAGTACGTTGCTTGCCAGTCACCGTAGAGTTGGTGGTAAAGGTTCGGTTGAGAAGTCTCCCGATTAGTACTCCGCCGGGCATCTGTTCCGGTAAGACTGGTTGAAACTGGTGGTATCGGAAGTTGATGATCTCCATCATGCCAGTGGCAGGCTCTTCAATAGGGCTAAAAAAACTGGTGCATGGGTCAAAAGGGTGAACTTAAATACGTTGTTAGACGGACGAAGAGAGCTTTGTAGAGGAAATACTGCGTGAGCATGAAATATTCTACCAAATGACTTCCCAGAATACTAAGTTCCACATATAAATCTCTCGACTACATCCAACGTACCGACCGCTGATGGAAAGCGTCGCCTTCAAAGACGGCCGGTGTCAGTTGCCAAAATTTGAAAATCCTTGTTAGAAGACCATACAGATCAATAATAATATGATCCTTTCGTATTAAGCTTAACTAAAGTAGCCTCAAATATCACCCACTAATTGATAAATTGCTGTCACAAGAGTTATGGGGACTTTGGATGCCAAGGTATTTCACATCTATATTAAAGTAGTCCCTAGACTAAAGTAGATCTAAAGTAGTCCTGTTCTGTTATCAATCATTCACTGGGCTTGTCTTATGTATGAAACAAAGTACGATGATTACACTGTTTTGACGATAAACTTAATTATTTTCGATAAACAATAAGCAGGTACCTAATCGCATAGCGAAATTCTTACTTTAAAATAATAAGGGCCTTTGCAAGTTTAAGGTATTGGTACAGTATCATAAGGAATGACGAAAATTAACATATTTTTCATCATGGCTACCTGCATGATGCTAAAAACAATGATATTACGTGGAATTGTTGAAGATATTGAATATGGGATTAGAAAAAACAACAAATGTTGTGTGTATACTTAAGACAAAAACAGGCAGAACTTACATATCGTCATCTAAAATGCAAAAAGACTCCTTAAAAACACTTTTTATTATTTTTTTACAAGAGAAGCGAAAAACGAAAATCGAAAACTACAAAACTCGATTTGGCATTTTAGCACGACATATGACTGACTTATTTGTGATAATTTTTGCATTTTATCGAAAAAGTTTTGGGTCCATGATATTTTTCTTAAGAATTTAGTAATGTTATGAAGAAAAATTAATAATATTTTGTTACCTATATTCGGTCATTTATTTTTATTTACATATTATATATATAAACACAAATTTTATCCTGGTCATGAATTTAAGACATAAATTAAGCTCAGCTTAATACAAAAAATTCTAATATTTAGTGGGAAATCCTGGGTAAACTTTCGACTAATGCCACACAACGTTGCTTTGGAATCGCATACCAAGCCTTTTGGATTTCTTCCCACAAATCGCTGGAATTTCTTGGTTTAACTGTTCGTACATGTTTCTCAACATCATTCCACAAGTTCTCAATTGGATTGAGGTCCGAGGATTGAGCTGGCCACTTAAGAACAACGATATCCTTTTGCTCTAAGCAACTCTTCACTAGACGTGAAATCTGCTTAGGGTCATTATCATGCATAAATTTCTATATAAGGGGCATGTTGTCTTCAGCGAATGGTATCATTGTGTCTGTTACGATATTTTTGTAAACATGGTGGTCCATTTTAGAATTTATATTGTAAATGGGACCTACACCATGCCAGGAAAATGCTGCCCACACCATCACATTTCCACCACCATGTCTGACCGTTTTTAGGGTGTACTTTGGATGATGCTCCAGGTTTGGAGGGCGCCATACGTACCGCTTTCCATCAGAGCCGAAGCGGCAAAACTTCGACTCGTCGCTCCAAAGAATATTTTTCCAAAATATCATATGTTTCTTGAGATGTTCTCTCGAAAACGCTAGTCGGGCTTTGATATTTTTTTTTGACACAAGTGGTTTACGTTGTGCAATACACCCACGCAAGTTTTTTTCATTAAATAGTCTTCTTATTGTCCTAGACGAAATATTAATGCCAAAATCCGATGCAATGTTATTTTTTATTTAAGTTGAGCTCACGAAAGGATTACTAGCAGCTACTCTATAAATTAAAATATCCTCCCTGGGTGTAGTTTTTCGGGCTCTAGGTTGCTGTTTGATATTTTTGGTGGTACCATATTGCGTGATGTGTTCCATCGCGTTGCAGATCTTGCATCTAGAACATTTAAGCAGCATAGATATCTCTAATACTGTTTTTCCAGCAGATTTTAGTTGTTGGATCAGTTTTCGCTCGGCATCGGAACTCCAACTACCTCTGGCCATTTCTAATTAAATATTTCGATGTATTTCAACATAAAATAATAAAAACATTCATTACTCACCGTTTTGCTTCAAAAACGCACAAAAAAAATCGCTTAAAAATCAGAAAATTCTGAAATGTCTTAAATTCGTGGCCAGTTTCAAATACTCGTTCTTACATTAATATGATTAAAAAGCAACAAAATGTAAAAAGAAAAAAAAAGAAAATAACGGTACTTTTTCTTAACATTACAGGGTACATAGAAAAATAAAGAATATCTTATTTGATATTACAGGGTTGTCAAAATTATCACAAATAAGTCGGTCATATGTCGTGTCTTAAATTCGTGGCCACCACTGTATGTGAGTCAATAATATTGAAATTTAATTACTCTGATTCATTCGTATAATGTTTATTTTCATTCGTTGATGTAAAGGGTGTTTTTATAGAGGTATAGAACTTTAAGTTGCAATAAAACAACGATGGATTATGCTATTGACATGAATTTTATTTATCCGAAAGATAAATATGATTTCTGGCATATGACCGCAACGGCTGGCGCGGATGTAGTCCAATCTGGACGTCCAATTTTCGATGACTTTTTCCAACATTTGTGGCCGTATATCGGCAATAACACGCGAATATTGTCTTCCAAATGGTCAAGCGTTTGTGGCTTTACCGCATATACCAATGACTTTACATAGCCCCACAGAAAGTAGTCTAGCGGTGTTAAATCACAAGATCTTGGAGGCCAATTCACAGGTCCAAAACGTGAAATTAGGCGGTCACCATACGTGTCTTTCAATAAATCTATTGTGGCACGAGCTGTGTGACATGTTGCGCCGTCTTGTTGAAACCACATCTCCTGGACATCATGGTTATTCAATTCAAGAATGAAAAAGTTAGTAATCATGGCTCTATACCGATCACCATTGACTGTAACGTTCTGGCCACCATCGTTTTTGATTTTGATGGTGGGATTCCACCAGCCCATAAAGCGCACCAAACAGTCAGTTTTTCTGGATGTAACGGTGTTTCCACATACACTTGAGGATTATCTTCACTTCAAATGCGGCAGTTTTGTTTGTTGACGTAGCCATTCAACCAGAAGTGCGCTTCATCGCTAAACAAAATTCGCTTATGAAAATCGGGAACAACGGTAATCTCGTTTTGGACCCATTCGACGAATCTACACCTTACTTGATGACCGTTTGGCTTCAATTCTTGCACAAGTTGGATTTTGTAAGCACGCAAACCAGGATCCTTCCGCAAAATCTTCCATTAAGTGGATTGACACAGATCCAATTCCTGTGCTCGATGGCGGATGGACTCATTCGGGTCTTCCTCAATGCTACGCTCTACAGCAGCAATACCCTCTTCTGTACGCACCGTACAGCGTCTCTGGGGATGCGAGTTATCAATAAGAGTAAACGTGGTGCGAAAACGTTCCATGGTTAATCGAATTAACTGCTCTGATGGACGATTTTGTCGACGATAAAATGGACGTAGTGCGCGATACGTTTTCCGCACAGAAACATTATTTTCGAAATAAAACTGCACTATTTGCAAGCGTTGTTCAGGCGTGAGTCTATTCATGATGAATTGCCAAACCAAACTGAGAATAAATCACTTGACAGCTGTTAAATCGGTCACCATCTTGAAAAGTAATGCCAACTTAAAGTTCTATACCTCTATAAAAAACACCCTTTATAAGTACGGGTTGCAATGAGTATGCGTACAACGTTGCCATCAAACTCATATAATTCGAAATATGTTTGATTCATAAGCCTACTCGTTTAGATTCATAACTTTAGAAAAATACTTATAACACTTATAAATGATTCGAGTGACTCAAATCATTCATCAAAATTTACAGTCTTAGTTTTTGTTGTATTTACGAAAAAAGAAAACAGACACATAAGCAAAAAAGACAGCGCAGCAAGCAGAACAAACACACAACCTTTTAGAGAGTATTTTAGTGTTCGTACGCTAATCATACTTATTTTGTGATTCTTGTATATGTTGAGCTATGGAGAGTCGAAATCAATAACATCGTATGTGTTGTTAAGTGTGAATATGATGAGTACTTCAAACTTTGTATATGAGTAGAGTTTCCATGATATTAAAATAAGCAGGCATGAGTATAAGTATTTATACTTTATTTATTTTATTTATACAAGGAATTTATTTATCTTGGCTCCGCCGTTACCACCAAAAATGATGTCAGTCTGGAGATCAAGCGTAGGATCACTCTTGCCAACAGGTGCTACTATGGTCTCAATAGGCAATTGAGTAGCAGAGACCTCTCTCGTGCGACAAAACTAACACTCTACAAGACACTCATCATACCCGAGCTTCTTTATGGCGCTGAGGCATGGACCCTATTAAGTACTGATGCAGCGGCCTTGAGAGTGTTCGAGAGAAAAGTCCTACGTAAGATCTTCGGTCCAGTGCGTGTTGGCGATGATTTCCGTATCCGATTCAACAGTGAGCTGTATGAGTTCCTCAACGACATTGACGTTGTACAGCGTATTAACATCCAGTGGCTGCGCTGGCTCGGCCATGTCGATGAGGATGCTTCGGCGAGACGAGTATTTGATGCGGGTATCTGCGGAAGTCAGCGAAGAGGACGACCTTGTATCCATTGGAAGGACCAAATCGAGGAAGCCCTGTCATCGATTGGTGTGACCAACTGGCGTAGGCGCGCAAGAAGCAGAGGCGCCTGGAAGGATGTGTTGCGGCAGGCCGAAATCTGTTAAACGGGTTGTTATGGCCAATTAAGTAAGTAAGTAAGAGTATAAGTATCAGAAATTATGAGTAAGATTCGATTCTACTCATTTTTTTGGACACTCATTGCTGATCTCTGATCCTTACTGAAGGATTGTAAAGATCAATTATGTATGTATATATGAATTTATGTATGTATATTGTAATAAACCACCATATCATGTGGTTGGCGTCCCCAAAATTACTCTACTGGCGACTAACATACTACTCTTTAGTTAACCCCGGTGCCTGTTAAAAATTTTAAAATTTTGGCTTCCATGGTGTACCATGATTTTAAGTCATATAATAAACCACTATTACATGCACACACAAATTGCTTAACGCATATATTTCGAAGGCGTTAGCCACTAAATCATATTTTGAAAACACAAATCTGAAAATCTTACACGTACTATTGTACTACTATATACTACATTAATAGGTACATGAAAATGTAGAGAAAATATATCTGCAAACATGTCCCTATGTATTTAGGTATGGGTTTAGTATCCATCAGCAAAACCATCGATTTAAGGCATTGATCCTATTTTAAGGTTAAAAGCGTTGTTGTGGTGTGCAATACAAAATAGTTTGTCGACAAACATCAATCTTAATTTTAGTAAAACATGTTTGTATTCGTATAACAACACACGCAGGCATACATTTTATGTGAGAGAATATGTTCGAAAAATTGTTGAACGTTTGTGTATTGAGGAATTACTGCTGCCGGTGAAGCATACTGGAAATGTTTTAATAAACCGTGGCAAAGAAGTTAATTATGAAGATTCGTTTGACTAGGAATGGTTTAGGTGGTATACAGAGAGTATGGCTAGGTTATGAAAAGGCGAAAATTTTGCAAAATTTAAGTGTGGAAAAAAGAAGAAAAATTTTAAATTTACTTAATTCAACACCTACATATGCTATGGAGGAATAACGGAATATTGCATTTTGAAGCATACAAACTAGGCGTTGATTTTTACGCTGTTGAACAAATATCTGTTAAGTGGATCTATATTGTTATGAAAATGGAAAAATCTAGATACTGGTGCATTGCTTTTACATCGTTTAACATTAAAATTATGAACAAAAACTACAAAAACAAAAACAATGAACTTGTTTACATGATAAACAAGTAAACAAAAATATGCCAACAAACATTAGCATAAAAAATGATAATAAGTATACAAAAATACAACAACAAGCACTACAAGAATACAACTTTCGCCTTCAAGAACATTCATCAGATTGTTTACATTGTCATATAAAAGGCAAGACAAAGCAGGCAACGAGTTAGTAAAAGTTCAGTCAGTCTTGTGTGAAGAAGCGGTGTGTTGGAAGAAAGTAATCATGGTTTAAAGATCTCCTTTACAAAGCTCTGTCAAACAAATTGACTAGTAATTGTTATTGTTTACGCAAAAGAGAGCAAAGAGGAATAACAAAGAAAGCAGTTGTTTTTGTTTACATCAAGTTGTGAACAGTGGCACACAGAATTGTGCGAATAATAAAGAATGTAAATAAAACTAAACACAAATTTATTTCTATTTTATTTGCAATCTACGAGCTCATATTTTAAATGGTTTTAAAAGGTAAAAACGTAACAATATAATTGATATGAGAAATTTATTAGATTAGGACAGTTTAGGTTAGGTTAGTGGGTAGTTTGCCGCTCACAGATAAGTTTCCTAGGTGGCCCATATGGCATATTGTGTTACCCAATGTGAAATACGATGTCATGTCATGATCCGCTAGTGGTGGGTTTGACCGAAACCGAGCTCTGGATGATACTAGCCCGTCCCCTTAGCGGCACGTTTGCACCATGCACAGATTTTCAAACGTTCTGTCACCCAAAACCAGAGGACGTCTGATCTGAAGTACAAGTCACTCGCATAAAAGGTATTTCGACGATTCCGTTTCCTCTCCATCATGGCTGCTTTTGCATTAGTGGGGCAGACCGAGATTGTCAGTAAAACTGCAAATAGCGCAGTGTCCCTCTAGACTCCCTGATAGAGTACGAACTCAAGTAGTTCCCTGGTTCTTTCGCTGTCCACTGCTGGACAAAGCAGTTTTAAAATTCAGCAACCAAGTATATTGGACCAGAGATCAGCAATGAATCGTTTTTTCGCTACTCATAAGTATTCATGAAATTTTGAGTATGAGTGAGTCAACAGTATTGAACTTTAACTACTCTGATTCATTCGTACTCACTACAACATTGATTTATAAGTACAAGTTGCAATGAGTATGCGTACAACGTTGACATCAAACTCATAGTATTCGAAATATGTTGTATTCATACGCCTAGTCATTTAGATTTATAAATTTCGAAAAATACTTATAATACTCATAAATGATTCGAGTTATTCGAATCTTTCATCAAAATTTATAGTCTTAGTTGTGGTTGCATTTACAGAAAAAGAAGAAAGAAAAATACAAAGACAGCAAGCAAAGCATAAACACCACCTTCTAGTGAGTATTGTAATGTTCGTACGCGATTCATACCTATTTTGCGATTCTTGTGTATGTTGAGTTATGCAGAGTCGAAATCAACAACATCATGCGTATTGTTAAGTATGAGTACGATGAGTACTTTAAACTTTGAATATGAGCAGTATGAGTATGATATTAAAATAAGTATGAATGCGTATAAGTATCAGAAATTATGAGTATGGTACGAATCTACTCATCTTCATAAATACTCATTACTGATGTCTGTATTGGACCTCCTACGGTTCATTGAATTCCATGTTTCTTTTTCCAACGTGAAATTTGAGTGCGAACCGATGTAGTTACATAGTTTTCCCACTGCTGGATATACAGTGGTGGCCTTATAATTAGAAACGACTTGGCAACATGAATGTTTGTTAATTTATTTTCAAAACTTTTGTTACTCACTTTAAAATTAAAAGCTAAAATAGCAATACAACAAATTAGCTTTATGTTTATAATAAAAAAATTAACAGCATCATTATCATTTTTAAAAAAATTAGCTAAAATCAAAAAATACCAATTTCAGATTGGTCATATAATTAGAAACAAAAAATATTTTTACAAACAGCTTAAAAATATCTTAATATATTCACATTTAATGGGCATATTCTTTAATATTTTGTGGGATAGACCTTGTTTTGAACAACATCTGCAAGTCTTTTCGGCAAACTTTGTATCAAACGTTGGCATGTTTGTACTGATATGTTTTGCCAACTTTGTTGCACCAGCTGAAAGCATTTATCGTTATTTCGAAGGTTTTTGTACTTAAGATCTCTATTAACAATTGCCCATACATTTTCAAATGGGTTGGGATCAGGATTTTGGGATGTTCAGTCCAGAACGTCAATATTTTGACCCGAAAGCCAACACCTCACTAACCTTGAAGTGTGCTTTGGGTCATTGTTATGCTGAAAAATTTAATTGAATACGGTTCCATTACATTTTCCAATATGCTTTTATATTGATATTGGTCCATTATTCCTTAAACTTTTACAATTGGACCCACACCACGCCAGGAAAAAGCACTCCAGACTCCAGACACTCCATAGAGCCCCCGTTTTCACTGTGTACATGGTATCAAAGGCTTTGTTTGGAAGACGTCTTGCATAAGTTTTTCCATCAGATTGGAACAAATTAATCTTGGATTGGTCACTCCAGAGAACTCTGTTCCAGAAACGCGGATCTTTTTTAAGCATTTCCGTTGCAAACTGTAACCGGTTTTTAATATTTTTTTTAGACATGCGGTTTTTTCTGCGCAATGCACCCACGAAGTTCCGAATCCTGCAAACGCCTCTTTATTGTCCATGTGGATATTTCTGAAGTTATTTCTTTGAGAGTATGCCCGTCAATTAAGTTTTTCAGCATGACAATGGTCCAAAGCACACTTCAAGATTAATGAAGTGTTGGCTTTCGGGACAAAATATTGAAGTTCTGGACTGGCCACGCCAAGATCCTGATCCCTTTGTGAATTTTTTTATTATAAACATAAAGCTAGTTTGTTTAATTGCTTTTTTAGCTATTCATTTCAAAGTGAGTAACAAAAGTTTTGAAAATAAATTAACAAACATACATGTTGCCAAGTCGTTTCTAATTATAAGGCCACCACTGTACATACATACATAATTGGCCATTACAAGCCTTCAGTCAGGATAACGGCCTAGCTTCTCACCCCACTCATGTTGTGTGCCTTAATATTATACTTGAGTGGCGGGACCTACAGTTTAACGTAGACCCCGAACGACAGATTTTGAGAAACTTTTTCATGGCAGGTTTATTTACTCTCAGAGTTTTTGCCAGAAATCTGCTGAGAGGAAGTCGCCGAAGAAATATTTTTTTTTCATATTTCGTTTTGATGTCTGACCTGGGATACGAACCCGGGCTTTACGACTAATAAGCCAACACACTACCTACTAGACTAAGGCGACTTCTGCTCGACATTAGTAATGATTAAAAAAATATATATAAAAATCATTGCAAACTTTCAATCAGTCTACTTTGCCTAAGTGCTGTCAAACCAAAATTCCATCTATATGACACATCCAAGAAATCTTTTCAAATTATTTTCTCTTTAAACTTTTCCTACTGCTGGCGGCTTCTAATTTATTTTACTCACACGCACTTTATTTTACTCACACGCACTTTAACTTTAAAAATTGAAAATGCTTGAAACTTAAAAACAAGCAATTTTTTTACGAAAGGAAGCAGCGAAACAAACTGCAATAAAACTTTTCAAATCCTTTTACTTAAGCAATGTATTGTATGGAAACCAATAACTATTGTCGTCAAACTAAAATTTATGATAACGCCGGCCAAATAGACAAAAAAAATGAAATTTTAAATTGTGAAAAAAACGAAACACTTAGAAAACTGGGAAAAAACCAAAGAATTCAAAATGTTTTATTGCACTCCAGCATTGAGTGGCTGGACAAAATCTTGCCATTAGTTGGTATAGTTTATGATTGTAAAAGTTTGAATTTGTATGGTTTTTGTTTTGTTGTGTTGTTGCTATATGGGTTAATGTACGTCTTTTCAATTCAATTTCAATTCAAGTTATTATCCATACTTCATGACATATAAATAAATAATGGCATCTCATAGGCTTGGCAAATGGGTAAAGTTGGCTCTAAAAAAATACGTGTTGAAAAATAAAATATAAATGAGGACAAAAACACACACGCACTATTCTAAAGTGCTATTAAAATTAAAAGATTTTCTAAAAACAAAAGACAAATAAATTTATACCACGATTTTTCTATAACGTTTTCAGGTGACCCATCTATGGATTTTGCCAGTTTTTCTGCACCAGAATAATAAATCAACACGCAGTACACGATGGAATAAAAGAGCAAAAAATTAATATTTATGTGAATAAACATCTACTATCGAAATGGTATGCCAACAGGACCAAAAAATACGCGCATTGAACTTTGCTTATGATACCGCCAACGCAATGATGTGGAAACAGAGAAAAATTTCAAAGAAATATTCAAATATTCTGATGCCCTACATCCATTATGGTTATTGATGTGGCGTCATATCAAAGCTGAAAGAAATGTTATGAACAAATATGGGACTTAAAATCAAATGTTGACATCAACCCAAAAAGGCACAAAAAATAAAATCAAACCAGTAAGACTTAGAATGTCTGGCGTGAAATATTGTTTTATTGGGTATTAAGTCAACTTATGACATAAACTTGAGAATGCATTGAATATGTTGAGCAGAGAAAAGCGTGAGCAAAATTTGAATTTGGCCTTATTGATAATTTACTAAGGATTTGTCGCCATATGATTGCATTTTGTGCAAATCAAGGACATCAACAATTGAATGTAGTTGAGCGAAATTCATTCACATTCATTGTAATAGTGTTTCCAAGGTTATAGAGAAACTCTTATAGAAGATTAATCGGCTTAACTTACTTACTTTTTTAACTGATCATTACAACATTCAGTCAAGATAACAACCTCGCTTCTCACACCACCCATATTATGTGTGTTAAATTTCTTCACAGTTTCTCCTTCAGTTTAACATCGACACCGAATAATAGATTTGATAAACTTTTAATGCCATAATTTTATTTACTCTCAAAGTTTTTGCGAAAGGACTACTGAGGGAAAGTCACCGAGTGAAGTATTTTTTTTTTCATAATTCGTTTTGTTCGAAATGTCTGAGATGGCTCTCTTCTAATAAGATATCATACTATTGTTTAAACTACGACGTTTTAAATAATTACGAGCATCAAGAAACGTTTAATACATTAAACTCAAAGAGCTATGGACAACTCAAAACTATTTTGACAGATCTGAGGAGGCCGCTTGGGTTAAAAAATAACCTACCTGACATGTCGTCTATTAACCACTTACACAAGGTGCTCCGGCACTGGTTTTTAAGAACTCTAGAGTTACAAAGAAAATGATGAACTCCTCTTTGGCATTGTCACAGCTGCAATAGTGGTTTTAAAACTGAAGTCTATTACATAGCGCACAATGTTCAATTGGCCAGTTTTCGCTACATACAAATACCAAACCTCGTAGGTCTTCTCTGTTGTAGCCTCTGTAAGAATCTCTGTATCATATTCGAATCAGTTGAGTCCCTAATTCCCATAAACTTCCACATGCAATTTGTTTAACAGATCACACAGCGGCCAGATAGCTTTTGCTTGAGTTAGAGCCTGTACATCCCAACTAGCCTGGTCGTTCATTTTCATAAACATTGTTGGAGAATAGAAGGTTAGAATATTCAATTCGGTTCAGCTATGAGATTTATGAAGAAGTGATAATGTGCGAAAGCAGGGCAAGAGTATCTGTTTGTTTGTCAACCCAAAAGCACCCACTCCCTCAATTAAAACCCGTTATTTTTATCTGAAAAATATTTGAACTTTGACTCAAACTGCACTAAGGAATAAGTAAAGCTGTTACTGAAAAACACTTAATCCAATACCATTGTCGCTTTAGCTTAAGCCAACAATACTTCGGCTGCTACTTAATATATCACCATCAGCTCTACAATAAAAATATGTATTTTGGCACCATCAGTAACCATTTGCGCTTGTGAGTTATTTTTATTTTGTACACTTTTAACAATTTTCGCATTCGCATTTACCCGGCATAATAACTGATGGTGTGGAAATAATAGAATGACTATTTATTTTTGGAATACATATTAATTTTCGTGTTTTAAGCAAATTGGGCTTAATACAAACCAGTCAGACAACTAGTCTCCTTGTTCTACGCAATCACTCGCCTCGAAAGTTTTACGAGAAAAACATTTTGAATGTCTTCCTTGTAATAAAAATGATAGGGAAAATAATTTTAAAAGATTATCGAAACTATGATTTAAATCTTCAATAAAAACAATTTTGGGAAACTTGGGAATTGTTTGCAACACCACTGATGCTCGAAAATTTTGTTACATACACTAGAAAAATATCAGACAGTATTTTAAGATACACATAAATTACGCTGAAAACGGAACGGAAAACTTACCATTCCTAATAAATACAGCCTTGAATATATACCAGCAGCCTTTAGTGACCAATTAAGTAAGTAACTATGTAAGCATATTCAATTCATAGGTGAGATAATTCGACAGAAAACGGGGTATCAGGGAATATAACTGGAAAGGGAGTGATTTTATAGAGAAGGCTTGCAGAAAATCTATGAAGGTCAAACTAGTGGCAATTGTCTCGTCAAACTAGTGAAAACAGCTCAAATCCAGTTAAACAACATACTAAGACCAGCATGTTTTGGTGCTATATGAGCAATGAAAAACTGATCTACTGGTGGAAACTCTGTTGAATTTAAGTGCACATTAATCAGAGCTTTGGAGACTATAGTTAGGTTGATGGGACACAAGTACATACACAATGCATAATTGGCCATTACAACCCTTCAGCCAGGATTACGGCCTAGTTTCTTATACCACTCATGTTGAGTGCGTTAATTTTACAATTTAAGGTCGACTCCGAATGACAGATTTTTGGGAAACTTTTCATGGCAATTTTTTTTACTCTCAGAGTTTTTGCCAGAAATCTGCTGAGAGGAAGTCGCTGAAGAAATATTGTTTTCATATTTCCCTTATAATGTCCGAACTGGGGGTTGAACTCGGGCTTTACGTCTAATAAGCCAACACACTACCTTCTAGACTTCGGCGACTTCACATGGGACACAAGTTTAACATGAAAATTATTATTAACTGTCTCCTAGATAGACCATTAGAATCTAAAAATTTGAAGGGTATTTTGCAAGGGAGCTTAATAACATAAATAAATAGTGGGACTATTTTGTAGTATACAGATCGATCAAGAAAGGACAGCAACAGGAGTTTTTGATTCCAGAAAGAGTTAATATGGGAGCTCGAGGGTATACAGATAAATACAAAAGACTGGACATTATCTATCCAACTGACCGTCAGATTGTCATTGAAGCACTCGTCTCTAATAAGGTTAATCGAAGATAGTAGGCAATTGTCTGGGGAAGCTGAATCAGTTAGATTGGGAAAATAATTTTACGTGCGTGATTTCTCGGCAATTAGCAAGCAGAGGAGGAATGGAGATTCCATGCCTTCTATGGATTAAGATGGCATGAGTGAAAGATATGCACAATTAAAGTGAAAATAAAGAGAGGCAAAGACTCTCCCCAAACCAACTAGATTTGAGGCAATCAAAACTTTTGTTGAGAAATTACACTGACAGGAGATCTGAGACATGCCTCAAAGTATTCAGGAATAATCTAAAGATCTAGAGTAAGAGCACACTTATTCAGTATGAAGGTCTCTTTGAGAAAAACATGCAGATTCTGTGAGCATTAGAATGAATAATCCGAACAGTTTTTTGGATTCTATGGACCATTAATGCACTGCATAAAGAAAACCTGAATGTATAACATGTGCTACACAGAGAACTATCATTTTGGGCACCGAGCAGCATACTGAAGTTTGTCAGCGCAATAGGAGTATCATTATAGTGATATCGTATAAGATATTAGGAGAGTATAATAGATCTTATTGTCACAGAAATAAGGCATCTCTCCTCGACAATAATAATCCAGTTTTCGGTTCAGTCTGCATAATTAACGAGCAATAATAGAAGGGTAATTTTTTGCTTGTGTCTAATATATTGGAAACTTATCATTTACAACTTAAAAGCTTTACTAAGTCCCTCTTATCTATTCCCTTATAAATATTATTGCCTTAGAAATTTAAGTAGAAAATAATTATAAAAAAATAAATCAAATATTTAAGAAAACAAAATTTTCTATTTTCTCATATAAAAACTCTACGCATTCCATTACTACCCAACAAATAACAATTTTCATATAAACTTTTGATCTTTCAATAATAAATTAAGAAACTTTTTTCAATCGCGTTAAATTTTACATCAAAGACTGAAATGGATATTTCATTACTTGGCATTAGAGGAGTACATAGTATCACCCTCTTCATGACGACTTGCTTTGCAACGATTAGAAGTTAGCCGTTTGAAAAATAATTGAAGACTTTGTCGCTTGACTTCGCCGTTTAACATTTGCCATCAGCAAAAACAAATGAAGTGACTTTACAAGTGTTGAAGCGGAAAAATGGAATGACAATAAGGATGAATGAAATGAAGTGAACGAAGGAGCTATAGGATGTCAACATCGACACCATAAATGTTTTAACCTATTGGGTCGCAAACGATGTGTGATTCGAAGTGTTGTGGATATAGACAAAAGGATGAATAAATATGCGTTTAACTCTCAAGAGCTCAGAGTTTGGATTAGGAAAGAGAGTCAAAGCCTAATATGGAATCTCTGGAATGTAGGAAAAAATGTAGGAGGAATTTCTGACTTATCATTAGAATAGTTTTTGATGGACATCATGTTATTGGGTGACTGGTTCCGACAAATTATTTTAAATTTATTGGGAGTGAAAAGGATATCAAGGTGGCTTGATTTGAGCTTTACATCACTCTGCAGCTAAAAACTATGTTATTGAAGTTACTCTTGTCACTGTCAAGCAATTTAGTTAAAAGCTTGAGTACAAAACGGCTATCAGCTAATTTTGTTTAATTTAGACGAGTAAGAACATCAGCAACTCTATTAAGAAACCTTGCTAAACACATTAGCTGTGGATTAAGATTCAGATTTCCCACGTGCATTTGAAGATTTGGGGTGGCTTTAACCTTTCCCATAGTTCTGACTTATCTTCCTCTTTAGGTAGTATCTTGGCGCAAGTTTCTTCTGAAACGATTTGATCAGGATAGAGAGATGACGACGGTGCTTAACTCACGAGTAGGTCAATGCTTGGCGATGATGTTATAAGTGTCTTTATTTTTATTTTGTTCTATTTCCAATTTCTACATCGTATTGGCTTCCTTTGATCAACTACATCAGCTCATGAAAAGCTATTATGGTCGCTGTCCAATGTCTTGGTCATCCACAAGCTAGCCAAAGTCTTCCTTAACCTGTGGTGAAATAAAGAATACTCCCAGCTTCACCGACTATATGCCATCTGGGAACGCAATGCTTAGAAGGCCAGCAACACTCTTGATGATATTGTATAAAACCTGAGGAAAATTTCGTAATATATTCTAAAGCCCTGGTTATCCAAACGTCCGGGGAGCGTAACGGAAAACACATTTGCTTGTAGCATATTAAAAACACTCTAAATGCTTACCGAAAATATATTAGGCTCTGTAATCGCTCTCATTGTGTTTCATTTTCTAAAAGCGTACGTTCCTTGAATGTTTGGCTAACTGAGGCTAAAGCCTATTTATAAGTAAGTATTCCTGCTTTTAGAATGTTAAAAACAATCTATATGCTTACCGAAAATATATTACGGCTCGGTAACCGCTCTCATTGTGTTTCATTTTCTAAAAGCGTACGTTCCTTGAATGTTAGGCTAACTGAGGCTAAAGCCTATTTATAAGTATTCCAGTTTAACATGACATAAATAATATCTGGAATTGCTCTTAATTAATTATCAAAATTACCATCCTGTGAGATTTTTCATCTCCATGTGATTTTAAATTATTCGGTCTCTTTATACTTTAATCTTGGCCTAGTTTTTAAATCGCTAGTAGGGTTTAACAAAACAGAAGATTTAAAATAAAACCCATAAACCATAACCCATAAAACCATAACCCATAAAAGTCCTTCATTCAGGCATTACACCCAACGTTCACCCCCTCATCGACGCTAATTACCAATATTACAAGAATTATTCTCTAATTTCCTATTTTACAATGAACAATTCAAAAGAATGGAAATGAAAAATTAATGAATTTTTGTTTTTCTCTCATAACTTTCTGGACATAGTGCTTGTCGCCTTTCTGTTGTTGAGGAGAATGTCATGGAGAGCTTATGTATGTGGCGTGGGTACACTTTTTCCAATCTTGCTTCTTGACTTCTTCTTGTCTTCTTGACAATTGCATAAAAAACTTCTTATTGTTTGGTTATAAACTGTTGCGTTTACATCATTTATCGTTGCGTTTTTCTTTTTTATTTCTCTTTGCACTCTTTTGCGTAAACACTAACAATTGTTCGACAGATCTTTGTAACGAAGATCTTTAAACCACTATTATTCTCTTCAAGCACACGCACGCGTCTTCACACAAGACTGACTGAACTTTTACTCACGCAGTTTCATGCTGTGATTTGCTTTGTTATATGCCCACGTAAACAGTCTGATAAAGGCTTTTGAAGTCGAACGTTTGCCTTCTTGAGAACCCTATCGCGGTTTCATTATTGTTTGTGTATTTTGTTCACATTGCTTACTTGTCAATCCCATTTTCTTTCATACTCATGGTTTTCGTTTTTGTAGCTTTTGTTTATCATTTTAATGTTGAACGATGTTACACCATTTCCATTTTCGTAACAGTATGTTCATCTCACGTTGAAATGATGTAAACTCGCAACAGAGATCGTGCGATTTGACCTCTTCAGGCTTTTTCGTGTAAGTCTTGCACCCAACATATTCGAACTTCAACTTCAGCCTGATTAATGCGCCTGGTCATAGTCACATTGAAGAAACTTCTTTAGGGTAATGAAATCACAATATTTTTGTCATCATTTTTAATGTCATGACATGAATGGCATACATACATACATAACATACATACATAATTGTTCTGTACAACCCTTCAGTCAGGAGAAAAGTTTTTTAACCAGAAATGTACTGAGAGGAAGTCATATTTCTATAACTGTATTTTAAACGATTTGGAGATAAGACTTCATGTGATAGTCGCCCTTGCATCTGACCTACAAGTAATTTCTAAATAGGTTTGGGGGTGTAGGGTAAATTTTTGTACACAAAAGATCCAATATTGCTTACTTGACATTAATAAAATCTCATCTGTGACCACAGGTTGTGTAAATATTGAAAATCTAAAGCTCTTGATGTATTGTGTATGAAAATTTAATGAATTTTTCTTTTGTGAAATTAAAAAATTAATAAAGCCTTTAAATGCATTAGTTTCATAAAAAAAGAACAAGAATTATTTCACTTCATTTGATCCCCTTACTAATGAATGGCCTTCAATGGTGTCAAGCATGGGAGGCATGTCGAATCAGTACATGGAACATATCAATGACAGTAGAATACAAAACCTTAACGATTGCTTCAATAAGGTTTATGTTTGCTACACTGTAGTCTTCGTATTTGTTTTTAATTACTTATCTTGTATTGCCATTAGACAAATGAAAATGGGCTGAGATTTGCAATCTACTGATGCTTGGCAAAGATTTCTGATATGTACTTGAGCTTCGTAATTAGAAAAGCAAAATACAAAGATGGCATCAGCATGTAATCTTTAATGTTTTTGCTGCTCAAACCATGAAGAACATTGTTTAGCTTAATGTAGCAATTATTTCTTGATAATGAAAAACAAATGAAAAAAGAAATAAAAAGAATTTGTTGCAACAACTGATTGGATATTTTGAAACCGTTCAAGCATATTGAGTTCATATATATGGCATTATCTTATTGGCCTTGAAGGAATTTAAACCTACGGTAATCATATATTGTTGTGGAATCAAAAGCGAACTCTTCGGGTATGACATAATAAAAAAGCTACGGAAGTAAGCACAGATTCCATCTTCGAAGACTGGAAATCTCCTGTGAAATCTGACTGTAAAATTTTACTGTAAATATAAGCTTACTGCTTAGCATACAGTTGTTATAATCGTAGATTGTAAGCACGCGTCTTTAAAATTTTTTAGAGACCAACACTTTGGAGGTGACCCCTATTCAAACAGCGTTCATCACTTTTTTTTCGCTCTTAAGTAATAATTCTCACAGACAAACACAAACAACCTGAGTCTTTGTTTTTTTTTACTTTTGTTTACTTGTTTATCCTGTAAACAAGTTTACTGTTTTTGCTTTTATAGCTTTTGTTTATAACGTTAATCGATGTAAAAGCAAAACAGCAGTATCGAGATTTATTCATTTTCATAACAATACATACGTAATTAGTCATTACAACCCTTCAACCAGGATTACGACCTACATAGTTTCTAACACCACTTATTTTTAAAGTCGTTTCCGAACGACAGATTTTTTAAGTAACTCTTCATTGATATTTTATTTACTCTCAGAGTTTTCCCAGAAATCTGATCTCAGCAGTCGCCAAAAAAATATTTTTGTTTTATATTTCGTTTTATTCGAATTGTCTGACCTGCGGTTTGAACCACGTCCGCACTTCTAATAAGCCAATATCAACAGTAGATCATTGCCACTTCACAACCGTTCTTCAGCAGTTCTTTTTTGCTTTCGATTTGCTGTATGCATTACCATAAAAATGTTGTCAAAATTGCAAGCTCTTGATTGTTAATATGGGTTTATAGTGGAAATCTATTACAATAATTCAGTTAAATAAAACCATATAACGGTGTTGAAAAATTCAGTACTTTTGTACTTTTATCAGTATTTTTTCTTTTCAGAAAATCCGCAGAACCCCCTATACGTTTTCCCTACATAATTTTATTATTTTATTATCATTATATATTTTATGTCTTGCGCTTTTAAACTATTAATGCATTAGCAACATATTGAACGAAATACTAAATTTAGAATTAGAATTTAGCCTAGGTTAGCCAAACGTCCACGGAACGTACATTCGTTTTTAGAACAGGAAAAGCTATAAAAACGATTGCCGAATAGTAATGTAATTTCGGTAAGCATTTGCATTGCTTTTCATATGCTAAAAACGAACGTATGTTACATTACGTTCCTTCGACGTTTAACTAAACGGGGCTTTTACCATGTGTTAGGTTCCGAATCAGCTGTTTATGTCTTGTAATAAATAAATAAATAAATAGCTTAGTAGGTAGTTTACGTGCTTACTAAACGTGAGCCCACGGTTCAAACCCCATGTCTCACACATCCATCAAAACGAAATATGAAAAAATATTTCTCCTGCGACTTCCTTCTAGCTAAAACTCGGGTAGTAAACAAAATTGCCATGATTAAGTGTCCCAAAAATATGTTGTTCGGAGTCGACTTTAAAAAGTTGATTCCTCCAAGCTATATATATAAAAATTAATGTGTGTTTGTTTGCATGTTTGTATGTTTGAAGTTTATAGACGACTAAACGGCTGAACCGATTTTCTTGAAATTTTCACAGTATCTTCCTGTATGTCTGAAAGGAGTTATAGGCAACTTCTTATGTTGAAATTTCAAATGAGCGAGGTGCCACTCTCACATATACTACATTATCTACTATTGCAAGCTAATAACACAAGGGATATATTGGAAAAACTATAACAGCAAGATGTCTGACCTGCGGTTTGAACCACGTCCGCACTTCCAATAAGCCAATATCAACAGTAGATCATTGCCACTTCACAACCGTTCTTCAGCAGTTCTTTTTTGCTTTCGATTTGCTGTATGCATTACCATAAAAATGTTGTCAAAATTGCAAGCTCTTGATTGTTAAAATGGGTTTATAGTGGAAATCTATTACAATAATTCAGTTAAATAAAACCATATAACGGTGTTGAAAAATTCAGTACTTTTGTACTTTTATCAGTATTTTTTCTTTTCAAAAAATCCGCAGAACCTCCTATACGTTTTCCCTACATAATTTTATTATTTTATTATCATTATATATTTTATGTCTTGCGCTTTTAAACTATTAATGCATTAGCAACATATTGAACGAAATGCTAAATTTAGAATTGGAATTTAGCCTAGGTTAGCCAAACGTCCACGGAACGTACATTCGTTTTTAGAACAGAAAAAGCTATAAAAACGATTGCCGAATAGTAATGTAATTTCAGTAACCATTTGCATTAGTCTACATATGCTAAAAACGAACGTATGTCACATTAAGTTCCATCGACGTTTGATTAAACGGGGCTTTTACATTGTGTTACGTTCCGAATCAGCTGTTTTTGTCTTGTATGTATTAAATATAAATAAATAAATTGTTTAGTAGGTAGTGTGCATGCTTACTAAACGTGAGCCCACGGTTCAAACCCCATGTCAGACATCTCCATCAAAACGAAATAGGAAAAAATATTTTCCGGCGACTTCCTTCTGGCAAAAACTCTGAAAGTAAATAAAAATTGCCATGAAAAGTTTCTCAAAAATCTGTCGTTCGGAGTCGACTTTAAACAGTAGGTCCCGCCACTCATGTATAAAATTAACACACACAAAATAAGTGGTGTGAGAAGTTAGCTCATAATCCTGAATGAAGGGTTATAGTGACCAATCGTGTATGTATGTAATTTTTTACAAAAGTACCATTTGATGCAAAATAGTACTCTTTAAGTTATAGTTCAGTACCATTTCAAAATTTCAAGTTTGCAACGCTGTCGTATAATCAACTGAGTCATATTTAATGTTCTTTTTATTGTGAAAAAACTAGAACACATAAAGACTTGTTCATAATAACCCAACTTCACTGTATATGTATCTCAAATTCAAAGTATAATAAGAACATAATCTTTTAGGCAATGTAAAGGCGTACGAGTATTTCACAAGAGGAAAATCTTTTTTTTTTTTTTGGTTTGTCAAATGCTTACAAAACGCAATGCGTTCGACGGTTTACCATTTATTGGTTTTGATTTTTCGAATTTATGTTCTCTTGTTGCCTCTTTTATTTACTTATAAGTACGCAAAAACAAAAGTAGAGAACTTCGCCTAAGTACAGACGTTTTTCTTCAGGGTTTGTTTAACTTGACTTGGTTTGTTACAATTTTATGTTGAGCTTCATGCATAAACTTTGTTTGCTTGCTTATCTATGATTTTAGATTCGGAAAATAATGTTAGCAATTCAAATACATATGTTCACAGCAGAAAATTCAATTTTACATGATCTTTGAATGTCTTTTGAGGAGAAAAATATGCTGGTTTTAGTTTCTATTTACGATTATGTACCGCAAATATATACATATAAAGGGTGGTTTTTTAGCTATTATCATTTTGGCAGCACTGGTTTAAACAGTTCACGCACGTTTCGTGTCACTGTTTCACTGACAAACATCTTCAGTTTGGTCTATAATTTAACCATGAATCGTTTTACAAACGAACAACGCTTGCAAATCATTGAATTTTATTGTAAAATTGGGCTCTTGGAAAGTTGCGCGAAGATCCACTTCTTTATCGAAAAATTGTGTTCAGCGACGAAGCTCATTTTTGGCTCAATGGATGCGTAAATAAGCAGAATTGTCGATTTTGGAGTGAAGATCAGCCAGAAGCATTGCAAAAGCTACCAATGCGATTTGGAGATAAGACTTCATGTGATAGTCGCCCTTGCATCTGACCTACAAGTAATTTCTAAATAGGTTTGGGGGTGTAGGGTAAATTTTTGTACACAAAAGATCCAATATTGCTTACTTGACATTAATAAAATCTCATCTGTGACCACAGGTTGTGTAAATATTGAAAATCTAAAGCTCTTGATGTATTGTGTATGAAAATTTAATGAATTTTTCTTTTGTGAAATTAAAAAATTAATAAAGCCTTTAAATGCATTAGTTTCATAAAAAAAGAACAAGAATTATTTCACTTCATTTGATCCCCTTACTAATGAATGGCCTTCAATGGTGTCAAGCATGGGAGGCATGTCGAATCAGTACATGGAACATATCAATGACAGTAGAATACAAAACCTTAACGATTGCTTCAATAAGGTTTATGTTTGCTACACTGTAGTCTTCGTATTTGTTTTTAATTACTTATCTTGTATTGCCATTAGACAAATGAAAATGGGCTGAGATTTGCAATCTACTGATGCTTGGCAAAGATTTCTGATATGTACTTGAGCTTCGTAATTAGAAAAGCAAAATACAAAGATGGCATCAGCATGTAATCTTTAATGTTTTTGCTGCTCAAACCATGAAGAACATTGTTTAGCTTAATGTAGCAATTATTTCTTGATAATGAAAAACAAATGAAAAAAGAAATAAAAAGAATTTGTTGCAACAACTGATTGGATATTTTGAAACCGTTCAAGCATATTGAGTTCATATATATGGCATTATCTTATTGGCCTTGAAGGAATTTAAACCTACGGTAATCATATATTGTTGTGGAATCAAAAGCGAACTCTTCGGGTATGACATAATAAAAAAGCTACGGAAGTAAGCACAGATTCCATCTTCGAAGACTGGAAATCTCCTGTGAAATCTGACTGTAAAATTTTACTGTAAATATAAGCTTACTGCTTAGCATACAGTTGTTATAATCGTAGATTGTAAGCACGCGTCTTTAAAATTTTTTAGAGACCAACACTTTGGAGGTGACCCCTATTCAAACAGCGTTCATCACTTTTTTTTCGCTCTTAAGTAATAATTCTCACAGACAAACACAAACAACCTGAGTCTTTGTTTTTTTTTACTTTTGTTTACTTGTTTATCCTGTAAACAAGTTTACTGTTTTTGCTTTTATAGCTTTTGTTTATAACGTTAATCGATGTAAAAGCAAAACAGCAGTATCGAGATTTATTCATTTTCATAACAATACATACGTAATTAGTCATTACAACCCTTCAACCAGGATTACGACCTACATAGTTTCTAACACCACTTATTTTTAAAGTCGTTTCCGAACGACAGATTTTTTAAGTAACTCTTCATTGATATTTTATTTACTCTCAGAGTTTTCCCAGAAATCTGATCTCAGCAGTCGCCAAAAAAATATTTTTGTTTTATATTTCGTTTTATTCGAATTGTCTGACCTGCGGTTTGAACCACGTCCGCACTTCCAATAAGCCAATATCAACAGTAGATCATTGCCACTTCACAACCGTTCTTCAGCAGTTCTTTTTTGCTTTCGATTTGCTGTATGCATTACCATAAAAATGTTGTCAAAATTGCAAGCTCTTGATTGTTAAAATGGGTTTATAGTGGAAATCTATTACAATAATTCAGTTAAATAAAACCATATAACGGTGTTGAAAAATTCAGTACTTTTGTACTTTTATCAGTATTTTTTCTTTTCAAAAAATCCGCAGAACCTCCTATACGTTTTCCCTACATAATTTTATTATTTTATTATCATTATATATTTTATGTCTTGCGCTTTTAAACTATTAATGCATTAGCAACATATTGAACGAAATGCTAAATTTAGAATTGGAATTTAGCCTAGGTTAGCCAAACGTCCACGGAACGTACATTCGTTTTTAGAACAGAAAAAGCTATAAAAACGATTGCCGAATAGTAATGTAATTTCAGTAACCATTTGCATTAGTCTACATATGCTAAAAACGAACGTATGTCACATTAAGTTCCATCGACGTTTGATTAAACGGGGCTTTTACATTGTGTTACGTTCCGAATCAGCTGTTTTTGTCTTGTATGTATTAAATATAAATAAATAAATTGTTTAGTAGGTAGTGTGCATGCTTACTAAACGTGAGCCCACGGTTCAAACCCCATGTCAGACATCTCCATCAAAACGAAATAGGAAAAAATATTTTCCGGCGACTTCCTTCTGGCAAAAACTCTGAAAGTAAATAAAAATTGCCATGAAAAGTTTCTCAAAAATCTGTCGTTCGGAGTCGACTTTAAACAGTAGGTCCCGCCACTCATGTATAAAATTAACACACACAAAATAAGTGGTGTGAGAAGTTAGCTCATAATCCTGAATGAAGGGTTATAGTGACCAATCGTGTATGTATGTAATTTTTTACAAAAGTACCATTTGATGCAAAATAGTACTCTTTAAGTTATAGTTCAGTACCATTTCAAAATTTCAAGTTTGCAACGCTGTCGTATAATCAACTGAGTCATATTTAATGTTCTTTTTATTGTGAAAAAACTAGAACACATAAAGACTTGTTCATAATAACCCAACTTCACTGTATATGTATCTCAAATTCAAAGTATAATAAGAACATAATCTTTTAGGCAATGTAAAGGCGTACGAGTATTTCACAAGAGGAAAATCTTTTTTTTTTTTTTGGTTTGTCAAATGCTTACAAAACGCAATGCGTTCGACGGTTTACCATTTATTGGTTTTGATTTTTCGAATTTATGTTCTCTTGTTGCCTCTTTTATTTACTTATAAGTACGCAAAAACAAAAGTAGAGAACTTCGCCTAAGTACAGACGTTTTTCTTCAGGGTTTGTTTAACTTGACTTGGTTTGTTACAATTTTATGTTGAGCTTCATGCATAAACTTTGTTTGCTTGCTTATCTATGATTTTAGATTCGGAAAATAATGTTAGCAATTCAAATACATATGTTCACAGCAGAAAATTCAATTTTACATGATCTTTGAATGTCTTTTGAGGAGAAAAATATGCTGGTTTTAGTTTCTATTTACGATTATGTACCGCAAATATATACATATAAAGGGTGGTTTTTTAGCTATTATCATTTTGGCAGCACTGGTTTAAACAGTTCACGCACGTTTCGTGTCACTGTTTCACTGACAAACATCTTCAGTTTGGTCTATAATTTAACCATGAATCGTTTTACAAACGAACAACGCTTGCAAATCATTGAATTTTATTGTAAAATTGGGCTCTTGGAAAGTTGCGCGAAGATCCACTTCTTTATCGAAAAATTGTGTTCAGCGACGAAGCTCATTTTTGGCTCAATGGATGCGTAAATAAGCAGAATTGTCGATTTTGGAGTGAAGATCAGCCAGAAGCATTGCAAAAGCTACCAATGCATCTAGAAAAAGTCAGAGTTTAGTGCGGTTTATGGGCTGGTGGCATCATTGGACCGTACTTCTTCAAAGATGCTGCGAATCGTAACGTAACTGTGAAAGGTGAGCAATGCAAATGCAAGAGCTTGACTTGCATGACATGTGGTTTCAACAAGACGGTGCCGCATGCCACACAGCACGCGTAACAATGGACTTATTGAGAGGCGAGTTCGGTGAACATTTTATTTCACGTTTGGGACCGGTCAATTGGCCGCCTAGATCATGCGACTTAACGCCTTTAGACTATTTTTTGTGGGATTATGTTAAAGCTCATGTCTATAAAAACAAGTCCACTTCAATTGACGCAGTGGTAGACAACATTGAAGCATTTATTCGTGAGATACCGGCCGAAATGTTGGAAAGAGTATGCCAAAATTTGACTAAGCGGATGGACCATTTCAGGCGCAGTCGCGGTCAGCATTTGCATGAAATAATCGTCAAACATGAAATTATATGGACCGTACTATCGATTCAAATAAAGATTTCATGCATTTTTCAGAATTTTATGTATTTTTTTTTTAATTTTCTTATAGCTCTTAAAAAATCCCCCTTTATATGTATGTGATGTTAATGCCAAAAATATATTTTGTTTTCGAATGTTTTAATAGAGACAAAATAGGGAATAGAAACAGAAAATATATTTATTGAGCTTTTAAAGAGTGTCTTACAAAGGCCTACAAACGAATTGACTCATAAATGATTCTTATGATAAAACGAGTTAAATTTTTTGAAAGTCAACCGTCAACGTCATAAACTTATTGCGTGTTATCGCAATGGAATTGTGTTCATCACCACTGCATCCCTGTGATTCATAGCATTTGAAAAAGTCTTCGAAAAATTAAATTGTGGAATGATCTGCTGTATGCTGACATGTAAGAAATTTCTTTGAAAATAAGTACGCCTTATTGGCAGACTATACAGACACCTAACGTGCAGAATTAAACATGGGTAACTACTAAGTAGGACGGTGGAAGTAAATTCAACATCCCAGCAGCGATTTGTATTAGATACAAACGAAACAGAGGACGTCACCCAATGCTTACAGTCAGATATTTTGATGCTTTAGAGCCATTGGGTGTTCATCATTTTTATAACTGCGTACTAAAGAAAAACAGACGCCAATCTCGATGGAGTTCAGAAAAAAAATCATCATGGTTTTCGAATTTCAAGAAAATCTTGCTTCACCCACTCCAAAACCATCCATCTAAGAAGTTCTCTGGAGGTCAGCGGTGCCACCAAGCAGCTGGGTAAAAAGATAGAAGCTTGCTTCCCCACCAATACAGCACATACTCGGAGGGCGTTGTCCCTAGGCAACAATAGATGGTAGCCCCTATTATTCTAGAACTGTAGCAGACTAGTCACCTGCTTGGCTGGATAAATAAAAAAAAGGTTAACAAAACAGAAACAAGACCGAATAACAACCAATCGGAACATACGGTTGTCACAAATCAAACGCAACAGATGCAAGAGTTCATGGACTGCTGTCTTTTCAAAATCTTCCGTGTATTCTGACCAGAAATCAGAGAATGAGCATTCAAAAACATCAGTAGATTAGAATCATACTCATTATTTCTGATATTTATATGCATTCGTACTTATTTTAATATCATGAAACCTCTACTCACATTCAAAGTTTGAAGTACTCATCGTATTCGTACTTAACAACACGTATGATGTTGCTGATTTCGACTCTCCATGACTCACCATTTACAAGAATCACAAAATTAGTATGATTCGCATACGAACACTACAACACTCACTAGAAGGTTGTGAGTTTGCTTTGCTTTGTAAAGCCAACAACAATTAAGATTGTAAATTTTGATGAATGATTCGAATTACTCGAATCACTTATAAGTATTACAAGTATTTTTCTAAATTTATGAATCTGAATAAGTAGGCGTATTAATCAAACATATTTCGAATGTTATGAGTTTGATGTCATACTCATTGCAACCTGTACTTATAAAGCAATGTTGTAGTGTGTAGGAATGAATCAGAGCAGTTAAAATTCAATGCTCATACTCAAAATTTCATGAGTACTTATAAGTAGCGAAAAAACGATTCATTGCTGATCTCTGGTGTGGATGCAATAAACGATTTATTGCGCAATGGTAGGTAGGTAAATTGCAGTGGTGGCTCTGATTTACAAAGCTCATGAGTAGGCATAGCGACCCGTTGTGACACTACCTTAAATGTGGTATGATTTGTAAAACATAATATCTCAGGAAATTCTCTCCCTCTAGTTTATGCGAATCTTAAATCTCAGGTCCAACATGCCATCGTTGAGAAGCAATCAAATCAATGCTAAAAATGTATGAACAATATTATGAAAAGATCAACGGCTGGACTGAACTGTGGCGAACGTTTGATTGTATTCCACACTTAAACGAAACACGACGTCTTTACAATCTAATAAAAAAAATTTACAACAATCACAAAGGGTACCCGTTTTTATAAATAAAATCATACATTTTTTACTCTTTTACTTACAAGCGCTTGACTTCAATTTTCATCTAAAATGGGGACATGAACAAACTAAATTTTCTAAGAGCCATTATTACAACTTGCCGTTAAAAATGGGGTTAGTTAAAGATAAGTTTATCTAAAGTGAACTTTAAACTCACCTTTAACTTCTTTTCGTTATTACAACCGAATGATAAAATAAAGTTAACTTTTTCAAATATATGGTAAAGTTTGAACGTTGCCATTATGTGTGAAACACTACATAATTTAAATGACCTCCACGCGAAGTGTTGCAAGCATTGATTCTTTTGAGGTAATTTTCGACCACTTTTTGACACATATTGGTTTTTAAGTGCTCAAGAGTTGAAGGTTTATCTGCATAAACACGGTCTTTCGCGTAGCCCCACAAAAAGAGTCTAATGGTGTCAAATCGCATGGTCTTGGTGGCCAGTTGATATCGCCGCGACGAGAAATTACGCGGCCAGGAAATGTCTCTTGCAATAAAGCCATATTCGCTCGAGTTGTGTGACATGTGGCACCATCTTGTTGAAACCACATATTCTCCAAGTCGTATTCTTCAATAGCAGGCAAAAAAAGTTGGTTATCATATGACCATAACGCTCCGAATTGACGGTGACAGTCGTTCCATCGTCGTTTTCGAAGAAGAAAGGTCCAATCACACCTTCGTACCAAAGAGCGCACCAAACAGTGACTTTTTCTGCATGTAATGGCCTCTCTTCAATTACTTGACGATTCTCAGAACCCCAAATACGACAATTTTGTTTATTAACATAAACACCGAGTGTGAAACGTGCTTCATCGCTGAAGAAAATTTTGCCGTCCACCGCCTGTTGTTCAAGCACCCATTCCACGTATCTACGACATTGTGAATGGTCAGCTCGCTTCAGTTGTTGCATGAGCTGGACTTTATATGGAATACACAATACGCCATAATGTGCTGTAAGGCAGTCCTAATTCCTGAGAACGATGAAGAATCGACACATTCGGGTCTTCGGCAACACTTTCACTTACAATAGCGATATTTTCAACGGAACGATCGAAACGATGATGCACAGGCCGTTCAATATTTGTAACCACTCCAGTCTCTTCAAATTTCTTCACAATTTTTCCAATTGCTTGCGTAGTTGGACGATTATGTAAACCATAACCTCCTCTTAAAGCACGATACGTCGCTGGACAGAATCACCATTGTTGTAGTAGGTTTTGGTAATTTGTATGCGTTGTGTGATAGTTAAGCGATCCATTTTCGTCAGTATCAGATTTTCAACTGAAAAGAAAAAAATTGGTTTCACAACTTAATTTGACAGATGTCGAATTCCAGTCCCATACTTTTGAAACCACGAAATGGATAGCCTTTACTATAATATGGCAAGTTCTAACAGCAACAGCGAAAGCAGCTAAAATAATAACACAACAAAATGAGAAACAGTAGATAAAGCAGGAACGCAGTAAAGCAATATGTACACCATGTCCTGCGAAGGATATAATTTGACCTAGACGCAGTAGAATAAGATAAGAGCTGAGCCAGGCTGACGATGATGGAACTGGCACATGTGCCAAAAGACAGAATACATATTTTGATGAAATGAAATTTTATTATTTGCAACTGGTGATAAACGACGAGATGTAGCTTTCATAAGATCACCGTCATCAACTGTTAAAGTTCGCAAGTTCAAGTTGGATAAGCCAATATGTGCATTAGTTAGTTAGGAGTGTTGACAACATAGGCTTTTTTGTCTTCCTTTGCGTATCGTAAATCGTAAAAAATGTGAAGTGATTTTTAGTATCACATCCACTGTGGTGAAAAGTCCGTTTATAAAGATTTTTCATTAACATAAAACGATTACCTATTAAATGTGCACAATGCAATTCACATAAAAAATATTGAAATTCTCATAAAAAATTTTATTTACATTCTTTTCTTTCGTTTCTTTTTCTATGACAGTAGCTGAAATCAAATCTGCCTTTTAGCATTCGACACTCTTTTCTAAGAATTCCTACTTTATTGGATTCAATATTGGTTTTTATTTTATTTAATTTTCTTTGTTTCTTTGCCGTTTAGTAATAAAGAAAGGAGAATAAAAATTGAAGGTAAACAAAATCAAATAAAAAAGTTCATAAAAAGAAATACAACAAAATATTTGGGTTTGAATTTGAAAAGAAAATAAAAAGTTTAGAAAAACTTTTCTTTATGATTTGCGCAATAAAGTATAGAGAGAAATTATTCCATTGGGAATATTGGAAACCATAAAATACTTGGATGTTTTTGTGGAGTAGCATTTCGTCTTTGAAAACGAGATTCGAAAATAAAATAAGGAAAGGAAAATTATACATCTACTCGGGACATAAATACTCATCAGTTAGTACTGTTTTAAAGGTGCAACTAGCCTTTAAGATATTGGACAAAAATTATTGCTTTCCTTCCGATGGCATGGTTAGGTTAGGTTCGTGTGGTAGCTTCATAACAAAAGCTCACATGAGTACGCATAGTGCCCTGTTTTTACGCCACAGGCGAACGCAATTCATATAATTCGTAGGTTCGGGTCGGTCAGCGCAAGATCTACAAATCCAAAGCACGATTACCCCGCGCTGGAAAGCCGTCCATAAAGTTTGATAAACGAGGCTATATCCTTGACATCAATGGAGCTCCGTCATGTTGACAAGGGTCGGAGAACCAAATAACCTATATCTGCACCTCGCAAGAGATGGACATTGACAAAGAACGTGGATAAAAGTTTCGTCTTCCTTAGCGGTTCTGCACCAACGGCAGAAGGCGTTAAGTGGGAGCCGCGTGTCTACCCATATGTATTTATAAGATTCTTCTGTAGCCGTCAGAATGCCGCTCTCTTTGTATTGAGGCTATTGACTACGTCTGTTTCTGCGCCGCCATTTATTGTCACTATACTACCTTTTAGCTATTTACGTATTCGATTGTCGGTTATGTAAATAACATACATACATAATTGGCCATTACAACCCTTCAGTCAGGATTACGGCCTAGCTTCTCATATCACTCATGTTGTGTGTTTTAATTTTATACTTGAGTGGCGGGACCAACTGTTTAACGTCGACTCTGAATGACAGATTTTGAGAAACTATTTCATGGCAGGTTTATTTAATCTCAGAGTTTTTGCCAGAAATCTGCTGAGAGGAAGTCGCCGAAGAAATATTTTTTTTCATATTTCGTTTTAATGTCTGGCCTGGTGCTCGAACCCGGGCTTTACGTCTAATAAGCGAACACACTACCTACTAGACTACGGCAACTTGTCGGTGCTTACGTTGTTAATGCTCATGACTTTGATTTTTTTGATTTTTATCTCTAGAATTTTTCTTTCTAAATCTGCTACCTTTATTTGCATGTTAGAGACCTTGACAGAGAGTAGATAAATTTCATTCCCGTAATCCAAATCCTCGAGTTGGCGTAAGAGACTCCATGTAATTCCTCTTCTCTCAGCATAGACTTCCCTTATGACATCATCTAGTACGATAGTGAATAGCTGAGATAATAGAAGGGATTCCTTGTTTTACTCCAGCAATTCTGTAAAATGATTGGCTTATATTGCCGTTGTGAAGACTGCTGTGTGTGTGCTAGTGATCGCCGTTGACATTGATTGCCTTACCAGCCTCGTTCTGAATGCGATAAAGCCGCCAGTTTAAAATCGTTATTAAGAAATCATTTTTTAGGGATGGATTAGGCTTGTATGTCAAGTGCATTGGCACCATACCAAATTTGGCAATTTTCATTCTGAAATGTGCCTAAATGTTCAGAAATGTGCCTAAAGATGATTTTTAGGGTCTCCAAAGCCTTGTCTACGGTCGTTCAGAGTGATTTGGTAAAATTGAATGAATAAATGACAATTAATTTGACAAGATGGCTGTAATAAAATATCAAAGTTCGAAAGTTTCTGATTGAATGCTCGATATAAGCCAACCAAAATGAAAAATATTTAATATATCACTCCTAATGCCTTACGCTTTAAACACAATAAACGCAACGCAGCACACAAAAGGATTTTTCAATTGTAGGCAAAGTAATTATAATAAAGACGGTGGCAGCAAAGCATAAGCAAAACAAATAAAAAATAAAACACTTCATTAATTTCTTATCAATGGCGCCACTAAAATGTTCATTCGCGTTATAAATATAAATTAGCCTAATACTATGTAAGTAGAATATTTTAAGTGTTCAGATATAATAATGTACGCAGTTCAGCTGCTTATTCAATACTAATTTGTCAGCTGGTAAATAAAACAACTGGTTGTTTAAACAACATTGTTTTTATTTTGTTTTTTGGCATTTGAGTTGTCAAATACCAACAAAAAGTGTTCGATTAATTTTAATATGCTCACTAAACACACTTTACTCAGTATTATAAAAATTTGCGTATTTATTGCGCAATTCAATTATTATTATTAATTGAAACTTTATATGAAATATTGAGGTCAATAAAGCAGCAGAGCCTTTGCTCATTGTCGCGCTGACTTTAAAATAATTACTTACTTCCATATACACCCATATATTCTATTTTTTAGAGATTGCTGCGTTTATTGTGTTTATAGCAGATTTTCATATTTTAAAACCATTTTTGTGCCATAAAAATAATTTCATTAAAATTGTGTGTTTAAATTAGCACCATCCATTGGCAAAAACATATTCCCTAATGAGTAATGGCATTGAGAAAAAAAAATGTTTCAACTAAATGAGCAAAAACTATAAAATTAAGCGTAATTTAATTACAATTTTAGGCCAAAAAAAATATTTTTTTGATTTTAATTTTATTTTGTGTGCAATAACGCTGGGAATTATTTTAATTGCAACGTGATAACAGACTAAAATTTTAATTTTGTGATGGTCATATAGATAAATGTTTAATTGATACTCTGCCAATGTACATCACATAGCATATTTTTTCCGTGGATAATTATAAGAAAAATAATTGCATTTACGATGCCTAATTATGGTGTGGTAAATTTTTTTCTATTTTTAGTATTTTTCTACGTTTCCTTTAATGTATATTTTGAGATAATTACTTAGTTAATCTAGAATAAGCATAATTAAAGTACACGAGTACTTAGATATAATTCCGTAATAGCTTAGATTGCTATATGTATATTGAAGTTCAGCTAATTTAGACTTAAATAATTATATACCAGATGTGTTCGTATTGAACTTTTTCTACAAAATTTGTGAATTATTTGTCAAAGAATACGATACTTTCCACAGGACTTGAAGAGTTTTTAGCTTTTCGTTGTTCAATTTGTGTCTCAAGTTCGTTTCATAAGTTGGATTGGACTTAGAACTAAAAGTTAAACATTTTGCAATATCAACTTATTGGTCCTATAAATAATTTATCCAATCGCGCGGTTTGTCATCATTACAATTATCGTCATTATTTTGTACATACAAGTTTTTATGAGCGTATGGAATCAAATGAATTTGCACAAAACGTCTGGTTAAATGTTGACCCTTCATGGAATCATTCTTTATGATCGGACTCACACTATGCTATATGTAAACTGGAACTTCTATTGTGTCAATTATGTTAGTCTGTGATTTTTGTTAAAACTTATATGTTTTGTTAATCTACAACGGGTTTTCGCATTTCTACCGACATTATGAAAACGTTCTTCTTCGCATGAGTACTTATTAGACGATCTGCAATACCAGTAGGGTTTCTCGGTCTACGTTATCTTGTAATGGCAGAAGTTGCACTATGATATTTTTGATACGACAGTATTATTGAACAATTTTTAGATGTCTGCCACATGTACTGCAAAATCAGAAATATCTTCTTTTCATTTCTGTGTATATTTATCATAGATGGGCACTTTGCAGTACCAGTAAAATTTCAGTAAAAATTGATTTTTACTGATTACTGAAAAAAATTTCAGTATTCAGTAAAATTTTGCTGTTAATGCAATCTAAATTTAAATGAAATTTAAATGAAATTTAAATGAAATTTAGATTGCATTACCAGTAAAATTTTACTGAATACTGAAATTTTTTTCAGTAATCAGTAAAAATCAATTTTTACTGAAATTTTACTGGTACTGCAAAGTGCCCATCTATGATATTTATTATAACT
Organism: Sarcophaga rosellei; assembly: GCA_930367235.1. Taxonomy (NCBI): domain Eukaryota; kingdom Metazoa; phylum Arthropoda; class Insecta; order Diptera; family Sarcophagidae; genus Sarcophaga; species Sarcophaga rosellei. Next base: position 28,244,951 of record OV884021.1, read on the forward strand.
TTGCGAAATCTATTTGTAAAGAAAAACTTTTAAATACGTTTAAAATATGAGCTCGTAGATTGCAAATAAAATAAAACCAAGTTTGCATTTAGTTTTAATTAAAATTTTTTTATTATTCCCACAATGCTGTGTGCCACTGTTCACAACTTTATGTAAACAACAACAATTGCTTTGTCTGTTATTCCTTTCTTTACACCCTTTGCATTAACAATAACAATTACTAGTCAATTTATTCTATAGATCGTTATAACGGAGATCATCAAACCAGGATTACCCTCTTCAAACACACCGCGTCTTCACGCAAGACTGACTGAATTTATACTGACTCTATATCGCTATACTATACTTTATATCGCTATACTATAGGTTAGGTTAGGTTAGAGGACGTGTACTTGTCAACTGTGACAAGTACAGTACCCGGAGGTCGAATTGACCCATTGTACAACGTTCTACTTGGAAAACTTTCAAATTTCTAATTACACTGTTTTTCACAATCTTACCATAACGAACTTGAAAATGTAATGCTGTAATTGTGTTGTCCTTTAATAAAACTCCATAAGCCAGGCTAAGAAAAATGAAAAATTAAAAAAGTAACCAAGTGGCTTTAAATTATAATCCAACATATGGTATTACTTTACTTATAAGGGTTACATTGACTTAAAAAAAATATATATGTATATGTTTTCCTAATAATTTTGATTATTTAGCATTTTTATTTTCTAAAGAATTTTTGGTTTTATTTCTTTTGTTCTTTACAACATTTTTAACTGAAAAAAAAAATTACTATACAACTGCTATACTTGAGCTCCACTACACATGAGTACTTGGTAATGCAGGACGTCCGTTGAATGTACAACGGCAGGAAAACAATAAAAATGCAAAATACATTCTTTTGGTAATAGAAACACAAACTTGAAGTTAAAATTGTAAAATTGAAAAAAAAGAAATAGAAAATCACTGGAAGTATACAACGTTATATACATATGTGATACATAAATACCAGAGATCAAAAATGAATCGTTTTTCGGTACTCAAAAGTACTCATGAAATTTTGCGTATGAGTGAGTCAACAATATTGAAATTTAACTACTCTGATTCATTCGTACTCACTACAACATTGATTTAGAAGTACAGGTTGCAATGAGTATGAGTATAACCAAAGAAAATAAAGTATAAAGAATGTGCATTTTGGCATATTTTGGAATATTTCTCAAAAATATTTCATGACGCGGGGGGAAAGATAGAATTGAAGGCTAAAGAAACCAAGAGCGTAACAATGCGTTGTTCTCATCGTGCGTTTTTGTTGTTAGACTAATTTTTTATTTATATTTCTGAAACAGTGTTAACACGAAAAAATTTTGTAACCAACATTTGTGAAAAAAATCACCAAATAAGAAAAAATATAACCAAAAATAAATTCGTAGACTTTTGTTTTATTTTTTTTCAAGTTTAAATTATAATTAATAAAAAAAGAAACAAAAAATAGCTTTTTTCATAAGAAAAAAAAAAATAACCAAAACCAAAATTATCTACACATTGATCAAAAAAATAACCAATTTTGGTTAAAATAACCAAAAACGGCAACACTGTTCTCGGCACAAAGAGAACATGATAAAAATTATGAGAGGCATGTGTTAACCCAGAGGAAAATTGTTAGTAATATTTTCCAGTCTACTTATTAACCCAACAATATGTATGTATATGTGAGCGAAAAATATAGAAAAATTGTACTGCGCTAAAAACCTAAAAACACCGTATTCAATTTGGCAAGTATTGATATTAGTGAATCATACTATAATATTTCTTTGGGTGTAAAATTGAAGTCTGAAAAAAGCGACATGTACATTCTTCTTTAAAAGCTGACAAGCAAAGCAACTGAATGCATTTTTACGCTCTTATGATGAGAGCAACACATTGTTACGCTCTTTGTTGGTGTTTATTTTCCTTCTGTCTTCCACCCTCCTCATCCAGAAATGGTTTTCGTGAGAGCGGGTCGTAATGTTTGGTGAGAGCGGGTCGTGATATTACAACCCGCCATAAGAAATTTTACTTCTGCATAAAGCGCATTCTTTATATCCATATTCTTTGGCATAACGTTGACATAAAACTCATAACATTCGAAATATGTTTGATTCATAAGCATTTAGAGTCATAAATTTAGAAAAATACTTATAATACTCATAAATGATTCGAGTGACATTCAAAAATAAATTAAAAATGAAGTACTTGTGGGTTAACTTGGAAAGCTTTTATTTATCTGAAAAATCATTCGAAGCCATTATGTGTGTTATTGAACATCGTTCAATACGGCTTCATTGAATGGAATGCATCCGAAATGTTAAATTTTCCCTAATTATGGCGTATAAATAAAGTTCAATTTAACCGATGACATTACAGACGGTTGTGGTTTGTGGTTTATTGCCAACCGCCGCCAGCCAAAAATTCACAGCAAACACTGATTTTTCGGGATGTATTTCGGACGCTCTTGAATTTCGAATGGATTAGTGTCTTCGCAAACCCTACAATATTATGGATATCATGGAATTTTAATTTTAAGTAGGTGCCGGTGTAGTCTAGTTGATAGTATGATAATTAATATTTTCAAATTCCTTGCACGATGTTGTTTGTTTGGTGGGTTTTGAAAAAATGAATTTCAAGTCATCTATTTCCAATTCCTAAATTTTATTTAGACTATTGTTAAGAAAATGAAAAAATCTAGATACAGGTGTTTTGCATTTACATCGTTTAAAATTAAAATTATAAACAAAAGCTACAAAAACAAAATTTACAAATTATAACGACATTAAATAAAAATACAACAACAAACACTACAAGAATAAATGAGAACAAAATACACAAACAACAATAACAAAGCAAGGAAAAAGTCCGGTACTTACTTATGTACATATATGACGTTTCATTTGTTTTTCATTCCATTCTAGCCATTAGCCAACAACGCCTGTGTTTTGGTCACACATATTTTGCTTCTGTAAAGTTGCATAAAAATATTTGTTTGAATATGCGATCAAATGTAAAAGCATTGTTGTAGAAGAACATAATTATTTATGTATCTAAACAAAAACACATTCTACACAATACATAAATGTTGTTGTAAAATAATATTGTTTTCATTTATTTCCATATATTTAATATTTTTTAAAGGTTTTCATTTTCCGTTGTAGAAAATTTCCAAATCGTTAGGGATCAATAGATTCAAAAAAATTATATTTTTTTTTACAAATTTTGTTTCTTTTTGTTCTTAATTTTGAAATCATGACTATGTGTACAACCAAGTTTTACGAAAGTTTCGAATATTTTTATCCGAAATTTAATTTAAAAACTTTTATCAGCACATAAAACTAGTAATAATAATTTTTTTTTAATATTTGTTTTGTATTTACAAACTTTAATTGAACTGTAGGATGAGAGAATAAATTTGGTAATAAAATATAATAATAACACGGTGAGACAATGTAACTACACAGTCTAAGTTATTCAACAGGTTGGGTAGAACTCAAAAATATTTTTTTTGTTTTTCTCGAACCCTCCAGACTTGTTTTATTTGACAAAAACGGGTTTTTTTAACCTTTTCACACAAAATTATTAATTACCCAAATATGTTTAAACCCATTTTAAAAATCCAAAGTTTTTTTTTAGCAAGGGGAGAGATTAGTATTTAAAACGGTATACATAAACGTTATGTTCAAACTTATATGTTATGAGTTTTGATAGGATAAACTTGTAAAATTTAATTTTCTTCTTATTTCTATAAGTTTGGCCATTCTTAATTGCAAAATTAAATTAAAATATATAAAACAAGGAACGACATTATGAAGGTGCATTATCTTGTTAAAAGATTGACACTTCGTTTGATCGATAAAAGTCGTGTTATATTTTTTATACATGTCATCCTATCAAATGAACTTTCAGTTCAAAAGTTTTGATGGATCTTGATTGTTTATCGCAAAGTGAGTAAATTTTGGGCAACTACCAGAAGTCGGCTAATATTTATTGTTTTATGTTTTCTTTACCAAGCCAAGCACTTACTCTCTTTTCTTCTCTTTTTCGATAACGTCTTGTACTATTGCGGTAACTTTGAGGATGCAATCATGAGTATGTAAGAATGTTAGTATTTAGTTACACATTTACTTGAGTTTGTATTGTGCACACCATGAAAAACAAATAATTATACACAGCAAATACTCATACATATGTACAGAATACAAACACATACATTGTTATACTATTAGTTCGTTTCCCCGTTCTCGAAGTGAAAGAAAGTGCAAAAAAAAGAAAAAGAGACCAAAACTTTTAAACAAATCAAAGAAATAGAAACTTTTTTGCGGTGAATATAAAATAAACAAGAGAAAATAATTCAGAAAACTTTATTTATAAAGAGCTATCCATTTCGTGGTTCCAAAAGTATGGGACTGGAATTCAACATCTGCCAAACTAAGTTGTGAAACCAATTTTTTTATTTTCAATTGAAAGCCTGACCTTGACGAAAATGGATCACTTAACTATCACACAACGCATAAAAATTATCAAAACCTACTACAAAAATGGTGATTCTGCCACAGCCACGTATCGTGCTTTAAGAGGAGATTATGGTTTACATAATCGTCCAACTACGCAAGCAATTGGCAAAATTGTGAAGAAATTTGAAGAGACTGGAGTGGTTACAAATATTGAAAGGTCTGTGCATCATCGTTTCGATCGTTCCGCTGAAAATATCGCTATTGTAAGTGAAAGTGTTGCCGAAGACCCGAATGTGTCGTGACTGTCTTACGGCACTTTATGGCGTATTTTGCATTTAGATCTACACCTACACCTCAAGTACTTGAAGAGAGGCCATTACATCCAGCAAAAGTCACTTTTTGGTGCGCTCTTTGGTCCGAAGGTGTGATTGAGCCTCACTTCTTCGAAAACGACAATGGAACGATTGTAACCGTCAATTCGGAGCGTTATGGTCATATGATAACCGACTTTTTTTGCCTGCTATTGAAGAATACGACTTGGAGAATATGTGGTTTCAACAAGACGGTGCCACATGCCACACAACTCGAGCGAATATGGCTTTATTGCAAGAGATATTTCCTGGCCACGTAATTTCTAGTAGTGAGTAGATATCAACTGGCCACCAAGATCATGCGATTTGACACCATTCGACTTTTTTGTGGGGCTACGCGAAAGACCGTGTTTATGCAGATAAACCTTCAACTCTTGAGCACTTAAAAACCAACATTCGTCAAGTTATGGCTGAGATACTGCCCAATATGTGTCAAAAAGTGATCGAAAATTACCTCAAAAGAATCAATGCTTGCAACACTTCGCGTGGAGGTCATTTAAATGATGTAGTGTTTCACACATAATGTAAACGTTCAAACTTTACAAAAAAAAAAGAAATATCATGAAAAAAATATTTTATATGTGTTTTATTTACGTTTAATTTTGAAACCACGAAATGGATAACCCGATACTTTGAATATTCACACATACACACGAGTGTGTATAACGTATGTATTTATTTTAAACTCTTCTCTATGCTGTTAGTTATTTTTTGAGAGCTATATATAAGTATGTGTGAGAGTATTTAGATGAGGAATCTAGTACCAGGAAAACTAATTTGACAACCAACATTTTTTGGTTCCCTTTTTCATTGCGATTTTTATTAGTTTGTGCCAAAAATTTAATTTGAGAAGTTTTTATGGCGAAATAAAATTACTAAAATTATATTTTGAAACATTTCAGCACTAAAAATGAGAATTAAAGAAACTATCTGCGTAAAAACTTAATTAAATAAGTTTATAAAACAGCATGAAGGAAAAATTGTTCCCATTATAACCTTGAAATCACTATGAGTGAGAAATCATTGAAATGATGATGAAATCGTTAAAATATCCGGTACGGCGATCCGAAATGCCTAATTGTCCATTAGTCTGTCTCATAAATCAAGTTGAATTTAACCGATGGTATGAATCAGAGATCAACAATGAATCGTTTTTTCGCTACTCATAAGTATTCATGAAGTTTTGAATATAAGTGAGTCAACAATATTGAAATTTAACTACTCTGATTCATTCATCCTCACTAGTACGTTGATTTATAAGTACAGGTTGCAACGAGTATGCGTACAACGTTGGCATCAAACTCACACCATTCGAAATATGTTTGATTCATAAGCCCACTCGTTTGGATTCATAATTTAGAAAAATACTTATAATACTCATAAATGATTCGAGTGTTTCGAATCATTCGAGTGTTTCGAATCATTCATCAAAATTTACAGTCCTAGTTTTTGTTGCATTTACAAAAAAAGAAAAAAGACACATAAGCAGAAAAGACAGAGCACCAAGCAGAGAAAATACACAACCTTCTAGTGAGTATTTTAGTGTTCCTATGCGAATCGCACTTATTTTGTGTTTCTTGTAAATGTTGAGTTGTGGAGAGTCGAAATCAACAACATCATACATGTTGTTAAGTATGAATATGATGAATACTTCAAACTTTGAATATGAGTAGAGTTTCATGAGACATGATTCGTGGAAACATGATATTAAAATAAGCATGAATGAGTATAAGTATCAGAAATTATGAGTATGATTCGATTCTACTTATCTTTTTGAATACTCATTGCTGATCTCTGGTAAAAAGTTTAAACGAAACAAAAAACTAATTTAAAAGCCACAATTTTGTTGGATTTTAATTTAAAAAACTTCAAAAAATTTTATAATTGCTACGAATCTAAGTGAAATAGATTTTTAAGTAAAATTCTAATAGTTATAGAGTGTCTGCTGGATATCCAGATACCCCTCGCCATTAGTAAAGATAACTTACTCCGTATTAGTTGATAAACATCCAAGTGTTTCGTTCTTAAATACATTAATGCCACACATCCTCAGCTCAAAGGCTTGAACCGATCGCGATTATAAACAAATGTTCTTTGAGTCTAGAACGCTCAAACTATTTCTTGGTAGTCAGCTTCATAACTCAAATCATTTGTCATTGTAATTACACAAAAAAAATACAGATTATCTCTTAAGCATCACCTCACTTAATCTTTCTCTTCATCGAACATGTGCTTCCAAGTTCCTCTTAATTCTCCACAGAAAAATTTTGGAGTAGCTGTGTAGAAGCAACTCTCCTCGCATGCTCACAAAGCTCACTTGAGCACGCATAGCGGCCCGTTGTGATGCCACGGGTGAACGCAGTCCCTGTACTAACCAAGTTCCACCAATGTCAGGGAAAAATAGGAAGTTGGTCAGCGCAAGGTCTGCACAACAAAAGCACGACTACCCCGCACTGGAAAACCAGCCAGAAAGTTTGATGAACGAAGCTATATCCTTGATGTCAATAGATGATAGCTCCGTTAAGCTAACAAGGAATGGGGAGCCAAATAACCTATATCTACACCTAGCAAGAGACGGGCACTGGCAGGGAAAGTGAACAACAGTCTCCTCTTCCTCAGTGGACCTGCATCCACGGCAAAAGTCGTTGAAATGGAGCCTCATTCTTTCCGCGTGTCTACCCATGACGCAATGGCCTGTAAGCACGGCCACTGTAGTCGAGATGACATCACGACCAAGACTAAGTAATCGGTTGGTACGCCTTCTATCCATCCTGGGCCAGGTGAGTCTAGCGGTGGAGCAGGACTCCTCATTGACCCAGGATAGGTTGGCGTCCCGAAAGAACCTCCGCGCAATGGTCAACTTGACCGAGGCAACCATGCTGATTACCTGCTGGGAATTACAATATGACTAAATGGAATGTGGAAGAACATAAGTTGCCTTAGTCTAGTAGGTAGAGTGTTAGCTTATTATACGTGGGACCAAATGTAATGTGAAAAAGTATTCTTTCGGCAACTTCCTCTCAGCAGATTTCTGGGAAAAAGTCCGAGTCTGGGAAAAGTCTGTCGTTCGGAGTCGACTTTACACTGTTGGTCCCGCTGGTTTACTTTCCCGTTATTTTACTTTCATGTTGTTGTTGGTATATGCAACCAAGTTCGTTGTATTTGTCTGTGTATAGCTTTTGTTCATTGTTTTCATGTGATATGCATAACAATATGTATTAAAAAACAAATAAAAAATTCTAACTCCATCCACTCCACATACTACACCCTCGCACACATTTATTGAGGTACTTAAAATCTTTAAGTATTTCTACGTTTTATGGACAACCACCAGCAGAACAGAATACTACATACCACGCAGCAACAATTCCGTAAACCATATGGGGACTTTGAATAAAGAAACCCATAAACAGGAATGCCGGAATAACAAATAACCTTCTATAGACCATATCGTTAAAACTGTTAACATCAATAAATGTGGTCACCATGTGGACAATGTATACAAGGTTACTGACATTGGTGCTGTTACTGATTTACACGAGCTTTATATAATTTGTTGTACGTCTTCATTCTTTATCATTTACAAAAGGATGAGGTAAAAAGGTCATTTGTTACAACATTTGATGCTTTTTTATTGAAGAGGATTTATTTAACCACTTAACCACTTGCTGTTATGTATACACCTAAGGAACAATTAACATGTGCCAAAAATATTTCTCAAGTGGTTTAGAAACTTATTATCTACGCGAATATCTTAGCCAGTGACAAATATTCAAAAAGAAAAAGCAAATTTTTATTAAATATTTGGGCAAACGATTTTGTCAAACCGATACTAACACATCTTATAATTGAAAAGAGGAAACTTCCAATACAAATATATTTTGAACTGTAAAAAATGTACAGCCGGTCCGGTCCATACAACCCTTTAGACAGGATTGCGACCTAGTTTATCACATCACTTATATTGTGTGCGTTAATTTTTATACGTGAGGGTGGTTTTTTGGAAACTTATCATGGCAATTTTTTATTTACTCTCAGAGTTTTTGCCAGAAATCTGCTGAAAGAAAGTCGCCGAGGAAATATTTTTTCTTATTATGTTTAGTTTACCTGGGGCTTGAACCGAGGCCTCACATATAATAAGCCAACACACTACCTGCTGGACCACAGCGACACCAAAGATCGAGTATATCAAACATTATAAAAGAATTTTTAGAAAAAAAAAAATTATGGATATTGTTATGAAAATTAAAAATCAAGATACTGGTGTTTTGGTTTTATATCGTTTAACGTTAAAATTATATTCAAAAGCTACAAAAACAACACAATGAACTTATTTACAAATTATCGCACTGCGTAATATAACAACAAACACTAGCATACAAAAATGATAAATAAATAAACAAAAATACAACAACAAACACTACCAGAATAAACAACATGTTTACATTTATAGAGATCTCGAGAACGCAACGCCACGAACATTCGCCTTCAAGAGCATACATCAGACTGTTTATCCTGCCACATAGAAGGCAAAGCAGAGCAGGCGAGTGACTCACTAAAAGTTCAGTCAGCCTTGTGCCTTGTGTAGATGCGGTGCGTTTGAACAGAGTAATCTTGGTTTGGAGATCTCCCTTACAAAAGATCTGTCGAACAGTTGTCTAGTAATTGCTATTGTTTATGTAAAGTGTGTGAACAGAGGAATAACAAACAAATCAATTGTCATTCCTATCAAGTTAATCTCTCAAAGTAGTTGTCGTTTTTAATATTCAACAACAACCGTCCCAACTTATTTGAAGATTTTACGATTGCCAATATCGTCTTATCAAGAAGTTTATTCGATTCAAAATGCCCTGAAAAAATTCAGTAGAAGAGTGATGACAAACAGTGTGCTTGATGCTGTTCTATACAAACCGCTGGATGTTAACGCACTGCACAACAGCCATGTCGATGAATCGGTGCACGGAAAGTATAAGTTAATTTTCACAAGGGTAATGTTTTTTACTCAATTGTCTATACAGACCATAGCAACAAAACTGTTGGCAAAAGTGATGCTTCACTTGATCTCAACATCGAAAGTGGTTACCGGTGGTAATCTGGGATTCTATGTGTCAAGTTTTACTGTCAGAACCATCTTGATAGAATCCCAAAGTCAGCAGTAACAATTCGCTTGGTGCAACTAATAACGTTAATGTCGTCAGCGTACGTAAGCAAATGGACAGTGTAATATGATGCACTCTCGCTGAAGAAGTCGTATAATAAGGGATCATCTTGTCTGAAAACTCACACAGTATTAAAAAATTAGAAGCTCCAAGAGTTTCTCAATGTACTCAAACACTGCATTGTCAGGATTTCAAGAGTACCCAGCTCAGATAGTGCTACTGCCCTATAGTTGACATAGAGATGGTATGTGTCTACTTAGTTTACATGGTTCTTCTCCATGTAATGTAAAGATGTGGTCGATGGTGGATTTAACAGGTTTAAAGAAAATAAATATGAGGCCAATAACCTTACGGATCTCAATATTAACAACACTTCTGGGTCGGATTCTTATAGTTGTCGTTGTTTACAGTCGTTGTCTTCAGTTCCTGGATTAGTTAAATTTTTTACTGATGCTGTCTTAAATTACGTCGGAAAGTTCGCCGAGTTTTTGTGAGCGACACGAAATTGACTGCCTCGAATTCTTCTGCTCACTCTCCCGGGCAGCGGCAATTATTGCGATTAACATAGCTAGCATTTGACTAGTTTAGCTTTTGTACTCCGTTTGCCGTTATAGTCGTTCACAGGCAAGTTTACTCGGTGAGCATATGGCCCCTTGTGTTACCCCGTGTGAGGTAAGCCCCCTTGTCATGATCCCTTAGTGGTGTGTGGTAGTTTGCCATTATAAATTTCGTAGAATTTAAAAAAAAAATTGTTTTCTGTATTTTTTTTTTCCACGCACGTCAGAATATTTTGTAGTTCTACCGATTTGGCTGACCTTTTCATTGTTACTGTGCACATGCACATGTTACCAGCTTTTGTAATTTCGTATTATTGTTGCTGTCAATGTGGTTGCATCTGTTGTTATTTTTTGTTATGGTTGTTGTTTAAAATGCAGCTGTGCTGATGTGCACCGTACTGACTGACAGCTGATATTGTTGGAAAAATTTTGTTCTTCTGGCTGTCAAGTGCAACACAATTGAACGATGTTTTGTATTCATATTTGTCTTTCCTTTTTTGTTAGTGTTGCTGGTGTTTGTTATTGCACTTGTATGCGGTGTTTATAATAATAGATGACAGATTTTTTTCTTTTTTTCTATTATTCTTGTGGGTGGTTTTATTCGCTCTGTTGCAGTATGACCCAAGTGTGTTACAGGAACTATTATTAGAAAGAATAAAGAGAACGTTGTTTGAAAGGCGATGTTTCATGTGTATGTGTTTCATTTTTATAAATGCAAAAGGAGTCTCATCTGTAGCTAAAAAGTAATATAGTTGTTTAAGGTGTTATTGGGTTTCACTAGGCATCAGCAGATTTTTGCGAATGAAATATTAGCAACCAAACTTCTTTATAAAAATTTATGCTTTCTGGAGTTTCCCAAAGGCTGACTGTTTGGTGAGACTTAATAGGACCATATTTTTTGAAAATGAGGATTCGAATGATTCGAATCATTCATAAAAACTTACAGTCTTAGTTGTTGTTGCATTTACAAAAAAAAAAGAAGACAGCAAGCAAAGCAAACACACAACCTTCTAGTGAGTATTGTAGTGATCATACGCCAATCATACTTATTTTGTGATTCTTGTAAATGTTGAGTCATGAAGAGCCGAAATCAACAACATTATGCGTATTGTTAAGTATGACTACAATGAGTACTTCAAACTTTGAATATGAGTAGTATGAGTATGAAATTAAAATATAAGAAATTATGAGTATGATTCGAATCTACTCATCTTTTTGAATACTCATTGCTAATCTCTCATGTAGATACCTATCGCAACATGATAACCGTTTTTTTTACCTGCTCTTAATGGTATTGATGTGAACGATGCCTGGTATCAACAAGATGGTGCAACTTACCATACATCTCATGGCCGTTTAATTAGCCGAAATGTTGATGTCAATTGGCCGCCAAGAAGTTGCGATTTAACACAGTTGGACTATTTTCTATGGGGCATTTTTAAATTTCAACTTTTAAATGGCGCCCACCCTGTATCAAGCTTTCTGGCATTTGCCAAAGGCTATGGATATTTTGTTATTTTGCCATTTCCCAAAAGATTTTGTGCTGGTCTTGCTGCTCCAATTGTAGACAGTTGTGACGATTAACCAGATGGTGGTACGCCTTTGACTAATTACTTTTTTGATCCGCCACCATATGAAGGAAACCACTTCTGGATCAAATTAATAAAATTTTCCAACAGGTCAACTCCATAAGCAAGACTATGTTCCTACAATTTGTTTGCAACAATTTCAGTTTAACGACCTTACATTGAGTGACAACCCTAAATCAATTAACATTTCACTTGTGTTATCAGCGTTAGCCAGCCTAATTCCTGTTGTCTTCTTTCTATGATTGTTCCCGTTATATGCTTTATTTCCCCGGCAACAACAAAGTTGTTAATGGATGACTAATAGAAAGAGGCCAAACGTTCATATGTTACACATGAAAAACGTGTTCCTTAAATCCAGACAAAGACAACAGAAACAGTAAAACAAAATGTTATAACGGAATCAGTGCGTAAATTATGATGGTGCCTAAACCATCATCAGCATTATTATCCTTCTCGAAAACAAAAATTCAAAAGCAAAAGAAATTCTTTGCATCACTATACTTCTTATTTCTCTGTATACGTAGTTACGTGACAACTCAGTGTGTTTGGTTATTCGGAATCTAATACTTTCCTTACACCGAATACTATTTTAACAGTTTAATCAAAAATTAGTTGCCTTTTAGGAGTTTTCATATTTTTATAAGGAGAGTAGAGATCACAAGGTGGAGGTCTTATAATTTAAACTGCAAGTGAGACAGACTACAAAGCATCAATCAGTCTGTGCATTTAGCGCAGTCTAATGATCAATGAAGTCCCCGTAGCCTAGATGGCGTATTATATGATATACCAATTCCAAAATCCCAAGTCAGATTATTCTAACGAAACAAAATTAAAAAAAGAAATTAATTCGGCAACTTACTCTCAACAGATTTCCAGCAAAAACTCCGAGAGTTAATAAAACTGAATTGAAAAGTTTCTCAAAAAGCCGTAGTTCGGAGTCGATTTTAAACAGTCACCTCCACTCATGTATAAAATTGAAACATCCAACATAAGTGGTGTTAGAAGTTAGGTTGTAATCCTGACTGAGGGATTGTAATGACAAATTATATATTGTTACGAAAATGGAAATTGTGTTGCATTGTTGCACATTAAAATGATAAATAAAAGCTTCAAAAACAAAAACAATTAACTTGTTTACATAATAAACAAGTAAGCAATAAATGCAACAATAAACAATGTAAACAAAATACACATACAACAATGAAAAAACGATGTTTACATTTACGGAGATCTCGAGAAAGCGAAGCGGCGTGCATTCGAATTCAAAATCATTCATCAGACTATTTACGTTGGCATATAAAAGAGAAGGCAAAGCAGGCAACAGGGGAGTAAAAATTCAGTCAGTCTTGTGTGAAGACACATTGCGTGTGAAGAGAATTATTGTGGTTTGAAGAAGTCCGTTGTAAAGGTCTAACGAACAATTGTTATTGTTTAATTAAAAGAGTGTAAAACCCATTTGTTGTCGTTTACATCAATTTGCGAACAGTGGCACACAGAATTGTGCGAACAATTTTATTTTATTTAAAATCTATGAGCACATATTTCAAACGTTTTTAAAATATAAAAACGTAACAATATGTAGCACAAAAAGATTGAAATCTTATAATTTAAAGTGTGACTGCGTCATACTATAAATCATCTATTTAGAACAAACTAATGATCAGTAATTAAGAGTTGTAGTTGGATCCAAAGAGAAATTGTATAGATACGCTGTGAGGAGCTTCTTGGATATCTCTGTTCAGTTAATAGTCTTCCACATACGGACATACCTAATCTTAAGACTTTGAATAGATACTCTGGTGGCTAAGAAGTATTTTACGTAAGAAGCTAAGACTTCCAAATTTCAGAGAACTTCCAAACCTTTTTTGCTTAATTCTGATTTGGAAGAACAAGAGGTAGGTATTTGGCGGATAAATTATGTATTTCAATAGAAGATCTCTTAATATTCCTTGTAATCTATAATCTAATCCAAGAACACTTTATATGAGATAAGACCATTAAATCGGATAGTTATACGCTCTTCACTCTCAGCTCGATTAGCACCAACACTCTCTTGGTCTGACTACCTTATCTCACAAACTATCATCGAAGCTTATCTCTTCGCAAATGTTGTGGATTGAGCAGACAATATGCATTTATTTTTTATTCTCTTTATAATTAAAATAGTATTCAAATACCAGTAGCCACTGTACTATTAAAAAAAAATCTTATTAGAAATACACTTAAGTTCAACAAGGAAGCATGTATAGGCACAACTTTTTTCATTAGATTTTTATTAAAGGACCATATGTTCACTTCACTTAAGTAAACTAAAAAACTTTAGTAAAACCTTTTGACTCGCAGGGCGGAAAGAAACTAAAGTTAGTTAGGCAAAAATTTTTTGACACTTTGATAACGTCATTCTTAAATTAAAAGTATTCACAAAGCATATTGCTGTAGCAATAACTTACTGTCGATCTAAAGTTAATTAGAACAAGAGAAAAACTAAAAAAGTTTTATTTTTAATTTTCATTTCAAACCAAAAGGAATTCCATGCGATGGGATATGAAGTATTTGCGAATATGATAAAAACATTTTGAAAGTTATTGACTAGTTCACCGAATTACTTATTAAAAGGAGGAGTGGTAATTGTGTAAAATTATTGATTTGCAAAAGAAAAAAACATGAAAAAATATATATAAAAACACCATTAACAATGGTAAATGTAATCTTTGGAATATTTGGGAAACACTGTTGTACAGTAGACGCCATAGTAGATAGTGTGCTAGCTTATCAGTCCTCTCGAACGAACCGAAATATGAAAAAATTGCTATGAAAAGTTTCTAAAAAATTTGTTGGCCGCTCATGTATGAAATTAATACACAACATCAGTGGTGTTAGATGCTAGGTGGTAATACTGACTAAAGGGTTGTAATGACCAATTGTATATGTATGTAGTTATTTCAAATTAATAAAGAATTTATTTAAATAAATAGAAATTGCAATCAGCTAATAGTCGCCGTAGTCTAGCAGGTAGTGTGTTGGCGTATTAGACGTGAGGCCCCGGTTCAAACCCCAGGTCAGACATTAAAACGAAAATATGAAAAATATTTCTCCGACGACTTCCTCTCAGCAGATTTCTGGTAAAAACTCTGAGAGTAAAATTGTCACAAATTCAAGTCGTATGAGTAATGTTAAAGGTAAAATTAATATCACTCATACGTAGTGAAGCTATAGAGTCAAATTTTAATTCGGCTAATAAATTCAACGCTGTTGTTAATTTATGTTATTCAAAAAACAAAACAAAAAACCTCATTTAAAAATTCATATAAAAAATTACAAAAATGTTAGGATGTATGAGTATGAGCAGGTACAGTAATTAAGAAAGACTTTAACAAACTGAACTGTGGCTATCAGTTCAAAAAGGCTAATAAAACTAAAAATGTGATTGTAAAGAAGAAAAATTTATATTAACGTTCTATGAATTGTGACAACAACATTTGCAAAACACGAGTTGACGACGAATTCTATGTGATTTGGTTTTAAGTTTTTTGTTTACATTTAAAAATGGAAAGGATCTGTACAACGCAGGTAGTGTGTTGACTAAGACCGCAGTTTAAACTTGTGCTCAGATATCTCGAACAAACCGACATATGAAAAAGGAAAATAAATAAATAAAATTGTCATGAAAAGTTTATCATAACTGTCGATCAGATTTGATGTTAAACTCTAGCTTCCATCATCCATGGGGAAAATTAACACACACAAAGCGAAGGGTGTGACTAAAGGGTTGTAATGACCAACTAAGTAAGTGTAAACCTTTTAATTGTACTTTAAATAAAAATTTTTTAATTTGTGATAAAAAGTGAAATATTTGCAGTATTAGCCGATCCTACATTATTCGGAAGAATTGCGTATTTTGGACGCACTCAACTCTGTGCGATGTAGCTCTGTAGGGATCTAATGGCTATTTTTCTGTAAGAAAATATCTTCATTCGTTATACTCTGATAACGGATTGTCAAAGTGGCATTCTTTATAGCCATTATTTCTGCCTGCCAGCATTCTCATTTCCAATATTTCATTCAGCGAGTGGTATCTATCAGGACAGCTAATATTGATATTACAGTATTTGAAATTCAGGAATGCACAGTCGGCGTAGTCTACCTATTAGATGAGAGTCCATGGTTCAAATCCAGGTGAGCCATATCGAACACAACTAAATATGAACAACTTTTTCTTTCTGCAACATTCAACAGACATTTGCAAAAGCTATGTGAGTAAATAAAATTGCCATGAAAAGTTTCTCAAAAATCTATCTTTCAAAGCCGACTTTAAACTTTAAATTCTACCACTCATGGATTAAATTAACTCAGACAACATGGATGGTAGAGAAGCTAGGTTGTAATACTAACTAAAGAGCTGTAATAACCAATTAAGTAAGTATTGCACTACACTGTTTCCAACCAAGGCAGTAAAATTGTTCAGTTTAAGATCGTTGCGGTTCCCTATTGTTATCTTCCGACCAGAACTTAATGTAAAGTACTCTACTTAATTGAGTATACTTAATTGAGACTCGCCTTTACAATTCTTAAAACTTTATTTCAGTATTTTATTCTAATGATCTTGTCACGCCTACGCAAGATGACAATGCCCTCACATCGCTCATGCAGAATATTCAATATGGCATGAGCTGTGTGACATGCAGCATTGTCCTGTTAAAACCACATGCCATTGGAATCCAGATCATCCGATTGAGGTTAAGGAAAATTGGAAATTATCGACCTATGCTACTTGCCGTTGAACCGAACACTCACTTTTTCGAGATGCATTGGTAGGTCGTGGTTCTCATGTGGAGTGCTATCGTCTCAAATTTTTGTTTGTCAATGTAGTCATTCATCCTGAAATAAGTCTCAGCGTTGAAAATGAATTTTCAGTGAATATTAGGATCAGTTACCAATTGTTTCAGAGCTGAGTCAGCGAACGGATATCGCTTTACAAGTTCATAGAGATTTGTCAAAAAAAGGCAGCAAAAAAATGACAATTGATTTGACCAATGTAGCTTCAGCAAAATAGCCGTTACCAACTGCCCAACTTTAGAAGTTCTTGTTGGAAGGCCTTATATTATATTATATTTTTATAATTTTATTTAAGAGGGTAGTCTAGTGGGTAGTGTGCTAAACTATAGCGGGGTGCTATTGTGGGTTACACTACACAAAGCATAAGGTCTACATTACCCAGCTCGTGAATAATTAAATATAATTTGTAATTTTATTGTAATTAATAAATAAAATAAAATTTAATTGCAGATATGGGTGAGTTCCAAAACATTAAAACACATTGCAGTGATGCGGTATTACAACCGTTTCAATACAAAGTATTCAACTGTGTTGTTTGCTTTGTAATAAAAAAACATTGTCATGTTTTTACGTTTAGAAACATTTGTTTGCAATCACTTTGTTTTTGAAATGGAACTGTCAATAAAAAATTATTACAAAGAGGATTTCCATCGAGTTGCTCAAAATTGGTCAACAGCTGGCGCTATAATTTTATCCTTAAGCTTTGTTTTATTAACATTTATGTAATTTAGCCTCTTAAGATTTTTTGTATGGCCTTTTGGTCATTCGTTTGTATTGTCGTTTCGTCTAGATCTCCATAAATAAAATGAAACTAAATAGAATTAATATTTTTGGGCATTCGGCCACTTTTTAATACCATAAATTCAATTTGGAAGTGAAATCTATACTGTTATAATTAAAATTGGAAAATATTTTGTGTTCAAATTAGAAGAAAAGAATAGTGTTTTGGTTTTTTTATTGTGTTACTTAAGAAACCAACTTTAATTATCCGCCTTGTTCTAGAGCACCTAACCTAGAAGACGTACGAGGTTCCACCACTCACTCACTATGCAAGGGTGCATACAGTCCACAAGCGAACAATATTATTTGGTCGTCATGCGAAGCTGCTTCCACTCAAAACTCCACTTTTTTACCAGAAAATAAATTAAATTTATTTATTTATCCTTCATTCGCCATGTTATATTTGTATTTTGTTTATAGATGTAAACACAAGGCATCAACAAAATTAGTGATGCACAGTTTGGTTTGTGTTTGCGTATTGATAACTTTTGTTATACATTGCAAATGACGTTTTGGAACTCACCCTATCATTCATTTTAAATTTTTTTGATGCTACTGGCAATTCCAATACTCTTATATTATTGGTATCAAGTGTTCTAAAAATATACACATTTACGCTATATCCACATTGAAGAATAAAAATAAAACATCAACAAATTTCCAAATCTTTTCAAGTGTGGTTTCTAAATTCCATACCACTAACGTTTAAATTTTACGCAAACATAGTATAAGCTCATGAAAATCCTTTGATGCTACTGAACATGTGCCCCGAAAATAAAAAAAAGTTTAAAACAAAATAAATCCCAGTGAAAATACGCGACACTACAATTTAGAAGCACCACTAATACAATAAAATGATTTGAAATTTTATAAGATAGAAAGGGTGAAGATAAAATAAGAATAAAGCGGATATAAAAGCGGTTTTTCGAAATACTACGCTAAATATGGGTTAACAGGCAAATGCAAACTGGAGATTTAAATTTCAACACTGAAAAATTCACAAAAAAATTGCACCATGTATACAGAATTACTCAGCGGCAGAGATTCCATACAAAGATCTATTTTATTGCCCCAAAAAAACAGACATTCTTGAACCTTACAAAAACTCCTTCTAATTCAATTTTTTTTTTTAATTAAATCAAATATTATTGTATATCAGTGTTGAAAAGTTCAGTGTTCAAAATTCATTTGTATTTTCATTTCAAAAATACCGCAGTACTCCCGCTACGCTTTCAGTGCTTTTTTATTATTATATACTTTATGTCGTGCGCATTTTTAGCCTCGGTTAGCCAAACGTCCACGGAATCTACATTCGTTTTTAGAACATGAAAAGCAATGAAAACTTTTGCAGAACCGTAATGTAATTTCGTTAAGCATTTGCATTGCTTTTCATATGCTAAAAACGAACGTACTTTGCGTTCCATTGACGTTTGACTAAACGGGTCTTTTACGTTTTGCTATGTTCCCAATCAGCTGTTTTTGTCTTATATATCGACGCCTCCATTCTATAACGTTCTAAGTGTACTTAGAACGTTTTTAATGTTCTGGTATTTTTAAATTCTACGTTATCTAACTTAAATACTGTCAAAATTTGGTTAAGATGCGCCGATCCGTTCCGAAGTTATAGGGAAAAATCTACTGAGAATACACATATAGTCGTATGGCGCGTGTAAACTTTAAGAGCTCATAACTCAAAACACACTTTTTCGACTTAGAATGTTATAGGACGGATGCGTCGATATGAGGAACACGAATAAGTCGTTAGTTTTACTGTTCCGTGGTGTATGTGTATTAAATATAAAGAAATATAAATAGTAGGTAATGTGCGGGCTTACTAGAGGTGAGCCCATGGTTCAAACACATGTCAGACATCTGCATCGAAAGGAAATACGAAAAAATATTTCTCTGGCGGCTTCCTTCTGGCAAAAACTCTAAGAGTAAATAAAATTTGCCATAAAAAGTATGATGTTATTGATTTCGACTCTCCATAACTCAATATATATAGTATATGTAAATATGAATCGCGTACGAACACTAAAATATTTATTAGAAGGTTGTGTGTTTGCTCACTTGCTGCTCTGTCTTTTTTGCTTATGTGTCTGTTTTCTTCTTTTGTAAATGCCTAACAACTATGACTGTTATAAGTATTATAAGTATTTTTCTAAAGTTATGAATCTAAATGAGTAGGCTTATGAACAGTGTTGCCAATTTAGCACTTTTAGTGCTAGATTTAGCACTTTTTAAACTCGTTTAGCACCAAAAAAAGCAATCTAGCACCTAGCACTTTTTTTGGCATTTTTAAATTTTTTTCTAGCATTTATTTAGCATTTTTTACAATTTTTGGTATTTTAATTCATCTATATTTACTTTTTTTGAAACCAATTCTACATGAAATACAAACTGTTAACAAAGTCCTTCAAAGCAATGAAAGTGACCCAACTCGTCTTTTAAAAGAAATAACTCTATTAATTAACTTTCTTAAAAAAAGATTTTGGATGACGAAAATATAGATGTATTATACGACGATTTCGAAGATAAAGTTTTGTACACTTGCAGTCTTGAATTTCCATGAATTTGAAATTCAGGTGGATAAATTGAAAAACACAAATAAAATTCGTAAAAATAAAGTACAAGAAATAAGAAATAATTGCATTAACTTCGTTGTTGGATTAATAAACCAATTAAAGCAAAGGTAAGATAAATATAAATATAAAAAGTACATAAACTAATCCCTTCTTTATTTAAGATTACCAAATAATATAAAAGTTTTACAAAACATAGATTCTTTTCGATACAAAACGTTTTAAGTTCCCAAAAAGGTGATATTTTACCAATTTTAAAATTATTTTGTATAAGCGAGGAAGAAATTGGAAAAATAATTAATCAATATTCCAACATTCAATATATAAAATGGATTAATAAAAACAACACAGTATCATTCTGGTCAGAGGTAAAAGCATATAGATATGCCGGAGGAAACAAGAGATTCGAGGAGAATGCCAATTTTGCTTTAAAACTTCTCAGTCTTCCATGGTCTAATGCAGACGTAGAACGTGTGTTCAGTCAAATGAACATCGTAAAGACAAATATAAGAAACCGATTACATCTACAGACAGTAAATTCTGTTTTAGCAATTCGGTATAACTTTAATGTTAAATTTGTATTTCTTAATTTTATTAAATAATAACATTTTAGATACGGATTAAAACGAAGCTGAAAGTGCTTTACCAATATGAAGTCCCAACGAGTTATCTGAAATTAATTGGATATGGTGAAAGTTATGATAATAATGATGAAAATGACGATGATAATGACTGGACTTTTTAAATTCATGAAATTATTTTAGTTATCTTAAAACTTATGTGAAAAACTATGAATTTAAAAGTTCATGCTTACACAGTAATTTGAAGACTTTTTGTTTTTTAAGAATTTATTGTTTTAAAAATGAATTGAACATGTTATTTTTGATTTTTTTTTTAATGTAATTTCAACTTCTTTATTCATATTTAAGTATAAAAATGAATTTTTAAGAAATACAGATCGCATAATTAACTATAAATCAATTTTTTTCTATTAATTTTTGTTATCACTTTTTTTTGGCACTTTTTTAAAATTTTTAGCACTTTTTAGCATTTTTTTTAGAAAAATCTAGCACTTTTTCTCAATAATGTTTTGGCAACACTGCTTATGAATCAAACATATTTCGAATTGTATGAGTTTGATGTCAACTTTGTACGCATACTCATTACAACCTGTACTTATAAATCAACATTGTAGTGAATACGAATGAATCAGAGTAGTTAAATTTCAGTATTGTTGAATATTCAAAATTTCATGAGTGCTTATGAGTAGCGAAAAACGATTCATTGCTGATCTCTGATGTATTCTACCCTAGTAGTCTTTTATTAATAGACCCAACATTATTTATTTATTATTTATTGCATAGAATATAATATTTGAGACAGGAGACAGGAGACAGGAGACAGGAGACAGGAGACAGGAGACAGGAGACAGGAGACACACTGACTGTCTGTATGACTAATGCATCATACGCATTATTAAATAAATTTTTATATTCATCATAAATTATCTAACAATGGCAATAAATTGAATACAGAACATAGAAGACTACGACACACACAAACAGTCATAGACAGCCAGCTAGTCACTCATTACAAAAATACTCGAATAGCGTAAATCATTAAAGACATCTAATAACCCCAAGTAAGAGTGGTATCCGTAGTTCCCTATGTAAGTTTTTCAATGCCACATTTTCACCAACATCTGTTGGTGTTTGCCATTGACAGTGATGGTCAGTGAGGTTTGCTGCTACGAGATAACTCGTAGTTGGCAGTGAATGCCTTAACTGCGTATGTTAAGTATTTTATTCCACACAAGGATGTAATTATACACCATAAAAGAACAAATTCTGGTAACTTGAATATAAAAAGGAAACATGTTTTCACACAAATTTTCAAAAGAATCTGTCCAAATATTTGCTCAAAAACCATTCAAATATTTTATACAATGCCTGAGTATTTTTGCAGTAGAGCACATGTTTTTTATGATTTAAATGTTCTTTAACTAGAATTTTTTGCTTTCTCAAAATGTTTACCTTACCAAGATTTATATTTACTTTTTGGCTACCTATCTGTTATTACTCTAATACCCTTATATGGTATGTATGTATGTATCTACTAAACAAACATTCTTATTTTCTTTTTTCCCATCATATGAAATTCAAGAAAAACAAATTTCAGAGACACCTTACAGGTCTCTACAACAAATAAACTAACATACATACATCTTTCCATTCATTCATCTCGTTTTGGAGACATATTGGCTGCTGTTGCAGATACAACTGCAGCTGAGTGCATTTTTTTGTTTGTTCTCCTTTACTTGTTACGTGTATAAATGAAGCAAATCTTAGAAGAAAAAAACAAGCTGTCAACATGACAGTCAAATAAATATGTACCATATGTACATACATACTTACGTTTATTATTATGAGAGAAAGTGGAAAAAGATGTCAGTAAGAAAACTTTATAGTGAATGTCTCTTCCATTCTATTGCAATTGGCTCTTAAGATATCATTCATTCATACAGTAAATGTCACACAGTATATTAAGGAAATGAAAATATGAAAGACTCTAACCAAAGACTATAAATATATAAAGATGTTGCACTGCCATACATTGTACTGCCAGTGCAAAATTTGTCGATGGCAGTACGGCTACTGCCACTTTTGGCACTCAGAGAATTATTATACTCAGAGAACGTATTGTTCTCTTCTATAAGCAATTTATTCTCATATGCGTGTATACGTGTGTGTATATTCATTCCATTTCATAGCACAATTATGCAGAGAGAACTCACACGCATTCTTGTGTTTTTTAATTTAGTTGTCGATCAGACTGCGACAAAAACACATGTGTGATGGATGCTATGTCATTTTATTTCAGAATGACACTCAAAAAATATTTTATGTTATAAACAGTCTAAGTCATGAGCTGGGCTTATTTCATTTTATTTTGCCGCATAGTATAATTTTTTTAAATGATTTGGAATGCTCGCTTTTTTTCTTTTAATAAAAAATAGGTTTTTTATTCTTTTTATTTATCTAAAAAACATGGCCTAATTTTTAAGCTAAAGATAGATAGCTTTATGTTCTTTTAATAAAAAATGGATTTTTTATTTTATTTTTATTTATCTAAAATTATTAAGCGAAAGATAGATAGCTTTACATATGTATGTTGATGAAATGAAAATAAAAATAGCGTATATTACTAACACTTTTCTGTGGCTGTAAATAAATAAATTCTCTCAACTTATTTTCTCTCTCTTACTCACTAATTCATAACCAAAAAATTTTAGGTATACATACATTGCCAAATAAAAAACAATAAACTAAAAGAAGTCTTGTTTTCACAAAATGTATGTGGAAGCAAATGTTACCGTTTGTTTTATTGTAGGGTAAGAATACGTGTTTTATTGTTGTAGAAACGAAACTATATCGATTCGCACCGAAATAAAAAACCTTTATTATATAAATCTTTAGAATTCCATATTTAGAGAGAAACAAAACTAGCAAATTATGAAAATTATCTCTTAATTATTACACACATTGATTAAATATTAAAATTTAGTAGTAATTTTTAAAAATATTTTTAAAAAATAAAGCTACAAAAAACAAAAATATTTGTTGTTGAGCAATGCGTAATTTGCACCAAAAATACAATTTATTCCTTTTGGTTTGATGAGAATAACGAATGTTATAAATACAGAGTGGAGATGCTTTACTAGTTGATATTTTACTACGGAAGCATTCCCATGGGAAACATATAAAATTTTTAAACATTAAAATGATAAATAAATTTAATAAATACTATACAAAAAAGCATTAATTTTATTACATCTTCATTCTATACAAAAATAGAGACAGAAGTTCATACATACATAATTGAATAGTCTAAAAAATAGCATTCTAATTCGGTGCGAATCGATATAGTTTCATTTCTACAACAATAAAACACGTATTCTTACGCTACAATTACACAATCGGTAACATTTGCTTTTCCGCAGGTTATTTGCACATAAATTGTATGGAAACAAAACTTCTTTTAGTTTTTAATATTTTTTAACCAGAATGTTTTTTTCACGAAGAAAATAAAAATAAACAAATATGTTTATGTGAAAGTACCGTATACATGTGGATGTTACACTTTGCTCTCTTTTGTTTTCTTTCTCTCAGTTAAAATGAGAGTAAGCACGAAGATTTAGCTTTCCCTGTTACCTACCCCTTTCATCATAAAGAAGCACAAAATTTTGTCAATTTTAAATACACTGCGTGCAACATCTTTATATATTTATAGTCTTTGCTCTAACCTAAGAAGAAGGGAAGACAAAAAAATCATGGATAAATGTTGCACGTGCTTATAAAAGCAACAAAAAACTTATATGTATATTTAAATGAGTGGTTCCGCTTAGCACTCACTCAGCATCAGGCGTACACATTGCATGATTTAACAGAAATAAATTACATTTTTTTTGTAATTTACTTTTACATCAAAATACATACTTATTTACTTGAATAATTGTTTATTACAATCTTTCAATCAGGATTGCAGCCTAGATTCTCATACCACGAACGCTGTGTGGGGTAATTTTATCCATGAGTGGTGAAGTGCGTGAAGTTCAGTCAGTCTTGTGTGAAGACGCGGTGTGTTTGAAGATATTAACTGTGGTTTGAAGATCTCCGTTACAATACTGTCGAATAATTGCCTAGTAACTGTTATTGTTTGTGCAAAGGAATAACAAACAAAGCAATTGTTGTTGTTTACATAAAGTTGTGAACACATTACACACAAAATTATTTTTAGTTTATTTGCAATCTGCGATCTCATATTTTAAACGTTTTTTAAAAGTTAAAAAAGTAACAATATGTTAAACTTAATTCAGTTAGTAGGAGTGTAGTTGATCTCAAGGTAAGCTACAAATGATGTCTTAATCAAAATATGATCCGATTCGAATATAAATTAAGTTCTGTAATTGCTAACGAAAACGTTGATGGTGTAAAATAGCTCTACGCGCCCTACCTGAATCTTATGGCAATAGATTTTCTTCCAATATTCTGGCCTGACATCCGTAATATATTGTTACATCGAGTCATTGATAACGGCCATCATGCTGAAGCTACATCTGTCACATAAGTTGGCATTTATTCAACAACATTTATATGTTATTGTATTGACAGCATTTTTTCTTTTATTATCCTCTCACTGTAAGCACTAATTCTCTCATTGCTACAAATAAAAATAGAAATTAGCCTTAACGCAAAGCAGCAGTTGTTGGTGTATTTTTTTTTACTAGTTTACCATTTTTTATTCTGGTGTTAGTTTTTGTATTTTTGTTTACTTGTTAACCTTTTTTTATGCTGTTGTTTGTTGTTATATTAAGCAGTACGATAGTTTGTAAACAGGTTTGTTTTCTGCATTGTTTTGTACTCGTAGTTTTTGTCTAAAACACCAGTATCTAAATTTTTCATTTTTGTAACAATATCATACAAAAATTAAACACAAATGGAGTGCATTGTGTAGTTCAACAACAACTAGAATCAAATTAAAAATTTAAATCCAATAGAATTTATGATTTGAAACTTAAAAAATTTATTCAATTTTATTTGCTATTAACTGTGACACACATTTGGTTTCGTACACATAGTAAACCAATATTTTTTCTTTTTTTATTTCTACAAAAGTAGTCTATGACGACTATTAAACACAAATTAAACAGAAAAACAATAACCATCCATGATACTATGGAGTCAAATGTAAATTGTTTTGTAGAGCTGCAATCCTGTTGCAAAATCTCAACGGAATTTATGGCTGATCTAGTGAACTTTAGAGACACAAACAACTACAACAACAATAGACAATAACTAGCCACGCGTTTCAAGCATGCCGCAATAATACCAGCAATAATCATGGTGGTACGGTTATATTGAAAGCTAACAAGTGAATGTTGACTTTTATTGGAAAATATGGGGACTTCAAGTCAAGTGTCATAAATTTCTCCTTAATAGCCGCGGGACAAATTATTTCCTCGATACGATAGAATAATTCTGATATGACGTTTCGCTTTTTCGTTTGGAATTACATTATTTCTGTTGGATAATATAAAATAAGTATTTTGTGTACAAGACAATCTATGACCAAATTGCATTTCTCCCCTGTCCGTTGAATTTTCTTTGATGTCAATGGCTTTTATTTTCATTTCCACTGTTTTCGTTCATTTTTCTTGCTCCTTCATTCAGTC
Organism: Sarcophaga rosellei; assembly: GCA_930367235.1. NCBI lineage: Eukaryota > Metazoa > Arthropoda > Insecta > Diptera > Sarcophagidae > Sarcophaga > Sarcophaga rosellei. The sequence continues at coordinate 28,271,535 of OV884021.1, forward strand.
ACCCGTCAAATTTTCTACCATTCCGTATTGTTTGTTTGTTTGCACTGTTTTTCTGATTTTATTGTTAGTTTAAGTTAGAAAGTGTGTATGTGCGGGTGTGGTTGAGTGTATTTACTTTTGAGAACTGTTTGAAATCAAATCAATCTGGCAATAAGTTTTTACGCTACCATCTCGTACTCAGTTCTTGCCAACGTAGTTTACCAATACTTGCTGCTTGCCACATCTTGTTGAGTCATGCAACAATTTGCTACAATTGTGCAGTGCATGCAACTCTTTTATAGTGTTTTTGTTTGCTTTGTTGCTGCTTATCCATGGAAGTTTTGACTTACTTTGTTGTTCTTGGTTTTTGGGTTGTTTGGATGAGACGATGGAGGGGATATATGCACTCCGACAAGAATACTTTTTGAAATTGAGAAAAGCAGCACGAAGCAGCCGAATTTTAAAACTGCTGTATCCAGCAGTGGTTCGCATTCTAACGCTGACTTAAGGGTTGTGTTGCCGTCTAAATGAGATATTGGTAAAGCATAAATCGAGAAAATGCTGAATTTCTTGGAGGCCGCACTATTTTAATAATCTCAAAGTGTTCGTACAGTGGTGTCCTCACTATACTCTGTCCTGTCCTGAAAATTGAGACCCTGCGATATGCGCCAACTACAGGGATATAAGCCTTCTCCCTGTCGTATATAAGGTTCTTACAGGCGTATCTGAAGCCACTCGTCACTAATTGGACCTTATCAGACCTGGCAAGGCCACCATCGACCAAATCCTCACACTACGCCAAATCTTGGAAAAGACCCACGAAAAACAGGTCGACACACACCATCTTTTTATCGACTATAAGGCAGTCTTCAAAAGCCTCATAAGGGATCGTGTTTTTGGTGCAATGTCTGAGCTCGGTATACCTGCGAACCTAATAAGGCTATGCAGAATGACGTTGGGATATTCCTGCAGCTCCGTCAAGGTAGGAATGGACCTCTCCGAACCTTTTGATACCGTGCGTGATTACAGACAACGCGATCCATTATCATGCGACCTCTTCAACTTCGGTATGGAGAGTGTTCTGCGAAAGGCAGGACTGCATCGTATTGACACTATTTTCCAAAAAAGCGTCCAGTTGCTTGCGTATGCCGACGACATTGACATCATAGGGCGTAACAAGCGAGATGTTAATGCTGCCTTCAGTGCAATTGAACGGTAGTCTACTAAGATGGGTCTGGCAGTAAATGAGGAAAAGGTATATCTTTTCGATAAGTAGAGACGTGCGGCGTATTGACTCTCAGATTACGGCCGATAACTATACTTTCGACACAGTCACAGAATTTATCTTGACTCTGCTATTACCACCAAAAATGATATCAGTCTAGAGTAAATAGCTGTTATTATGGTCTCAGTAGGCAATTGAGTAGCAGAGACCTTTCTAGTGTGACAAAACTAATACTCTACAAGACGCTTATCCTCCCCGTGCTTCTTTATGGCGCAGAGGCATGGACTCTATTAAGTACTGATGCAGCAGCCTTGAGAGTATTCGAGAAAAAAGTCCTACGTAAGATCATCGGTCCAGTGCGAGTTGGCGATGATTTCCACATCCGATCCAACAATGAGCTGTATGAGGTCCTTAACGACATAAACGTTGTACAGCGTATTAACATCCAGCGGCTGCGCTGGGTCGGCCATGTCGTTTTATGGAGGAGGATGCTCCGGCGAGACGGGTATTTGATGCGGAGATTTGCGGAAGTCGGCGGAGAGGACGACCTTGTCTGCGTTGGAAGGACCAAATCGAGGAAGTCCTGTCATCGATTGGTGTGACCAAATGGCGAGGGCGCGCAAGAAGCAAAGGAGCCTGGAAGGATGTGTTGCGGCAGGCCGAAATCCGTTAATCGGGTTGTTAATTAAGTAAGTAAGTTCGTACAGTGGTTGGTAAAATTTAGGAAAGTCCACGTATCAAAATAGGTCCTTAAGGCAAGGTCCCCTTGCCAATAAAGGCCTTGTATCTTTATTTTGATTTTGTTACGAAAATTAAGAATCTAGATACTGGTTTTTGCTTTTACATCACTCAACATTAAAATGGTAAACAAGTAAAATAAAATACAACAACAAACACCAGCATTAAAAAATAATTAACAAGCAAACAAAAATACAACAACAAAAACTACAAGAATAAATGTAAACAAAATACACAAACAACAGTAATAAAACAACGATTTTCAGATTTACAGAGATTTCGAGAAGGCGAAGCCACGAACATTCGCCTTCAATAACACTCATCAGACTATTTACCCTGCCATTAAAAAGGCAAGGCAAAGCAGGCGAGTGAGTCAGTAAAGTTTAGTCATGCTTGTGTGAAGACGCGGTGTGTTTGAAGAGAGTAATCATGGTTTGAAGATCTCCGTTACAAAGATCTGTCGAACAATTTTCTAGTAATTGTTATTGTTTATACACAGGGTGTAAACAGAGGATTAACAAATAAAGCGATTTTTGTTTACATAAAGTTGTGAATAGTGGCATACAGATAACTTCATTTGCAATTTACAAGCTCATATTTTAAAAGTTTTTAAAAGGTAAAAACGTAACAATACGATAAACGTCCTTCGACAAGTAACACAGTAGCAATATTTATAATTTAAAACATTTCAAATATTTGCTTGTATTCATTACATTTTACGCTTAATCTGTTAGTGAATATGCAGTTTAAGAGCAATTCCATTCAAATTAATTACATTCATTCGCTTTAAATTATTTCGTATAATTGTCGGCTATAAAATAGTCGTTTATACTGCAGCTGACCAGCAACATCTTACCTTGTGACAGTTTTCCTTGCCTTTATCCAACTATTTGCACACAGAGCTTCTTTACGGTATCTCTCTGCATAGCATTTCATTTGCAGAAATTGTAAAATGACCACCAAATAAATTATGCAAATTATCATTCATTTTATATGCTGCCGTCATGTCATTTGCATACATGTTCGGTGTAGCATATGTCGGCATACATATACATATATATTCGTCCTTTGGCAGAGAAACAGTTATTTTTGTTAATTAATGAGTTTCTTGATACAATTTGAATCTGTGTAATCATACGATTGCTGCTTATACACAAGCATTCATACAGACAGTGTTTTTCTTTGAATGCTTATAAATATATTATAAACGCTTTAAATGCATATATGTATGCCATAATACACACACTCTTCTTGATATTTAAGCAATTGTGCTTTTATTTAAAACTTTGTGTGGAATATATTTAAGAAGCGGAGATAACAAACCGCCAGTAAAAAGAGGGCAACCTGCCAAATGGAGGGTTTATGCAAATTAATGGCAACTTAATTGGAAGGAAGATTTCAACTAAAGACGTACAATTTTCGGACATTAATTATTTACAGTATAAATAGATGAAGAACAAGAGGAAGAAGAAGATTATTATTGAAAAGTTTCTTTAAATTAAATTGTTTTTTAAGAGCAAGAGTCATGGAAGTATACAACTGGGGCTGGTAACTTTTTTGAACCGATAATTCACTGAAAATTGTAGACTAAACCGTGCTTTTCATAAAGCGTTTTTGAAATTGAAATTCAAATCAATTTTCTGTTCAGTTGATACCATTATTCGTCCGCCGGAGATACATTCGTACCAGGGATTAGCAATCAGTATTCAAAAAGATGAGTAGAATCGAATCATACTCATAATTTCTGATACTTACACGCATTCATACTTATTTTAATATCATACTCATACTACTCATATTGAAAGTTTTAAGTACTCATCGTACTCATACCTTACAATACGCATGATGTTGCTGATTTCCACTCTTCATGACTCAACATATACAAGAATCACAAAATAAGTGTGATTCGCATACGAACAGTACAATACTCATTAGAAGGTTGTGTGTTTGCTTTCTTTTGTGTCTTTTTCTGATTCGAATCCCTCGAATCATTTATATTTATAAGTATTTTAAATAATTTTCTAAAGTTTTGAATCTGAATGAGTAGGCATATAAATCAAACATATTTCGAATGGTATGAGTTTGATGTCAACTTTATACTCATACTCATTGCAACCTGTACTTATAAATCAATGTTGTAGTGAGTACGAATGAATCAAAGTTGTTAAATTTCAATACTGTTGACTCACTCATACTCAGAATTTCATGAGAACTTATGAGTAGCAAAAAAAGATTGATTGCTGATGTCTAATCCGAAGGCTATTTAGCGAATACACTTTATTGTCTAATATTTTCTGCATTTACTGTAAATGTCAATTGAATTTAGTATGGAAACAGGTCACAAGTTACAATGCGGCATGACGAGTTGTTGTGATCGACATGAAATCGTGTATATCGTATACTCCTATACACTTTCATGGACGGAGTGGAAGTTTTCGACCGATCGTGCAATTTTTAGTCGTTCGGGTGTTAACTGATCGTTTACCGAAGCAAAAAATTCGAAATTATCCTAATAGTCTCTTGGTAGAACCGTTATGATGATTGTGAAATTGTCGACGATTGTGAAATTTTTTTTCTTTTTCTTGAGCCGGAGGTGGGAGTCTTCTAAAGACACTTTTGTTCCAACAAAAGAGTGCACGATTCACCAACACTGGTGCCTACGTATTAAACCTACCCCCTACACACTTCAACCACTCTCCCCCCGCGGGACTGCCGCAAGGTATTACTTCGCGGAGGCTGGTTAGCTCGAAAGCTTTATCACATTAATTCAAATTCAACTTTCGCCTCCGTTTTTCCAGTCTTCGGAGTGCTATCATAACTTCAGCCATTCTCTGAATATATTGGTTCCATAGATTCCTACAGTTCAGCAGCTCTTCCATTAGCCGGTTTGGTCCTAAACTTGTTCCTCCGGGCCATCTAAATCTGGGGCAGCATGTTAGAATATGCTCCGCATCTTCCTCCTCCTCTACACAGTTTGGGCATATAGGGGAAGTGTCATGACCAAATCTATGCAGGTACTTTCTGAAGCACCCATGGCAAGTTAGGAACTGGGTCACGTAGTAGTTCAGCTCGCAATGTTTGTCCTTCATCCAAATGGTTACATCAGGGACAAGGCGAGTAACCCTGGCCTGTAATGATGCCCAAACGGTGCGCAGTGTGCACATTTTGATAAAAAAAAATCTACTTTATATGTTTGTATTTGCATGTGTTGTGGAATACTACATAATATCATCTATGGTGACTGAATGAATGGCAACTTATGCGACAGATGCAGCTTCCACAAGTTGGTCGTTAGCAAACTATCACAATTTGGAAGTCTTTGTAGTAAATTATTACAAAATGTTCCCAAGCACACCATTTCCTTTCCACATTCTTCTTCCTTTTCTACTTTTTTTGTTTTGAATTTCTTTCAATTCTATTCCATAGCTTAAAAAATATTTATTGATGGTATTTATGAATAATGTTCGGTAATAATTTTTGCAAGTTTTTTTCTTTTTTTTTTGCCGTTTCTAAGATAAGGTTATTTATGATAAAAATAATTTAATACAACCGTTTTTCTCTTCAAACGATATTTATTTTCACTTTTTTCGTCGTTTTTGACACAAAAGAGATAAATGTTGTATACAGAGAAGGAATAATAAGATGGCCGCAGAAAAAGAGAAAAAGAAAACGATGGTTGCAGGACATTAGACACAATATATATAAAGACTATGAGGAAGTAAAATATAGTTCGACACGCTATCATATCGACGCCTCCATTCTATAACGTTCTAAGTGTACTTAGAACGTTTTTAATGTTCTTGCATTTTTAAAATCTACGTTCTCTAACTTAAATACTGTCAAAATTTGGTTAAGATGCGCCGATCCGTTCCGAAGTTATAGGGAAAAATCTACTTAGAATACACATATAGTCGTATGGCGCGTGAAAACTTTGAGAGCTCATAACTCAAAACACACTTTTTCGACTTAGAATGTTATAGAACGGAGGCGTCGATATATCATGTTGAAGTTTTAAAAAATTTACTGTTGAATATAGAAAGGGAAAAGAATGTAATGCCATTGGAAAATTAAAAGAAAAGTATTTTCCTTGTGTGAAAACTTCAATTAACTGAATAAGAACTTGCTTTTTAAAATAATAGTTCAGCAGTAAGTCGTTTTTGGTCCTTTTGTACAAGGCCTAGTTTGATTTCTTCAAATCCCGTCCCATGTTTGCATGTTAATGTAAAAACGTTACATAAAATTTATTCAGTACAACTTCAATTAAGGGTCAACTGAAGCTATTAGGTTTCCCATATTTTTGGATAAAAGTATTGTTACGTTTTTACCTTTTTAAAATCGTTTAAAATTTGAGTTCATTGATTGCAAACAAAATAAAAATAAATTTGTGTTTAGTTTTATTACAATTCTTTATTATTCGCATATGTGCCACCGTTCACGACTTGATGTAACAACAACAATTTTGTTTGTTCGTTGTTCTTCTTTACACTCTATTTGCGTAAACACTTGTTCGTCAGATCTTTACAACGGAGATCTTCAAACCACGAAAATTCTCTTCACACGCAACACGTCTTCACACAACACTGACTGAATTGTAACTACTCGTTGCCTGTTTTGTCTTGCCTTTTTATATGGCCACGTAAAGAGTTTGATAAAAGTTCTTGAAAACTCCATCGTGGTTTCATTATTGTTTGTGGATTTTGTTTTCATTATTTGTAGTTGCCTTCTTGCTTACTTTTCTATACTCTTTTCTATACTCTTTTCTATACTCTTTTCCATCATACTGCTGTTGTTGGTATATGGTTTTTGTTTTTGTAGTTTTGTTTACTATTTTAGTTTTAAACGATGTTATTCCATTTCCATTTTCGTAACAGTATTTACATTTCTAGTGTCCACTAGATTAACCAAATGAAACAAAATCGAAGATTTATTAGTTGAAAGTAGTTGGCTTGCCAAGAAACTTGACTTCCTTCATTAATATACAATTAAGCTATTAACCGACTTGTGTAGAATTCAGAAAATTAAGTAATTTAGATTTGAAAAAGTTTTAAGTTCAGTTTGCACAAGTATATCTAAGTCGCCGTAGTCCAGAAGTAATAGGTCGTGCCGCAGTCTAGTAGGCAGTGTGTTGGCTTATTAGACGTGAAGCCACTGTTTAAATTCCAGATCGGACATCTCCTACAATACGAAATATGCCGAAAAATATCTTCATCGACTGCCCTCAGCAGATTTCTGGCACAACTGTGAGAGTAAAAAAATTGATATGAAAAATCTTCTCAACAAAAATCTGTCGCTCGGAATCGGCTTTAGACTGTAGGTCCCTCTACTCATGTATAAAATTAAAGTACATAACATAGGTGATGTGATATTCTAGGTCGTATTCGTATTCTACCCTTCCATCTAGACCACGGCGCTTTCATCGTTTCATATTGTTTTGAGAAGGATGGTGTCAAGGCCTTTACTGTCGCTGGCGAGCTCAACAGGTCGATAAATATCAACTCTATTGGCCTGAATGATGATCTCAATATCTACGGGTTCAATTGGATGGTGCTAGGTGCCACACAGCTCATATCACATAAAATATTCATAACAAGCAATTTGGGGGCTAGATCATCTCACGTAGTGATGATTCGATCGTGCGATTGGATTCCATTTGATTTTTTCTGATTTTCTTAAATCACGGGCTTATGCGAAGAAGGCAGAAGCTATGGTATCGATCAAATTCAGTCTTATTTATGCCCCAGAGTCTTGAAAAATTGGATATTTCGCAAGTGCTCTACCCAGAGACGGCGTGATAGAATTTATTACATATACCTACTTACGACCTAGCCTCTCACACCATCAAAGTTGTGTGTGGGCCCTATAGTTTAAAGTGGGACGTACAGTTTAAAGTCGATTCCGAACGACAGATCTTTTTTCAAGACGATTTTTATTTACTCGCAGAGTTTTTGAAAGAAGCCTGTTGACAGTAAGAGGCCGAAGCAATATTTTTTTCATATTGCTTTCTGTTTGAGCCGCCGGTTGTACCTCGACACCTTTCATCTAATAAGCACACACTGCCTCCAGACTACGGCGACTTATAACACATAATCACTGCATTATTGCAAATAATGGCTGCAATAGGTCTTTCCAACTGGAGTTTTAATGATTAGGGATTAAGCTAGACTATGAATTTTATTCAAATCAAAATAAGTTTTTATCCAAACCCTTTACTTTGTGCCGTTATTTATTTACAACTTCTGATTTCTGAACTGTGGTTTTGCATATTTTTTGTATTTAGTTTTAATTTACAATAATTGGCTGCAATACATTTATAAATATTACAACATCAACAATAGTAGTTACAAAGTGTATACATTGTATGTGCTTTTACATACAATTCGATCATAAAATTTAATGCATTTCATAAATAATTTCATACATTGTTCGCTTATGTATTTGCGTTACATTTACAGAGTTTGAGACAGACATTCATGTGAATCTATTTGCAATTCTGTTTTCTCGATTTAAGAACATATTGAAATTGAAAATGGATTTTAACAATATTGTACGTATATAATATGAACAATAAAAATATGTATACATATACCATACATAAAAACATTAATATTTAACACAACATTTATTTATAGAATATTATGTAGAGCGATAAGAGCATTACAGATGTAGATATGGCTATAATTTGTAAATACAAATCAGCTAGTGGGTGAGTCTATATGAACTTGTAAAACTTGTATTAAGTAATCATACATAATATGTAAAAACAAACACATTTTGCCGTACTAGTAGTCTAGTAGGTAGAGTAAGGCCACGGTTTAAACCCTAGGTCATACATGAAAACGAAAATAAAAAAAATATTTCTTTTGTAACTTACTCTCAGCAGATTTCTGGCAAAAACTCGGAGAGTAAAATTAAATTGCCATGAAAATATTCAGAAAAATCTGTCGTTCGGAGTCGACTTTTAACTGAAGGTTCAGCCACTCATGTTTAGCACACACAATATAATTGGTGTGAGAAGCTAGGTGGTAATCCTAACCTGTAATGACCAATTGTATATGTAAGTATGTACATAAAATAAGTGAATGGACACTTCCGTAAATTTTTTAATTGTAATTGTAAAATGTAACGATAACAGTGTCTGTCGGTACACATTTTGATCCATCATTTAGTAAAAATATGATCAAAGGCTAATAAAAGTAAAATTAACATAAAACAGTCAAATCTAAGTGCATATAATATGAAATTCATAGGCAAGATATGGAGGTGGCCTCACTTTACGGCAAATATTAATGCTTGTGTCGGAAATGTTTATAAGCTTTATAACGTGCTAACGATGACAACATAGACGTCTTAAATTTCCAACGAGAAATAGTGCAGTACTACTTACGAAACTATTCCATTTGTGAAATGGCACCAAGGTGTTCTACTACTTTGTCCATAGCAATGCCTGCAGCACCTTACATTTCAAAGCTGTTAAAAGATGGTTAACCCATTGACTAAAAAATAGTTTAGTCATAGCCTATACGCATTTCATCATATGGCTTGCATTTCTCAACCATCCCTATAAAGAGATGGGGATTTTATTGAAACTACTTTGACTAGACACATGAAGATGAAACGCAAGATCTACCGAAACCATGGACATTGTCCGTGAGAGTCTGCAGCAGAATTCGATGTAATCGGTTCCGCATCGGTCACAAGAACTCGGCTTTCGGAAACCATAACTTGGAGAATTTTGAGTCGTGACTTGGGCTTACACACATACAAAATTCAACTGACCCAGGAACGGAAGGCAAAAGAGCGTAGAAAACAGAGTGTGCTGATTGAATGAAAAAATCATAATCAAAGATGAGTACTATTTGTGAATGAATGGTTACGTTTAACTCAGTTAGCCATTACAACCCTTCAGTCAGGATTTCTTAGATGACCTAGCTTCTCACGCAGTTTGTTTCTGTGTGTTAATTTTATCCATAAGTGATGTAATGGTTACGTAGGCAAAACAAATTGTAGAGTAAGGGACGATACCAATGCATTTCAAATCCAAAAGCATCCAATGCGCATGGAAATATTCACTAATTGGTGTAGTTTTTGGACTGGAGGCGTCGTTGGTTCATATTCTTCGAGAACGATGAAGTTCAGGAGAGCAATATACTCGTAATATACCATAAACCCCCGCTGCCCTCAAAGTCAACGTAACACATGTCATTGGTTGAATTTAGCCCGATTTATAAGCCAGTCATAGAAAATTGAACACTTCAGCTACTCTTCACTCATATAAAGCATTCAGTACATTTGAACGATATTTTATTTCCCACTTAATGGAATCAATTGGTTTTTCAAAAGAATAAAAAAATTCGATGATATCCCACACACACTTTATTTTATTTTAATTTAAAAATAGAAAGTGCTTAATGAAAGACCCTATATAATATGTTAACATATTGCACCTCATATTACTTTTATGTTAAGCTTTATTTCGCTACTTTTTTTTATAACATTTTCCTTTTGTTTTAATATTTATTAAAAAACATTAAACGTTAAAATAGTTTTTACATATGTACATAAATATTTATATCAGCATGCTGCAGTACGTATCCATGCAGTTTATATGATTTACAATATATATGGGAACAGTAAATGGTACAGACTATCAGTAAAAATATGCAACGAAAAATTAAAAAAAAATTTGCACAAACACTCGGTTTTAGTTGCGGAAGTTTAAATTTGATATTTTCACTGCCATTTATGGATAATGAGTGCCATAAACGAATTTATTTATTTATTTTTCTTGTTTTTATTTATAAATACTTTTATTGATAATCATTTCAGTTAATTGGAAATAATTCTGACAGTTGGTATTAAACTCCGCTAAGCTATTGTAATCTGGTCTAATGGCTGCAGCAGACGGTGTGGCAACAACTGGCTGCTATACCAGCATACGAGAGTATAATATTTGGTATTGTTTTTTTGGTTAGTCACTTTTATTTGATAAAAAAAAATAAAAATTGTAAATGCCAATCTTTATATGGAAAACAATAGAAGTGTATGTGCCTTTAAGACATTTTATTTGAAATTAGCCCTGTTCCACTATGAGTATTATTAAAGCATTATTAGGCTTATGGTGACGAATGTGGGACCTTAAAAATCTAATTTATATTTGTAGAATGTGAAAAATTTGATAAAAACTAGTGAAACGCAGTTCGACGTTTATACAGAGGTTATCAACGTTTATACAGAAATTGGGGGCTCGATATGAAGCTCACAAAATTGTTTTCGTTTTGCTTAGGCTTAGGTTATCTTATATTTTTCATCGATTGTCGCAGATTGGATTCCCAATTTAAATTGATAAACCATAGAGGATTTAAGATCCGTTCGACTAGCTGACATGAAATAGATATACATTTCCTCACCAATTTGCTAAGAATTTCTTCGGCAGCAATATAAATGATAAGTAATTGTACATAACATAATTGGTCATTACAAACCTTTAGTCAGGATTATGACCTTGCTTTTGCAGCTTTATCTACAGTGGCTGTATCTACAATTAAAAGTAGACTCCGAATCACAGATATTTGTGGGAAAATTTTTATGGCAATTATTTATTTACTCTCAGAGTTTTTGCCAAAAATCTGCTGAGGGAAATTGGTCGAAGAAATATTTATCCTTATTTCATTTTATTAAACATGTCTGAGCTTGTGTTTGAATCGCGGTCTAACGCCTAATAAGACAACATATTACCTACTAGACTACAACGAATTCAATATTGTTACGAAAATGTAAATGGTGTTACGTCGTTTAACATTAAATGATAAACAAAACCTACAAAAACAGTGAACTTGTTTACATGACAAACAAGTAAACAAAAATATACCAACAACACTAGTATAAAAAAAGAGATAAACAAGTGAACAAGTAAACAAAAATTCAACAACAAAAAATGTAAACAAAATACACAAACAACAATGAAACAACTATGTTTATATGTACGGAGATCTCGAGAAGGCGAAGCCACGAACATTCGACTTCAAGAAAATTCATCAGACTATTTACGTTAGTAGTATGTTTATGTACCTTCTAGACCACTTTTTCCATACAAATTTGGGAGCATGCGTACTCTACAGTTGGTAGTGGTCGGTTAGTCGATAGGTTTGTAAAATGTAATGTGAAAATGTATGTACCTTCTGGGGCACTTTTTCCATACAAATTTGGGAGCATGCGTACTCTACAGTCGGTAGTGGTCGGTTAGTCGATAGGTTTGTAACATGTAATGTGAAAATGTATGTACCTTCTGGGGCACTTTTTTCATACAAATTTGGGAGCATGCCTGCTTCTTCTTGTTCCTTTTATTTGTATTTCAAACGAATGATTGGACGGACAGAATGAGTATCTGTAACATGTAATGTGTGTGGTTGTTCTCTATGATGCATTTAGTTAGAATTACTTTAATTGAAAGTGAGTAGATTCGTCTCGAGTCTGAGTTCATGCTGCCGATGATCAGCGAGTACGTGATATAGGGTATGCTTTTGTTCATTTAATTTTTGGGGTGACTTAATGTTGAAGAAATAGAAAAGGGATGCACACATGTATAGTTGTTTTTTTATTTTTTGTGTGATCGTTTTTTCTTGTGATAATAAAATGCAGACACATTTTATGACGGTCAAATGTTGAAGAAATAGAAAAGGGATGCACACATGTATAGTTGTTTTTTTATTTTTTGTGTGATTTAATGTTGAAGAAATAGAAACATAGTTATACGTGTTGTTGTTGTTGTTGTGTTTTTTTGTTTTTAAACTGATAAGAAAGGAATGTATAGTTGTGCCTGCGGTTTTTTTTTCACACATAATTAGAATATCTGTTTTTAAATAATTGAATTTACTGCCCATTACTTTTAAAATGCATTACACCTTTATCAACATTCCAGAGTATAAATAGACTTGTCTTTAGGACTTAGAATTTTTTAGTTTTACTGTTTAAATAAAAGAAATTATATACATATAATAAAGAGATTAATTAAAACAAGTTACTTTTTATTTTATTAGATTTTTTTTTCTTAGATATGTATTTTATTTTCAGATTTTGTTATTTTGTACATTACAATACATAGATCTATTTAATATAATAATAGTTAAACATTCGTTTATATAAATTAAAAAGTTTTTGAGTTATAATATATTTTTCATAAAATGTTTGACATCTACAAATGTTAAAAGATTCTGAGTACATTTTTTCACAATAATACAAATGTATGATATTATTAATACATAAAAATAGCTTACTTATTTTACTACTGCTACATATTCTTAGTTTATTGATAATACTTGAAAATAAATCAACATGTTGTTTATCAATTTGACTACTATGTCTATATAATATATCCTCTAACTCAGCTGTTGTCACCATTTTTTCCTTTCTTTAAAGACTCAATAGTACGAATACGAATAATACTCTGAATTATTTCATTTCAATTTATATTTATTGAATAAAAATTTTAAACACAAGTGCCCACAATTAAATGTATTAAATTTTTGTTTTCGTTCATAATTATATTCAATGGGGAATTTTAGGTAGTTGACAATCTCAAGTGGTGGTTGTAAGTTTCCAAAGCTATCAAAGTACTCTTTATAGTTGTGGTTTTTATAATATGCTACCCAATGTGTTCCCATACCATTTGAATCATCTAAATTAACAATGCCGCATTCTTGTTTGAATGGTTTTTTAGGTAAAGAATCACGCATGAAAACACCCCTAAAATGTTTGAGATGTTTACCATATTTTCTTATATCTAAATCTGTTAATGGGCGCTCAGGTAGGTTATCTAGTAGTTTTTTGGAGCTGGACTATAGTAGAGACCATATCCAGTTTTATATGGTTTGAGATATAACCCTTTACCCATTGCAATTGATTCCATATATCTATTATGACGGTTAGCTTCCGCCAATTGTTCTTTTCCATTTTTGATAGCATTTACTGCTTTGACAATAGCAGATCCTCCACTTGCTAAACCACCAAGCGCTGACAATGCTGTTAGTACGGGAATAAGTGGAAGAAATCCTCCAATTTTCGGTACAGGTATAACTCTCGGTATTATAATGTTTGCTCGCTTTTTCCCTTTAAAATTTGAATGAATAGTCTTTTGAGCTATTTTAACAGCATCATTTATATCAAGGGGTTTCTGTTCTTTCAATTCTTTTAATGTTTTTCTCACAGTAGCCGTGAATAATTTCTTACTACATTTATTCATTTTTCCTTTTCTCATTATTTTCTCATTCTTTCTATTCTTATGTGTCTGCTCCTTCAAACCTAATCCAAATTTCACTTTAGCTTTCATAGCGTTTGTCACAAACCACGCGTTAGCACGTTCTTTAATATCACTATCTTTAGATTTAACTCGTTGCCAGGCCTTTTCAGCTAAAATTTGATCTGCTTGATGTCTTGTGTCTATATCTTTTGATTGTGAATATGCAATATCGTGTTCCTTACAAGCTGCGTCTAATAAATTTATTCCTTTATCTCCTCTTGCTAATCGTTTTTCAAGTTTCGTACCAGGTCCGCAAAACTGATAACCAGGCAGATGTAATTCAACAGGTAATTTATTTATTAAGTTGTTTACAAATCCTCTTCCCATCTTACACTGACTGGGTTTTTTATTTTAACCCCAGATTATAACCATTTTCTTTCGTTACTTTTATACCTCTTCACAAAAATATCTGAAATCACGACGATTTCCTACATATACACCAATTTATACGATCACTGTTTCAGTATATCAATTTTTTGATATTGATTTTGATCTGCTTGGTATCTGATCACGATCTACTTTATATCTGATCACGATCTGCTTTACATCGGCTCACGATCTGCTTGATATCTGCTTTAATATCTTAAAAACAAAAATTGTTTTTGTTTGTTGGTTTTTGTTAGTGTGATATATTTTCATCGTGTGTCTTTTGTCTATGTATTTTATTTTTTATTTTTTTTTTTGTCATTGTCATTTTTTACCTCAATGTTTAAATTGTTTATTTGATCAATTACATCATCATATTTTTTGTTTCGAATTTTTTTTGTTTTTATAATTATGTATATCAAAACTTTATCTAATAATATAAATAATCTCTTTCCATCTTCTAATAAATTATGTTAGATTCTTTAAGCTCTTCGATAATAGATATTATTTCATTTTGATGATTGTTGTGACCAACACCTTCCGAAGAAAGAAGTAAACGTAGTCTGTCAACTAGTTCATTAGGATCATCCCAATGTATGTAATTTGATTTTCGATTATCTAGTAATTTTAGCATTAAACCACTGCCTTTTGTTAAAGTGTTTGTTGTTGTTTCGAATAAATGTTTAATTATTCGTATATATTTGAATGCTCTCGTGTTCCTTTCACTTGTTCATTAGGTTCATAGAAACGTTTATGTGCATTAGTATGAATTAAAATCTCTTTATATTTTTTCAAATCATTTTTAGAATAATGGAGAGGTTTTGTATGAAATACTAGCTCAAATAATCCAGGTGTCATTTTCAATTTCATATTTCCTATCCACATAGTATTATCTCTCTTAAATATTAATTTTTCCTTGCCATATTTCCAACTTCCGTCTGCATCTTGGTTAAAGCCATAAATTTTATCCAATTGCTTGTTATTAATAAGTAATTGAATATTTTCAAATAATGGATAGTTTTTCGTCTGCTTTAAACGTTGTTTTCTTTCCAAGTTTTTGATACATGTACTTGATACAGGTCTATTATTATCATAGTTTTGTTCATCATCATTATCATCAGTTGACATATTTTCATATTGAAAATCGTCATTATCACCCTTCGCGTCTTCATAATCATCGTCATCATCAATAGTGTTGTCTATATCCTTATGCTTATCTTCAAGTTCTCCAATGATTTCATTATCACCATTTATGTCATCATATACATCATCATCATCAAGAGTGTTGTCTATATCCTTATGCTTATCTTCAAGTTTTTTAATGATTTTATTATCGCCATTTACATCATCATAACCATTGTCATCATCAATAGTGTTGTCCATATCCTTATGCTTATCTTCAAGTTTTCCGATGATTTCATTATCACCATTTACGTCATCATTATCATCGTCGCCATTAATAGTATTATTGTCTATATACATATCCTTATGTTTATCTTCAAGCTTTCTGATGATTTTTTTAAGTGGTTTTGTTATTGGTTGAAAGGTGTCTTCTAATAAATTAACTCTATCTATTTGATTCAGTTTAATATTTTTAAACTTTTCCTTTAGGACAGCCCTTGTCTTTACAAGATCTTCTAACACTTTATTATGATAATTTTTAGACATTATAATAATTATTTATTTTGATTTTGATCTGCTTTGTATCTGGTTACGTTCTGCTCTATATCTGGTCACGAACTGCTTGCTATCTGCTCACGATCTGCTTTATATCTGCTTACAATCTGATTTACACCTGATCACGATCTGCTTGATGTCTTGTGTCTATATCATTTGATTTTGAGTACGCTATATCGTGCTTTCTACAAGCTGCATCCAATAAATTTATTTCTTTACCCCCTCTCCTCTTGCTATTCGTTTTTGAAGTTTTGTACCAGGTCAACAAAACTGATAACCAGGTGGATGTAATTCAACACGTAATTTGTTTATTAAGTTGTTTACAAATCTTCTTCCAATCTTACTGATTAGGTTTTTTTTGTTTTGATTGTAGTTTATAACCATTTTTTTCGTTACTTTCCAACCTCTTACAGTGAAACACTATACAAGCTGTACTAGCAAGCTATACAAGCTGTACTAGCAAGCTATACAAGCTGTACTAGCAAGCTATACAAGCTGTACTAGCAAGCTATACAAGCTATACAAGCTGTACTAGCAAGCTATACAAGCTGTACTAGCAAGCTATACAAGCTGTACTAGCAAGCTATACAAGCTGTACTAGCAAGCTATACCAGCTGTACTAGCTATACCAGCTATACCAGCTGTACCAGCTATACCAGCTGTACCAGCTATACCAGCTATACCAGCTATACCAGCTGTACCAGCTATACCAGCTATACCTGCGATACCAGCTATACCAGCTGTACCAGCTATACCTGCGATACCAGCTATACCAGCTGTACCAGCTATACCAGCTATACCTGCGATACCAGCTATACCAGCTGTACCAGCTGTACAGCAGCTATACCAGCTATACCAGCTGTATCAGCTA